>CM067379.1:26451567-27651567 GCA_034510155.1 Eucriotettix oculatus
TGTGGTGCGTAACCGCGGTTCGGCGACGCCTTTCCTACCTATCCCCTCAAGAGACAATGTGCCATTAAGACCAAGGTCACCCGCGTCATTGGTCAAAACAGATGTCGATAGGGTCATTACCCTGGCCCGACCTGATCTGATCTGGTCCCGTCTGGTCCACGCACTCCCTATTAAGAGCAAGTCACGCAATGTCACCCGAGTCCGTCAAGGTCTGTCCGTCGGCGAAAGTGAACACGTCACGCAGACAGAGTCCTTCCATCATTTACAACGCAACGCAGATGTCGGTAAACAAAAACTGCTAAATTAATGGAAACTAATAGCATTCAATTAACAATGAAATATTATTGAGAGTCTTGAAGAGAACCACCACCGCCACGAATCATTTGGGAATGTGGACACTCAGCCTGAAAATAAAATAAAAGACCTTGAATGTCGATTTGGAACATCTTCACGGCGAAGCCTATATAATATTGATCCAAGAAAGAATGCCAATTGACTGATGAGAGAAACATCCAGTTACATCTTTCAAACAGATTCCACCACCAATACAGCCCGGATCTTCATCCTTGCTCATTACGAATGGAAAACTTACAAACTGCGATTACACGTTTCAGTGAAATTTGTATTGGTCAGTCTCGTTTAAGGAACCAAATGAAGGACCCAGGAGTCTTCGAATCACCAAGAATGATTTTATTTTTGAATAGTCAAAATTACTATACAATTAATTTTCAAATGAATGCATAAAGTAATTAAATTAATATGACTTAATATTATGAATAAAATACAAACAATGGCCAAAAGTCAAAAACAGAAGAACTTAATTTGAATCAGTTCTTTGATTGAAATATAAAATTTCTGTTTTCTGCTGCGGTGCCTGATATGTATATGATGTCTGTGGCTAAATAAGAGGCCGAAAACTCCTGTGTATAAAACGATGCAAGATGAAAGTAATTATTGGGAATTACAGGAATACTAAGTTGCCAAATCGTCAAAACAATAAGATATTCCGAATATACGACCAATAAGTACTGATACATAAAGACCCGTGGGGTCTGACGTCCAAAGACCGTTTTCTTATTGTTTTTAATTAATGGAACAACTCTTGGAAGTAAATGCATGTATGTACATCGGGGAACCCTTTAAAGCAGGCTATGAAGTATCTGACAAATCTTGTGGCGTGGTGATTGAAGCACCAGAGAGGAGAACGGTGGAGGTTTTTTTTTCTTTCTTCTGGTCTATATATAGCTAGCAGACTGTGGGTGCATCTGCCTCTCAGCTCCTCGCACTTCTGTTTCCGTTTCCTCTCGCCATGTTCGCGTGCGGGACAAGTATAAATAAACGCAGACGACAGATAAACAATAAGGGAATACGCTTCACTCGTCACACCACAACAACACAATTTCACATTTGCCGACTAGAAAACAGCTATGTTTGATGCGCGCGCGGTCAGAACAGCGACTTTGGTGGGTTCACTCGCTCAACAGTGGCAGGTAATCAGAAAAACAATGTTATGAAACTAAGGAGTATCAAGAAATCCAGAAAACCTCCACTACAAACTCGGCTTGTTGAATATTGTGAATGTAGAAACAGAAAAATTATTATGAATGAAAAAATGCACAATGTGAAACCAAAAAATAAAAATGTTTTACATTGTTGTACTGGCATGAAAATTCAAAATAACAGTTATTTTATTGCATGATCACTTTCTTTTCCAGCTATACATATTATATTACGCAAAATTGAATAGCCTTTTCTCAGTACCGTTAAAAACGTTCTCATGCAATCTTTGAGATAATTAACTCGTGCCTTAATTTGGGTGTTGATTTAACCCTTTACTTCTTTTAACTAATACGGAGGACTTCCCACTTATGACTTACCGACTTTTCAGTTCTCACATTATACAATAGTTTTTAAAAACTCTTACTCAAACCATAATTCTCAGCAGAAAATTAAAATGTATCAGTTCTTATCATCCGTTTACCCATAAATAACAGACCCATTTACTTCTATTGTAGCACAGGGTTGATTTAGAAAACAAAATTGATACCATGTAAATGAATTTATAGCTTGAACCCCACGTTGGGCGCCACTTCGCGTGTTCAATATTCGACAATTAATAAGTAATTAATAAAATTCAGAAGCGATTCGAAAATCCACCAGCTATTTTCAGTTCTTAATATATTTGAAAGCTTCCGACCTTATGTCATCATCAATCATGAAAAAGAGCAGTATTTACTTGAATACAATACAATAATTCTAAAAGTTATAAACGAGTTTAACTTTCCTGCCATCATCACGAGATTAAAAACGAATATTAAAAATATTTATTAATAATGTAATGGCAAAGAAGTCAGTTATGAATTAATTAATTACAATGAAAAATTAGCAATAAAGTACGTTTCTTGAACAATCATGCATAAAGACAATACAATACTGGGGAAACAATTTCAATGCTGGATCGAAAGCTTTACACGAGACAAACTTCAACTCCTGTTTTAAGTGTAGAAACAATTTAACGTTCATTAATGTATCTTCGACTTGCCATTGATTATTATGAAACGTGTTCTTGACTTCTATTTTTCGGGCCACTACATGACTCTATCAGAATTTAAATGTATTAGGATTTGATACAGATGAAGATTATCACACCCGATTCTACAAATGAGCTATGGAAAAATCGATGAAACATTGGACGTAGGTGTAAACAATCTTGAAAACGAATTTCATTGAGCCTGCGAAGTGTACAATTTGTTGCTCCCGATTTCTCTCTGTAGTCTGGTGCCTTTCAGGTTCCTGTCAGTCCTTGACTTGTGCTGTAGGAAGATTATAGGTGGTCGTTCGTCGTGAAGGGAAATGTGTATCAACTTGACTGGGTGGGGTCCCAAATCTTGACGTCCCTTCCCTTTTTTGCTCCTTCCCGTGTTCCTTCGCGGATAACTAAGCCAGCAGTCTCTCTTCGCTCTCGCTCGCTCTCTATCTCTGTTTTGAGAGAGAAGAGAGAGGGACGGTAAAAACTGCAGGTCCTGGTGACGTCAATAACATGTGTGGAGTGTTCGTGAGAACTGCGATGGTCGCGGGTTCCGGGTTGTGGTTCTGCGATATAGGGAAAGCGGTCCATTCATCCGGTGAGACGGTCAAGGACCTCAGACGTAGCTTATCAGAGGCTGTCCTTCCTTCCTCGGGTCAATTAATTGCTGCTGCTACTACGGTCACTTGCGTAAATCATCTCCACTCCGTCCTAATCACAAGCGCTGACAAACAACTCAATAGGAATCTATGCGTGGAGCCTGTCAGAGAAAATAATGACTGACCCTGCCCTGACGACGATGACGGAGGCAAAGTCCAGCCAGTTCAATCAGATCGGACTGGACAGTTCTTAAGATTTGGAATTTTATAACACTTCTGCTCTCATATAAAAAATTATTTACCGTAACTTGTCGTTTACAGGTCAAAACATAAGAAGAATGTTAAGAAGAAAAATAAACTAATTAAATGGCAGACTCATTCGGGATGAGAGTCGTTTTTCTTCTTGTCGAAGGTGACTTAATATTTCTTACAAGAATTACGCAAACACATCCAGCTTAAAACTGAAAAAAAGTAAAATCATAAAGAAACAATTAATATTAACATTGGACTGAACAATAATATAACTCTATAAATATACTTCCACAGAAATTTAATAAAATATCTTTGCATAGATGTGGCGCACGACGTGGGGCTTTGGTTATCAAATTATTACTTTGCTAATTGTAGGCCACCACGAATTAAGATCCTAATCTTCAAAACTTTATGTATAGAGTTAGGGTTGAATGGAAGTGAGAAATGGAAACTCAAAATGAGAAGTTAGGAAATTTCCCGAATAGAGAGTAACTTTAAAGCTTAAAGTGAGCCTAGGAAGTTATATTTCCAAATCTGGCAGAACACAGTTAATGGAATTTACTAGGCATAAGGAAAAGCTCATTAGTGTAAGAAATGGTTATATAAGAAAATAAGTCAATTGTGAATATTTAATATGGGAATGTGAACAAAGCTGGACAAGATGAACCCGGTAACAAATCATTTCACTGACGAATATTCTCTACAGAAAGTGGTGCCCAACGTGGGGCTCAAGGAAAGGAAAAGTAGAGACTTATTGAATTTATAATTTTCTTGATTAATATCGCAGCCTTTAATTCTTTCAAGATTATCCTGAATTCCTGACAGTGGTTATTAACTGAGATCTCTTTATATTTCCCCCGATTCTCAAAGGCTATTGAGAACTTTTACCATCGACGTTATAATAATTTATCAAAGGTCACTAATTTATTCGTCGGCGGCGAAATAACAGGTCCGACTTCACTTGGCATTTATTTACATTTACATTCTCCGAGACGAAGAAGAAAGTCCCTACACGTGCAATTATGATCACGACGGAATCGCATGTAGATCAGAGATCACGTCGTGACGAATAGATTATACGGATCGCAGAACACTTGAGCGACTCGACAGGAACGATTCGTCGTGAATGTGGACCAATTCTTCCAGACGTTTAAGAAACAACTTGCGCCATGTTTGCGTTGGAGCAGAACCGATCAAGAAGTTCCCTTCATATTGAAAAAAGGGAACGCGAAGAGAAGATTCGACAGACAAAGGGTTATCTTCAAAAATTCAACTTATTAATTTCGAACAATTGTCAACGAAGTCTCAGATAAGATTAACAAGAATCACTCCACGTAAAGACTGGAAAGTACGACGGAAGTGTAACTATCAGTGTTAAGAGTGGTAAACATGATAAAATATTGACGTAATTGCCTTGCACTTGGTCGTCGTCATAACAACGTGAATTCTACGTGATTAGCATCATACGGAAACCAAATAAATGGTGAAATGATGAAGACTGTTGACTTAGTATGAAGTGAACACGTTTGATTCGATGATGAGTGACACGTGGTTCCGTGACTGGGACATGGCACGTGTCTCTGCAGCCAACAAGTAGGGAGGTGCTCTGACATGTTAGAGTTTAAAAGTTTTATTGACATCCTCGCCTGCAAAGCCGCTACACGCGTTAGGCTCAGCGCCAAATGATCCTACGCAAATGTGCGAAGTAAGCTGAATACCTAATACGATCCAACTCTCACAACAACAGATGGCTTGTTCTCCTTTTAAATCGTCAACATCTGCTCCAAAATTATCAACCAAAGTGGCAGTTATGTCATCCACGTGCTAAAAACAAAAAAGAGAAGCGCAAGAACTCGCTCTAAAACGATCATACACAAAAAAAACTACGAATTAGAGAAGATATCTATGAAAAGATTTAGTCGTAATTATTGAACTAAGAAACCTTAATTATCTTATTGGGTGTTTAAGTATTAAGTTTAAGGCAGTTACTGAAACATTAATTGCGAACGCAAAAGAATAATTCAATCATTATTATTACATAAATATAAGTATTTTCCCACCAATAACATATATTCGTTTTTAAAATACCAATTAAAAATATCAACGACGTTTTAGTAGATTTTTGTACCGTATTGGACTCTGCATAAATTAACAATTTGGATTTTACTAAAATAGAACTTTAATTAGAATTAAATTAAAGGCCAAACAACAAACTTCTAAACAAGGGAGATAATTTAAATTATATTTTTCATAATATATATAAATATATTAAAATTAAGTAAATTAAGGACCAGTAACAAAGTTTTCTTTATTTTCAAAGCACTAATATTTTTGACGCACATTGAAACTAAGCAAATGAAAAGCTAGAGAAATAATCGCATTATATTTGTCAGAACTGTATTTTAACAGCAAGGAAATAATACTATGGTGCTCTGGGTGGATAAATTTAGGTAATGGAGGGGAGGTGAGATTATGATGAGCTACTCAAGGAATAAAAATAATTATAACTTTTGGATTTAAATTTTGAGAAGGTTTTGAAAAAAAAAGTTATTTGTAAAGATTTAACAAAAATGAACATTTATTTATTCATGAATTTTAAACATACCCTTTCTTAACTCTATAGTCTCAGGGAAATCGAAGATTAGTGGGTAAACTACGAAATAATGGGACGAGGCGAGAACACTTGAAACAGAAGCGACCAGAGGCGAGAAACAAAAAGGTCGGTACATCCAAAGAGTATCTTAAATAGATAGAGAGGCAATACAGGCGGCAGCGTGACTGTCATCCCCACTCCACTAGGATCAACTCGATCGTAGACCCTTAACAGACTATGTAAAAACTGCGCTTTTTGAGTTCACTAAAATCTATCTTAAAGCAGCAAAAGACAAATTAAAGCGGATTATTTATTTACACCATACCTTAGTTCTTTCAAATATGTAAGGTACAAAAATTAATTCAAACGGAATATTAAGAAAAGGGGCAGTGTTGCGAGTTGGATGTAAAGTTTTATCGGCATATTTCTCTAAACATTTATTTGCATTGTATCCGCTTTCGTGCGCTCGGGTGAGATGCCTCCTTTGTTTAGTCGTTAACAATATAGAGCAGGTGAAGATCCAGGTGTCAGGTCAATCCACTTGTTTACACGGGCTGGCAAGATAGATTCCCGGTGATTAATATCTGTCACCCCATATCTTCAGCAGTCTGGATTTCAAGAAGCCTCGACCAATCAGATCATACCGAGTCTTAACGTTTCAGTTTCTGGCCGATAAGATGATTGTAATTCGTCTTTTAAATAACCAATCGCGTTCATTCAGGGTCCAGTATCCGTCTAGCTCAGGCCTAACTTCTGATATATTAATATTAAATATTTTTGTTTAATAAGAATAATGTATTATTTTGAATGTGATACGCAATCGCGTACCACAATACAGAAACTATCGCATGACTCGTAATGATATGAAGAAGACTCCTTTGAAGTTGTCAGCGTGGCTCGTGTTTGCTTTAGCCCGGAGTTTGGGTTGGGCGAGGCGAGGTGAGGCGAGTCTGTCTGTTGGTCCTTCCCATTAGCAACAGGAGGAGGAGGAACACCCAACACCAGGTGCAACACTCACAAAGAAACAACCCAACAACACAACTACAATCATTCAAAGTCACAAAACACATGCCACTATCTTTACTATAATGTATACGCTCTTTGCGGCCAAGGGAGAAAATTTGCTACTACAATTTTTTTAAGAAATCACGCTCCTAGTGTAACTCGTGAGCGACAAATGGATTTTATTCTCGAGAAGAATTAGGATTTTTTGTTCAAAATTTCGTTGTATTGCCTCCTATGTGATATAAAAATGTTGGGAAATTCAAGTAACAATAACTTCATAAATAATGTTAGTCTCAGCCAATTGACAGTAGTTTTTGAAATTATGTTAGTCGTTGAATATTAAAATTGATTGGATAAATATTTTTAATGTCGTCTGCTGTTTAATATTATATAAAGATTAATTAACTGCTTTAGAGACAATTTAAAAAGTTTTGGTCTACTACAACGGCGTTTCGTTCATAAAATTTGGGACTTTATCCAGTAGAAAGGAGACACATACGATTTTCTTCAAGTTTTAAATTTTTTAATGAATGGAACTATACATTTATATGTTGTTAAAAAGTAGAGGTCCAAATGTATAATTTTACGTCAAGCACGATGTGGAGGAAATACTAGAGCTGTTGAAAATTATAGGAAATATGAAGTAAACGAAG
This sequence comes from Eucriotettix oculatus, assembly GCA_034510155.1. Classification (NCBI taxonomy): domain Eukaryota; kingdom Metazoa; phylum Arthropoda; class Insecta; order Orthoptera; family Tetrigidae; genus Eucriotettix; species Eucriotettix oculatus. Next base: position 26,459,197 of record CM067379.1, read on the forward strand.
GAATGAAAAATATTTTGGAAAAATCTGAAAAATAAGGGAAAAGACGTAATTTGTTTGGAATGAATATCAGGCTTCCAATTTCTTGACAATGACTTATTAATAACACTACAGGCCAGAACGGGCCTCATTGGCTTCATAGGTCTCTGTCCTTTGCTTTAGTCCACCAGCTCTTGATACCCTGTCACATGTTGCCATTCATCCAACGGAGTCTTGGTCATCCAACTCCTCTTTCCCCATCTGCTTCGCCTGCACGATTCTTTTTTGGTATCTCATTGTCTTAACATGGCTCACACATCTCAACCTGATAGCCTTTATTACTTGTATAACGACGGAGGATTTATACAATTGATACAGCTCTTGATCTCCAGATGTCTGCTACTTTGACAGGTCCACGCTTATTAATATACAGAATAATATTTTTTGAATTCTATCTTCTAAGGCAGTATTTTCTAGAAAAGAATAAACTCTGCGAGAGGCTGAAGCGTTACCCCAAATAATAGAAGATGAAAAGCAACGGTCTTTCCAGAGAATTTTAGCAATCAGAAAAATAAATAAAGCAAGTAATTAAAGATGCCGGTTAGCGGTTTTCTTTTTCAAGACCGGATTATATCCGTATCCGATGACAAGCAATCTCAACTGCAAACCACAAAGAAAGGCATCTATTGCCTTTTTATCCCACAAGCCGTGACTTGATACTTGTTTTTTTTAACGGTGTATCCTGACAGTAAAATCATTTAAAAACAGAACTTAAAATACAGTCATTAAATTCTCTGCTTCTTTAACTGCCTTGGGGCTAATACCTTCCTCATTCAACCAATTTAATTTGCAGAGGAAAAACAACTGTCAACGTGCTCATCGCTTCTTGATCCTTTCTAGAGGTGAGAAATTGTCGTGCGTCTATTTCTTTAAACATGACGCTAACGACAATGGCCAACAGACTGAGAGAGACCTTCATCTTGCATGTCAGCACAAGAAGAATAATAGTCCGAGCACAGCTTCCGAGTGACGAAGCCATTGTTCTACGCACAACCAGAGTCATTGTGTTTAATTGCAGCACTCAGGGTCTTCTGCAGTGTTTAACCCTTAAGTCGTCGTGACCGAGTCGTTCCTGTTAATTGGGACGCGAAGGCGAAGTTTTGTACCTGTGGTCCGATTCTTATGTTAATGAACGAGGAAGGTAAGGGCCAGCGGACTAAATGGAGCATGTCGTGACAAGGGTCGTCAAAACACCGCGGAGGAAGAAACTCGCACTCTCCAAGACGCTCCCCTAACTTCTTTTCTACAATAAACGTTCACAAGCTAGAAAAAAAATTTACAATAAACAAAAGGGCGGCCGAAAAAATGTCAGCATTAAATATATAACTATTTAATAACAAAAGTCGTCAGGGGGTCATTGTAGAGGAAAGTCGTTTCGTGGAGTTAACAATGGACGAATGACCACGCCCTATTTGATTAAAATTTTCGTGCTCTGAATCTTAATTAAAAACTGTTGGTATTTTATGAGCAAAAAATGCCTGGCGCCCTAAATTCTTAAAATCCCATATCGAGGACGAGCTGAGCTAGATCCAAAACGACCGATCCACTACATTTGGAATTAAGGAACATAAAAACAACATCAAATTAGACACTTAAAAGTACACAATTGTGTGCAAACACATACATGTTTATTACAATTTCGATTGGTAAAATGTGGAAATTTTAGATGAAGAAAATAATTTCTCGAGAATTATGAGTGAAATGTTGTATATCATGTGCAACCCCTCATGCAATCAATGTTAAAAAATACACGAATAATTTGAACAAATTTACGATACTCTTTTGTTGTAATATTCTTCTCCGTTGTTAAAATTTAACTGACGAAAGCAGTCATTGTTGCACATCATTTCGGCCGCAGCTGTCAGGGGCTGGAGGTGGTCCATGCAAGACACCAAATTCTTCACATGTAAATTCAATAACCTTTACGACTGAGGGAGTCCAGGAGAAATATCATGTATTGCTAAATTTGCAATTTTTTAACCATGTTATTTCTATATAAATTCAAAATTGTAACATAGAACTAATTTATTGTAATATTAGGTTTTTAGTAAGCCTGAAGAAGTCTCGAAATGGAGCTGAAACGTCACTTTGCTAATAAATAGTTATATATTTAATGGAGACTTTTTTGGCCGTCTTTTTATTTATTGTAAATATTTAAGTCAGAAAACTACGATATAGAAAAAAATTTCTTCTGTGGGAGCAAATAAAAATAAAAATAAAAGCTCTGCAAGTCCCAATCCAATTTTATGTTTCCCAACCAGTTTCAATTCACTTCGTAGACTCCATTTCCCTACAACCACCATTTTTATTGTTCACTTTCCCCCTTTTCTTGCACCTGTAGTCGTTGCAGATATACCAATTTTATTTAATTTGTATTTATTTACCTATTGTGATTTGAAGGTTGATTTCACGTCCAGATAACAGGTTATGTATTAACCAATTAGAATTAATAGACGGATTTATTAGCGTGTTCTCCCGTGGTATTTGCATAAATGGCTTCAGAGTAGAGCGCTCGCTCCTTCGCCACTTTTGCCGACTTGCAATGTCATTTTCTTCGGATACGGAGCGTGAAGAAGGCGGCGTGGAGGTTTCGGATTGCACTGCCAAGGACTAGAACAGGGAGTTGTTGTAAGGTGACCTAGCTCTAGATTTCCCTACAAACAAACTTGGCTACAACTCTCTCCTTGTCATGCGACACCAGCTAAAATCGCTCCCTGGTCGGCGTCGTATGTTTCATCAAACCGCGTCACCTACATACACTTCAATTACAACTCAATCATCCAACGACCAGAAAATTGTAATCTTTGGAAAATAAATATCAAAGATTCAAAGTACGTGCGATCGTTTACTAGCAAAAGGACTAACTGCACAAAAAGGAAGCGCGGTTCTAATGGTCTGCTTTATTGTGAGCATTTATCCACTTAGCATAATCACGTGCGTGTAGTTGCGCTCTGCATACAGAATCGACCATTAGTTTACAGAGACCATTATGGTTGGGTGCGGTCTTCCCAGATACGTGCAAACATTCGTTAGAAAATGTTTTAAAACGATGCAATCTTCTCAATTTCTGGGTTTATTTTACTTGCAGATGTTCCTCGACATTGCTCTTTGTTCAGGATTCGTAATGAAATAAAGGAAAAACGAACCTACAAGGCAGAGTACTGTAGTAATTCCAGCAGGTGCGGCTCGGCTCCTGGAACCAATGTCAAGAATACTCCAGAGCACAGACACCACATTAACCTGACAGGAAACTTAATATCGCGCTTTATGCCGCTCGGCAAATTGATACAGTTGCGGTGCCTTATATATATACACAAGGTGATAAAAAATAGCGAATAAATAACAAGCCAAAAAATATAAAAATCCACATAAGAGTCTCACATTTTTTCTTGCAATAAGGCGGCGAGTTTGTTATTATTATTTTTATATTTCTTGGTGTTTATTTTTGTAAATTAGTTTCTCTTAGTGCGGTATTTATAAGGGCGGACAAATACATTAGACTTTTTTTTCCAATCTCGGTTAATTATTTCTTTATGTATTTGTTTTCAAATTCTGACAAAGATTTATCCCGTTCTCAGTAATTAATATAAACATACATACAAAATTAAATATTTTACACGTATAATTTTCTCTAGACTTTCCTTCGCCATAGCAGTTGAAATTATTTATTTTCAGTAATGGTTATTAATAAATAATTTTTTAACAAGCCATATAGACATGGGGATAATTAAGGGACAATGTTGTCGTAAGTTAAAAATTTCTTAGGAATAAATTCACCATAGTGTTATTTAGATTTTTATTTTTGAGTCTTATCTTAATATCTTAGATTAATTACTGTTACTACTCAAGACTTAATTTTTAATACTTCAATAACTTCTAAAATTCAAACGTAAATAAAACAATTTTCAACGCCCGTTTTTTTAGAAAAGAAATTGTAATGTCAAGTTTCTTCGGATGATTTTGTAGGTCATCCACTTAATGGTCACTCCACTTTAATAGCAGAGAAAGGGGAATGCGGAAGGGAGAGTAAGCCAGAAAAGGGGTGACCTGGGCACCCTGGCTATATTTTAAGGAACCTACCCTGTATCCACGCGAAAATGATGCAGGGCGAACCCTAGGTCGGGTTATTGGGTACTATTCTCACTCCCTTCCGAAATAACGGGAAAGGAGTTTGCTGTGGGGTCCCAGCATTCCCTTCTCCGTGACTCGGCGAGTTCAGGAAGCAGCCGGCTTATTGCGGACAACTCTTACCGACTGGAAAGAAGTATGATTGGTCATTGCGTGCAAGCAGCGGAAATTTTAATACAATAATATGTAAAGCAGCTGTCAGCGGAGCTCCTTGAAGAGCTTAATGCGATGAAAGGAGAATGTAGTCAACACGGAGGAAAAAAAAGGTTGAAGTGCGACGAGATAAAAGAACGTGAAGTGAAATTTTAGTGAATCCAAAAAGCAGTGTGTTATTTTTTCAGGAAAGTGAAGGGTAAAGAAAACGTTCGCGAGAGGTGGAGGAGAATTCTTTTCTGGGCACTTAAAGATAAACATAAATTATTTTTATAAACTTTCTAGTACAAAAATTTATTCATATAGAGCCACAGTATAAATTAGTGCCATCGTATCTCCCAACCCCGAGAAAAAGCGTCCCTGCAATTGGTTTTTTGTTCTTTTAAAATCATATAATTGAAAATTGTGTATTTATTATATTATATTAATTCTACTGAACTAAACACAGACAAGGAAAAAATCTTCCTTTACGAAATATAATTTTGATCAAATCAGACTAGTCAAATTATAGAAGATCGGAATACAATACTTTCGCTGCATTTTCTACCCCAGATTAATTAATATAATTAAAAAAAGAATTTTATATTTTCTGCATTTTAATATTCATAATAGATTTGGTAATAAACGAATCCCGTACGAAATGTGCATCTGCGCTGTTACTTGTAGTTTTTCGAGGAATGATCCACAGGTGGCCGATGTCAAAACGAACTGAATGGTGGAGTGCCTTTTGGGAAAGGCTTAGGGAAATGAATAGTCCCGGGGTCTCATTAACCAGGCTAAGTCAGCAGCGGTCTTTTATCACCCATCTTGCAACAGGTTTCTTAACGCGAAGTGGATGGAAAGTGATAAATCTCGAGGGAATGGCACTGGAGTGTAATGGGAGATAAACACTGCAGCCGAAGACCCGAAGCTATTACCGCAGATGGAAATCGGAAACAGGAATCCTTATTACAACTGATGGAAGGGGTTGGGGAAAAATATCGGCAGCTATCGGCTGACATTTGACTTGATTAAATGTTTGAAACTTTACACGGTTTCCTGCTAAGTGAACACGGCCATTAACTTCGTTTTATTTAATTACAAAGTAATCTTATGAAAAATGGGTGCGTTTCTATCGAGTAACATTCAGCTTTGAAGCATGAGAGCGACATGTACGCGACGGTAATTACTTAAATCGCTTTATTATGCATTAGAAGATGTGTGATAGGGTTTAAACATTATTCTTAATTAAACACAGTGGAGTAAAAGTTAAGTAATTTATAATTTCAAGTTTTCGATAATTTTGATCATTTCAATATTTTTTTCTGTCTACTTGTAAAAACACTTCCGGAGGTATCATGGTAGGAAGACGGAAAACTAAATGACTGGGGATAACATTTTATAGGGACAAAAGAAACAAATAAGTTTTTTTTATCGACCGGTAAAGGAATGAAGGAGGGTGGTAGATGTTTGGTAGGAAAGGAACGAGATATGACACTCAACTGGAAACGTGCACAGATTTCAATAACATCTCGAACACAATACCGCAGAACACGATTGTCGGATTTCGACGGCAGCTTTGGGGCATTAGGGCGAAGGAGTTGTTTGGGATTCCCCGGAAGCAGGCGCGTGCGGTGAATATTCAACCAGCTCACCGACACACGCACGAGTCTTCCTGCTTCTTCTGCAGCGTCTTCTACCACCTCGTGACATTAAATATTCAATGTGCCGAAGTACTATTTTGCCAAAAGATCCAAAAATTTACAGATGGAAATTGTTTCCAAAAAAAATCTGACACCAAGAAAAATTTTAATTTTCCCCCTTATTTCTCCGTAAGTGATTTTTAAGATTAATTTTCTATTTCGCAATTAAGCATTTTCTCTTTCCTTAACCGTAAAACTGAAATTTGTGTGTTCCTGTTCTAAATTTATAGATCTGAGAAAATATTTTGGAACGTGAATGCTTCACCTTTCTTTTCAGATTTCTTTCCCCCCGTAGTATTGCTGCCTTTACAAAAGCTCAGTTGAAGAAATTCAGAAGACGTTACCAAGAGTAGAATTTGATCTTCTCTGCACATGATAAACTGTCCCCAGTGAATCAACTTAGCTCGTATAAATTGTAATTTTAAACACAGTGGAGTAATTCTGATGTTTCCTGAAAGCTAAAGTAGTTACACTGGACCCCTACAGATGACATCCAATCAGTTCGTTTTTTTCATTCCTGAAGAATCCATTGTCTAGTCAATAGTTAGTTGTCTACCATAGCCTGACACTAAGCATTATTTTAGAGAAATATTATGAAATTCATTGGTCTATTAAAGTGTTTCTTGTACCTGAATTCTGCTGATTTGTTCACAAACTAGGCATTTTGAACATAAATATTTTTGTAAAAATAAATATACTTGCACCAAATCATCCAAATGATTTTTGAGTAAAAAATACGTAGTCACGCTATAGTTAATTTTTTAATGAGTAGCTGTTAATTGGAAGAGTATAAAATTATACGTAGACAAACAATAAAAACGTGACCTTTGTTAATTCACTTGTCTTCTACATACGTTCCGTCCACTGTTGGGGAAAAAAAATTCCTGCGTGTTGGCGCCGACAACTTGAATATGTGGACACTAACACGCATTTATCATCTATGTTGCCGACAGGTTTTCATTAAAAACGCACAATTATATACACCTGTAACCCTCAGAAACTGAGTCGACCAATCGAGCCGTAAATTATCTCTACAAAAGTTCAGATTGGAATATTCCTCCACACACATAAAGATAAACTAAAATCAGGATATTATACCTTTCACCGCTGCCAAAATGGATTCATGTTCATCTCGTAACAAGTTTCCAATAATAATAATTAATATACACTTGAACGCATTAATAAATCTTCTATTGAAGTCAGTATAAGATGTAAAATATGGCTTATAGCCCGTATTAGTTATGACAACAAAAATATTCCCAGCCGTAGTTGAGTGGCTGTCAAGTATCACGTTATTATTAATTGCAGTTGAAGCTGCGTGGTATTGTCCCCACACACAAAAGAATTACAGTTTCGTAGTTTGGCAAATCGGTCACGCGTCGATGGTCCCGGAATATGTCAAGTCGGTTGGCATTTCCGTAATCGTCTGGCCGAGACTATAATAAGCTAATGGTGGCGTAGCCGAACAATGCCCCGCAAATAATAGTCTGAAAGCTGCAGCCATCGAAAACAAGGACGAGATATCGCGGTGGCGCTGCCTGCCATTGTGCACGTTATATGGGTCAGCTCTCAACTACTTGCAGTCATTGTGGAGGATTTTCAACGAGGTCGAAGAAGTCATTCTGCTTGTTGGTGTATTGATCGGCAACAAAAGTGGCTACTTAAAGGCAAAGCATTCACTTGAAATTGCATCATAGTATACTCGTCTTTATGCTTATTATTCCTTCGAATGAATAATTCACTCTCCTTTTTTGTCCTTTTCTTCCCAGGTGCTGTGACTTACAGAATACGAAAATATTCATTATTTCTTCTCTGTTGGTAGAATTACACGATTTAACGGAGAAGAAGGTGACTTTTCATTTGGAAACGTTTTTAACTATCCAGCGATTGAGGAAAACCTAGTCCTGATAGACTCAGGAATTGAATTAATCTGGTGCATATAAGCGCAGGTTGGAAGTTTTTCATTGGTCCATTATCATCAACACCTCTCTTAATAATTACCTGAGTTACGATTTAAAAGTCACATCTGAATTCAAATTTATAAGAGGTTACCTACTAATAAAATGTTCTTCCGTTAATCTACTTTGGAGGTTATCTCCGCACGGTTCATTCTTCATAATCTGGTTTCTACAGATTTTCTCAAGCCGTCGCTCTACCACCACCCCAATGTCAACTCACACACTTTCAGTAACCTGCGATGGTTGTCAGCATCAGCCTTTAACTCAGTTTTCCGATTATTTTCATCCATTCATGAACAGGTTTGTAATGTTCAAGACCTTGGTCGCCTTCCTCTGCCACCACTTTCTTGTCTCGTCACCTGTAACGCGTGCGGCTGTTTTTAGACGAAAGAGTGAATTACATATTTTTGTTAAAATAAATTCGTCGGAAAAGAAGACAAGAGAAAGTAACATGCTGGAGGCATGTAGCGTCTTCGGGACGTGGTACGTGCTATTTACATAGCACAGCGGATTAGCGAGCCACAGAAATTGATGACCTGGGGTAGACTGGCACGTAATTCCAATATTGTACCAAATTAATTTCTTGTTACAAACCCGTGACACAAGGAAGTGTTCCAAAAGGGGACAATTTTGGAGTAGGAACTGAAATGGACGGAAGGTCCTAAAACGAAAGTCTATTATACGATAAATTCAAAGAGATTTACATGACTCCTTCTAGTAGTTCATCCAGCTATATAGACTCGATACAGAGGAAATGGGTCCTCGTAAGAAATTACCGTAGAACGTCCGCATTTCGCTTCCAACAACTTGCACGATCTATGACGCCGCAAACAAAATCCAATGGAGTATCTTGATGGGAAATAGTATGTATTACCGAGCCTAGACTATAGTCTTTGGCACATGGCCCTCAAACTCTGAGGTTGTACAATATAATGTTGTGCAATTAAATCCTTGAACAATCTTATATTAGTTTCATGCCAGTTTTCTGTCGAAATCTTAAGTTATATTCTTAAATAACTTTCATTTTAATGCTAATTCCGTTTACATTTGATCATTAAACCCTACCAAAAATAAATTTCATTCCACAACTTTCAATAGCCCGAACAAATCACACAAAAAATCAACACCTTGGCTATTTCTTCCATCAATGTTTAACAGAAGAACACAACTGAACAAGACGTTGTTCAGTTATTAGGTCAAAACTGTTCTAGATGCTTTCGTCTCTGACATGCGACACTAACAGCTATTCCCTTTATGAACTTTTACTTCAGTATTTACATTGAACTGTACATGTTCCCCCTCTTGATTTTTCACATTTACAGATGTATTTTGGTGATTCGCTTCTCCTTCGCCGTGGAAGTGAGGTCCCTGCAGAGAGAAAGGGAGAGTCATTTAGATAAGTTGTTCGGGGCAGTGAATATGGAAGTGCTTGTTCACGATGCTGGGCTGATAATATATGAGACGTGAGGGTGTTTTAGGACCCAGTGTTTACTTCTCACGAGAGCTCGTGGAATAACACAGGCAGTGTTTACCGTGGTGAGGGCTGCAATTGAGTCATGCAGTCACGTGAGGGTGCGTGTGTGTGTAGTGTGTAGGGGAGAATAGGGAACCCCAACTACAGCTGACGCCTTGGATCCTCCCATCAACAACAGTAAAAAAATACATAGTCTGGCCGGAATGTTTCGTCATTTTTAACCTTTTCTGTGAGTTTATCAGATGGCGGTTACGGTAAAAAATGACAAGGAAATATAGCAACGTCCTAATTTCAGAGTTTCGGAATAAACCTTGTTTGTCAGTATGAACAACTTGTGGTCAAAAACAATAGCCGAGAAAAATGAGGAAGACGGGTATATCTATTTAGTCGTATACTACCGAAGTCCCTCACCATCGGTGGTCCGAAAAGCGTACGGTTTCTTGAAACTATGAATGCGTATATCTGCACAATATAATTATCTTGAAGATCCATTTACAAGCGACATTTTCACATTTTCAATGTTCACAGGTGAGGAGGGGACAATAATTCGCCAACATTTGTTGCTCAATATTGTTGGAGACAATAAATGTTGGTAACATTTAGTGTGAATAGTGAGTGCCCTGGACTTGCAATACTCGTCACGTACCAAAATGTCGCCCCTCACGTCTCGCTCATTTCTGTTTACATTCCCATTCCTCGGCTGAATTCAGCCTGGAAGTAAACCGGTGGCCTGCGGGATGACAGGAATATTAAGTGTTACACCGCCACCTGTTAGACAGAAGCTCCACCAGGAACACGACTTGCAAGTGCAGCGTCATAACCTTTATGGAGTAACGAGGTGACCGCAAGCATGTGCTTTCTAAGCTGGCAACTTGCATAACATTTTGCAGGTCATTTACACGCAGAGATCTTTTACGAGCTCCAGATGCGTTCCCATTTCGCCGTGTTTATCCTGGGAGAGGGAGTGAAAAAATAAAGGGCAATAGACAGAGAAAGGCGAAAGTAAACAACGAAGCCGACAAACTTACGACGTCCGTGACCTCGCCACTCACTCCCATGCTAATTCGCCTTTCAAACAGACCCGGGTGACCCTAGAGAGACGTTTACGATGCGACTTTGGTGGAACTGACTCATCTTTTGGCCATTAGTGACGCCTTGAGGAAGAGGGACGCACTGGATGAGGAGACTTCTCTGGGACTGAGAACCAGAAAGAAGTTCGACTTGATCACCTCACCTACCATATCGAAGCATTATTTTGTTGGACGTACTAAAACAAGACACTCTTTAAAATGTTGTTAGGTCTTTCGGAACACTCAGAAATGCAATTGCACGTCCCGCCATCAAATAATATTCTTTCCTCTAATCTTCACCCCACTGATTAATAAACGTTTAACGACAAGACACAAAAGACTTGGGTTACGATATTCATCTACCGTACTCGATCAGAATATAACGAACCGCGATCAATCACCATTTCAGACAATCAATCGATAAGACGGATTAAACCAACAGGTTAACAATCAGAAGAAAAAAATTCAAACGAACTCATGCAGTCGCTTCCATTGTAAGGACAATACGATTGCCAGAAATTATTCTTTACTAACACGGCGATTTCTGTGTTTATTTTCGAAGTTGCGTGTTTCTGATCTCCAAGCTTCCCAATTTCGTGTCAAGGGGATTAATTTTTAATAGCTAACATCTTGGGCAAGCGTTTAACGCAGAGTTGTTGCCCGCAAATATTTTAGAAAATTTGTTGGCAACATTCATTGGCAATTTTCTTGTTGACAACATTTTCCTTAGCCTTTGTTTTGTTGCTCATCGTTGTTTCCGACTTTTAGTGTAAACGCGTCTTTGGTTTCTCTAATATAAGACGTCGTTGATTATTACTGCTCATCCACGTCATCTAACATTTTGTTTCCGTGAAGGAACATGCCGCAATATATTGCCAATCAAACACTTTCCGGATGGTTGCAGCCTTCTTCAATTTTACTTCAACAGCAATACGTGAATCATAAAATTTTTGGAGACTTCAAAAGTCGGATGCTTAGTAATAATAATACTATTTGATTCTTCAGAAATGTCCAGCAGATGAACATGAGGTCTTTGAAGGTTTTGGATATGAATGCGATGTAAGGTATCCTATGAGCAAACCTTATACAGGATATAACATGATGGAGCATCGCAATCAACTGGTCAGGTCTCATAATTATATAAAAAATGTTTCAGGACGACAACACCAATACTGTGTTGTCGTAGGCGGTCAACTCAAATACCGTGCTTGTTTTGTGAATGTCAATGTTTAGCTTGGGCCTAACCCTTCAGCATGCTGCAGGAGGAGTTGCGAGGGCTGTACGCACACAAGGACCTCCATTGTCCTCAGCTATCAGCTCCAGCCAGCCACAGTACATGTGTTGATCCGTCCGACACGCCTGTTTCCTTCCGCTGACCACCATTTGGTGCTAATAGGCACACGAGACCTTTTCGCGGAGAGATTCTGGAACTCCGACGAGCCACACAACCGGCCATATTGTACACAGCAAGACAGGGTGACCAAGGGTCTGCTTTCCCCTCATATCGCTTTCTACAATCATGAAGATATTTATTTCACTGAAGCAACAGCCGAGGGAATTAATAATTCTCGTTTCGTGCCCTCCGTTTTATTTTCACAATTATCTCTTGTGTTTGTTACCTATGTACCAACTGATTCAATAGAAGAGTAATGAAATCAAACAAATTTGAATAAGGTGCGTTGTGATGTTTAGAAGGTTTTTTGTTGGAGAGATAATCAAATAGCTGTGACTCATCTTCAAAGCATGTGGTGGTCCTTTCAGAGATTCCAAATATATCACACAGTGCTTATCACCTTCCAGTGTGTGCGTTAAGCTTCGTTTAATCAGTGTCGATAATGGCAGTTTTATCTGTCCCTAAGGAGATAACAATGGGGGTAAAGTTCCATTAAATCAGCTTAATGAACTCTGATAGGAAATTCAACTTCACGTTGGGCTTTGCCTTTTATTGAAGCGGGCCCAGAACTGTGTTTCCGGTGTTATAGTTATGTTCAACAATTATCTCCCTTACAAAAAAAAACACCCAACTATTTCGCCCTTCACTGTATTATATTCACCCTGATTTTAAAAATTTCTTCACTACAAGCCGATACACATTCATACTCCACTGTTATATGCTTTTCTTAAAAATGATCTTACGTAACACGTATGTATAGTCTCGATTATTTTTAGACAGTATATAATGACAACATAGAGCAGCAAGAAAAGAAACGAGGACAAGGAAAGATTAGAAATCCAATACGGTGGTTGTTGAAAGGACTTAATGACCGCAATAATTACAGTACGTGATTTCAAATACAAACTGGAAATGTCACAGCCTGGTACACTGACTAGAAAGTTCCAAATATATATAAATTGGCATTCTTCAGAACCACGAAACTTATTTGTGTTTCTTCTTACGAGATTCCTCCCAACCACAAACAGGTTTATCTTACAATAAATCAGGATAATAACAATATTGAAGAGAGGAACACAGACGTCTCTATTTGTCTAATTATATTATGGTTAAGTGGCAATCACGAGGTTTCTCTGTTGCGGGCAGTAAAAAGTGACGGCAGAATACTTCGACAACGTTTACGGTCGTCGCCTGACGTCATAAATCTCAGCCTAACTGCAGCAACTTCACGTTCAAGCAAAGGACGGGAAGACTAAACAGCCATACGACCGTAAAATAATTTCTCACATTACGAATTACGACGACTTGAATCCATACGCACACAACAGATATTTCAGCTAGGAAATAGTAAAAAGTGTGTCGGTATTCCGTAATCTGAGACGATCTTACAGGAGAAAGAATTTTCACGACAGCAAATAATTTACAAATAATTATCTGCCAAGGAGGAATTTATTCATTTGTCTCAAAGACAATAACTGTCCCCAACACTCGCGAACTTAAGCAATAAAAGTAAAAATAAATCTCATTAAATGCATAAAACATGTCAGTATGAAGTGACGTACCTAATAGTTTCTAAAGAACTTAAATTAGTTCCATAAAACAAACGATCCAATTAAGATCATTCTATAAACGATTGATGGAATTTTAGGGTGGGCTTCGCTCCCGATCCATCGCTAGGTAACTGAATTATTTTCTTTATTGATGACAGTACTTTCGAATTTAAACTTGTACGGCATACTGAAAGTGACACTAATGTACAAATAATCTCGTTTAGAAAAATGAATGAGTGTGTGTATGTTCCAGCCTATTTCAATCTGGGGGTCAGTAACCGAAAACTGCACTAGGGAAGACGGTAATAATAATATGAAAAATAATTCCTTCATCTTATTAAGAATGCAGAGGGTTGAACAGTTTTTTCTCAATTTAGCTTTTTATTGGTGTAAATGATAGACAGTTTTAATATATAAATGTTCTGATTGTGATGTGGTCGTATTGCAGACTGTTGTTTGTCCGAAGTCCGGAACTTCTGGTCAAGCAGTAGAGACAATAGACCGTCGGAGTCAGCAGATAGAATGACTAGCGATGCACAAAATCAAGATTAAAGTCTTGAGAAGGGAGAAATAACAATTCAAAAGTCGAGGCTGGCAAGAAATTCAGCTGTTTTTAGTCAGCTTCTGGAAGTTTCAGTCTTGAAAGTTACATTTGATTGCCACTGCTCATGGATAACCATCAAACCCACAGAGACCTGAAAGAGTAGGAACTCATATCTATACATTAATGTCTAAATTTTAATAATAATCGCTAAAGAATAAAATGTTTTCCATTTTTAGAATAATATAACTTGTTGAAATAATATTTGTTCTCCACTCTGAGTGATAAAAAGAACATTTCACTTTTGGAATGTTTAAAAATCAAAGGCATTCATTACTAATTGTCCTATGGGCAGCAATACCTTTATTTCTTAAGGGTGGATTCGTCACAGAATTCTTTATTCTTGCTGCTGCGTTTAAAAATTACTTAAATCAAGTTTGGAGCGATTTGACTCTGAATATACAATTAATTCATTATCATAATGCCAAGCAATCAGATAGTAAAAAAACAAACACTGTGCGTTGCATATATATTTAATTGACGGGTGATTTTATTTTTTAATTTGATGTATTTCTTGGGCGTTGTAGGTTCAAGGACCCTGTTGCAGAGAATATTCCACCAGCGTTTTACGACACGTGGCTGCGGGGAAAAAATTGGTAATCTGTGCACGCAAACCACTACTACTTCATTAAGTCTTAATTATCGATATGTAGCAATGTCACGACGCAAACGAGCTATAATAAATGTGAATCAGGCGAACTGGGAAAGAGGGAAGACGAAATTTACGCGAGGTTAGCACTGAAGGGGAAAAAAAGTGGAATAAAAGACGAGGCGAGTTGTAAATGGTGATTAATAGGCAGCAGTTGATTAAATTTTAGTTTGTTGTTTTTATCAATTAAGGGGCCGTTCGTTAAAGTTATCGACGTTCTCGAGGAATTTCGCCCACACGATGCTTCCTGACTTGGGCTTCGCGTGGAAAATAGACCTATCACCCACGGAGCCAATTAACGTTCATACGTCAAACTCATTTCCATAAATCGTCGTCTCAAAATAGGCTAGGCTGCCATCCATTATTACGGCTCGCGTACCTAATAATAAACACACCTGCCTCCGACAATGCCTTCACGGACATTCCTTCCATCCCATTCACCTGCGGACACTCAACCTCATTCTGCTCCGGCCTTTCTTCCCTTCCAAAGATCATCTGCTAATCTTAATTGGATTATTCTTCTTCCCACCTAGTTTTCCTGGAGTGCGCCCACTTTTAAGTCTCTGTAGCTTTCCTCGCGACACACACGTCAAATTTTAATCACTTAATTTTGGTTTACGTTTGTACTGTTCCTCAACTTCATCATTATAAATTAACTAAGTATCGTACTTCTCATGATTTTACTGGTAGTCGAGATGTCGATTATTTACTGAAATGTTTTTTAAGGAATTTATTAACTGTTCTCGTTATTCGTTTAAGGGTCTTTAGGAAAATGAAATAGCCACTCAATTAAACCATTACATTATAAAGATTTTTTAATTTTCCTCACGACCCTTTCTGTTCCTTAAACTAAAAACGGCGACATTTTTTTCCAAAAAAGAATTCTTAAAACATAATTCTATAAAAAAAATCCACAGCTCTTCTGATTCAAATCGTTACTAGTAAAATAATCAATTTTCAATAGCGAAATTTGGGGCAGGGCAAATGTGAGCCTAAATTAAATAATTCGCGCTGTGACGATTGATTACAAAGTTAATATTATATAACTATTTAAGATATAATGTACATAATACGTGGTTTATGTTTTAAAAAATTAAGAAATAAAACCGACAATGTTTTATTTATTTGAAGCGACTACAAAAATTGTACGAAAAACTTTAAGATACATTAGAAATGATTAAAATTTCAGGGTCTTAATATTTATTAGCAATAATAAATAATTTTGATTAAAAAAAGTAGTCAATTACTAATGTTATTAAGATTAAAATATTTTAACAATTGTTAATATATCATTGTCTAAAACTTTTTGTGTAATTTCTGTAGAAAAATTACCTGAGGAAGTTCCAAAAAGTTCCAAACGCCGGTATATAAAATCTGGTTGCAAATTACTTCGATGAAATGTATTTATTTAAGGATTATACATTTAATAGGAAATATTTGGAAAAATATCTATGGATTATTTCACGCTCTACTACATTTTTTGATCTGGACAATTATATGACAATAATCTGTATTTTTTACTATTAGACAACAGTACCATAAGGTATATCAAAATATAAAAGATCGTTTTGTGAAAAAAGGTTTTCATGACGTCAAATGTTATATATAAGATTTTCTAACATGTTTTTAAAAAATTATAATTTTGTTGTTAAGATTATGGCAAAATTATCGGCCGAAATGCACTCAGTGCAAATTTATAAAAAAGTTTTACTAATGTACTTCTAATATTTTATTGAGATTCATTAGAAACCTGTGGGATTATAATAAATGTATAGAAAGTAATTTATTGGTCAATGACATACGAATACAATTTATTTGTTGAAATATCAGTACATACTAAAATATTTTGTGTAGAAAATTTCTACAAGTGTGTTTGCATTAACCACGTATTGGAGCCGAATTATATTTATATTTCATTACTACGTTGGAATTTTCATATTTTTGTAAAGTATAAATCCTACAAATTCGGGTTGTTTATTCATTTAAATTTCATTGAAGTCAGATAAACACAATTCTAGCTAAAATTCATGAAGCATAGTAAAGAAACCGGAATGTATTACGAAATCGTAAACGTCTATTGGATAAATGTTTCAGATCTAAGAAATGGAATGTCTGACTCCGTAGAAGGAGGGATGTGTCTGTCTGCATTCTTCAGCCAACAGCCTGCCTCCTCGCCCACGCCTTTCTCATCGCCTCTATTTATACCTCGTCTTCGCCTTGTAATCATTAGCTACTCCCAATCAACTCCACTTCTACCTCGTTAAAGTTTCCCAAAAAATCCTTGTCTCGTGTTCTAATCACTGGTGTTTATAATTTTTTACTTGTCATGCTGTTAGTAATATCCTAGACGCCTCGGATGCCGACAAAAGTGTCATGATGACGACTTGTACGTTATTTTCACTTTATTAATCCGTAGGAAAGTAGCACCATATTAATGAAATCGATATAGTTAGTTCTCTTGTTTGACAACTTTGTCCTTTCACGACACATATCTCAATTACACGCGGGGGACTCCGGTTACTTGCGACTCGTTACCGTATTTCTTCCTCAACGCCTTCTGTAAGATTCTTTGGACGACGTCAGGATATTTTGTAGCAACACGGAAAACAAAAATTTCAAATGCCAGTCTCATCATTCACATTACACGATTAAGTGTATTTATTCGGTCTTCTGGGCATTAACTCTACGTCCTACAAAAACAATTGTGATAGAAATACAAGTTCTTAATCTGCAGTACTGTAAACAGAATTTTCTTAGGATTTTTGTTTCATAATTAATATTTTAAATTTCTTTAGCCAACACGGCTCGCGTCATTCTGCTGTAACTATATTTCTGAAAGGAGATGGGTTGATTTTAAAAATCATAATCGTCAAGTTTTATATTATTTAAAATATTTAATTTATAATTAAAATAAGAAAATTAACATTTTCCATTAAAATGAACGGAAATGTGTATTTTGGAACATTAATGAAGAGGTATTGATGGAAAATTGCAATGCTGTGACTTATAAAGTTCAACAATTGGGAAAATACTTTATAAATAAGCACTTATATGTGATTCTTCTAAATAAAAACTTCTTGACCTCTTCCACACAAGCTTCCCAATATGTCATTCACTAAAATCACTTTTACTCTGCTTTTACTAATTATTAGCACTGCGTCGTATAAAACTCTCTCAAAGGATTACTACAAAATCCTTAATATATAAAACTTGAAATCCGTCCTTCTCTACCGAATAGCAACCCAAGCTCTGTAAAACATTCGATTGCCGAATCCTGTCAACAAAGACAGTCGACAAATCATTGACCCTTATTATCCCAAGAACAGGGAGAAACTTGACAAAAAAATTCCACTTTGCCAGTACTGAAATTTTAAATAAATTTGGGGAAATAATATTTTTTCCCCCTGTTTTCTAATTTATATTTTACTGGCTTTCATGGATTTTCTTCTAATTATTTAATCTTCTCTTCAGTCGAAACTTCGCTAATTTCTTAGAAAGCCTTCGAAAACCTCTGGCCTCAATTAATTACAAAAAATTAATTTGTAATTCATTACAAAGCTGGACTGCATTAGGCGACCACTAAAAAAATATAATTTTATAGGATTTATTTACATTAACGTCCGTCAGTGCCAAGGAGTAAAAACTGCGTAAAGCTGCTGCATATTTAAGTGCATGAGGTCTACTCCTTTCGTAAAAAGAAAACGATTTCAGGGATGTGAAATGCGTCACATTTACATAAAACATCATCTTTGGAAATATGATGCTTTCAGAAGCAATGGTTTTATTACTTCCAGGAAAGACGTACCTGGCTGGCTTCAAGAAATTTTCTTTTTTTAAAAAAAAAATCCAGTATGTAAAGCAGAACTTGTGGAATTATGCAACTGGTTACTCACCCATCTCCTGGGAACGTTAATAAATATTTATACGTGTCATTTCCTGACGTTAGCAAGTCCTGAATATATAGCTACCACTTCATGTTTACAAGATAACACGATAAATTAGCCGGTTAATTAATATAATAGCCAACAGCTTGATAATGACGACGAAACCGTTAATTAACGAACGGCAGAAAAATATTTATAATTTCAGAAAAAGATCATTTAAATGTTGGCCGAAGCTTAAAATATTTATTTCGTAGAAATGATAATGGTAATAATATTTACTAATAATGATTTATCGTCCGTATATTACAAATTTAATTGTTGAAAATTAAAAAAATATAATTAATTTAAAGCGACTGATTTTTAATTTTGATACTTAGGCATTGGAAATATATGGTTTTTTAATCAGTCTGAATAATATGCAAACTCCTTTATTAATAAATAACTTGGTTTCAGTTTCACAAAGCAGCGGTCTGTCAATAATTTTGCCTCAATTATCACTGCAAAAAAATCCTATTTTATTTTGTCAACTTTAAATAAATTCCAATTAAAAAAATTAAATGAAACCAAGGTAACTTCTTTTTAATTTGCGAACATTAAATTAATTAATTTTCCTAAGAGTTCTCACGCAGAGCATCGATTTTAATTTAACGTGTCCCTCCCTATTCAGGTGATATTAAATCAATAAATTAAATTACATAATTAAAAGTTTTTAACTGTCAGTTTTGGCCTTTTATATTATGATTTCCGGTAAATAATATTCACAGGTTAATTAAAAAATCTCTTGGAAGCCGATATTTCGGTTATATTACAAATTTCAAAGAAATGTGTTTAAATTGTAAGCAAAAAAAGAAATATTTCATAATGTATTTAGGAAACCGTAAAACAGTTAATTAAAAATTTATTTAAAAATAACTACGTTTCGGGACCTTGGCTAAAAATTTGATTGGAAAGACATCCAGTAATATTAGTGAAACTTAAAATTATAAACGCTCAACCAATCTGATTGTGAAGCAGTCTTGATTTTAATTTTTTTTATAACTTAAAGGATCACTAATTTGATTGACTAGCTTTTCAGTCTAATCACAGATAGAAAGTACGAAAGCTATAGAAACGTTATTTAAACTGAACTTTTTTTATAGAAGATAAATTGGGAAAATATGGAACGGGCGTGGAACCCGGGAACTCCAGCTTACCGGGCGGGTGCTCTACCATCCGAGCCAAACAAAACCGACTCCTGAAGCGCCGCGAACATCGTCCACCCCTTGTGTTGACCTCAACCTCAGACTCACCTACAAAAGAAAAAATAATTAATTAAAGAACGGTTTATAAGTTATTAGACGTGCCTTGATAATAACTTCTAGCTTTATGTAACAGTAGTAAATAATTTCTGCTACGTTTTATAACAAATAATTATCCAATGACAACTTTAAGAGAGCACGTTTAACTATTATTCTGACGAATTAGGTGATTTTATAGTATTTTTAATATAATTATCATATCCTGACGACTTGCGGAGTTGAATTATTCCGATAAAATTATATTAGTAAGGGAAGACAAAGGAGCTGTGAAGAAGAATGACAAGTGAGAAAAAGTCACCATAAAAGGAATTAGATGACGAGTGAGTTCATGAAAATTATCCTTAGTAGAAAAACAAAACGGAGAATAAACGGGGGCGTTGATTCGAGCGAGTGTAGCATGAAGGAATGTTAGTTTTGTAAGCACGTTTTTCCTTCGCCGTGGTAAGGAGCTAATTCTTCACCAAGAAACCGCCCGGGAACAGAATAATTAAACCCATTAGAGGTGTAGCTCCAATCTGCATAATGCAGGAGGGGAGGAAATTGATGGTCGCATCTCAGTATTTGGTATTCCGACCAGAATGTAATGGGCAACGAGCAACAGTCATCAATCAGAGGCGAGTGCCGAGTTATGCAAAAGATGAATCACGATCCCGATCGCAAGTTCCCACGTGCGTACTTCGCTATCTTGTATCTAGCAATAACCTTCAAAGCTTCCGCCAGACCAGTTTATCCTCTTTTCCGAGGGCATTTTTCGCCCGGTAGCCCCAAGCTTTCAAATAAAGGCCGCACTTCTAAAGATAGAGTCATTTGTCTCCGTAATGAGCGTCGGTACGTTTCTTTGAGCAGTTACATCACTCGTACAAACACAATCAAGCCTAATAAAGAATACGACATTTGCATCTGCCTAAGAAAACATGTAGCAACTCGAACACTCAGCAAAATACGTGCTCAAAGAAGGGAGACAACTTTGATCTGTGCGCTTCGGAATTTTATTCCTCAAAAGAAACCCTCTTTCGTGAAATTACAACTTGGAGTCGGCCCAACACTACCTCTGATCCGCATTTAAATACAAATAAATATTAATGCAATCTAACGAGATATGCTGCTAATTACAATATACACATAGAAAACCTAGACAAAATTTTAAAGACCTCATCAATAAGGGTGTGTCTATGTTGAAATGGAATAAAACAAGCTGTGTGTGAGCTATTAACGACATTCTTTTTTATTTGGAACGGTATACATGGGCCTTTCCAATAAAAAAAGAATTTCGTTAATATCTCACACACATCTCATTTTATTCCATTTAGACATAAACCCACCCTCATTGAAAAAAATCTATATAAAAATATTTTTTCAAAGAAATAAAACTGGAATAAATTTAAGTAAGAAAAGAGACACGTCCTTAAACGACACTCTAGAATGCCTAAACTCCGTAATAATTACAGATTACTGCACGACACGTCTGGCCTTTTTATAATAGATTACTTGTAAATGTTTTCAGTCTATTATACCCGTAAAGAGTTTTGTTTTAATAATTTTATACTTTTTACAGTGTAACTTTCTTAAATATTCTACCTCCCACCCTCTTCCCTTCTACTAGCTCTTTATTTATGCATGCTTTGCGAGAATTCACTCGCTAATTTCATAAAGGGCTAAAATGTATGAATACCGACCCTAAAAATCTCTTAAATATTCACAGCGTGTACCTGAGCTAAGAAGAGCTTTGAACTCGAAGTTGACAACTTCCTGCTTCTATATTCTGACCGGAGAATGCGAGATTTACCGGACTTCCTGTTTTCAGAAAGACTCCCGGTACATTTATCTTCCAAGCACTTCGGGAATTAAAAATCTCAAAGCACATTCCATAATGTGTTTCGGTCGGTCACCAAAGATTGACCGTCCACTTTAACGGTCCGGACGGATGAGAAAACATGAATACTAAATGATGATCTCATTCTGATTTAAAGTATCCGACATTTATAGAACATTTATAATAAAAAAAACACGGGATATAATAACCAAAAATGTGAGAAAATATTTTTTCAAATTTCTAATTAAATATCCGTGGAAGATTGTTTTACAAAAGGAACCAAGGTATAAAATAACTTTCTCTATTAATAAAGGTAAAGTAAAAAGTATTATGAAATGATGTGTGGATAAATCTATTGAATTGTTTATAAGGCCGTGCAGATGTGTTGCGGTGAAAAATAGATATAGGGGAAAGTAATTCATCCCCCTGTTAAAATAACTGAGAAATGGTTCCAACAAGTATTGCATATTTCACAAGGGTTTGGTTTCTTTCGAATAATCTGAATATTGTAAGGCATAGCAAATAAATTCTCAGTGAGCAAAACTTCAGGGAATATTGTAGGGAACGAGTTTTCGCAATGTTGTCACTAAGTGATATATTTGATACGAACTCCCCTTTTCGACGTTGAATACAGACTATAGCCTGAAGCAGCACAATTCAAATCCCAGTACAGAGTCGCTGCTGCTGAGCAGATCAATTTTTGACGCTTTTATATAGACAGCACAATGCATCATGCATCGCGGGGCGCATCGACGTGTGTGTACAGCAAAGGAAAGGATGAATACAAACAGAGATAAAAGAACTCGTATTTCTACCCACAGGGTAAATGTAGTCTTTAACACAATTCCTCCCAGACAATCCATAATGCGTCAATTACTTCCCAACGACAACTACTACTGGCAATATATACGGCAAAGATAATAATATCGGAGAACATTCGAATAATTCAATTTTCGTTATCACTATACTATATTTAAAACAATTAATTATGAATTTTGTGGACTTCTAAAGACCACAATTTAAATTTTTATTGTATTACTAATAATGGACTTTAAAAGTTATTACGGTTTTATTTAACAGCCCCAAACACAGACACCTTTCAACATTAATATGCAGTCAAACGTTTATTCGTCCAATTAAGGAACATTATTTAGGGTTGCGTTAATACGCCAACATATCACACAATTTGGACTCCATCGTCGTCTCAGGTCCTTCAAGATTGCGATACATGACACTATGAAAGTAAATTTTCAATCAATTAAAAGCGACAACTTGTATAGATTTAAATGAAAATGCGAAAATCCTAATTGCTATTAAAGTAATCATCGGCGTGCGCATATTTCATGTTCACCTGCGGCCGACAGAAAGAAATCTCGTCGAGCTCACACTTTAAAAGTGTATCGTGCGCGTGGGAAGGAGCTGATGTACCTGTCCCAATTTGTGTGACACCAGGGACCAGATTAAAGCAGATGAACAGGATCTCCGATTTAATGTCCTATCTAAATGCGGCCCCACTCGCATTTCGTCTCGCTGGAGGAGAAAAGAGAGTTACTTCACTTCTCGGTTACTTCTTCTCTCATCTATCGCCATCACATTATTACTTCCGTTCCCTTTCTTTATCTTTCTGAAGACCTTGTCCACGGCACAATTTTTTCATTTGGTAACCTACAAACAATTATTTTTATTCATCTTAACTTTCTAACATCTTGCTTTCTAAAGCACTCCTTCACGGAACTATTTCGACGATGGCGGTGCAGTCAATATTTAGCCTCACTCTTTTGTCCCATTCTAAATTTATTAATATATTTTCCTTCCAATTCACCCCGCTGTTGCAAGGACCAAGAGTCCCTCCCTGCATCATTATTGCCAATGATTTTTGCAATCCCCTTATTTTACCTGAATTTACAACTTTCATCTGACTGTAGTCGACCTTCATTTGAATCACTTTGACGTGTTAATGTCGTTCTGTCTATTATTCTGGCCACGTAATTTTACCGTGAGCTGCCTTTGAACATCTCAATCTAGACAACGTCCACTAGTTGACAACGCAGTTGTATTCAACGATTCTCACACAAGTGAAATTCTCTGCATACGCAGATCATCCCGCAGCATTTGCCCAATGCAAACTAATCAGTTCAAAATTTAATAGGATCCTCTTGGACTTGAAATCAGTCTCCAATTTTACAAATTCATTAATAATTTTAAGGATGAGATTTAAAATTGATTAAAAAAATAATTGACGAAGTTTGAACCTGAGATTGGATTTGCTCGATATGTATCGGGACCATCGAGATGTGATCGATTTAATCTTATTGGACATCCATAAGTATACTTGTGCCTGTAGAGACCAGAACTGAAGGTTTGTAAAATATATTCAATGTCATTTTTATTTTTATTTCATAAAAAGAATATGAGATTTTGTTCGAAAATGTTTGTTACAATTTAAAACATCTTCTTTCTGTATATAGATGAATATGGCATAGTTTTGCTAAAAGATGAGGCTGGGAAAATTAAGCTATATTATTTATTAATGAATTTGTGAAATTGGAGAGTTATGTAAAACTCGAGGGGGATCCAGTTAAATTATTTTCTGCTTCTTAATCACTCATAATGCAGTTTTTATTCTTTTAAGACTAATCAGCTCATGATCTCCAGTTCTTCTTTATCTAATTATAAATGTATTCATCTGACATTATTCTTATTTTCTTCAGGAAACTCCAGTTTAATAGCATAGGATAGGAGTTGAAAAATAAGGGAGGTAGCGCAAGGTAGCCAAGGGTTGACTAGGACGCCCGAGTTATATATCAAGAATCCTACCCGGTGGTTCACCTAAAAAATGCAGGCAAATCCCTAGAAAACCTGCATCAGGTAGGTCGGGCTATTGGGTAATTTGCCATCGGCTGTAAAAGTTTTTCAACTTTGTAACTGCTTTCCCAACTTGGAGTTGTAAATCTTTGTTAATGAATGGAGCGTATTATTCACTCAAAGAGTTCGTAGATAGGAAGGACTAAAACAGTTTGCTGGTGTCCTATCAAATTCTTCTATTATTTTACAACTATACTCTACTAGAATTTAACTGCTGACTTATTTTCTTTTTCATGTTCGACGGGAACCTACGCACGATCTTCTGTTGCCTTCTCCGTCGACTGAAAATTGAAGATTGAATTTTATCTTTCCTTTCTTGTCAATTCTTAGTTGTAAAATTTTGTATATTTCTTGTAACATTATATTTGACGTATCCTATTTCCTCAACCGAGGACTAATGGATTGAATAATAATAATCACCTGCCCTTTCGAAGGTAGATCGATGAGTCTGCTGCGGGATCACAGCATTCCATTCTCTGGGTGACCACCAGATCTAATGAGATCAGCGGACAACTCTTACCGTATGCCCAAGGTCTTCGACCTCAGTACATACACCTCCTAAAATAGGCGAAGGTGCCTCGGCATGTGAGAACTTTGAAAAAACCAGAGAGAGTACGAGGCATTCCCAACGGAGTCAGGTAAGCCCCGTAGTCAATCTGGAGAGAAATACCTGTGAGAGCAAACATCCACAGGCAGTTCCTTATAATTCCTACGGGTTACTATAGGTTAACGAAGGGGGTCACATTATTAGAATTCGAGATATTATATAGTAAAAGAGGAGAGAATACCCAAAGTGAGATAGTGACCTATGACAGTTCTAAGTAGGAAGGTAGGAAAGGAAAGCAGAGGGAGGAAGGTGTGTGCTGCTAACTATTGTTAAAGAGGCTAAGGTTACCTTGTGGGGTGGAAGATCCAAGAAATAAGTATACCTTCCCCTTAAGTTTTAATAATAATAGATAAAGCACACAACCCAGTGGCGGTGGCGTCACTCTTTCGAATAACCACCCCCGAACGTACCTTTCTATTTTCATTTTCGCCCAGCAAACTGGCTCATTTGCAATCGTTAGTGATTATGTTTCGGTGTCGAGTATGAGGACTTTCTATGCAAACGATGGCGGCGATATTACTGTACGACGCTGGCGGCAATTCCGCGAACACCGGAAGGTCTTAACGGCTCCTACTTTCTATTTCGGAAGCTGCACATCTCCACAGGTCCACGGAGGAAGTTTATGTTGACTCTGAGGGAAGGAATGTATTTACTGCTGCCACGTAAGAAACACAAATAAAAAGATTCGGTACTAAATATTTTCGTGGACGTCGTGTCGGAGCGGTTACGACGCGGACGGCGTGACGACCAGGTCTGCGGGCGTTTTGCGAACTATTAACACTTCACTCAAGAGAATCAACAGGTCTTTGATTCGAACCCCTGGCAGATTCAGTAGAATAATAACTCCATTAATTGATAGTAACAATTATCTAATTTAATTTGAATCCATAATATAAAAAACCCTGGATAAATTGTCCAAAACAACTTCATAAAATGAAAAATAGAATAAAAACAATCCACGTAGAACGGCAACGATTCAATTAACGACCAGGTTCGTGTATTAACAAGGAATAATTTCTCAAAATAAACCAAAATTTCAACAAAACCACGAAATTAACATCAAAGAAAATAATTAGATACATTATCTGACTGTTTGGAATTAATAAGTAATAAATCGGCCTATAAGTCACAACAAATTTAATATAAACTTTATTAACCCGCCGTTCCGTTCCTTAAGTTGGAACCTCATCTAGTTAATTTTAAGGAATCAAGAAATTCGCACAAGAAAAGAGGCCCCAAATTTGTTCTAACATACTGGCCGATTTACTACTTATCAAATAATATGTTTTAAAAATTTAATGATTATATTTACCTGTCATCTATGGAATGAGTTAATAAACAGACAAAAATGTCAGAAACAATTTATTAAAATAAAAAATAGTACAACGTTTCGTTCCCCTTCTCAGGGGCGACAGTACAACAAGTATAGGTCAATTCAAGAAAGTGTGAATATCAAAAAAATTATATATAAAATATACTACAATTATCTGAATATTAAACAAAAACTGCATTGTATTTATGTCATGTAATTTCAATGAATACTCAAAATTTGGTTAAATATTTCCAAAAACTTATTTTTACACGTAAATTGCGGCCAAAAATGAGTGTTGGAAACACAATTCTATTGAACGTAAATTTAGTATTCTTGATAATTATATTAATACATGTATAACAAAATGTATATTAACGTTTCGTCTCGCCTTTGAGACTTCATCGGGTGCGCCTCGACTTTAATTGCATAAATGATTGCCCACGAAAGTTCTAAATAATTTTATTTCAAGAAAAAGGGATAAATTCTTTCAACTGAAGGATAAGAAAGTGAATTGGAAAAATCAGGACGGAAAAAATCTCGTCTAGACCGAGAACCTGCGGGTAGACACTACCAACTGTCCGAGTCAACTTACAGCTCGGTGAGAAGTTACTCCTAAAATTTTAATTAAAATACGACTAAATAAATCAGCAAATAAATACAGTTAGTATTTAATTAATATAAATACAACTTTTATCCAACTTTGTGGACTACTTCAAGTAAATTTTTTGAATGGATTGTTCACTACACCAAATTTCTCTAACGAAAATAGTTCATTCATTTCAGAATTTACCTGAAAAATTCCACAAATTTCGATGGAGCGTTGTATTTATATTAATTAAATACTAATTACAATTATTTTCAGACTTATGTGGCCATATTTTTATTTATTACAAAACTTAAAATCAAAAAAAGTTTGGTTTTTAATTATAGAACAGAGGAAATATTTTCAATTGGAGTTTTTAACTCGAAGGCCAGGATGGATTAACATGTAATTAAATAAAAATATAACTTCAATTACTTAAGAATTTTCACTTTACTGTTTTTTCGCAAATATTATAACTAATAATATTGTAAAAAAACAAGAAGTAAAACATCATAGAATTTTGTTTTTGAAACATTGATATTAGATTATTTAATCAGTTCAGACACAAATCAACGTTTTTACGAATAAAAATTAGATATAATGGAGTGTTCTGATTTTTATTCCTCCCTGATTTCGTAGAAGTGACTTATCAGTTAAAATATCTCCTTATAGCAGATGTAGCAGCTTCGTCCAGCGATTAGAAAACAGTGGCTAATCGCAATTATCCTTAATGGAGCGTTCGCTCCTGCGTAACGATCACGTTACTTTCACCTTAACGACCACTACCACTACCACTTGCTGCCCATGCATGTAAAAAAAAGAAAGAAAATCACTCGTACGAGAATGTTGTTTACGTGCAAATTCTCAGAATTTTCCATTCTCCTCCTTTTTATTCCCGGGAACCGTGACGTCATAGTGACGCAACAACGCGCCGCAGAAATTATTAATCCATCACGGTCCATCCTTGACGGAAAGCGCAAGGATACTTGCAAATCCTTTTAGCTCCTGCAAGTAATATCACCTTGGCGATATCGTCGGGTGACAAAATTATCTACAGTCCAATTAAATGTGCTTCATGATCATCTTTCTGAGGTGACGATTGGCAACAAAGCGTGGAATTTTCGGATGGTTGATTTATATCAAGGTAAATAATTTTAAACAGCTTTACTTGCTGTTGAGGACTCGTCATTAAAGAGACACAGCAAAGGTAATGTTGCTCCGTTCCCTTTCCCGCTGACACTCGTAATCTAAGGAAGGTCCAGGTGCTGAGATCGGACAAAACGTAACAAAGCTGTATTCAAAACACGGTGGCTGCTGACGCAAACGGCGAGAACGATAAAAATATAAAACGACGTGTCTGCATTTCAACTGTCATATCGTCAGTACTGCAATCGTTAAATTCTGAATTTCGCAACGTCAGCGACGTCACAAAGCCAACAGCGAAGCTGTCCTCTGACAATTTCACCAAACTTTGGAGAGCAAAACAAGAAACTGATAAACGGTTGTTTCTTTAAAGAGTAGAAGAAATGACAGGGGAGTGCGAAGACAGAGACTAATGCACGAAAGTCAAATTACCGGACATGATTGATGAAAGATGGAGGTTAAGATGTATGTAAGTGATGGAAAATATACGTGACCCTTTATCTTGACTGATGATACACATTTGCAGAAAAAAATTAAAAGTATTGGCCTTGTATTTTCTGCATTCTCACTTTCTAATGACGTAATTTGGAGCAGAGGTGGTAAACTTAACTCGAATAACAATTAATTCTCATGAGCAGCCATTACAATGAAAGTATAAACTCAACATATACTGTTACGCGATATTAATTTACGTTCTTTGCTGATTTAAATATTGTTTACTTACAAATGTCACCAGTTTTCGTGATGTAATTACTTATCTCCTAATCTCACAAACAAACAGCCCGTCCGCGAGCCGATCTTCTTCTTTTTTTGTACTTCAAAGAATATATCTCAGAGATTATTCACACAGATATCGCACCGGTTTCCGCAGATTGCGAATATTTATCAAATTTATGTAACTTAGATTCACAGAATAAATAAAATTTTAACACAAGGGTATATTTTGATGCTCTTAATCATTTGAAAAATAGAGCGTTAAGAATTATTTTAAGTAAAAAATAAAATATTTAGTGTAACAATACTGTTGAGAGAAAATATTTGGTTGTGTTTTCGGTATTTAGGAAGTTCCATGCTCTAGTCTTCTATAAATATATCATTCATCATAAGAAACCCATAAAAGTTAGAAGTAAAGTTAACAGAAATACAGCTAGGTTAGACTTTTTGACCTTATATTTACTAAACGGTAGAGAGTATTAAATGGTTTGCCAAACGAAATTATAAACTGTGAATCTGTAATTAATTTTAAGCCTGGTTTAACTAGATATTTATTATTAAATACGTGTTAAAATTTAATATATGATGAATGTATCATCGCCAAAAGTCAGAATTTATGACAATTACATTTACTACTATTAACGTTTCATCATATGTTGAGGGACCTCTTTAGTTGCGTATATTTCAGTTTATGTAAATCATTTACCTGTATAAAATTTATGATTTCTTAACGTTTTCTTTCTATGTTTAGGGACCTCTTCAGTTGTGCATAATTTCGGTTTATATAAATCAACTATCTCAAAACAACTTTGTGATTTCTTCCATCAACGAAAATAATTTTCAGTTCTCGTTTTCCTTGAAAGTATTCAAATTTGATTTTCTGTTAAACTTCTCATATAAACATCCAAACACATGTTATTAATAATATACAACTGAGGATGTCCCTGAGAATAGAGCGGAAACGTTTTGAAGTAAATGTACATTGTAATAAATTTTTGCTTGTGGCCATGATGCATTAATTTTTTTTGATAACACATGTCAGATTAAGCTTTTTAACTTTATTAATAATATTATTGAGTTTTTTAAAGTATGCAATAAAAACTCCTGTCCATTATCATTCATACAACTAATTTAATTTTTTTCCTACAAATTTTGGTTTGAAGAAGCTTCTACCTACAATAATAATTATAATATAAATAAGATTAAAGAAATTCGAGGAAAGTCTTACCTACAGATTTTTAATATTTAGAAGATGAATAATGGTTAAGGGTATTTGAGAAGGGTCCTACTTACAAATTTGTAATAATTAGAAGAATAATTATGGTTAAGTAACAGAAACGTTGTTCAAATAAAATAATAGTAAAGAGTTATAAAATGTGTATTTTTAATTCAATAAGGAAAAATAATATGAAAACATAAAAACCACAAAAAGTTTTCACAATTTTCAGAAGAAATCAGTTTTTTACTCTAGCATGTCATTTCATTTAAAATACGGGATTTCTGGCGAAAATAAATTGTGACGACTTTCCGTGGTTTTTAAATCTTATTAGTAATAAAGTCTATTATCGTAACGTTTTAATTTAAACTTAATTAATAAACTACTTATATTTACGTAACTGAAATTTATAAGCGGGAAAATAGCTTTCAGAGGTCCAGATGTAAATGAGAAATACATTATCTATACGATGAACCAAACATTTCGATAATTATTAAATTAAAAAGACTGGAGTGGATATGACATGTGCAACGAATGGGAAAGGAAAAGATACCATTCAAAATATTGTGCAATGAAATTGGAGGTGAAAGACTGATAGGAATACCAAGGAACAGATGGATAGATGCAGTGGTGAAGGATCTGACGGATTGGAGTGTCATACACTATTAAGTTGCTCTTGCTAAATAAATGATTATTATTACGTATAATATTAAGGAGTTTTAAGAAGTCACGTGCAATCCCAGCGGTATTTATAAATCTGTTTGTTCTCTTCGTAGGCTGTTGATCCTGACCTCTTTCCCGATGAATCACCCACCATGTTCGTTCGCACTAACATTCGCCGAGGGAACATAAATTCTTAAGTGGCAGATAAGAGATAAGACTTCCAATTACAGATAGCGATAACTGACGAGATGTTAAGCACGTACCGAGCTAATGCGGAAAGTCGCCTCCATTTCCTACCATCCGCATGAATTTCATCAACAGCTCCCCTTACAGGTTCACGGTCCATTAACCTCACTATAATTTTTATTGCATTACACAGAATGATTTTACAGAGCTAAAGTATTCGCTAAAATTTTACTGCGGAAGTTGTTTCAGTCAATCTAATTAAGAGAGCAGTTGGCGTCATTTCAGCGCTTAGCTTAGTTAAGAGGCAATAGTCAGGGGCGTTGTGGTCTTCGTCTGCTTGCTTATCTGCAGTTCGCTGCTTTCTGCCAGAGCAGATCCACTTGACATATTTGTTGTTGCTTCCTTTCTGCCACGAGCCCTTCTACAAACAGTTTTATGGTCTGACTCCTTTCAGCTGCAGCAGCCTTAGCCTTCCTCTCTCTCTCTCGCTCTCTCTGAGACACACGACGCTCCACCCCCCCTCCCCCAACAATTGTTGCCAATATCCCCCCAAAAACAACAGTTCTAACCTTAAATTGTTCTACTGAACACGCGATTTAAAACTTTAAAATATTATTTAAAGTTTTCGGAGGTGAATTTTCTTGTTTTGGATATTTAAAACAATAAATTATAATTATTTTTATGGAAAAGCACAACAAACGAAAAACCGAGAACGGAAAATGCAGATTTGAAATAAAAGTAACGTAACTGACGTCATCACGTTAGAAAACTGTATATTTAATATATAATGTTAAAAGTTACATTTATCTAACTCAGCTCAATGAAAATAAATAAGTCGACCAAATTTGTCATAAAAATAGCTGAATAAAATAAATTATACAGTGTGAATAAAACCACAGAAAAGTTGTCTCAATGTATTTATTCTCAGAACGTTTCGGCCATAGCCATTATCAACTGTAATTATAATACATATACAAGATTATTTATAACATGAAGGATAATTTTCACAATAGGCAACACCACATTATTCCATTTTCACATCTTTTACCTGGATTTTTCCTCTTAGCGTCTTCTTTGCTTATACTATCATACAACCATTACGCTTGCGGTTGTCTTCCGAACTGAACCACGTGTCGTCATCTGAACTTTTACCCTCAGCTACGTGCCCTAGTTCTTTCAGATGTTCTGATAATGCTGTATTAGTTTTAGAGCCTAATTTGGCATTACTCTTATGATTGTATATTCTTTTTTGCATAGTCGTGGAATAATGTGGTGTTGCCTATTGTGAAAATTATCCTTCATGTTATAAATAATCTTGTATATGTATTATAATTACAGTTGATAATGGCTATGGCCGAAACGTTCTGAGAATAAATACATTGAGACAACTTTTCTGTGGTTTTATTCACACTATATTAATTATATAGAGTTGTTGTACATTTAATATTAATAAATTATACAATGATAAATTAAATTAGATACAATCAAAAATCTATATTTCCATTGTAGCATATCAATCAAAGCCTGTTTTTCAAAATCGAATGAATTATAGATTAGTAAATTTTTATTTAATTCATCCAACGTTTCATCGTGTTTGCGACTTCATCAGGTAATTCCTTCAAATGTTAAATTATGAAGCTCTTCTTCTTTGGCTCTACGGCCCATTGAGGGCCTTGGCCTACTGGGTCGACTGCGGACTGTCATCTTGTATGACACATTCCGAATTTGGAGTGATACGTGGTGAGTTTATCGATTCTGCAGCAGTCATAATCCCGGCGACACAAACATCCAAGACCATGCCAGGATTCGAACCCAGAACCCCTGGGTTGTGAGGCAGCCACGCTAGCCACTACACCACACACAGTAGGTCGGTTAAATGTTGAAGCTCTTGGTTATAAATTTTGATTAACGAAATAAAGGGTTAAATCGTATAAAAATTTAAACTTGACTACCTCCAAGGGCATCGAATGAATTCATGAACACTTAGAGGCCTTAAAGATTTTATTTAATTCATCCTATTTGGGACATTGTCATATAATGTCTTAGAATTTTAAATTTGAGTACTTAATTATAAATTTAATATTTGAAAAAAAATTAGCCATAATATATCTGGAAGATTATTTTTATAATTTAATATGACGTGCAACGATTTATCCAATGTTTTGGGGACTTTCATCCGGTAACGTTTACGCAGTTAACACTGTAAAAATTAATAACACAAAGATCGAATAACAAATATGTATATCACAAATAAAACATTAAAAACTATACAAAAACATGACAGACAATTATAAATTTATAGTTTCATGGATTATGACTCCATTTTAAGCCGAAATGGTTGAAGGTACCGTCAGTTGATTAAGTCACCAAAAAATTGAGACGAACCGTTGCACGTTATAATAATAAATTTTCGGCACATTAAAGTTAAACCACTTATTAGAGAATGTAATGCATTTCTTGAAATATCGAATCGGAATTAAAAATTTGGAGTGGAAAAAAATTCTAAAAATGTATACTTTACCAACGGATGTTGAGTGCTAATTTTTATTTAATTTTTACGTACTAATTATTTTTTATTAAAACATATTTCTGTATAATCTGGCGACTTTATGCGTATATTTCTTTAATCAATAGTTTATAAATACGGAAGCGTTGGAACCATATAAATAGAAACAATTGACGTCAATTTTAACTACGTCATAGATCAATATCTCTCTCTCTCTCTCTTATACAATACCCTTATCTTTAAAGGAGCCGCTAAGTGAAAAGTATGAAAGAATCCAGAAGAAGAGGAACCTCTTGCTTTAACAAAAATGGTTTTAATAAAGAATGAAGAAATGCGATAAACATCTGACTTGTCAGGTTAGAGGTTTTAAAGTTTCTGGCGAGTCTCCACGTTCCAAGAGCAAACGCAGAAAATGTATATAATAATTTTTACGCGCACTACTGCTTCCGCTCTTAGACTTAGAGGCAACTAACCTGTCAAGTCGGACATTTATGATGTCATTTTATTCATAACCCTAAATAAACCCTTGTTTTATGAAATATTGCAAAGTAAAAGCAAGATTCTAACTAGAATTTCGTGTATTCGGCATTGAAGCTCTTTGCAGCTTCACTCCATTGAAATTCATGACTGCCAACTTACAGTTCCAAATCATAAAATTACGGCTAGTAAAAATAAATTCCAAGACTTTGTAGTATGCCTAAAAGGAAAAAAAATCTTTGCTTAGTACCTGAAGATAGATCATCTTTGAAAAGGAGGGAGGTAGCATCTCTGGATATGTCCTATTAGCTGGAGATGAGAATTTTTTGCATGCTGAATGGAAACTATTGGTTAAGAAGAGATATGCAGAAATAATTATTTCAGTGTATGTATACTAGAGTCGTTTGTAGATTTAATGAATTATTTGATTGCAAGTAAAACCACAATTTGAAATTTTGTTTACGTGACTATGACGCGTTATGACGTCATCGACGTTTTGTTTCTCATAACAACGAGCCGGACATATTTAAAGTTCAAGTAATCTCGATTTGGGATAGGATTGTTACAACTTGATTATTGTGTACCTGCAGTTGAAAATAATGCTCTGGGAAATATATTTTTTTAGGAAATAAATTTGTATTCAACTTTTCGAACTTTACAGGTAATTTATACGTTTGTGGTGGTTAAGAATTCAAAGAGACGTGACTATTTGCTAGCGATAAGAGTGTTTCGAGGTAAATTTTCCGTTGTAATACTCAACTGGTGTTTCGTACTCTGGCAGGGGTTTTTCTTTTGTGTTTAGTAAATATGCAGAGCTGTTTATTAACAGAAGTTTCCCTTCTTCCTCCCCCAAGTGCATCCTCTTTCGTAGAGTTTAATTATTGAACCGTTGTTTCCCCCTTCAGGGGCGAAATGACCGTGATAATATGCACCCCCCAAAGACCTTGGAAAACTTTCCCTGCGCCTTATCAGCCTGCCTTGATCTTGAATAATTTTTATTTTACTGTTTTTCTCGGTTTGTCAAGACGCAGCCGTGTTTGTCGATAGAAATGTGAACAACGTCCTAGATATTTCGTTGCATTCCATCAGAAAATCAGGAAAGAATTAAATAGCATTGACAATAATCACGAACAAACCTCTGATATTTATTATAATAATGTAAATATTATTCATAGAATTTATCACAATAAATAACCAATTCACAACAACATTTCGTACTCTATATTTATACTATTGCGATAAATGTCCGGGACTCTTTCAATATTATCATTTGATGCTTGACTTGAAATATTGCATCCAATTTAATTTGGCTTAAATAGGTTAACATTGTACCACCTGAAGATGTCTCAGAAGACGACGAAACGTCATCGCAGCGATTTTTTTTAAAAAAACAAATAGTATAAATAGTTTTCTGATTCAAGACTATTTATTTACATCAGTGAAATATTATAAACTTTCTTTCATGGGCAGATTCTTTCCTCTGAATAATTTCTGATTTTCACGCTTTACTTTTTACGAATAAAGTTTAATAAATTAAAACCTCAAAAGAATTAATTTTTTTAGGAAAACTCTTGCGATAACAGAATCTGTGGACGAGTTTTACAACATAGAGGAGGGATATGATAATTGTGAACCTCATTGCTGCTGTAGTCACTGACATACGTAATAATGACGTCACAGTAGGAGACCTACTAATCGTTTTTTTTTCGCTAAATGAAATATACAAAATTACTAACTGTTAAAATATTACGAAAGACGAGAATTCAAGATACTAACAATAGAAAAAAATGTATATGATAATGGTGAATAATCCAAGGTTTTAATCTGCCAGGCCATTTAATGAACCAAAACTATATATTATTTTTGATTTAAATAGTTTTAGTTAATTTTGTAGGAGTTTTCGGCATATGTCACATTTATTGAAACATTATATGGAATTTTCAATTAATTTGTGTTTTAAAATTTGTAGATGACTGTGGCATATGCCGAAAGCTCCTGAAAAATTAACTAACATAATTAAAATCAAAATTATATATAGTTTTGTTCATTAAATAGCCTGACTGATTAAATTTTATAATGATATAAATTAAAAATCAGTTATTTAAATTCCTTGATAAAAATGTGTTGAAAGTTCGTCTGATCAATAAAATTCATCATCATTGCTTTTATTCCTTTATCTAGATAGTCTGTTCTATAAAATCCTTTCTTTTGAGTATTGTACGTATTTATTTCTTATTACTACAGGTGGGAATTTGTCCGTTATTAATGAAATAAAATAAAAGTACAAAGATAAATTACAGATAAAAAAGCCAAATTATATAGGAATATTAAAAACACAAGTTAATAAATTTTTCACGTCCTTTTTTACAACACAAGCACCTAACGAGGGAAAAAAATTCCAGTCCCTTATTGCCCTGTTTACGAAGGAATATTTGCCCATAACCATTACTTGGCCCCTTTCCTGTTATTTTATAATTTCGGTCGTTTTTAAAGAAAAAAAATACGGGTGTACCTAGACGCTCTTTTTCACCACTAATTTTTCGTTTTATTAACAGAAAGTGAAAACTGCTGTAGTAAAATGTTCACTTCTTGGCTTGTTTGCATATAAATCGAAGCAGTGAATTTTTTCAATCAGTCAGGTACGGACGCCATTTTGTAAATATGAGGAGCCTTCCCTCCCGCCCGCCCACTTTAAGAGTTAGAAATCATGCAGATTGATACGGAGGAGTACCTGAAGCAATGAAACATGGTTAAATTTCACTTGAAGGCCGATAATTTGACTTGAGAATTTTCGGGATTGATGGCGCGCATAATTCATCTCCGGACGTCGTTCCTCGTTTGCGATGCGCCTTTACAATTTAGAAGAACGCTTTAATTGAATTTTCCCTAGTCAGATCTGAGATAAACCGGTCGCTCTTGTTCAATTTACTGCGGCAATTATGGAATTTGCTTAATCTCGGTTGTGGCGCTGTATAGTAATATCGAGCACGACGATCTCGCTCCAGTCCTCACGATCACAAACGCCGGCCGGCTCAGGACCAAACGCTTTAGCTCGTGACGTACTTCTTCTTCTCCTCCTTCTTCCGGGACTCTGTCTTCATCTCCCCGGAAGAGAAATCTATATCCCTTGCAACCCTTGAAATCAGTCCTATCTCAGCTTTGATGCGGTTCTCCGCCTCATTGAACTTCTCCAATCACCAATTTTTACGCATGATCGCCGTTTTATCCCACTGTATAGGCACTGGAGAAGTCCTAAAACATTGCCCCCACTTCACAAAAAAGAATAAACTAACCAAAATCTTGCAACAAAAAAAGATTTTATAAAAAACACTTATCAGTACGCAATACTGATGTATACAAATAAACAATTAATTACCCGTTTTTTTATTATTCATATAAAACTTTTATCGTATTGATTCTTAGTATTTACAATAATGATACAGTATACACATTAGGCTATATGAGGATGTGGCATGATGGTAAGGTGGGTAAGGATTTGCCTGAATGATCAGGGGGAAAGATGAGGACGATTGGGAGTTTGCTTTTGAGGCGACGGAAGCGTGGAAGTGGAGGAGGATTGTCATGGAATTGCTGGATCATGGGGTTTGGGTGGTTGAGGGCGCTTTTGATTAGGGAGGTTATGGATTTGGAGATTACGGAGTTTGATGTTATGGTGGATGACGGAATTTCTAAGATACCAGAGAGAGTTTTTAATGGTGCGTAGGATTATGTTTGGTTTGTTAACGACCCGTATAACAGACATATACATAAAATTTTAGAAGAATTTTTAACTTATACTATATGTTTCTTCCATCCAGTGTCGGCTTTGCCAATTTTGAAACCAACTGGGAGATATAAAAACAAAGATCATACAATCAAAGAGTAGCAAAGCCAATTAGAAAAACCGTCATGCAATTTGTTAAACTGTGAAGTATCTTTTTTTAACAATTAATTTATTGCTTTTAATACACAACATTTCAGAAATTAATATTTTCTTGAAATTCATTTCCTTACCTAAAACAAAAGCATTGGGAAAATAATATTAATTTACATGTACGGGTCGTTAATTCTTCATTTCTATATGTAATTCACAGACGTTAATCATTTTTACTAAAACAATACTGATATTTATTTAGGATATGTTCAACGTTTCGTCTATATTTGTGGACTTCATTGGATAACTACACAAAATATTTGAAAAATACAGACGCAGCCCCCTACGAAAAATTATCCGCGCATGTATACAGAGGTTAGTCTATTTAAATATAATTTATGTAATTGAAAGCTATTCTCTTTTTTATTTTAACCAAGTATTTGAAATTAAAATCCCTTACAAACATACAAAATGTGTCGGCCGCTTTACAGTATTTAATGAAGTTCATTACTACCGCGAGGTTTCGTCCACAGTTCTGTACTTCGGGCAATTTTGAATTTAAAAAAATATTTATAAATGTTAAGTCAATTTTTTTTTCTTATTTCAAAGTGAAATGTTATAATTTTCTTACGAAGGGATTCGTTTTAATAAAGTAGTAGTTGACTTGAGGAAATTTGTAATTTTGACTGTCGCTTTCCGTGGAAGGTTCTCACGTAGTAATAAACCTCGTGCCATGTTATGTCGTCTAGCTCATGACGTGGCGAGGTGATACTGAACTCGTTTTATAGACTGCTGCGTAATATTACAAGGATTAATTATGTACTTTCTATCCCAAATGACTTACATGGTTCTCCTTCCAGATTATTATATATAATATAATAATAATAATCGGCTAGCTAATCACTGGAAATGTCTTCCTAACTTTCTGATGAAGGGGGCGGTGCCTCCGAAAATTCAAGTACTCTAAACCTCACAAGGTGTCTACCATCTATGAACCTCAGGTAAGTCACCTTCTTTCTATCTCTCTGTCCTTTCCCCATTAATTGTTTTAATTAACATGACAATGTCATTTCCTGACATATATATATATATATATATATATATATATATATATATTGTGAGTGTCAGCAATTTAATTAAATATTGGGTAATTACAGCCCACATTATGACTGCACATGCGCGAATCGTAATTGAGCACAATGATCATAATTGTAATGTACTGATTTTATCTTTTGTAGGGAAATTCAAATTTATGTCTGTGAACTGGAATACATTTATTAAT
This sequence comes from Eucriotettix oculatus, assembly GCA_034510155.1. NCBI lineage: Eukaryota > Metazoa > Arthropoda > Insecta > Orthoptera > Tetrigidae > Eucriotettix > Eucriotettix oculatus. The sequence continues at coordinate 26,498,314 of CM067379.1, forward strand.
AATTTAATGAAACATACAATATATTTAATGTAGCGAGATTCCCCTCCCACACTCACCTCTCTGATCATCTTATTATTCTACACTACACTAAATAGCAGAGAGATTTCCACCGAAACCTTAAAGTGGCCGTTCCAACCTCTATAATGAGTGTAGTGAGACGCATTCCTGGTGAGGCGTGCCGTACCAAGGTCACCCCGCCCCCGCCCTTTAGGGAGAGAAAGAGTGTTCAACCCTGCTACACTCCTACGCCGATTTCCTGTCTCCAGTTTCCGGCTCATTAGAGTTTCCCAGCGACGAGTTCTCTTCTCCGTGTTTTGGCGAAAAAGGACCTGTTTAATATTCTCGGCTCCGTCTTTTGCACTTGGCCATTTATCTCGCGTCCCTTCCTCCCGTTCATTGTTTTCGTTCCCTCGCTATATTCCGCTGCGGCTTCGCTTTTTACGCGATGTAATCGGGCGAGCAGTTGGTTTCTCCAAGTGGAATTAATGTACCTCGGTTATCTTGCACGTTACGAAAGTAGTATTTTACCATCCGGCTACAAATTAGCTTCGATATTAAGCGCTTGCCGATTATAACGCAGCCCACAATTACCGTCCTCGAGTTTCGTAACTGTATTCTCTTGATGTATATGACGCTCTTGCCTTTGCGAATCTACCGCCTGTTACATCAGAAGCAATTTTACAGTGTAATGATTTGCAAAAAGATTAACAGATCAATACACGAATAGTATTGAGAAACGACAAATGACATTCCCCATCCCCGGTAAGTCAACATAGTTACAGCCATTTTAATTAGATCAGAAATTCTTTGATCACCACGAAAATTTATTTCCTTAAACATCAGCAGGGTGTTTATATATACATTATTATAACAACAAATGGACATTTGCCCGGTGGAACGTTTTATGGCTTTGATGACAATTACAGACGTCACAAAAATAATAACAATTTTAGATTATCTCAGTCGCTGCTTACATCATATTTGCACCTCACTTTTCGGTATTTCTGAATATTGCTTATAAATACCTCTGCACAGTTAGGGAATGTCCCCAGTATCATTGCACGCAAAGAATTCCAGTCCCCTGTTTACGAAGGAATATCTACCCACATCCGTTCCTTGGCACCTATCCTTAATTTTATACTTATGGTCCTTTTTGAGGGGAAATAACTAAATTTCTTGGATAAACGTATGATGAAGTTATAGCGCGTATCTCTTTTTATTTTATTTCTTTTTACATATATAAATTTATAACTTAACCGCGTTGAGTGTGTGCTGGCTGATATGCGTTGCTACCTCCAGTTATTGAATTAGGATTTTATTTTATTATTATTTAATCGAGCGTATATGTCTGTGTTAAATGTGCGGCTGATACAAGTATAGCCAGGTTCAGGTTAAAAGATCTAGTAATAAGCTTCCGTTTAAGAATTGCCAAGTTCCCAATACCCACCTTCGCCCCTGCAGACCCAATCAACATTTTGCCTCAACCAGGCAACATTAATAGATTTGGCTGGGGGATGCTGAGTCCGGTTTCTGCCAATTAGGAGAGCTGTAATAAAAGGGAGAGAGCTAAACAAAAGTTTTGCAGAAAGTAAGAAAGGATTCTTGGCTGTGATTTATAGGACAGGACCCCTAGTCGCTCGGGTTTTTAGGAAACCAGGTATTCCCCGTTTCCTCCTTGGAGGCTTCGAAAAAAAGGCAGGTGGGAACCTAACAACAATCAATGAATCAATTAATATAAAAAACTGTTTATATTGAAAAGCTTGATACATCGGCCAAACGAAATGCCCATTGAAAACACTTAACGTTAAACATAGAAATAATCCTATTTTCAAATCGAGTCCGAATATATTTATTTAAAATAATCATAGATTTGATTGGCAATTATAGACGAAGAATGTAATTATCATTCTGTGAGTGAAATGCTACTTATTAGATACAATAATGCAGCCATAGAGTAACTAACCTAAAATATGGAGGACTTTGACGGAGAGAAGGGATAGATTAATAATAGGCCACGTTTTGAGACATGAAGGCCTCTTAAAATTAGCATTAGAGGTAAGTGAACAGAATAAGGAGGCAAAAGATGGAATACGCTGATCAGATTAGGAAGGGTGTGGGATGTGCTAATTTTGTGAAAATGAAAATACCAGTCTAAGGACTCTATACTACAACAACAGTCCAGCCATTATTGTGGTACCAGTAATTTAAATAATATTTGATTCATTACTATTATTATTTATCTTCCAATGTAATAATTATTTCCGTTGTTAATTATCGAGCACCAGAAATGCGTAAACAATATTCTCGTTTTAAGTCTCTCTGACCCTTTTAATTCCCTTAAACCCTTTTCACGGGATGCTAATTGACTTTTGCAGTCGGATAATAGTTCAGTTCCCGTTAATTTATATTGCACTGTTACTCAGTTTCTTTTTTAAAAAAAATGAAATAAAATCACTTATTCGTTTTACCGCGAAAGCACGTTAAAGGAGCTCGTAAGAAGACGTATAATGAAAACAATAAGTACGTTGTGCAAAAGCTCATAAAACTAATTTTGCAGTCGGCAGGAAACACACACGCACACACACGCGCGCGCACACGTGGATGGTTTTCCTTTGTAGCACCAGAAAGACCTATTTGTAAAGACTTCTTTGTGGTAAGCAAAGCTTTGAAAAGGTTCTGTTACAGTGACAATAAGGAAGGGCGTCTCGACGCCGCTTCAGAAACGTAATAACGAGCCTCTTGCACGATCATGCTCCTGTGCTTTCAAAGTGAAGTCAAGACCGGTTAATATAGCAGTAAGTTACGACTTGGACGCAAAGTCGCCATAAAGTTGGCGTTACAGCGTCTGGAAGATACAAAACTGCAGTAATCAAGTTGGCACTTGAAGCGTGTCTTGCGAGTCCAGTGAAGGACTACTGAAGGGACAAGAGTGACAAGCTGAGTGATGACATTGAAACCCAGCGCAAATTTGTCCTTAAGCCAGGTAAACACCAGGTGATACAAAAATAGTATTGGAGCAATTAAAATGACCTGATGCCTGATTCTTTTTATGCGGAGGCCGTTGCACCTCCATATGTTGCGGAGATAATGAATCTAAGCTAAGTGGTTCGTTTCTTTTTTAATTTATTGAAGAGAACATTTATGCGAAGATAATACAGTTGTTTTAACATGAATTACAGTATTTATTCGCCGAATAAATAAGTAACATGAATACTTCAAAGAATTGTAACGTCCAGCGACATTCAATTTAAAAGTGAGAGAAAAGACCGAGTTATGTAAGTATGGATGTACATAAGATTCTTTATACTGTTATTAATATTTGTTTCGATTTTCAGTGACGGTGAATTTTATCACAGAAATTAGGGTATCTGTATCTGTTGGGGTTGTCTGTATCTAGTCGTTAATTTATTCCCTTCCATTACGTTTCGGCAATATTCCGTGTTAATAATTTATAGAGGCATCAAAGAATAAATTATATTCAGACTTGTAAAAATTATTTCCTACGGTTGGCCGGTTAATTTGTTTATTGATTAGCATACTAAACATTATATACGATATAAGGTTTTATAATATTAAAGTTTAAATAAAATTTTACCTTTACCGAATATTTTTTTAATTAAATGATAATTTTAATTTTTGGGGGGGTTGAAATCTTCAATGAATGCATTCCGTTATACATAATTCAATTTCTTACGTTTTAATTTTTTTTAAGGTGAATAGATTTATTTGTCTCCTTTTTACCTCATGACGTCCAAAATTTGTGCACGAAACGTAGTTGAAGTGGAATGAATTGACTGTGAAATGGCCCTCAAATTTATGTTTTAATATATCACTCACTTCATACGAGCGAAAATGGAGAATATAAATTTTTTATTAGGGATGATTATGGCGAGTAAGCCGAAATCTACTTTCAGAAGAAGGTGAATTAAGACTGTATCTAAAATCAGGAAGATTTCTTAATTAAATTATATTAATATTACAGACGTCATATTTTGTATACAAAACTGTCGTTATTAATCTCAAAGGACAAAAAATAAACTTTGATGGAGATAATCTGTAAAAATAAGTGATTAACCAATACATCGAGGCTGAAAAAGTTCTATTAACGTCTTCTAATTTTCTAAATTTTAAAAATATATTTCTCACAATTTTGGCTCATTTATTTATATTCATTGAAGTTTCAAGAAATTAATTTTGAAATAAATTATGACATCAGCTTCAAAAATATTATCAGTAATTCTAATCTCTGATCGTGGTCAACATTAACATCAGACGTATTAGTCAATTTCGTCAGCTGTTTTATTTTTATCACACTAATAAAATAAATTTTCAACTGTCAATGTTTTTATTAAAGGAGCAGTCCCTGTAACAGTTAATTTGAGTATTAAGTGGTATTAATTCGTTGAAAATTCCGTCACGTGAATGTACCTGGTGAGTGAGTGTGCGAGTGTGCGTGTGAAGATGCGCACTTTGTTCCCGCCTGAGTTGCAGTTTTCTTTTCCTCTCGTGTTGCAGCGGAGAGGCAGGTGCGTCAGGACTCTGCGTCCTGACGTGATGTTTACGGTGCAGACTGCACGGACGCGCGTGCCTTTCAACTCTGCACAGAACAATGAACTCTCACTCCCATTAGGCCCGGAGCTGGCTTCTTCAAATTTTAATCCTCATGCCGCCTTCATAACACGGAGCGTTTCTTCCGTATCGCGGTTAGTTTCCTTATCTTCCGATACACAGAGGTGAAGATAAAAATAGTTCGCGAAGGCTGAGCACAGCAACTACAAATACTAGTTACAACCTCTCAGAGCTGTCACTCATCTTTCTAGGGTCACCTTCCCACGCCAAACAAGAAGGAAAAAATAAAACTTGACGTAAAATTTGGGGTTCAACACGTATCCTCCTTTATAACTTTAAGAACATTTTTCTGCAATGGTTATTTCCCTCGCAGTAATGGTCCACTATTCTCCAAGTTTCCTTTACATTAGTAAACCGATGGTGTTGTAATCAATAATGGCTGGACTGTTGTTGTAGTATAGAGTCCTTAGACAGGTCTTTTCATTTTCACAAAATTAGCACATACCACACTCTTCCTAATCTGATCAGCGTATTCCAACTTTTGCCTCCTTATTCTGTTCACATACCTCTAATGCTAATTTTAGAAGGCATTCATGTCTCAAAACGTGGCCTATTATTAATCTATCCCTACTCTCCGTCAAAGTCCTCCATATTTTAGGTTAGTTACTCTATGGCTGTATTATTGTATCTTATAAGTAGCAATTCGCTCACAGAATGATAATCACATTCTTCGTCTACAATTGCCAATCAAATCTATGATTATTTTAAATAAATATATTCGGACTCGATTTGAAAATAGGATTATTTCTATGTTTAACGTTACGTGTTTTCAATGGGCGTTTCGTTTGGCCGATGTATCAAGATTTTCAATCTTAACAGTTTTTTATTTTGATTGATTCATTGATTGTTGTTAGGTTCCCACCTGGCCTTTTTTTCGAAGCCTCCAAGGAGGCAACGGGGAATACCTGGTTTCCTAAACACCCGAGTGACTAGTGGTCCTGTCCTATTAATCACAGTCAAGAATCCTTTCTTACTTTCTGCAAAACTTTTGTTTAGTTCTCTCCCTTTTATTACAGCTCCCCTAATTGGCAGAAACCGGACTCAGCATCCCCCAGCCAAATTTATTAATGTTTCCTGGTTATGGCAAAATGTTGCTTGGGTCTGCAGGGGCGAAGGCGGGTATTGGAAACTTGGCAATTCTTAAACGGAAGCTGGTCTGATGCAACCCTACATGCTAGTAGATCCTGCGCAAGTCTTTCACTTCTACATAGCTACCACATGCCGCATCCTCCCTAATCTCCTTAGCGTATTCCATTCTGTATCTCCCTCTTCTGTTCTTACCCCAAACACTTCCCTCTGATACTAATTTTACAAGACCCTCAAGTCTCGAATCTATTCCGTCTCGTGATCAAAGTCCTCCAAATTGTTCTCTCTTCCCCTATTCAGTTTATAACTTCTTGGTTAGTTACTCTATCCACCCATCTGATGTTCGGCATTCGCCTATAGCACCACATTTCAAAGACTTCTATTCATTTCTTTTCCCCAACTCATATCGTCCATGTTTCCCACCCATATAACGCCACACTTCAAACGAACATTTTTAGCAATGATTTCCTAATATTCACACTTACATTACCCGTAAGTAAATTCCTCTTTTTTGTGAAAGCCTTCCTTGTCTGTGCTATCCTACTCTAGTTATGACGCTTCCCAAGCAGCAGAATTCCATAAATTTGAACGGTTGTTTTTCAGATATGGTTCCAAAGCGATTTGATTCCAAGTAAGTGGCGTTGTTAATAACAACATACAGACCTACATGCTAAATCTGTTTTTCCCTTTGACGGGTAAACATTAAAGCACAGAGTCGAAGCTCCTAAATGTAAAGTAGGATCGTTGGTGAAAATAAAATTTTGGTAACAGTTAATCAATTCTTTCTCTTCAGAAAATTTTTCTCCCGATTCATGTTCCTGTTACTTACTGACTTACTCACTGATAAATATCAATCACGTCCCTCAGTGTGCAAATTTACCTGAGAAGATTTTCAGTGAGCTCTGCTCCAGGTAGATTCTCCAAAGCCAAATAAAGCCCTGGTGTAGGTCGGAGGAGAGAGTGACAGATGGGCAGAGCTTTACATTTCGCTTACGTATCTCCCGAGATAACACGTCCAAAACCTCACGGTCATTAATTACGGCTACAATATCACGTTTTCTCTGCTTTTCCTGGAATGTCTTTTTTTATGATTACGTAGCGCTCTCCATTCTCCACTCCTTTCCTTTGCGAGAAATCATTTTCATCCAGAACTCTTTCTATGTCAGCTTTCTAAGGAAACCGTCTTCATACTGTTTTCTTTTTACTTGATAGACGTTTCACACGGTTTTGTGAACCAAGTATTTGTTGAGCGGAAGAAGGAAAAGATTGTAGGAGGTTGGGCAGTTTAGGGTCATTGACCTTCTCTATTATATTTTTCACCGTTCAATGAACTCTTTCCACAGTAATTCGTCTATGGAAATGTTAGGCGTAGAGAGGGGATGACTTAATAAACCTCAGGAGAAAATTCCCCAATGTTCTGGTTGGAAACAATTTTTTGTAACGTCAATTAATGTTGATAAATATTTATTAGATGCAATTAATTGCCCACTTTCGAGATTATTTATGTAATATTATATGAAAGTTTGAGCCATGTGTCCATTATTATTTTATTCCTCATCATTTCTAACTTTCTGTAACATTGCCTCCATGCGTAGAGATCAAGGGTACCCGATATATTTGCAGAGATAATCGATCTGTTCCCTTTTATTGCTTTCTGAACCCCCTCATACCGTTCTTTTCTCCGTCCATTTGATTGCCAACTTTCCTCTGTAGCATCACATTTCAAAGGTTTCCGCTCTCCTTTCGGCTTTCCAAAACGTTCACATGTAAGCGTCCATTTCCAACAACGCACGGATTAACTGTCTCGTCGGTCAAAGGTCAACCCACACGGATTACTTTACGATTCCACGCGGGTGGGAGTAATATATGGTGGTTGTATGTTTTAACGATTTCCAATCCCAAGTTACCGAGCAGATCCTGTGGGAACATTCGGGCAGCAGATCAATAAAGGACCGTGGAAAGGGGTTGACGTGAAAGCGATATCTGTGGCTGGCGGGAGAATGGGAGCTGATATTCGATACTATTCAAAACACATTCACCAGCAGCGAATGGAAATGCACGCGCATAATTAGCGGTCTCTTTCAGATCTCCCAACTCACGCAACCAAAACGACTTGTGATTCCCGACCAACGCCGCACCAATTGGGAAATGTTTCACTTTAAAACGTCATTATTAAATAAATATTAAATTCAGATAATCCGTTCATTGAGAAGTGCAGTTTCTTTAACGTTTCCACCCAACATCATGCTCAAGAATTTCTTTTGTTTACCCCTCTGGTATCTTCACCTGAAAAATAAACAGCCTGAGGCAGTGAACGCCACTTTAAACCTTTACTGACGTACAACCTGCACTGTAAGGATTCAGAGCTTCTCGTCGACTTAAAGCTCGGAATTTTCTAACTTAAGACTTGCCTGTGACTGAATCAATGTCATTTTCTAATATTTTTAAATTGCAGGCGTAAATAACATTTTTTGTTACTTTTTAAAAAGTTGACACGTTTCCAGACTTATTTTACTGTAACAAACCATTTACATTCTTAGAAAATTAATTACGATAAGTGAGTTTGTGATCTTAGGAAAATATAGTGATCGCTGGGAGGCAGACCGATAACTTCTGTTTGGTTGGCTCAAACATATTCGTTGTTGATTGAGTTTCATAAAAGATTTGCATTACATGTTTGTTAAATGAATAAAATACTGAGAATTTATTAACTTCAAGTAGAACATATCAAGGTAAGGTATCAAAAAAAATGTAAATATTTTTTGTGTTGTTAAACTCCTACCGAGATTATCGTAGAAGTAATTACACGTTCGTCGTCGTTGAATGTTCGATAATCCAACGCGGAGATTTTTATTACAGTACCGTATTTGCTCCGTCATTAAACCTTATGGAATAAATTTACGACCAATTACAGAAAAAGTTTTATTCAATTGAATAGACGTTTCGTCACCATGTTTGGGACCTCTTCAGGTAATTTCTTCAAATGTTACAATTTGAAATTCTGATGAACATAAGAAAGCTAAATTTATAAAAATCTAATAAAATATTAAATGAATCAGCCTTAATATTATATATATACAATGCAAGAATGGTCAAAAGTCAGACCTTGAAACGTTTCGGGACCTCTTCAGTTCTGCATGCAGGTGAACGTCATTTAGCGTGTTACTGCAGTAGTTGGTGGATTTTTACGTCCCCGAAGTTGTTATTCTCCGCACGTGGTCCGCCGCGCGAATTCGCAACTTGCGGCGTGTTGAGGTGAAGATGGAGATTCCCGATAGTTGGCTGCCAACGTTTCACCGTAAGACAGTAGCAGCAGTGTGCAGATTCCGGAGCTGATTGCCAGTTGCCCCCACGGAATTGGCACGGCCGTTTCTTGTGTGCGTGCGTGTACCTCGTTTCCATTCGTCTCACTTAACCCTGCGACTTCGTGTCCCGATTGTCTCTTGGCATCGTCTGCAGACTCCATTGAGCAAGCCTTGGTCTCCCGTAATCTCGAACTTTTGCTCATCAACTTGAGCAATATACAGATGGGTGAAGAGCTCTATTTTTTTAAAAAAACAAACAAACATGGTATCTGGAAGTGGACCTGGACTAGCTCAGTTGGTTAAAAGCGACGCCCGGAAATCGGGAGATCCCGGGTTCGATTCTAGGGTCCAGTCGACATTTTTCCATTCTCATCCTCTAAATGTAGTTTCATAGCCTTCAATTGAATCATTCATTTTCTCTTTGAATTACAATTGCCTCTCTTGTGCCACCGATGTATTTTTTCTACTCTTAATTTAACATTGAGTGAGATTGCAGTTTGACGTTCTAGATTTTTTAAAGAGAACAACTGAATTTAAAATACTTTTCTAGGTCACTACGTACGAAAAAAATACTTTTTATTTCGTGAGCGTCGAAAGATGTGGTTGTTTACAAGGAGGAATGACATTAAATACGGAAATCAATATGAAACGTATTACTTCTGTTAGCAACGGATAAAAGCGAAATTTCTTATCAACAAGGTTACTTACGACTAACTTTCACGGCTTTTTCTTGAGGGAGGGGGGAGGTTGAGGTAACATGAGGGTGATCCTGAAGCAAGCAACTCCCTTTTAACAGCATTGGAAGGGAATTGAAAAGGGGAGATGTGGAAGGGAGAGGAAGGTAGACAACGGTTGTAAAGGAAACGTTTTTATGGTAGTGTATTTTCCTAATAATTCCGTCAAGATAATACTAATAAGTAGCAATTAGAGGGCCACGACATTACACGCGACTGATCGGAAGTGTTTAAAGAATTTCTATCCTCAGTATGAATGTGAAAGAGTTTTGTTTGTAAGTGTTAAGACTTGTCGGCTTCTTTTGACCATTAGAGCACATTGAGGAAGGCGGAGCTGTGTTCCTTTTTTTTAGGAGGAATTTAGGATGGAAGCGGTCGTGAAATGAAGTCCGGTCTTACAAAGAGAGAGAAAAAACGGAGCAGCTCGTCTTCGTTGACTTGAACCAGGCAACAACCCACTTCAAAAGACGAGGGGGGTTGATTTTTAATTTATGTATCCTCTCATTTCCTCCTTCAAGACGAGGGAACAAGGGTAATTTTTTTTACTTCCGGATTACAAAGTCTTAGATGTTTAAGAAAAATTTATTGTACCCTCTCAAGATCTCTAAATATCTGCAATTAACCTATATGATAGAGAACGTAGATTTTCCTGATGAAGAGTTTTTGGGATTCCAGTCCGGTGATGTAGTTTGTAATCTACAACGCTTCCATGGCTGACACCGCCATCGTCTTCAGAATAACTTCATTTGGTCATGGAGGTAGTCGGGAAATCGTTGAAGAAAATCTACAAAATGGCCGCGCGAAATCCCCACGCTGACCACGTGTCGATCCGCCAATAAATCCCGATAGTGTCAAGGAAGCTGACAGCTGTATCGGTCCGCCGAGGTTCCCCAAGGACTACGCGAACTTGGATCGGAATGATGATAATGGCAGGTTTTCGACTCGGGGAAGTGTTATTTTCCTCGGTCGAGCGCATTGCGTGGCTGTGGGGGAGGGGTGTGGGTGGGGGGGCAGAAAGAGTAATTGGCCTGCGGTGGTTCCTCTCCGCGGAGTCACATAAATCTCGCGCCCCTTTAGTTGATCCGCGCCGTGCAATTAATGTGACAAGGTCGCAGACGGACGCCGCCGTCTTCTTCCTCTAAGAGGGCTTCTGCAGTTAACCCGACACTCACAAATTAATCTACTCCAGTCACTCTTCCCTCCTTGCGCAACTCCAACTGGACAAGCAGAGCCGAAAGCACTGTCAGGGGAAAAAAGTGTATGTGATATATAGACTGTGACATGAAGTCAGAGGTCACTCACTTTGCCCAACAGCTTTGAGAACATCGCGCGGAGCCGCCGGCCTGCGTGGGCGGTGGACCTCACGCTCTAATATATCGGAAACGTTTTGTCTTCAGGGTCTGTATCCAATCCTGTATCGTTCTACAGTTATGGCAGATACTGCAGCGACTTGAAGGAACCATACAGTTATTACAATAGAATGATATAACATATTCAAAATCGAAGGTTTTCCCGGTGTATATTCTGAATAAACAATTCTTGAGTTTCCACCTGGGTTAAATGAGGTTTAAGCCACGACGTTTCGATGGCGTACTCTGCCATCGTTCTCTTTCACTTGAGAACATCGTGGCTTAAACTCCATTTAACCCGGGTGGAAACCCAAGAATTGTTTATTCTGATATAACATATATTATGGCTTTACGTTACGTTAAGAAACGTAAGGAAACTAGAGGCTGGTGTCATGTGATGAACGCCCTTATTTTCAGCTCACCCTACGATGTGCGCACATTTAATCCCTCCGACCCTGAGCAGGTATAGACAGTCTTCCTCCTCCCAGTCTTCCGTGCTCCAAGGAAAAATATCAAGACCATGAATTGCGCAAATTAGACTGCGTTTCATCATGTTACTATTGCATTCACTCTCAACAAAATAATTGTTTCCTAAAAAGTCAAATAGTCAAGAAATTAAAGTAAGTTAAACACCGGGAGTCTAAAAACGGTCAAACATAAAAATAATTTTCTTTACAAATGTAACAACTTTCGTTCCTCGTGTGAAACCTCATCAGGAGCAAAATAATTATTATTAAATGTATATAAGAATACAAATTATCATACTTTGTTAAAACTTATTCTGAGGCTAGTAAAATGTCAGAAAGAAGTCAAAAAGGTTTGAAGATTATTATTTTTTATTTACAGGGTTGTGCCCGAGACGTGGAAAACGTTTAAGCAATCAATTTAATTTGCTTTAAACGGATGTGCTAACATTAGCTGTAATTCAACGGCTCATACATAGAATAGAATCAATATCAGATTTTCCACTTTGCTCCTAAACGTTACGGGTTCGGCTTTAACTTCTCAAGGTAATTTATTGCAGAGAAAACTAATTAAGTAACTCGGGCCCAGTTTGAAACTTCATCAACTCATTAACTAACCTGCATCTACGATTTAAATCTCTTCTGTTAAGCCAATATTTACGCACGTAATATTGTGTTCCTTCCATTCTGAGAAATGCCTAAATTTGAGCTATTTTGAAAATGGAATATTGACTGTTTAAGCGCATTCTTTTTGAAGCGCTCAGTGTCAAGAGACTCGGTGCCGGGTGTTTACTTGACGCTCGTCGCTTAATTTCCTAAGTGGGACTTGCTCCGTATTTGTGTTTGTAAACTGGGCGAAGCCAAGTGAGTGAGAATAATGTTCATCTACTCAAGAGACCTTCCATATTAACCTACCAAGAATTTTATTTACAATTCTTCTGCTCGCTGGTAGAAAACCTGAATGTTGACAAGTAGTCTTATTAAAACACGGGAATATTAAAGGATTATATCGGGATCTTATAATGCTTTGCTGACGTAATCGTTATATAGCGCACATATCAATTTATTTGATTTAATTTAATATATATAGCAACCGCGTTAAGTGTGTGCCGGTTGAAATGCGTTGCTACCCCCTGAGTTATTGTATTAGTATTTTATTATCATCATAAATTTTCAACTACCTAAATAACAGTGATAAATGTGTGGCTGATAATAGCATGGCCAGGTTCAGGTAAACAATTCTAGGCAGAAGCTTCCGTTTAAAGATAGCGAGATTCCCGGAAACCGCCTTCGCCCCTGCAGACCGAGCAGAATTTTGCATCATTCAACCAGGTTTGTCTGAGGATGCTGAGGCCAGATTCCATCAATTAAGGGAGCTGTCATAAAAAAGAGAGGGGAGAGTTTGCACAAAAGTCAGAAAGACATAGCTGTAACTTGATGGAGAACGGTGGAAGAACGACTACAGAAGCAGAAGACCATGTGTCAGAATGAACCGGGTGTTGCTCCAAGTCCTGGGGCAGCAATCCCTACTAGTTCAGAAGTTTCTTTCCTTTTGATCAAACTCTCTTTATTTTGAGTTACCATCCTAAAATACGATAACCTTTAGGGAAACAGTACCATTTTGAGCATTCGACAATGTATGTTTAGACTATTTATTTTGTAAATATTTTCTTTTAATTTATTTAATAAATGTAATTTTGTAAAACTTAATCTTAATTTTATTTCATGAACACGTGGTGTGCTACAGTAAAATATAAAACCGTGGGATGGAGGCAGTGCTAGCAGTCGTGTATTTTAGCAACTATTACTGGGTGGATGATGAGTCTTGGATATGCCAGACGCTGATTAGATACTTAGTAAAAATGAAATATTTATTTGTCTGATCCCCCCGAGTGGAGAGTTTCTGTATTATGATGGCGAGAGCACGTGCTATTGTGTGGCTCGTCTAAAGAGCTTTACGTCTGATATCAACCGGCAGGGTGCTTTCTCCTTTGTCTGCTTCCTACCCCAGCCCTAACCCATTAACTATACAAAAAAATTCGGTGTCCGTATATCACCACGTTGATTCATAACCTAGTTCATCACGCTGCGACCCTTCATGTTGGGAACATTTTCTCCTATAACGGTTCTTGAGTCACCCTACCGAAGCTACTTCCTCTGAGCAGCTAACAAATGATCTGTCAATGACCAGATCACTAAAACAAGGAACACATTCATGATTAATAAGTGATCAATTTCCCGTATGCGATAATCCATAGTCTGTTGATTTTGCAAACATGTATTTCTTCGTGTTGAACATCTCCCTCCCTATTCTGGTGGCTGAAGGAACTCGATACAAAAATGACTAATGATTATAGATATTTCTTGCACTAATTTAAATGTACCACAAAGCCTAAGTCAGAAGAATATGTAACAGCGACTAGAAATTCTTCAATTGAAGATCAAGTAAAGAGCGTATAGCAAGAATGGAAAAGTATCGATCAGGTCCAGAACTTGAATCTAGGACCTCTCGCTTTCCCGGCGGCCACTCTACCACTGAGCTAATCCGATTCGAAGACCAGAGGACTGATTCAACATCCCCCTCGCACTCCTGTAACCCCAAGTTAGGCTAACCTGTAATTTGCTAATTAATCGCATTCTTCACAACCTGATTTCTATGAATCCAGCTATAATGGGCATTGTGCAAATTGAAGAAAGGTGCATGGAACTGATGTCAGAGGAAGTAGAAATTCTTCAATTGAAGCTCTAGTAAAGAGAATTTTGCAGCAGAACCTGGATTCGAGTCCTGTGTCTGGTCGACATTTTTTTATATATAAAAAGGTTTACTTAAATTACAATTTCATCTCAAAAATTTTATTCAAGAAATAAATTATTTGAAAATGATAAATATACACATAAAGAATAAAATTTGAATTTTGAATGGATAAATAAGAGACTTTTACTTCCTGGACTGCGTCCATTCAAAATTTAAAGTTCATGGGCACTTTATTAATTCTGTATCTTTAAAATCAGTTGAGAATAATCTACAGAAAATGGGGGATGAGGAGGTTCTGACGCTGCCTTTTCGCTCACTACTCGTACCAAACTAATAGTATAATATATATATAATTTTAATGAAAAGAGAAATATCAGCGTGACCAGGTGTAGAAAATTCCACTCAAAGTACAGTTAGGCATAGAGAAACATTTTATTGAGGTGAGTATTTTTGTGATCTCATTTTACCGTTGAGGTGTTGGAAGGGTTTCTCCTCCCACAAGGACGAGGACAATGCACAAGACGGCGAATTTCCTGGGGATGCGAGGTCGCTTCCGCTGAAACAAGATCTCGATTTCCTCTCCCTCCCCCCCTTCCCTCCCCCGTCTCGTCACTCTCTCCCGTGCAGCCTTCCTACACACAACATTCCTCAACTAAACAATGTTACGGAAGTTGGGATCACGAAAACCCAACAAGTTTCAGTAAGGACGGAATTTCTCTTAACTATTCCGCAATCAATTAATTAAAATTATTTGGAACTCCATCGCTAAATTAAATATTAACTACTTGCTAATCATGGAATCTTCTCAAATGAAGCGTTTAACATTCCCCAAGTACAAGCAAGATAAAAAATTAAATCGATTTATTTCAAGAATATCGTAGACGTAAAATTATTTTGGAGTGTCTAATTCTGTAAAGTGGCAGGTTCATTCTAAAGCAAAGTTCATTAAAGGATTATTTTATTTATTATATATTGGCTTGATTTTCTTCCATTAATGTAACACATGCCAACCTCCTGTCGTCTAGTGGCTAGAGCCGCTGCCTCACAACCCAGGGGGGTCCTGGGTTCGAACCCTGGCATGGGCTTGGATTCTTGTGCCATCATAGTCGCGAAGACAGGGATTAAGACTGCTGGAGAATCGATACGCTGACCACGTGTCACTCCAAATTTGGAATGTGTCCGCAGTCTTTCCGGTAGGCCCAGGCCCGCAATGGGCCGTAGATACGAAGAAGAAGAGTAATATAATATTTAACAGAACTTATAAATATTTATTCAAACACCATCTTTCTGTAAGGAACGTAGGTGTTCCCGGTGTAACTCCTGGATAAAGTTTTCTCGGGATTCCAACCGGGTAGCGTCGTTCATTTGCCACAACGTTTCGATGGCTTGCACCGCCATCTTCTTCAGGTGAAGTGTGGCAAATTAACGACGCTACCCGGTTGGAATCCCGAGAAAACTTTATCAACCATCTTCTGACTTCAAGTTTAACAATAACTAAATAAAATACGACCAAATAAGTCAGGAAACAAAAATAATTAATTAGTATTCAATTAATATAAATACGTTTCATCCAAATTTGAGAAGTTCTTCAGGTAAATTTTTAAACGGATCATCGGCAGAAGCCGAGGAGGGAGATAGTCCGCGACACCGAACTACTCGTAACTAGTTCATCCATTTAACAGTTTACCTGAAGAAGCACACAAAGTTGGATGAAATATTGTATTTATATTAATCAAATACTAATTAAATTTATTTGCTGACTTATTTGGTCGTATTTTTATTTATTTATTAAAAAGATTTATTAATGAGGTCTCGGAATTGTTAATGAAACTGATGAAAATCCTTTTGGGCATGCAGTACGTAAGTATCAAAGTTAAAAATCATTAATATTAAATTTATCATCCATGAAGAATAAAAAATTCAACTGTTTGGCGGTTGATTTTATGAGTTTTCAATTATGAATCATTATAATTAATAAACCGGCCCAGGCAAGTTCAAATGGGAAAAAATGGTAATATTTTCCCACACTTCATCAAGCAATAGAATACCCTAAACGAAACCAAGAAATGTCAAATCATGGACAGTAAACAGTAACCAACGAAGTCATTTGGAGAGAATGTTGGAGAAATATGAGTGACACTGTATGAAGTAAGCCTAGACGAAAATGATGGTGGAACAGTTGGTAACGATGATAAATTATAATGCAGGCACGTGTCTACCGTAGCAGAACTGAGAGCGAAGGGGAGATAGACGTGTGTGAGGGCTGCGTAGGCAGGGGAGACTCGCTGGTATGCTCCAATTTAGGGGACTGACGATATTAAAGCGATTCTTGGCAGGTGCCGTCATCGCAAGCGCTTACTTCATGTTCCGTGCGAAGGTTGGGCGCAGATTTCATATTCCTATTACCATACATTGCTGCTCCAATGCGAATTCCATCAAGTGTGCGGTCTCCATAGAAACATCGTCCCATGACGTGTTGTCTGTGCCGGCTGCTGCACATAAATAGATTGATTCTTAATTTGAAGAACCTTTATATTAATTTTCTTTACAGTCCGAATTTCTGTTTCCATTTCTAAAACTTTAAACTGCCCACTATTCAGCTGTAGTGGGCATACGGCTAATACAGTAATACGGAACCCGTGGGGGTCAATGCACGCCAGATACCAAGGGCAGAATAAATATCTTTTAAGCGGCCGCCTGTGAAGCCGCTGGTCATTTCAGTATTGTAAATTCGTCGGAGGCATAAGTTTCAATCTCAACATTTTGACACGTCTGAAACTTTCCCACAGAAAAGTTCTACGTCACAGCGGTCATAACTGTGTCGTAATTTCATCCCACCATCCCTTGAAGAGATTTGGTATCAAGGACGATCTCCAACGACGGTTACTCAAAAAAATAATTAATATATCCACTCTAAAATTTACTCTTAGTCCACAAAGATGGATTAAACGTTGTATTTATAATCACTAAATTTTAATCTAATTTGTTTGCTGACATATATACCCGTATTTTTATTTATTTTAATTAATAACAGAAAATTGATTTTTGTATAATAATGTGTTCGGTTAATTCATTAGTCTTGAAAGGTATTACGTTGAAAATTAAAGGATAGGTTCCATGTTAGAACTATTCTCTCAAATCAACCTTGTAATTTCCTTTACAGTTGTCGGAATCCCGTCCAATGAATGCCCAAAAATTTATTCTTGAATCTCGCTCCATAAAATACATCTCCTTTAATTGCGTGAGTGTTCGTTAATTTGACAAATGGAAACTGGGTGAGAATTGTATATTTTGATTAGAGGAATGCGGAAGGAGGCTGGTTGGTATAAATAGAGCCGCCGCCCACGACAGGTTAATTACGGGGTCCCGCGGGGCTACGTGTTGCCAACTTGGTATAATTAGAACGCTCGGACGAAAGTGAGAGCATGTCGTCTTTACTTCTGGAAGGCAGAATTAGAAGTGTGTGATAAGGGTGGGCCATATGGCGTCTGCCGCACCCTGCCCGGAGTTCTTATCGATTTCCGCAGGAGTGAGGGTGTGCAGCTGCTTCTCTCTCTGCCCTGCCCCAACAATCCTGCCAATGCCACGGCCAATGGCCACGTGGATGGAACACCATTCACAATAACACTGTTTCACCAGAGTCTTCTTACCTCCTCAACTGTTGTACTAACATCTGCACGAACCAGTAGAAATACAGATGACGTACATGTGACATGATGTCGTCATATTCAACAACACATCCGTCAGTAAATAACCAAAGTCTTATATACATTGTAACAACCCTCCATTTTCTTCCTATTTAATATCGCACGGCTTTGTTTATTACGCAAGATTATACAAGCACGATTTCCATCTAACAGTGCGAGGAAACTATTACTTTAATTTGTTATGACGAGTTTCATCTCGCAGATGACGTCACACTTTTTAGAAACTTCGCACGCCTCAACCACATTACATCACGAACAGAAACCAACAGAAAACAAAGGTCCATTATTAGGAGTAGTATAATATATTAAAAATATTATTAACTCTACCTCATTTCCTTGCTTCAACTTAGGTAATGTTTTATTAATTCAGTCTATAAACACCATACAATCGAGAACATTTATTGAAGACAATTGGTAAATCCATAAATCAGGTGATAGAGCAAGGATCTCTTTAATCTCGGCAGTGTGTAACTTTTCCCTAATTAAATTTCCACACCGCTAACATTATTCATATTATTCAACCATTACTCGTCAAATACTCGAAAATCAAGAGTTTATTGGCATTCATACGAGTTCAGTTGCTTGGTAAATGTAATTCCAACTTACGATTAAATTATCATTCATTACTTCATGCATACATTTATTTCTACACAAGAGCAACTTTTCACCATGTTTCTCAATTAATAATAGGCTTCACGTTTCAATGTCGAACAAATTTATTTCACAATTTACAAATATTTAAATCTGGTAACACCAATACAATGTTTAGTTGGCCTGACGACCCCTTTCCTAACCTCTCTCCAACTCTACTCTCTCCTCCCCCCTTCTCTCTCTCTCTCTCTCACACACACACACACCTCTGACTTACAGGACATATCCTACTTATTCCTATACCGTTAAAACATGGTTAAGAATAACCAGAACAATTCTAAGTCAATTATTATGAGAGGAGGAATTTGTTGCCACATTTCAAGCTCTAGATGATGCACTAGAGAATGCAAGACCACACCCACTGTGCTACTGCAGTTCCTTGAGGAATATTTCAGTGGCCGAGTCATTGCTCTGAGCGGCAAACATTGATAGATCACCGGATCTGAACCTGTCTGACTTCTTTATAAAAGAAAGCGTTTACTCTAAGAATCGTCAAACGTTGTTGGAACACTTCATCCGTGAGGCATGTGCATCCTTTTCAGAATAAAGACATTGCAACGAGTGACTCTGAGCTTTACCCTTCGGTTGCGTCATGAACGATAGAAATCATTCAGGAAGCACTGCACTGTGACTGCAGCGCCCTCTAACGTCCAATATTGGAACTCATTCTACAAACGAGTGTATAATAAATTCCGGCCCTGTCTCTCTAACATACCACTTGTTTCACCTTTCTGTTTCGTGAAGTAATGCCTAACGGCGATTCCGCGAGGAGGTACTTTGTAAAGGGAGGTGGTTTTTAGTGGGTAAAAATCCCACACATCGTGTAACTCGGGTTTCACGGCGTCTTTTGATTTTCCCCTACCCTCGATAAAAAAAACCTTTCTGTTTCTCAGTGTTTCGCTGTTGGTAAGGGTATCTGAAACACCCTGTACTTGGGGTTAATGAAAACCCACAATTTTATTTTTGCAGAAGAGTTCCGCTTATCCAACACAATCAGCACTTACGGTACGTCGGGTAATCCAAAACGCATGAAGTAATTGTTTTTTCGTAAATTGATAGCAAAATCAACAAGCATTAAATGACGACTAGTTTTACATGCGCAATTTTTAATTAGGTTAAAGAACGACTCGTCACCACATTTGAGACTTCTTCAGGTGTTAAATTTTGATGAAAGAGAAAAAGTCGAAAAATGTGGTGACGAAACGTCGTTTAATCTAAATAAAAGCAATTATTATTCATATATATTTGTTATTAGGACTGGTTATTAAATATTGAATAGTTCATCAAGATATCGTGAATGTTATGAGTGTAGAATGTTGTACACGCGTGATCACGTTGCTGCTATCATTATATTGCCTCTCAGCAAATGTTAGTTTGTTTTATCTTATCTAAGTGATATTTAGACAAGAACGATTTTTAAGCACCTAAAACAACATCAACACAGCGTGTGATTCAAGATAATTATACATTTTTATCATATTTAGGCCATATTATTCCCTTTTATTCTGTAATAAGTTTACTACATTATTCCCCCCATTTTAATTTTGAACTTTTATACTTCTTACCTGTAATTGAGTCAAACAATACAATCTGGTGCATTCCCCGTTCACTTAACTTCTTTTCTTTCAAAATATGGAAACATTCAGAAAAATTTAACAATAAGAGAGTTTGTATGAACATCTCTGAGAAGAGTATAATTATCTCTGGAGGTTGCCTAGCGACGTAATTGGTGTTTAACTTTTCTCGGGAAGAGTTCTTTTTGCTTGTGTGTTAAATAAATAATTCAAAGTAATAAGTATTGAGTAATTTCAAGTAGCGCGTACCTAGGTAAACTAAGAGAAAACATTTATTTATTTTCTGTTGTTGTTGTCTCGCGCGATTCAAGTTAACTCACGTTTTGAGATCGTTGTTTTATGGAAGAAGTAACATATACACGCTTGTCGTCGTTGTTGAAGTTTTGGTAATTCAACTCAGAGCTTCTTATTATAGAATACGATAAAAAGGTTAGAATATATTAAATAATATTCAGTCAGTTTCTTTAAACTTTAACAAAATCTGTCTTCTACAGTACAGCTATAATAAAATATACATCAACTTTCGTTCTCCTTTAATAAACTTGGAAAGAACTTGCGTTAAAAAGGATTGGTTCCACGTTCTTCATGTTCCACAATAATTTTTGAAGCGATCAGATTATAAGGACATCTTCATTTCTTCTTCGTACATCGATCAAGAGACTCCTGCCGTCGTTTGACTTGCAGATCATAGGTTAGATGATTATACAGTAGGAAACGTTATAGGCCTACCGTAAATGTAAGCATCCAAGACCATCGTAAAATTTGAGGCTAGTCGTTTATATTGATGTCTCAATCAAGTCCACGGCTTCAGCAACGAAGCCTGGATGACATCAGACGTATAAAAAAATTTTCGTGAGTCAGTTGCTATATATTGGGGAACGCATGGAAATAAAAATTAAAACATTCACACGACGGTCTTTAGCAGTTAATAAGAATGATTTACATTTGGTACGGTTTTTTATTAACACCCACGTAAGTGGAAGTTTATCAGCGTGGTTCCTTGGCCATATAAATGTGTAATTACGTTTGATCTATAATTGAACGCGTGCTTCCCCTCGGGAAGGAATGATAGACAGATAAGAGCTCGCTAATTAAAGATCTTCTTCCCCGTGGGTGAAATGATGGACGCGTACAAATTCAACCTCTCGTCGCTTCATTAATCCCGGCTAGTACAGTTTATTGATTTAAACCGCACGCCCTCAGCTTTCTTTTGCTTCTCCCTTCCTTTCACCGCTCGCCCCTGTTCCGCCTGCTTCCTTCTTCCCTCCGCCTCCACCTTAAGCCACCCTTCTCTCTCTCTCTCTCTCCCTCCATCCCTCCCTGTTTAAGTACGAGCCCACCCTTCACGCATCCGAAATCAGCGTACTCGATAAAACTCATAAAAAATATCAGCGAGACAGGTATTGCTAGAGTTCAATTTTTAACAGATGTCATTTTACCAACGCTTCTTAGCAGGGGTTGAGTGTTAATGCGCCCCGATGTCAGGCCTTTAATCCCAGGACATTGTCGACAGCCACGATCACCCTACGGGTCAATGATCAAGTGTGGCAAAACTATGTGCTACGCGACGGCATTGTGACTGGCGTGTAGATCACCTCACACGTCTAATAATGGCGTGACTTCATATTTCAAAGGGGGAATTTGTGGTCCAGGTTTTGGCAAGTAGAAAAGTGAATGGGCGGCGAGTAAAAGCAGCCTGAAGGAATAAGCCCAAGTGTGAGGAGGTAGTCTTGAGGATCATCACGAGAGCAACTCCCATCAGCCCACGTCTATGATGATGAAGGTGAGATATTTTAGTAAGTGACTGATTCTTGATGCGCTTCGCAGCGAGGAAACCAAGGTCATGGTTTAATACAGGTGGATTCTTTATAATAGCCCGTCGGCATTACATCAGTCACTTCTGTAATTACTTTAATCTCCATCGCTACCAAAGTTTAAAATTCGGAAGTATATATATAAGCAATTATTTGTGTATTAAATGACTGATTGTAATTTAGATGTACAGAAATGCAAAGGAACTTGGTTTTAAGTCACACTCAATTTTAATAAAATGCAAGATAATATTTCATTAATCTGACTTATTATTATAAATACACAAAGAATAGCCAAAAGTCATAAATTGAATAATTTTATTTGACTTTTTACTTTTATTATTATTTTAAGCAGCAACATGAAATTTTTGTTATATTTTAATTAAAGAACTGAGGAGTTCCCGAAGGTTGGGGGACGAAACGTTTTCCAATAAAATCATTACGCTAATGGGTTTTGGCCATTCTTTGTTTGTGATTCATTTATACTATTTTTTTTAACTTTGATCCCAAAATCCATTCAAAAATATGGAGGAGCTTTCGGCCCATGCCATAGTCATCTTCAAATAAAAAAACACAAATTTATTGAAGCATTACAAAAAAATATTTTACAATTATGGATTAGAATTAGAGGGAAGTATGTGGGGTAATAACAGAAGATGGAACCAAGGATGGAATCCGCTAAGCAGAGTATGGAGGAGGTGGGAGTTATGCGTAAATGAAAAGACTTGGACAGAATAGGTTAGCATGGAGGGTTGCATAAAATTACTACAACATCAACAGATTATAAAAAAAAGTAATTTTGATTATATTTTGTTTTAAAATCCTTAATCTATTTGTGATTATGTCATATTTAAAAATGAAACTGGCTTAAATTCCGGGAAAGAAATGACATTATGCAAACGTTTTAGAATAAATTAGATATTAAAGTTAAATAACCGCTAGTTGACGTTCAGTAATCTGATGTTGCTCTCTGAGATTCGATTATTCGATTTTAATTTTGACGTAAGGAGTCGACTTTTTTAAGCGATTTTATTAAATTTTGTCGTATGAACCTTAAATGATTTTGACAAATTGAATATCAAATTTCTATGTAAAATTTGGAAGAAACGTGGGATGTATGTTGCCGAATGTCACTGGCAAGCCCAGGGATATTTCTGTATGTAAACTTTGTGAATTCGGAAATTTTGGCAAGTGCCCTGTGTGAGCTGACTCGTTCTGGGATCGTGTTCCTTACACGTGTAAAATTATAAATTCATGTATTCAACAATATATAAACAATTTTAGATTTGACAATATGATGGTAAGTATAGTGGATTACGGATTTTAAAAGAACTTATAATCAAAATTACTTTCTTGTATTAATCTAAATAATTTTGTAATAAATTTGGTCTTTTTATTTAGTAGATGACTGTCGTGTGCGCCGATAGCTCCTGTATAATTTTAAATAAATTTTGTAATTAATATTGATTTAATTTTGGTTTTAATTAAAATT
Source organism: Eucriotettix oculatus (assembly GCA_034510155.1). Taxonomy (NCBI): domain Eukaryota; kingdom Metazoa; phylum Arthropoda; class Insecta; order Orthoptera; family Tetrigidae; genus Eucriotettix; species Eucriotettix oculatus. The sequence goes on from CM067379.1 coordinate 26,521,871, forward strand.
GAGACTTTTCAGATTTATGTAAACCCAAATTATTTTCCGTCGCCTGGTCCGAAGTCCACTGAAGAGGTTATGAATCAAATTTCAAGAAAAATGTTACGCAGCTGTTTGCTGACTGGGAAAGTGGAATTCCATGGTCTTGTGAGTCTGCAAACGATTGTTACGGCCGGGACATGGCCCTTCCACCCTCGACCCACCATAAATTCCTCAGCTAAATCCTCGAATTCCACATTCTGTCACGAATGCAGAGACGACCGCAGCTCTTGAGGTCAGACCAAACACGCGGGGCCATTCAAGAGATGTCATGGCGTTGCTCTGCTTCCTTCACTGGTAACACCAAAATACCACAGGATGAGAGCAACGATTTTCTTTTCGTTAAAGTTGCGGTAAGGGAGGCCGATGAACATGAGGTACCGTAGAGGTGGAAAACCCACAAGGACGGTGGCAGGCCGACTGTTGTGATTGACAGGGGGTGAAAGACCTCTTGTAAACTCTCGACCTTTAAAAGACGGCGCTAATCGGTCCGATATGTACGACGGTCGTCATCCATGACAGACGTACAACCCACCGCCTTCCTTATGAATGCACGGATTACGTACCGTTCCCAACGATCAGATTTCCCTAATCTCTGGAAGCTTGCTCATCACGTTTCCCACTATCGTGAGTAAATTCTTTATCTGTCAGCTGCGGGACGTTGCCTCGTCGTCCCACTTACTTGCATCCCCACACAGTCGCTGAACATGGCCTATCACTAATCTCAATCTTCACTTACTATAAGCTGGGTACCCGGCGTTGACAGGGAAGTCATTGGGCCCACTGCAGGATTTAATTCCAGAGAGGGAGAGAGTAGTATCGCTGGAGTTAGAGGGAATGAGGAGTCATCCTTAGTATACGTATTGTGATGAAAAAACGCGGATTTTTGTGATATTGTGGCGTTATGAGACGCAGTTCGGCCAACAACAATGTCAAGTCGGCTGAAAGCGAGTGAACCCCTGATGGGGATCCCCCGCGGGAAACTCCCGCCGAGCGTGTGTAAAAAAATGAGGGCGGGGAACCCCGGAATTTTGTAAAAGACCTAAGGCAGGGAACCCCGGAGTTTTATGAAATAGACCTATGGCGGGGAATTCCCGTCGGAGAATTTAAAAGGGGAGCCGATGGGTGGCTCGGGATCAGATGGAATGAGAGTTGAGACGAGATCAGAGGCTGTGAAAGGTGGGCAGAGAGCAGACGTGATCAGATGCTGTGAGAGGTGGGCAGAGACGTCAGATGTGGTGAGACGTGAGCAGACGTGGTCAGAGGTTTGCAGAGGTCAGATGTTTCGAGGAAGCAGATGAGTTGCGGATCTGGTTCAAACTACCTTCATCGATAAAAATCCTGCAAGACGTCAGAGAGACGCGGAAACATTCGTGAGGTGGATTAATTAATAAATGTAAAATTTTCAAATTGATTATAATATGTTGAATTGATTAATAAATGTTTTATACCCTGAAAAGGATATTACAGTATATATCGAATAAATTGTATAAATGGCACGTAAACACACGGTACTGCATGAAATTGTTAATAAAAGTTGCGGGAGAATTTATTGGAGTTGTACTACCTGTAGCGATAGGATTTGAGGAAATAATCATAAATGTATGTAGAGGAAAGCGGTTGATATGCAAGACAGTTATTTAAGTACGTTTTATAACGACAATTTAATATAAATTTGAAGATTTAGAATTCAGCAATGGCCATTTATATCCCTAGCTCGTGTGTCCACGTCATAAGATATGACCTGCGATAAAGATATTACTCTTAGCGTCATAACGTGACGCATTCACCTTTTACTGTCCCTCGCATGGCACAACAGATAACAAACACATAAACTGATTTTTCATGAAGGGAAAATACTTTCGTGTGCGCTCGTAAATAGTCGTTAAGCGGATAATTAAGAAGATTTACGAAGAGTTTAGAAATTGCCGACTGCAGATATACGTGAGAAATTTAATTTTAAAAAAGAGAAAGGATATCGTTGTGACACATTCATTTAAAAAAAACTGGAAATACTATAAAAGATTTTGAAGATGACAATAATAAAATATCGAGAAAGAAAAGTTATCCATAACCACTACATATGACAGTCAGCAGAGATTAGAGGGGAAAGGCAGGAAAAGAAAGCAGAAATCAAAAAAAAAGTAATAAGACAAGAATGAAGTCAGTCCCCCGTGCTATTTAACTTATATAACGGGCGATAAAGAAAGTTAAATATGTGGAAGGGAAACCAAATGCGAAGAGTATAAATAAAAACCCTAAGGTTGCTGATGATATTGTGATATTAGGGGAGTCAGACTTTGAAAACATAATAAATGGCATGAATGTGGTCCTGGAAGTGTCTAACATGAGGATAAATAGAGGGAAAACCAAGGTGATGGGGTGTAGTATGGGAAACAGTGGAATAACAAAGTGTGTTAAATTGGGAAGGAATATTTTGAAGTTAAGAAATTCTTCTACTTGGGAAGCATAATAAATAGAGTAGGATAGCTCAGGTAAGGAAGGCTTCCGTAAAGAAGTGGAATTTATTTACTGGTAATATAAGTATCAATATTGAAAAATCATTACTAAAAATTTTCTTATGGAGTGTGGTGTTATATGGATGCGAAGTGTAGACGATAGGAGTTGCAAACAGAAAAACAATAGAAGATTTCGAAATGCGGTGCTATAGGAGAATGCTGAAAATCAGATTGGTGGATAGAAACACTAACGAGGAAGTTCTAAACTTTGACCAAGAGAAGAGATAGATTAATAGGCCGGGTTTTAAGACATGAGAGTCTTGTAAAATTAGCATTAGAGGGAAGTGTGTGGGGTGAAAACAGGTGTGGTAGACGACGGATGGAATACGCTAAGCAGATTAGGGAGAATGTGAGATGTGGTAGTTATTTAGAATGAAAAGGCTTGAGCAGGATGATATAAGACAGTTTTTATTTAAACGACGTTTCGGCGCATATTCGCGCCTTCTTCAGGTTTTTAATCAAAATATTTTTAAAATCCAATTATTAAAAACTATAAAACTGTTGTAACCGTTAATTTCTCTCTAACAATAATTTGATTATGAACCTGAAGAAGGCGCGAATATGCGCCGAAACGTCGTTTAAATAAAAAATAAAAACTGTGTAAAAATCGGTCGGAAATTATTTAATTTGTGATTTTAATAGAAGAAGTTAAGCGATTTTATAATAAATAATTTATTTTTATAGTAACATTTATTCTTTTTATATTTACAAAATTTAATAAATTTTCTTTCAAATATTTGCTTATCCCATCCCCACTATTCCTACTTTGTTTGTTTTGTTCACTGGTACCTAATTTTTAAAATACATAACTGCCACCTGTTAAGGATCTTTTAAATAAATCTCTGTCGTTTTGTAACATTTTACTGTTGCCTCACTAGGAGAACACGTCAGGAGTTTGGATAATTATGCATAGAAATACTAAACCAACATTGACAAGGATAAAATAAATAATTTTAAGGTTCAGTTTGTAGGTAAGTAATATCTAAGATCAGATTAAAGTGTTTTAAACTTGTTGAAAGAATAGACGAGAAGGGAGCAGCAAAGATGTGGACGCAGAGAAATAAGAGGGACGTGACCAAGGAGGCGGACAGATCAAGCCGGAGTGGAATAGAATGGAGGCGGAAGAATGGTTTATTGGATACGATGCAGAGGTCTCGTTAATACAGTCGGAATCTTTAGACCGAACATGATGAATTTGTAGACAACTACGATGAGACTAGAGGAGAAATAGGCCGCATTTAAGAATCAGGGAATACAGAATTGGAGTTCATGAGGCGAATGTTTAGTAGGTGACTCAAGGCTAGTGCAGAAAAGGTAAGAATTATCTGGTTAAAAGCGGTTCGGTTTAGAGAATAATGGAGTAGAACGGAAAAAGAGTGCACCGCGTTAAGGAAGTAACCTGTAGCCGTGGCATCGTAACGTGATGAAGAGTCGGGAACCTGTTAAAGGAAAAGCATAATGTAAAAGATGATGTGATGATATATTTACAACATTACTGAAGTATCCGGTAGAATGCATGTCCCGCGAGAAGCGGTGACTGGAAGGGCCGCCTAATTTAATGGGATATAGCAATTGCTGGTCTGCATGGACGCGCGCATAATGACATGGAAATGGAGGACAGATGTTCCGATTTCGTTTACGCAGAGGACCCGCGGAGGGGAATTCCTGGTCGCTCCTCGCCGCCGTGGTGGGGATAATTCTCAAGGCCACCAGAGTTCCCCTGGAAACAATGAGTTTGCACGCGATGCAGTTCCCCCGCCGTTGCCTAGCAACCGGCCAGATTCGCTCTCCGCGCAGCGAAAGTGGAACCTCCGAAATTCGCTAAACAATCAATCTCTGTTCTCATTTCCGGGTGACGAGGTTCGTCGCGAAACCTGCAGGCTTTCGTAAAACACTCCACATCAAGTCCAAAATACGCGGCCGAAGTGATTCGAGTTCATATTAACGGCGTCCAAAGCGGACATTTGTAACAATAGTTGCCGTTGAAGCCGACGTGATCGTACCTCGGGCTTCGTTCCTTGCGCAAAATGTCAACGCAATACAAAAAGTAGGGGGAAAAAGACCAAAATATCCCCTCGTTCTAAGAACTATTTTAGAAAGTATTATTAACATATATGTAATTGAACTATGTGAATCTCTTATTTGCCATTTGTAGATGATGTTGTTGTGGTATTCAGTCCTAAGACTCGTCTGATGCAACCTTCCATGCTAACCTACCTTGCGCAAGCCTTTTCAATTACTTATAACTAGCACACCCAACATCCTCCCTAATCTACTTAGCGTATTCCATCCTTTTCCTCCATCTTTTGATCTTACTCCACACACTTCCCTCTAATGCTAATTTTACAAGACCTTCGCATGATTCCAAACCCCGCAAAAAAAATTCTATTAATTCCTATTCGTAATTCCGGAAATATGTCACTGTGACGTCACCACTCACTTTGCTACAAACTTTATCCGTAAACATGAAGCGTACTCAACCAAAAAGCTAACCTCTAACCTCAAAATTGTGTTTTTAACAAATTTGCAATTTTATTATGATGTAAAAAGCAAACAATTTACAAAAAAGTTACAATCAAAATACACACTTAACCAAGTTTATCCAAAATTCTAACTCATGCAGTTTAAAAATATTTTATTAAATTATAATTGTTAAAAAAACTTTGCTTTGGTTTTATAGGTTTGTCTTAGGCCGCGGTTACTTAAAACAGGGAAAAAATAAAAAATTAAGAAAATTTTTTGCGTTTATTGTAACGATCCTGCTATGTGTTCGTATTTTGGATTGAAATATTAACTTTCAGTTCATAAAATAGGTTAGTTGACTGAAATATATAATTTATAAAAGTAGAAGTAACACTAACTAATAAGTTTGAACTCAAGTGTACCCTCTGTACCGTGGTTCCTTTGACGTAGCTAAAGCCGAGCGTACCCGATGTATCCCGAGCGTTTCTCAGGGTTATTACATACTTAGGGATTATTTAGGCGACGTCCCGAGTGAAAAACTTGGTCTATTGAACTCCTCTGAAGTCCGCTGGTAATGCGTTCAGGCTCGTTTAAAAATATGAGAATAAATTAAACGAGGATTTTAAATTCACAAATAATATTTTGTAGAGGCATAATTAAAAACAATTTCTCAGATATCGGAATCAAAGTGGATAAAGACACCCTCATCCCCTGTTCCTCGTTTATTTTCACAAAACACTTACTCTTAATAACAGCGCCCGCCATCTTGGCATTGGTAGGACTTTGTAACAAGGATGCCGCAAAATTTTCTTTTCCATGAATAGTTGCTCAAGCTCTTCGATTTCTTCTAAAGATGGAGGCTTGGCTCCATGCGAATTTGTCCATATTATTTACGTAAAAGTATTTTTAGAACCATTTGAAAAGTAGATTCACTATGACAACACGGAACGACTTCATTAATTCTTTTTGTTTCCGTAGTGGTAATTTCAACATGACAAAAACCCAGGCCTGATAATTGTGAGTTTCTTTCGTTAAATAGCGACTGTTATGAATTTGTAAGGGTTGCTCCACCATACATCACAATGTCGGGGGTGTTTCTGACTGACTGACAGGAACCATTAGGTCCCTGTTGCCCTCCAGCTCAATACCGACGTAGAGGGCAATTCTCGGGAATCAACCCCACCGAACTTAATAACCTCATATTTTTATCTTGTTTACTGAAGCGAATTTATGTTTACAGAAAATTAAAAGCGAGGGTAAACACTGGGGGGAACCGTATTGTCATAATTATATGAAGAGGACATGTGGAGAATTTTGTTTGGAGTAAATTACTTGCGACACAGATCGTTACACGTAACTTGTAAAAGTCTCATAATTTAATCAAATATAGCAGTTACCCGTTCTACCTGGTCGCACACACACACACACAGGCACGTAATGACATGGAAATGGAGGACAGATGTTACAATATTAACCTTCGGAGAGTACGTTTAATACGGCATTTTAAAACAAAGGTATGGGCCACTGGAATTCATATTGTTTTACTAGATTTGTATTGCTAAAAACAGGTGAACCAAGCGTTTATTCAGTAAATAAGTAATATAAAAATAGCCGAAGAACCATACGACGTTGAATCAATGTATAAAATTTAATGACGAGAATAAATTAAAAATTCTTACATAGGAACACTTCAACTGTAGTGAAGCCACAGGAAAATACACACAGGATATTTACGTTCGGAAGAGATAAGGTAACTCAAATCTGCAATAAATAAATCCAGTAGTGCTTCGGACACTAAAGGACGTTATTAAATAAGTAAAAAAAGCAACGATCGAGTCTGAAAGAAACAACAACATCTCGTTGCGTTTTGGTACTCTTGCAGGAGTAACAAATTTCGGAATTGATGAATTCTTCAAGTATAATATAAGTTTTTAATTAATGAGCATTTTCAAGAAAAGAATGCTGAAATCAAGAAAGGAATAACACAAGGATGCAGTTTGTCACCGGTGCTCTTTAACTTATATATAGAACAGGCGATGAAGAAAGTTAAAACGGAATATGGAAAAGGAATCATACTGCAAGGAGAAGAAATAAAAACTCTACGCTTTTTCCGATGATATTGTAGAATTGCGGGAGTCAGAAGAAGACTTGTAAACGGGGAAAGAATGCAATATGAGTTTAATAGAGGGAAAACCATACTAATGGAATGTAGTATGGGAAATAGTGGAATAACAAAGTGAGTTAGATTAGGAAGTGATATTTTGGGCAGCATAATAATTAGGGATGGTAGACGTATAGTACAGATAAAGAGTAGAATTTCACAGGCAAAGAAAAAAATTATTTATTCATATTAATAAAAACGTTGGTATGGAGCGTGGCGTTATATGGGTGCGAAACATGGATGGAAGGAAGACAATGCTGAAAATTAGGTGGGTGGATAGAGTTACTAACCAGGCAGTTCTATAGGGGAGGTGAGAACAATATGGAGGGCGTTGACCGAGAGAAGGGATACATTAATATGACATGTTTTGTGACACGAGGGAAGTGAACAGACAAGGAAGGTCAAGGATGGAATTCTCTAAGCAGATTAGGGAGGATATGGGATTGGTAGCTATGCGGAAATGAAAAGACTTGCGCAAGTTAGGTTAGCATGGAGGGTTGCATCAGACAAGTCCTAGGACTGAATACCACAACAACAACATTTCTAATTTAAATTGTGATAGGATTTTGTAGGTGTTCTTTTTTGAAGCATTGAATAATAGTAGTAGTAGTAGTAGTAGTAGTTCCCTCGTGGCGCTACAGAGAAGTCGGCGGGGGAGTTGCGCCGCAGGTAGCCTTCATTTTACTCCCAAAGCAGATCGACTGTGTGACGTGACAACTGTAATATCAATTAAGCGGGCAAGGCCAGTCGCTTTCGTATGCATAAATGCACGGCAAGAAGGCGACGGGACCCACAAATTTCACGCCCAGTAGCAAACTGGCGAGGTGATAAACTCTGCGCTCGAACCGGCTATGCAAATACGCGAGGAATGCTCGTGTTCCGGTCTGCTCGACGACTAAATTGACTGTGCTTTGCACTTCCAACAAACAGCCGCCCCCATTCCAGCCACACGTTTGTTTCAAATCTTGCAGATACTAAGTAAAGTGACATTCGCCTTGGCTACCTTGCTCTACCGTCCACCCCTACCCCCTTTTTCAATTCCCTTCCTATACTTCCCCGTAGACAACTTCTCAGCTAATGCACCTTTCCTCGGCCTTCGGATTGACGATAAATTAAAGTGGAATGACCATATAGATCTGCTTGCCGGAAAACTAAGTTCAGCTTGTTATTCTCTGAGAACACTAATGCAACACGTTGACAAAAAGTACGTCAAAATGGTTTATTTCGCGTATTTTCATTCAATTATGAGCTATGGCATCTCTAATTGGGGAAACTGCTCCAGGATTAATGAAATATTTAAGTTGCAAAAGCGTGCAATTAGAATACTTTCTAGCACGAATTCTAGATCGAGTTGCAAACCTTTCTTCAAAAGTTTGCAAATACTTACTTTACCAAGCGTATATATTTATGAAATATTAAAGTTTGTAAAGCGAAACACTAATTTGTTTCAAACAAATGGCGAGTTTCATGAATACGCGACCAGAAATCGTTCAGCTCTAAGGTCGGACAAGCATCGCCTTGCTCTACACCAGAAAAGTATTCACAATACCGGGATAATTTTATACAACAGCCTTCCGCCAGAGGTTAAAAGCTTCGTGAAGCAGAGTAAAACTATTCTTTTAAATGGCGCGTTTTACTCGGTACAGGATTTTCTTAATCGTCCTTCTAGTATTTAAATCAAGGTTCCTGCAAAAAGTGTTGAATGAGCTGCCTTATAAAATAGCACATCACATATCTTTAAAATTTCTATTCAGTTTTTTCTGCTCTTTTGTTTGTTTGTTTCATGTATTGCCTGGAGCTGCGACAGAGGGAAGGACAGTTTCCTGGTCGCAGAGCTCCAAGTAGTTAAAACTCCATTGCGTGTTACTCAGTGTGTGCTTGTTTGTGTTTCCCAGTGTGTGTCCGTGTTGTGTTTATATTGACTTTTGTCTATATACACTTTCTTTTACTAATTTATTTTAAGTTTATTTGTCTTTAATTATGTACTTTATTTTGTTCATTTTTAATTTTTAATGTATGACGTATCCTATTTCCTCAATCGAGGACTAATGGAAACAACAATAAATCTAAAATCTACTAATAAAAGGAAGTTGCTTATTTCAGGATCAGCCTGTGTACCCTGCTATCCAAAGAAAACAAAAAGAAGGGACATCTAATTCATATATATTTATCTAAATACAACAACTAAGCTTCAACAACCAGATACGTCGTGTACATAATAAATAAAAATGTCGGAACTCGCGATTTCTTGCTTCATATGTATGACCTCCGATTATTCGATGCATTTCGTACACTTGCAATTGATTCTTTTTGACAATGTTGTATTTATTATTTTTGTTAATGTTTCGTCGTGTAATACCCCGTGCTGCTATAATGACTCAATTTAAACTGAGTTGTTAATAACGTCAAAGCAATGGCTTACCCTGTAGACTAATTTCTCAAACTGAAAATTTAAACAACTTTTAGTGGCGTCGTCCTCCGCAGGGCTCAGTTCCTCACTCCAACATCTATGTGAAATATTATTCAGATTTTGGCTATATATTACTTATTGCAAGTATTTTCCTTCTGGATTAATTACAAAATTAAAGCATCGCAAGCCACGGCTGCTCTCCAAAGATTCTCCATCCTTTTTTGCTCCTTGCATTGATAAACAATTATCTCTTGGTCTTCAAATGGACCAAAGAGTGATTAGTGTACAAATACAATAATATGCCGTTTATAATAATCGAGTTTCTTTCTATTGTTTGCTTTTAGGAATGCAATTGAATATGCATTGCAGATACAGCCTGTAGGAAATACCAAACTTGTACAGGTGGCTGGAGCAGTCGAAAGGGTGAGGCGACATATTTATGACCAGCAAAATCGGCAAGGCTACTGGCTGTCTCTCACACAATCCGGATGAGGAAGTGTTCGCGGGGAAAAGGTTTTTTTCCTTCTGTGACTTGGGGACAAAAACGCAACCCCCAATCATCTATGAAAAACCAAAAACCAGTATAAATACCGTAGTAGAAGAATGAAGTGGCAATTGAAGGACACTTTGGAGGGGAGGGGGGTACAAGAGGGTGATCCCGAAACAGGCAATTCCCCTTTAATAGCTTAGGAAAGGACTTGGAATCAGAGATGTGGTACATAGAGCAAGGTAGCCAAGGGTTGACTAGGGCCTCCGGGCTACTGGTTAAGGATCCTACCCAGCGTTTCACCAAAAGAGATACTGTCCTTTAGAATGCCGGGAGATGAGTTTGCTGTGAGGTCGCAGCATTCCCTTCTATGTATCTACGCCAGTTTTAAGAGGCAGTTGGTCGACTAATCCAATGGGATCAAGGGACAACTCTTATCGTATGCTCAAGGTCTTCGACCCCAGTACATACATCTACTAAAAGAGGTAAAGATGCCTCGGCATGTGAGAACCTGGAAGAAAACAGAGAGAGTACTAGGCATTCCAAACGAAGTTAGGAGAACCCCGCAGTCAATCTGGGAAGCAATACCCGCGAGAGAAAACTCCCACGGTCATCCTCTATATTCGAAGAACACGGACGACCAGTGGAGTACGGTTGTTCAGTTTTGTAGTCTCAACAGAGGGAAAGAGAGAGAGGGGGAGGGGGTCACGTAATAAATATTCCTTCGCAGAAAGTCTTCCAACATAAAAAGAAGACACTACAGTATTTAAGTACAAAATTGAAAATTTGTCATTTATTTTGTTTTGGTGACTAAAATAAAAATAGCCGAAGGAAAATTTATACAACGATGTGACATACGAGAGTCAAACATCTTGTTAATCTGAGGGCTTTATTTGGTTTATTATTTTTCGAACCCTATATAGAAGTCACGAAATATTGTGTCATACATTTTGATTTTTCATTCTTTCTTGATTAAATTTTTCTGCGCCTTGTTTCTCTTTCCTACGTCGGTTGCTTTCCATTTCCCGCATCTCCAGTTTCCCTTTCCTTTCAAGCAATGAATTAAGTGTCGACGATATACTAATAATAATTATAATGTTGTGTGGAGTAGTTCTCTTCCCACGGGGGTTGTCCGCATGTCGTGCAGGAATCTGTCCGTCCACCTTCATTGTTCCGCCCATTGACATCTGCGCCTGCTTGCATTCTTGTCCGTGAGTCATCCGAACGTCTGGCGCTGCTGGAGGAGCGGACGGTGGGTACGAGTGCGGGGGAGGGGGGGAGGGAAGCATCTACGTCACTGTAGTGTGTGTGTGGACAGATAATCGACCAATTAACTGATAACATTACTCCGCGTGCAGCAAAGGAGGAGGAGCCGCGCGGAGAAAATTAATAACCAAGGCGAGCGCTATCAGCGATCTGCGAACCAATTATAATACATCCTTCGTGAATGGAGCAACGACAATTGGGGAATTGGGGGGGGAGGGAGAGGGGGGACAGCTGCGACACGTGTAAACACACATTCTCGGATTAAAAAATAAATAAAATAAGACGAAGAGAGCGGACCCAAAAACGACTCGACGGCGGCGGCGGCGGCAGGTGTCCCTTACTAATTAAAAGCGGTAACCTCGTTACCCGCCACCGAAATGCAATCACAAAGAGGTAATTAACATCGGTGCAATCAGGGGCTGTGTTAAGAGAACCTTGGATCGCCTTCTTCGGTTCCGAAATGCAATAAACTTGAGACTGCGATTACATTTCATGCACGCGAAACTCCACCACTTTTCTTCCATAATTAATACAGCCCAACCTCTTGTGATTGTATTAATCAACAGTAGCTCAAATTATTTATCGTGATTAGTTTTGATAAAGAACATTTGTTTTTAAAGTAATGAAAATCCAGTGTTTCGTTAAAAAAAAAATTCATGCTAAAGTATTGCAGACCATCCCTCATATATCAAGGGCAAGTTGATATTTCTCCGCCGCCATTCAACACACTAAATACAATATGAAAAGAAGAACACAACCAAGTACACAGAAATAGAATTGCAATTAAAAATCGAAACATACTAAACATAACACGACGTATCGCTCCTATTCGACTTCATTGGATTATTTACCCCTATATAAACGTTTGTATGTACTTGAAGAGATTCCCCAAACAAGAACGAAGTGTCGAGTTATTTTCAACATTTTATAAACCTTTAATCAAAATTTTAATTCTATAAGCTGTGTAATTCATTTATTTCACTGAAGTCAGGTAAACTTAACTGAAAAAAATCATTAAAAATATAAAAAAATGTTTGCATTATATAAAGTTAAAAAGAAAATTAGCCGCAGAACAGACGAAGAAAATTAAGTGATAAAATAAATGGCGCCAACGTTTCTAAAATCCTTGTTTCTTAACAGGATGCTTCAAAATCGTAATGACACACTCAACGAAATACTATTTTTAAATTTTACTATTTTTTATAAAATATCTTGTAGTAAAAATCCCGAAGGCATTTATTTGTGCCTCATAAAGTCCCTAATGCGAGGACGAAACTCAGGAAAACTTGAACGAAACTTCTATTTCGTTTGTAAATTGGTCGCTTTAATTTATATAATTTTTTTCGAGGTACAGACGTCAAGTGAAATATTATTTTTCTACATTTTTTTTGTTTCGGTGAAAGGACGGAAACGGAAATGTGAGTACCATATTGATCGAAATCACGACGGGGAAAGGAATCGCATTTCTGCATTCACAAGTTCTGAGAAGTTGTACTCCACCCACCCACACACACACGCACACATGAGAAGAGATTTAAAGTTTGCTAGAAATTCTCCGCCATTTCAAGGACGCACTTGAAAACTTTTCGTCAATAGAAGTTGTATATAGTAAGGCAGAACCTTTCCAAGAACCAAATGACACGTCTACAAGAACGGTTTTTAATTTTAAAAATTCTAAAAAACAAATTAGTGAAAACTACGTTATATTTCATTTCATCTTATCTTTTAACTGTTTCGAGTGAGGATGAAAGTCGGATAAGCTCTAGTTACAATAAATTTTCGATACTTTTTCGTGTGACTTTAAAATATTTATCATCATCTATCTCTTTTCGTTAGGTCACGTTTTCCCCTCTTAACCGCATTCACGACAAAAATATATAACTTGATAGATTATTTTATAACGCACAAACAACAGTGTGATAAATAACGCCTTCCTTACAACCTATATATTTATTTGCCGTGAATGCCTTTTAAAAGGAAAGCAATTTCGCAATTAATCTTTACCCTAATCATTATTAAAATTTAGATTTAGCAATTTAACAACATTAGTGGTAATCCAGAGGGTAAAACAAATGCTAAGAAGCGTATTTTTATCGTTTCAAATATCTTACTAATTTTATTCAACAATTTGTATTTCAACGTCTATTCAGGTTTATTTATCATTTTTATTTGTAAGTAACAATGAAACTTTATTACTGATGTGTAGCAGAAAAAATCCAAAAATCTGGACGAAACGACGTAAAATAAATTAAATTAATAGTTTCATCATGAGAAATTTGTTTATTTGTTCTCAGAAAAATTGACGACTTACGACACGAAATTTTTATAAAAATTAAGGGGAATTTTATTAGGAAAATTGAGTAATGTGTTTGGAAAAATAACAGTTATTTTTAATGAGTATATAATTTTTCATATTAAGTTCGTAAATAATAATTGCAGTAGAAAAATTAATTCATATTTAGTTCATATAATTACTACGTTTGGTCTATATTTGTAGACTTCATCAGGGAACTGTACACTTTTTTAAATTTTAAATGCGAATACATAATATTCTCTTAAAAGGATGAAGTACATTTAAGTCTAGCTACCCGATAAAGATCCACAAATATAGTCGAAACGTCGTAATTATACTAACTAAACATTGTTTTAAAAAAAAATTTGATGACAAATTGGCAGTATATTTTATTTATTATACACAATTATCATATTCGTGATTAATTAAATTAGTTTCATTATTATTGTAGTCAAAGGAAGTGCAGAGAACGGTAAGAGTTTGCTTTTTTTTAAATTTCCATCTACCTTTTACGAGTCTTGGAAATTTAATCGAACAAAATATTGATTGAATTGACAAACATGTATGGAAAAGCAAATTTGTAATTCAATAACTCAGCGAAACAGTCAGAAATATAATTTTAATTTCATTTTTCATTGTGTGAAGAAGGTGGTTTCAAATTCATCAATGAGATAAATTATATATATATATATATATATATATATGGTTATTTGCAGGTGAAGAGGTTCCCAAGTACAAACGATGTTTTCAATATAATGTAAATTTTTCATTAAAATTTTATCAAATGTTTGGCTGGGTTATTCACTCATTTTATTTAAGTCAGAGAAACTTGAGTATTAGCGATGTAGTCAGTGATAATTAAAGGAGCCCTGCGTATTATCCTTTAAGAAGAACTGAACAACATGAAAGGTTACAGAGATACAGAATCTGATGAAGGAATTAAATGAGAAACGAAGGGAACGGAAACAGAGTTAGCCCCTTTTGCATCGTAAAACAAATTAGTTACACAAATAAATAAAGTAGAATGTCTTGAAGTCAGAATATTCCTTGAAAAAGTGTTTACGTAACCTTAATCTTTTAAGTTCAGTTTCCAACCAAAGTAAAAAAAAAATAAAACCCATAATCTGAAGCATCTTAAATTAATTTTCATACACTTTCACCGCTTCGTCCTTCTTGGCTTGTTTTTCTCTGAATTAATGCCTCGATCTTATCTGAACTGCTTGTGCTTTCAATTAAGGTCGCTCTTAACCTAACAGCATTCATTCACTTTACTCGACTCCCGTCGCACAAAAGGTTATTAAAGAAACTCAACATTGGTCTTTGCAAGTGTGTAATCCGCAACCAACAGCTTTTAGATGTTTCAAGTTTCGCCGCTCGCTTTGTGCACTCGAGTTCCTAAACTAGTCCACAGATCCCCCGAGTCCGGTAATTTCACGCCTAGGTCCATGTAGTTTCTTTTCATTGAGGCGGCAAATAAACCTAAACGTTAATGGTGACACTGGGAAAGATTTTCCGGTTTATTCGGCCGAACTCTATAGGTAGACGAGATCAGTTAAGTGTTTCGAATTGTCGTCATTACGAGAGTGCGGCACGTTGGCAGCTGTCAACCTCATGTGGAGTGCATATCAAATTAGGGCAGGTATTGTAAAGTCAATTGAGAGTCACGGGGTGGTGAGGGGCGAGGCGCTGGACGGACGAATAAGAAAAAAGGGAGGAGGGAGGGTGCCCCGTTTACAATGGAAAGGAAACAGTCACGCTCAGGGCGGAAACTGGGCGCAACACAACAAACGAAACAACAATGTCTCGAGTGGTCGGCGAAGCCAAGATCGATCCCCTCCTTAGTTATTAGTTCATACTTTTTTAATCGGAAACCGTTGTACAACGGCGGGGAAAACCCTTGAAGAGGTCGCGCGACCTTGACTGAGTGTTGCAGATTAACTGTAGAAGACAATATTTAAATTAATCTCCCATTTCCGGTTAATTCAGTCGAACTCTACAGGACATGGCCACTTACGTGAAACCGTGTACTAAACACGGCCAGGCAGACGAGGTAGAGGAAATGGATAGAAAAAATATTCGGAAAACCCTCGGAGGATGGAGAAGCAACCAGAAGATCTATTCAAAAACTGGAAAAATAACAATAATGAGAAGAAGAGTGACGACTTTTTACGGACAGATTAAACAAATGAAGGAAGGAAGGTTGACGAACGAGAATATTCAGTTAGTTTGCCAAGAACAACAACACGCAAATGTAACGAATTCAGAAGGTCAAAAAAGAAATGGTAAGAAAGAAAATATACGAAGAAGTGATAGAGAGACGAGAAGACTACAGAGCAAAGTTTATAAAACGCAAAAAGGAAGAAGATAGCAAAATGGAATGGAGGATAAAAGGAAGCAACAAGATTAATGAGTACTCGAAGAAGGGAGAAAAATAGTCATGATACACAGTGGCCCAAAATGGAAGAAGACAGGTCAGTAAGATAGTATTGCTTATATTATTCAAATATTGGAACTTCTTGCGGTAAAAAAAAACTTGAACCTGATGTTTAACTTCTTAATGGATTTAAATACATAAATAGAGGTTTAAGCGTGAATTTAAATTAACCTGACGGCAAAAATCGTCATTGGGTGCACTCCAAGATATATTTTATAACATTTCTTCCTTTATTTAGTAAGTAAAATTTATGTATTTGAATCTATTAAAGAATTTTAACAACTGAAAGAAATTTGTACCCGAAGAAGTCTCAAAAGTTTGATAAGACGTTATATTTAATGTGTTGAATAATATATATTTTTTAAATCTGGCTTATTTGATTTTTATATTTGTTAAAATATTTAATCAACAGTAGAATAATATGAGCAAAGATAGTACAAAACAAAGAATAACCCAAATATGTGACTAACAAAAACTATTTAATAAACCATCATACATTAAATATAACTGAAAAGTGTATTGTTTAACATTAGCAGGAAATTTTTTGGGTTTACTATAAATCATTTTAGAAAATAGGATTTTCTTAAAATTTACTTCCTTATCTAAAATAACAGTATTTTGCCTCATTCTGTCGGCTAGTTACATGATACGCTGTCAACCAAAATGGTTTATTAAAACGTTTCGCCCCTAACTTTCGTGACCTCTTCAGTTCATTATTTAAAATCTTGTAAATTCCGTGTCACTACCGCAACACCCGGGGTCGAAATTGATTTAATTCACATTAGATTCCTCTGTTTTCTGACTTTTGGACATTATTTATATTTTTTTATAAAATTAAGTCAGATTAGTGCAATTATTTCTTTATTATTGTGATAAGCTAAGGAAGGAATACTGAGGATGACGACTAAGAAATGATAGAACATCTTTTTTACACGAATGTTTTAGAACGGTCATACAATTAAGAGTGAATAGAAGAGGTTACATGTAAAGCGATTACATTCGACGCTGAGCGTGAAATGAAACAAAGCAATAAATAATTAGGTGTTGCAGTCCAATAATTATTTAATGGTGTGCCAGGAGGTTAATTCAGAGCTAAGAAAGGAAAAAAAGAGACGGTGAGAAAACGAGTCGTTTTGAAAAGAAGGGAAGGGAACCTAGGGCGAGTGAAGACACTGAGGAGAACCCAGTTATTATAGCATATAAAGCACGAAATTCTGTTATGAACTCTGCAGAAAAACCAGTTACATGAATGACTCCAAATTGAGAGCGAGCAACAGTTGACGATGCCCGAGGTCTTTGACCACTCCCACAACACACCGAAGCATCTCTTAGAGATTCGTATTCGTGATTCCCGTGGACATTTAATAAATAATATTGGTGGACCAATCAATCATTGGTTGTCGGGCGCCGCTGATTGTTGACGTACTTGCCGACGTTTCAGCTTAATTAATTACGGCAGGTAGAGCAGCTAACACGTGGTTACGGTGAATTAATAGACGTGGCGTAGCATGGCAACCTCTCATTGATGGATGGTGTCAGTCTTGCGGAGGCCTCGTATTCTACTTCACACATGGGACGTGAGTCACGACGAGAGGGAAACCGCACCCCCGCCATGCTTGGCTAATTAAAACACAAAATGAGCCCGGCAGAAATCCGACACGTTGACGCAAAGCTCCAAAAGTGCCGAGTGTTGGACAGGACAGGCAGGAGGAGGACTCACCGAAAAAGTCCTCCCAGCTGAGCGAGCCGTCGGAGTCGGCTCCTTCGCTGGTTGCCATGGCGACCTTCATGTCAGCAACGGCAGAGGCAGCAGCGGCAGCAGCAGCGGCAGAGGCGGCGGCATGGCGACGTAATCCCAGAGAGAGTCACCGCACCCGCGCCCGCACCACTCGCACGTCACTACGCAACTGCGGCCCTCCGTCGCCGCGACGGTGCTGCCTCCCGCGGCACGCGGCCACAGTGAGGGCCTTGTTCCGCGGAGGTACTGTAATTGGATTTCGCGTTTTTGTCCGCACCACGACGCCGGCGATCTTGCACCCACGTTATGCACCATCTGTGCAAGATCATCATTAACAAGCAGCGGCTTCAAAGCTCGGCGCAGCATGAATGAAACAAGTTACTGAACTTCTACGGGGCCTACCTAGGTCACGGGCACTCGGAAATATTAAGATACATTTCCTGTTGCCAGGTGACACACTAAACCAAGTACATATCAGTGTATTAAATTAAAAACATTTGTAAAATAAATGAATGAATAATTGAAATACGGCCAAATTTGTCAGCAAAGCATTTAATAACTATTTAGTTAATATAATTACATTAAAGATGGAAGACTTTCCCGGTGTAGCTGTTGGAATAATAGTTCTCGGGTTTCCACTCGGGTAACAAAGTTCTCCAGGCGGAGATGACGGTCGTCGAAACGTCGCGGCTAAAGAACTTTGTTACCCGAGTGGAAACCCGAGAACTATTCTTCCAATATAATTACAATTACGACGTTTCTTCCATCTTTGTGGACTTCATCAGGTAACTGGATAAACAATTTTTTTTTAAAAAAAACAATATTTATGTGGATACATAAAATATATGGATATATAAAATATAGTTTACAATTAAATAAGATAAATAAATTACAAACTTACATTTTTAAAGAGAAACAAAAATGCATAATAAGGATAATTTAGTGTCGTTGACCAACGCCGGTTGCGGCCGAAGGGATTTATAGCAGTGAGACAGTACTGCAGGCCATAAAATACCAACTAAATATTATTTAAATGTTTTGCTGTCAAATTTGACTATTTCAATTATTACAACGACCTTTTTATTGAAAAACTTGAAAATTATGGCATGAGTGGAATTTCAAAACAGCTGCTCACATCATAGGCTGGACTCTGTATACAGAGGTAATACATAGAATATAATACAGAAAGTAAGGTCGCAGAAAGGAATTGTAAAGTACGGTGTGCCACAGGGATCTGTGATTGGACTATTATAGTTTGTCATCCAGATGAATGACACAATCTCAATTAAAAATGGAAAACTAAGTTTGCAGACGACACTACGGTGATTTTATATCTCAAAGAACTTACGATATGTAATTTCTCACTAAAAGTCACATATAAAGACAAATATAAATAAAAGCAAGTTTGATACAACCAGACGGTAACTGTAAATAGTTTTAGTATAGATAGTTCAGATACAGTCGAGGAAGTAAAAACGCGCCCTCTCCTATGCCTTGATGCTGATAAACGCTTAACTTGGCATTTACAAATTGATCGTGAGAGCAAAAAGTTAGTAAAGGAATTTATTTGCTTCTGAGCTTAAAAAGCTGTGTTATTTTAACAATTCTCCAACAGTTAAGAATTATTAATTGACTTATTCAGACTTTATTTGTAAAATAATTTGAAAAGATTAACGTTTCGGTATGTATTTGTACCTTCTTCATGTGTTTCTTCTAATTAATTCCGTAAGTTTTCACTATAAGATTCCAATTATTTAGAGACAAGACACAAAATATACAGTGTTTGTAAGTTCTCCCGAGGCCCCTCCACATTCGTTGCACTTTTTAAGTTCTATTAAAAATCAAGTCTGAAATAGGTCATAAAATTAGTTTAATTATTACATATACAAGACGTTCAATTAATCCTATAAAATAATTACATTTTGATTTAAACACAAAACTAGATTTTTTTATAAACCAACCTATTGCATTCCATCTTCCGTCCTGTCACATTTAATTCAGTCATGGATCTATTGCTTACCTGCAGTTTCCTTTCCCCGTGGCTCTTTAATATTCTGACTAACCCTGCCAAAAAAGAAAAAGGCCCCATTACGCAATTTTTATTTGCTTCATATCCATAGGCCGTACTTCATTACAAATAAGTCGAGCAGAATGGATAACAACAATGACCTCGTAGTTTATGCGGCGAAATTAAATAAAGCAAAAAGGAAATAAATTAACGTCTGTGTACAACTTCAATGGCATAAAAATTAAATACCCAACAGACAATGTAATAAAATCTTGACAAAAAAATAGGAAAAATAAACGCTTGGATCAGCCCTTGATTGTCCTCAGTATTACTAAAATGTTGAATGTGAAACAAGTCACTTCTCAGCTAAATTCAATGTATGATGGTTTATTAAATAGTTTTTGGTCATTCACATCTTTGGGGCGTTCCTTGTTTTGTAGGCTACTATCTCTGTTCATAATATTTCAATCTGGCTTAAGTATTGACAAGAACCACTAGGGCTGCTCAAAACGTCTATTTTTTTGTATTTTCTATTATTTAAATAATGGAAACGTAAACATAGTTTTGAGAAGGCTTCAAAAACATTTTTGTGGTGTTATTTAATTGTAATATAGTTCATACTTCATTCGTATTGGAATGTTTAATTTATTGAGAATTATTAAAATTAGATTTTTATTTTCTCGGTTTTCACGTTTGATAATATGATTTATGAAGGGGATTTTCAAATATAATTTGTCAAATCTTAAACGTCGCCATTGTTTAAACTTCCAAAATATTCTGTCTGAAATGAAGTCCGAAGTCAAAATAAATATTTTCTAGGGACAGACAAAAAATATGAAATTAGAAATAAAGTAATTACATTAATCTGACTTAAAATTATAAATAAAATAGAAAAAAATGGTCGAGAGTTAGAAATAGAAAAATTTTATTTGAATTAAAACGTTTCGTCCCCCAACTTTCGGGATCTCTTCAGTTCTTTAATTATAATCTTATAATATTTCGTTAGGAAGAGAATGCTGAAAATCAGATGGGTAACTAACGAAGAAGTTCCAAATAGAATAGGGGAAGAGAGAACAATATGGAGAACATTGACCAAGAGAAGCGATGGATTAATAGGCCACGTGTTGATACATAAGAGTCTTGTAATATCAACATTAGAGGACCGTGTGTACGGAAAGAACAGAAGAGGGAGGCCAAGGGTGGAATGCGCTAAGCAGATTAGGGAAGATGTGGAAATAAAAAGGCTTGCGCAAAGTTGGGTGGCATGGAGTCTTTGGACTGAATACCACAACAACAACAATCGTTGAGAACTAAACGTTTTCATTCAAATAAAATTATTTTATTTCTGACTGTCCACCATTCTTTGTATTGTGAAACTAATGTATTATTTAAGCAATTAATGACTTTCTACATTAAAATAGGTTATATGTGAGGTCTGAAGGAGAAATGAAACACTTTATTTTTACGTCCACACGAATTCATTGCTGGACCTCAAAATATTTCTTCACACGAGTGAAATGAGAGTTGTTTAGGTATGAGATGTGCAGAACCGTATCATCCGCTTTCTTAAAAAAGAGCAGGAGAGTTTGTCCCCCCTGTTTGTATATATGACAAGCGTGCATTCAATTACTTAGCTTAGCTGCGGACTAATTTGGGTGTTGTTGGTCATATGTCTTCATTACGGACTCGCTCACTGGAAACAACGTCATTCCCCCGACGCGCTTCAGCAAAATTGCCTAATTAAACCTCGGGAAGATGTTCCCTGTTAAAGACTCGTCACGGTGCCTCGTTTCAATTTTTGATACAAATAGATCTTGATTGCGGGTTGTAGCTTTTACTAGAGGGATTAAAAAGTCAAGGTAAAAGGTCATCTCCTCTGCGCCCACCAATTTCTTCCTCTCTTTAACAGTGTTTACCATCAATACCAATTTTTGAGTCAATGAATCCCAACGATTAGCGCATGATAAACGCGCCTGTCAAAGATCTTTGTACGCGTGTAATTGCGACGGCAGAATTCCTCCGTCGTGCGTAACCTCACAATGTAATTTCATCAAGAGAGAAAGTTGTCTAACTGTAGGGTCTTCTGCTCCGATTGTCCGGTGGGTCGTCCATCACGTCCACAATTGTGTGCTAGACCAATTTATATTCGTCCACATTATTACAGCGTAGCCTGTCGGTCGATTCGTGTTGATAGTTTATTGATCAGAAACGCATTACGTTAGAAAGCTACAAATCGCAATGGGATGAATGGTAAAGGAAGCTATGAGGGACAAACATGAAGTCGCAGCGTGTTCGAATGACGCCCGATATATAAAGCCAGAGCGCTAATCGTATATGTAGGGGTGATAATGTGGGATAGGAGGATATCCTGATGGGAAATGAGTGAGAGCCAGGTGGAGGTTGACTTCCTCCTTCCTGGTTTTTCCTCTTTCCCTCGCCCCTTGGTCCATGATCAAGGTAACTAATCTCAGACTCCTGTAGGCTGAGACGACCTTGAGCAGTTTGAGAGGTGTATGTGCGGGGGTCGTGGACCTTTGACATGCGGTAAGAGTTGTCCGCTGATCCCATTGGGCCAACTGCCTCTCAATACTGATCTAGGCACGGAGGCGGGTTTGTTGCGTTCCCACAGCAATCCCGTCTCCCGTCATCAGAAGGGCGCAGGAGTAGTACCTACCTGATGCAGGTTTTCTAGGGTTTTTCCCTGCATCACATTTAGGTGAAACACCTTACACTAGTCAACCATGGCTACCGTGCTCTACCTTCTACATCCTATGCTATTAAAGGGGAGTTGCCTGCTTCAGGATCACCATCATGTAGCCTGTTACCCAAAAAAAATCGTATATGTAGATGCGAGGATACTGATGGGAAATGAGTTAGAGCCAGGTGGAGTTCTGGTAAGTTCGTCGGGGCTGACTTCCTTCTTCCTGGATGTCCTCTTTTCCTCCCCCCCCCCCCGGTCCATAGCCAAGGTAATTAATTTAAGACTCCTGCAGGCTGACACGACCTTGGATAGTTTGAGAGGTGTATGTACGAGGATCAAAGACCTTCGTCATACGGTAAGAGTTGTTCGCTGATCCCAATGGACCAGTCAGCCAACTGCCTTTCAATACGTTTCCACAACATTCCAGTCTCCCGTCATCAGAAGGGCGCAGGAGTAGTACTCACTAGCCCGACCTACCTGATGCAGGTTTTCTAGGGTTTTCCCTGCATCACCTTTAGGTGAAACACCGGGAAGGATCCTTACACTAGGTCAACCATGGCTACCTTGCTCTACCTTCCACATCCCGCCTTTTCAAGCCCCTTCCTATGCTATTAAAGGGGAGATGGCTGCTTCAGGATCACCCTCATGTAGCCTGTTACCCGCCAAAAAAAAAGGTATATGTCGAAATGAGAAGTTAAATAGCCATATATTTTTGTGACTTAATCGCGTCATGAATACAGAATCGGCCTTAATATTCGAGCTGGTGAGCATTTGCGGTATTTAATTGTGATGCCAAGTGTTGGACAAGGAACCAGACGAGAATCTTAACTCTTCCCTCGTCTGGCGACCGACCACCTTTCCGGGAATCGTCCGGCTTTCGTCTGTCCTTTTTTTTCTCTCTGTTCCTTGGCGCCGTCCTCCGCTTTTCGCATCGTTTGTATTAATACGGCGTCTCAAATTGTAAGTTGTGCCCCGCCATATTTTCTCCATAGACAATGGACGCGTGTTTAGCGTGAGAACCAGGCTCCGGACACGCACGGCCGCCAGAGCTTCCTAAACTCTCACACTCATTCATTACAGACGCGATGCAAACTGCACTCACGGCTCGGAATTGTATCGAACTGCTTCCTTTCAGCAAGAGATCGACGTGTCATGGCTGACCAGAAACCGGACATTAATACTGGTGTCCATTACCTGACGCATATAAACCGAAGGTCTGACAATCGTCTGAAGCGAACAAAAACCGACAGGGAACCTCATTATCGTTAAATGATTTATGCAATGTCTACATTAAAAATCACCCCAATCGTGAATATTAAAATTGTCACTAAGAAACTTATCTACCAAAGAACTTAAAATAAAATATCATATAATTTATTAACTTAAAATAAAATACCATATAATTTATTTTCTGTATTTAACTGACGCGTTAGATCTTTACTTTATTTTTTATATATAAACGCTGCGAGATAATGACGAAAAGCTGGTATTTCTCTGTTTTAGTTTCTCATCTTCTATACCAATAAATAAAATTGAAGAGTTTGTCTATTTGTCTGACTGTCTGGAAGTTTGTCTCGAATAGGCTGCGAAACGGCTAAACGGATCTCAATGAAAATTTGAGGGTTTAAAAACTGGACTTTTCAGTTAAATATTCGTGAATAATGATTTTAATATAATATAAATATTAATTCTACGGGAAGGTTTCTTGGCATACTCGCGTTTGAATATCCAAAAAGTGAATGCGCCTTTCCTATACTCTTGATCTGTTTATTCTCCGAAACGGCTCAGCAGATTTCAATGAAAATTTCAGGGATTGAATCAGTAATTTTAACTTAAATTTTCGTGTATATTTCATTTCGATATCTTAGAGTTCAGAAGATATTAATGTAAATATTTAAAAATCCATTTAATTGCGACGCGTGAAAACCAACTGCTAATTTAAAGTCCTATTAGGCGTTCTAATACCAACTTTGGCAGAATGAGAGAGGGAGGGAAGGAGGGTGAGCATTCTCACTCCAATTATTGTTGTAAACGTGTGATCTGTCAAAACTGAGTTATACGGTTTGCCGTGAAGCAATCATAAATAAATGATAGCGTACTTTTGTTTGTATGTAAAAATAAAAATAACTTTTTCGGCGCGAACGAAGTCGAGGGCATAGCTAGTATTATAATGTGTCTGCAATCTAATGTCGTACACTTCATCACGAAATTATATCAAGTCTCAGGGATTAAAATTTTAATATGAGCTATTTTAAAATTATGTATTACAGCCTAATATATCAATAATTTGACATCTTCAATTATAAATAATAAATCCAGTATATTTCTCACAAACTTAACTCGATTTTTATTTATGTATAATAAGAGATTTTTAATTAGTCATAAAATAATGGTATAAGTCAGAAAAAACTGTTTGCAGTCTCAATGTATGAATATTTATTTATATTGTAGGGGTTTTCGACATAATCGTCATCATCAACTTTAAATTAAATCAAAACTGTATAAGTATTTTTTAAATTTTGGAACCAAGGAGCTATAATGCCATACATAAAAAACTGATTATTTAAAAAATATATTATAGTAATTATAAATTGAAATAACCAGAACAGATATATTAATACAGACGTAAAAGTGAGACAATGTTTATTTACGTTTATTTCCGATCAAAGAATTAAAAATTTATTGTTTTCTACTAACATAAATTCAATTAGTTAGGTGTTACGGTAAGTTCGATTTCATGGTTAATATTTGTTCGAGCGTGGTTTAGGGTGTAAGGCATTTTTATTTGAAAAATTATCTCTTTGCATCACACAGCTCGAAAAAAAGGTTTATCTTTAGTTTTTTTAAAAAACAAGGGATGTAATCGAGGTGGCTCCGTTTATGTGGGCTGCAATCCGTTTCGTTATCGATGTTTAAATACATTTCCTGCTCGTGCTGTTGGGGCTAATATTTATAGAACACAGAGAATGGCACGTTTCATGAAACACAACAACAAACTTGGTCTTTCATCTTGCCCACGCCCTTGCCCTTGAAGGGGTTTTGCGTCAATGTCCTTTGCCCATGGAACACTCTACATCTCTTTGGGATGACGCTTTTGTGATCTAAGGAATTCTGCTGACAAGGCCTGCTGCTCCTGCCTCAACGTAAGGCGCTTTACATAGATGTGATGCGAAACACAATATTAGCATTTAAGGAGCAACCTTCTGGTCTCTCGTTGTTCGAAAACCCTTCATCTAGATCCACTACTGTCAAAACGCAAATGGCGAAAGGAATTCAACAAGTTGAACGTGGAGGACATATAAATAAATTTGCGTTTATTTATATCGGTTTCTAAATGCGCTCATAGTGAATCGACCATAATTTATATTTTAAGTTATGAACGCTGATTGCTTAACATAATCTTTGGCAAACATGAAGATGGACGTGTTTGGTTATCTTTGGTAGCATTACATGTATCTTTCTTATATTACGACTTTGTATGACATTAATATTCAAATAAATACTTTTTTGGTATACTTTAGGATTCATTCTGCCATTGGCTGGAATGCGGTAAGTAGACAATTAAATATATCTGTTGAACATAAACTGCCATTACAGACTGTTGCGTAAAAGTCAGTTGGATATTATTTAAATAAAATTTCATGTGTGGTGTAACTACATATTTGAGGGCTTTCTCCTCCAGTATCCTCCAAATAGGCCTTGTAAATTAACAGTTAAGTTTATTATTCAAAAGAAAAGTATTCTAATCATCGTAGTAAGGGAAATACTAGTACCCAAACGTATACGTCATGACATGGCCCCGCCCCGAACAAACCACGCCCATTATTAACGGTAACGCCTCAAATATATTCATCATTTCCTAAAATATTTTCCTTCGTTGTATACAACAATGAAATCAATTTATAGACTTTATCATTCCAATATTTCAAATTTAGTATAAAAGATTTTTCTTCTTTCCAAATAAAGTTTTGACATAAATCTTTTACAGTTTGTTGTTGAGGAATTCAGTCCTAAGACTGGTCTGATGCAACCCTCCATACTAACCTATCTTGCTCAAGCCTTTTCATTTCATGTCTAGCTAAACCCACATCTTCCCTAATCTGCTTAGCGTATTCTTAGAGTTATTGATAAGCAACACGTTTCGGTCAGAATGACTTGCATAAGAAAAAATAGAAAATACCACCGTCCAATAGTATTGCAGAAAAAAAGAGTGGAGAGTATACCGGCGTGAACCAAATTAAAAAGCAACATTCTTAAAAAAAACAGTATTTGCAAATTACTTTCCCATGATTTTTAATTAGCTCTGTAACAATTATTGTCGGAGTTTCTAATGAGTGCTAATGTCTTAACTTTTAGAAGGGGACTTTTAGAGAATGAATAAATAAAGAAGGGTCCATTGTGGAAGCAGAGGCATTGTGCTTCCAGTTCCTCGTCCCAGTAACAAAGCGTTAAAGGTGATGGACGCCCGCAGCAATCTTCCTCGTACCATCACAGGGGTGTCAGCACAAGCGTGGTGAAGCTTCCATCATCTTAACCTCTCTCACATCAGCATTTATTACAACTAAATGATAATCCTGTATTGAGATGACGAGGCTCATGTTTTGACATGATTCATGATTTCCTATCGCTCCTGTAGCTAAGTAGACTTCCACACATTATTGGGATATTTACTCTACAACTGCTAACTGACATGTTTTCATTAGGACTTTTTCATTTTCAATATCTAACATTATCTGAAGTCGCAAATATAATGACTAAACAACAAAAACTTTGTCTGTATCTAGTCGTTAATTTATTTCGTTTAATTATTGTGAAAAACAGAGGTTGATCGATTTACTATTCTATTCCTTACAGTAAAGCTTATGTTACGATGGTTCAGTTCTCTTCCAAGTTTTCAATTATTCGAAACGTGCATTATCGTAGCATTATTTTCCGTAATTAATGAATTATTTCCAAGCTGAGGGGAATAAGGATGGAATCTGAAAAAATAAAGCCCGTGGAGGAAATCGAATTTATACCAAACCCGTATATATCCAAATCCGCAGTGGGGATGCAGCTTTTCCTCGAGGGAAATCAATTCTTGAAACACGTACAGAATGTCAATTTCGTTTCACACTGATCTACATATTTTCACTGCTTTACAGAATTCTTCTTAATACCCGACAAAGAGAAAAGAAATTGTAATAAACTCATTTTATTCAGGAATATTGAGTAATAATAAGAGAGTTTGTTTGGGGACTAGATAATTATCGCTGGAGGTTGCCTAGCGTCTTATTACTACGTGTCTTAAATAAATAATTAATTAAAAGCATTGAGTCATTTCAAGCTACATAAAAACATTTCTTTATTTTGGGTTTTAGTTGTCAAAGTAAAATCGTGTTAATCAATTCGATTAAAGTTTTTATATAAATAATAAATAAAAAAAGTCGTGTTCTGTGAACTCTTGTCAAATAAGTTTCAAAAGGAAATATGCGTTGAAATGTTATATAATTATTGCCATAAATTATTATTGCCGGAAAACTGGACAATATTTGAATTGTTATACATATTTTTCGGGATCCTACTGTCTCCAGTTAAGAGGAAGGAAAATTAGATTAAGAATGCCTAAAAAAAGACAGACAAACGACGGAGTAAAATCAAAATGAGTTATATGAATTTGAGAACTACAAAAGGAAAGTAAATTGAGTAAAGTGAATGAACGTGTCATTTGGCGATATCTCCTAAGCAACTGAATTTCGCGAATCTCTAAATATAACATAGTTTAGGAATTTCAAAAGTCATTTGAGCAATATAAATAAAATAAAAAATGGTAACGTAAGGATAGAATATTTGGATACTTGATTTGATAAGCGTAAAAAGTATTTCCGTAAAATAATTCAAAAGATTTGTACACAACCCTAGAAATCTTGTTCTTCAGTTCATCAGTATTTTTGAAGTACTTAAAAAACTTAATTTCATCTAAATAAACTAATACAGCATCCAAATTAGTCACCAATAAATTTTCATAAAATAATAAATTCAGAACATATTGATAACAAGAGCACGTCGTATCGTTCCAATCAGCGCAACCTTTTCATGTGAAAATACGAATTTTATGAATCAAAGATTCTAAGAACAAACTTTTACTAACAAACTATATATAATTTAACCATATGAAAATTTTGCAGTGCCAAACTAATCGACAAATTACAGAAAATTCCTTCAACGTCAAGCTCTTGAATATTATTTTACACATTTGGTCCTCAATTTTTCTGTCTAAATTAATGTTTAACTACATACTTCAAAATGGTAGCTAATATTTATTTATTTCAAAAAAATTAATAAAGGAATAATTCACTTTTTAACAAAACAATGTTTCTTCGAATTTTTTGTAGTAAACCCCTGAAGAAATTTAAGTGATTAAGTTCCCATTGTGTAGATATTGAATAAAAACTTTATCTGTAACTAGTGGATTAATTAAAATTAATTTAATAATTTTAAACACAAATACATTACACTTGAAAATTAAATTAAATAATCGTGATTTAGGTGCGGAATATTAATATTTTTAAAGATTGATTAGGGAAATGATGTCTGATAATTTGTCTATTAATTTGCAGATTGATACTAATCATTTTAACAGAATTTGTGCACTTTTTATTGAAAAATTATTATTATCATTTAATGTAAAAACTGTTTCCATTTTAAATTTGAGCTAGGCGCTCATCAATTTTGTGTATATAATAGTTGTTTACGCTGCAATGTTTTGTGTTAGAAAATTTATCTATTAAATTTCATAAAATAAACAGTAAGTAACGCTTGATAAATTTTAATTTACACGTCACATAAATATAATGTCGGTAAAATCTTTAACTCCTGACCTTTTTAATAATCAAAATTGTTAATTTTGTTTTATTTGCACCTGAAAAGTTTCCATGATAGAAAGATACGTAGTATCTGTTTTTATTAATATATTTTAATTTTTTCAAATAACATTTCTCTGACTTTAAGTTTAGTAAGAAATAAATAAAAAGACGGCCAAATAAGTCAGCATATAAATTTAATTAATATGAACACAACGTTTCACCCAACTTTGTGGACTTCAGGTAACTGTACACAAAAATTATAAAATCAGTATTAATCATGAATGCATAATTTTTTTGTTAACATATGAAAAGCTATTTTCAAATAGTAAAATAAATAATAGACTTGCATTTTTAAATGGATGAACTAATTACATTGTGAGTAATAAGTCATACTAAGTTGTATGAAACGTTGTAATTATATTAATTGAATACTATTAAAAACTATTTGCTGACATACTTTGCAGTATTTTTATTTATTTATTCTACTTTATCTTATTAATATATATTTCTGACTGGCGCCATCCCCTGGAAATACCGGAAACTGTAGCTACAGATGCTAGGCGATTGTAAGATTACTACGAGTCTGCTTATATAGTTTTTTTGTTGTAACGCATTAACGGAGGTGATTTTGTAGTGCAATTAGTGACACAGCGGCGCCTTTCATTACTATAGCGATAAATCTGCCGCATTCCTGTAGGCTCCAGGAAGTCGGTCGACTAGACAAGGTCTAGGCGATTATTTTCTACCATTCCTTCACCTCAATTCTCTTCAATATTCTTGCTCGTATTTTTTATCAGTAGGCGAGTTCGTGTATCGTAAGGTTCCTGTAAAGGCAGACGTCAGCTCAGAATTGTGGAAGTCTAATTGTTTTGATCTGAACAAAAAGTCTGGTACGTTTTCAGTTCCGGAAATACAAAGATGAAGTTAATTTCAGTTTGAACGTGTGGAAGCGACATGCTGCTGTAAATCTCTTTCTCTAATCAATTTCTTCGCTTACGTCACAGGCTCTAAAACTTGTGACGTGGTAGCAGGCCATGATCCAAAGACAAGTGTAGTTGAAGTTATAATAGGAAATGACTGGGGGTTGGATCAAAGTAAACCTGACTACCGAAGCTTTGTCGTATTACAGGTATATTGCGTGAAAGGCAAGAAAACCAACAAGTAATAAACAGTGATCATGTAGGAGAAAGGAAATTAGTTTCTCGTTCTGTAAAAGTTACGTGAATGTGTATGGGGGATGAAGGTCAAAGAAACTAGCTCTAGTCATTCGTTGCATTGGACGGGAAATAAATATTTGGGGAGAGGTACCAAAATTATATTGATTAAAATTCAGTACGAAAGGAAAAATTTATTTTTCAAAAAGTCTAAGGGCAAATGGATTTTTAAATTTCTACTCATTTATGAAAAACAAATAATGTATAAACTTATTGACTTGTTTGATGATTGCGGAATTCGTGTTACTTTTAAATCTTCCAATAATTTAAACTATGTCGAAAATATCAAAGACAGTTAAACAAAAATAAGTTAATTACAATGATAATTACTGGTATTACAAATCTTGTTAAGTCGGCTAAACTATACGATCCTTAATAAACCGTATAATTGAATATAAAACCAAATTATAGCTCAACATTCAAATGGATTCAGTTGTTTCGAAACATTAATTTAAACAACCATGATTTTGACTGTAAAAATGTAAACAAAATTATATGAAGATTGATAAGTGAAATGTTGCGCATTATACCCAATAATTCGGTTATTAATTTGAAGACTGATACCAATAATTTAAATAGAACGGATTATTGCTCATTATAAATTATTGTTATCATTCAAGGTTAGAAAATTTTTCCATATCAAGTAAGTCCAAACTTTTTCCTTTGAATTTACATGAAATTGTATTATTATATCAAGTATGTCCAAACTTTTTCCTTTGAATTTACAGATTTATAAAAAGGTTTTCTTTGCACTTAAAGAGGTTCCAGGGAAAGTAATAACCAATTCTGCAGCTCATGAGTGAGAATTTTTTGTATTATTCAACACATTAAATTCATCGCTTCGTTCACAAGCATAAATATTATCATGTCTTAATTTTTTAATGAATACAGAAATATATGGATTAAACATAAGAGTTCGAATGGAAAATATTTGTTTTCGTGGACTGCTTGTAGTGACGGTTTCGGCAGAAATATGATTTGTATTTCTACAACATATTTTATGCTTAATATGAGGAAAACTCTTCCACAAGTGAAAGTACTGCGATTTATTTTCGTTTCACTGCTTCGTAGGTCACGAGTTTTCAGAGAATTTAATTTTCGGCTAATTTTTTTGTAGTTTTCCAGTGTTCCTTCCTATGAGATTACAGGTCATTTCTCGTGACAAGCTTAATGTGTTACTTCAGGGAAAGCTCCGCATTTTTTACGGGTGCAGCAGTTAAATAATTTCACAGAACAAACCCGCTAATCGTGTAAAATGCTAGATCTCTTTTTTCACTCCTGGTAGGTTCAATTAGGCCAACAGCATCGAGAGTTGATGTTTGACATCGCCTTCTCTCATTATCAACGCCGGCCTTTTAAACAAGTTTGTCCCATGGTGTCGTGAACCTAATTATATTAACCTGAGGCTGCCTCCTTTGTCCCGTCGTTTATTTGTCTCTGAGGCGTGGATGTGAGGAAACGGGTTCGCTTTTGGCGCGGAACATATTTTATGAAGCAAAATTAGCAGGTCTTAATGAGCGAATTACCGTGTCGGAGTGACTCGTTATCTGTGGTCATTAGCAACCATAATGAGCTCGTGAGGTTGGCAAGGGCTTGGAAGCTGCTTCACTGGCATTCGCCGACGACAGAAATACCCCGCATGTTCATGACCTGTCTGATGCTCTGCAAAACTACCATTATTGTTTCCCGCGAGGGATGACAAGGCGCAGTGTTTCTATACGGATTGTCCCGAAGTGCCAAACGCCCAAAATTCCCAGTTTTCAAATTTTTATGTTTCCTACTATAGAATTAATAGAGAATTTTATAAAACACAGACAAATTATTGAACCGATGGACAATAACACTAAATTAATATTTTATGTTCACTAGAAAAACACCTTTAATAATGAAAAGTTGAATAAACTATTAAGGATTTTGAAGATGATTGGAATAAAATAACCCTCACCTCTACAGACGGCAGTCATCAGTTATTACTACTGAAGGGCAAGAAACGAAACATAAATCACAAAAGGAGTAAAGCAAGGATGCAGTCTGTGGCCCATGCTCTTTAAATTATACATAGAACAGCCGACGAAGAAATTTATAGTGAAATATGGAAAAGGAATCATACTGCAAGGAGAAGAAGAAATAATATCCCCAAGGTTTCCTGATCTTACTGTGGTATTAGGGTTGTCAAGAAAACTTGTAAAGCATATTAACTGGTATGGACGTGATTCTGGAGGAAGAGGACTAATATGATGGAATGAAGTATGCGAAATAGTGGAATAACAAAGGCTGTTTAGATTGGGAAGGGATATTTTGAAGGAAATTAAGGAATTTTGCTACTTGGGAAGCGTAATAACTAGAATGGGATAGCACAGGCAAGGAAGGTTTTCGCAAAAAAAATAGGAATTTACTTACGGCTAATATAAGTATGAATATTAGGAAATCATTGTTAAAAATGTTCGTATGGAGTGTGGGGTTGTATGGGTGCGAAACGTGGACGGTAGGACATGCAGAAAGGAAAAGAACAGAAGCTTTGGAAATGTGGTGCTATAGAAGAATGAGATGGGTGGATAGGGTAACTAACCAGGATCTTCCACAAGCAGAAAAGGAAGAGAGCAATATGGAGGACTTTGGCCAAGAGAAGGGATAGATTAATAGGCAACGTTTTGAGACATAAGGGTCTTGTAAAATTAGCATTTGAAGGAAGTGTGTAGGGTAAGACCAGAAGAGGGAGAATATGATTAGGGAGTATGTATGAAGTTGTAATTAAGGGAAATGAAAAGTCTTGCAAGAGATATGAGGGTTGCATAAGACCAGTCTTAGGACTGAATATCACAACAACGCTAATTTTAAAAATCAAGCCAATTTGTTAAGCAACAATATTTAAGACATCTACGACGCTTAGTCTGTATTTCTGGACTTCATATATTCAAAATTATAATTGTTTTTTGTTTGTCCACAAATAGGGACAAAACTTTGCAGGTATCTTAAATAAATATTAATATTGTTTCCCGATAATTTGGCTAGATTTTTTATTTATAACTGAAAAAAATAGTCTATGTATTAAATATAATATATTTTTTGGGTGGAGAATGGAAAGGGCGGGGGACCTGTTAAAAAGGATGTCAACGGATTTCACAAATAAATTTTCGAGTTTGTTGTTAGTTTTCTATATACCTAATTAGGTAATGTGCCATATTAAGCTATTCTTTGTGACGCCTCGTATCACTGAGGTTGACGACTGACTCGACGTCACCTGGCACCACTTATTAGAGTTCTTCAGCCGTTTTAAGAATGTAGATACCCAAGTAGAAGACGATCCACGAACATTTCGAGGCAGTGAACACCAAATCAGTCATGGGAAGGGCGTGGGACGAATACCGAGAGCCCGACCTACCTCCAGACTATTTGCCCTGCATCACTTTGACACCTTTCTCTCCTTTTTTGATTCCCTTCCCCAAAAATCCCTCACCTAAAACACAGGTTTTCTTTCAAAATGTAATTAGGTGAAATGGCCACTTGCCTGTGGTTGTCACTGCCCTTGCCAGCTGCAACATGGACGCCCAGCGTGTAGCATACCTCATGCTTGTCACGTGTGGAAAGTCAGCTACAAATGCCAGCGAATTGCTTGTAGCAACAAATCAGCGAAGCATGCTTTGTAGTCATGGATTGTGCTTTGTCTGTCGATGGCTTTTTGGCGTTTTCCATGTGAAGTGTCGATTACATTCCACTTTGGACAGGGGCCGTTGTGGTCGGCCATTTCCTGACGACTGACTGGATCGATTCCGGAATGGTAAATTACTCCGCAAATGTGGGTCAGGTTTGCTTCTTGCAACTCTGCAAAAAAAAGCAGTCATATTAAAAATGAAATACGCAATACAGGCATTTTACTGTATGTTCCTTTTTGTTGAGCTGCTTGTTTATTCCCACTACATTCCTTTTACTCTTGAAACACATTTTCCAATTGCACATTCCCTACGTAAACTCAATAAAACTATTTTCCCACCAGTTTGACGGATCTATCACTTGTGTACAAAACATGGACAATATTGGAGAATACAGTTTACAGCATCAAAGATTAGCCACTTTTATATTTTATACTGTTTTAATATCGATTGTTTCCGAGGCGTGTGAACTCAAAATTAATTTCGTGTTAAATAAATGAACAATCTAGCACGTTTTTATATTTATTTAATACGTGTACGACGTTCCGTCGACTTCATCAGGATAACATAGGACGAAACGTCGTATATGAATTATATAAATATAAAATTGTTTGCTTACGAATTAACTCAATTGTTTATTAATTTATACGTAATTTTCATATTATTTGCCTAGTCTTATTTAATTTCGTGATCCGGTGGTGCAAAAAATTTACATCCGTCAAAAAGCTGACAAATTTTGTTCTTCGAAATTGAACTAAATAAATTTTACAAATGACAAGCATGTTTTTTTCTCCGTTATGTCAGAGTTAATTATTGTTAATATACGTTATTTTACATACGTAATATTAATACATTATCATACATTTTCTTTAGGGAAAACAAGTTTTGAAAGTAATGGACACGTTCAATGCTTTTGAGAAATAATAAGGGACGTTGTAGTGTTCCAAACTGTTTATCATTACATACAACCAATTCCAAGATGACAGTAGGTATTAAATTTTAATGATATGAATATTCAAAAGGTTATGTAAATTTTTATCGTTCTGAGATTAAGTCCGGTGATTTCAGCTTTCAATATGATAATACAATTTTCCGTGTGGATAAACTATTGTGAACAAGGACGACGACGTACTTTTTCACTTCCAAAACCAATACCGAGCCTTCTATTACGTATTTGGATATTCGCCAACGCTGTTTCGTTAATAATGAAGGCTGAAATGCTTCCGAACCAATTATGATTATTAAAACACTATAATTTGTCACTGCAATTTGCATTAATGCCCGGTATTTTATTATGCGAATAGTTTACAAGGTAAAAATTGAATTATTAATTTAGACTGCAAAATGAACATTATTAGCGCTTCCATTCGGACAAAAACTCGCGCTTATTGGAGGTTTCATCTAGTTTCAGGTTTCCGTTGGTTAAAGGAATATTATTGGATTGTAATTTCAATATGGAATGAATAGAAATAAATATTAATTTTATCCAAACATAAAAAGCCTTGTTGACAAAAGACTGAAAAATGTTGTAAATGCAGAAACTTTACTCCAAGATTTTTCACAGGTTGATCACTTCTTTACGTAATTTTGCTCATATATTCCGTTTTTTATCTTATTATGTTGTAAATTAAAGTTTTTTCCGTAATGGTTTTCCACCATTGTTAATTTTACCCTTGGTGTTTCCATGTGGTTATATACATTTACAAAAACGTTGTAATTTTTTCATGTAATTCATTGCAGCGTCACGCTCTTTTCTTAATCTTACTCCACACCCTTTCTTCTTTCAGTTCAACCAACTTCCCATTTACGTATATCTACAGGCGAACTCTGTTATAAGAATCTATATTACAGCGAGCAAATTCGGAAACTACTTCGGCCAGACGAAATAATAAAAAATACATCAACATTTCCACGTCCTGCGTAACCGTGATTGATTTATTGCGGACAGTTCCCGATGTAACTTTTAAGGTCGAAACGTTTCACTAACTTTGTACAACCGCAAAACATTGTATGACAAGGAATTTTTGTCCTCAACTTCATAAGACTGAGACTGAAGAAATTTATTAATATTTTTTAAAAAAACACGGAGAATAGAAAGAACATGTGTCTATGAATTAGTGAGAAGAAATCTAACCACGTTGTTAAAAAAAAGTTGATTTGTCCAAATCGAAATTCGATTCACATTTTCAACAGTGTTAATGTTTCTAAAGAATAAACAGCCCTGCATTTCCTCCTTCGAAAACAACAAGTGCAAAGAAAATTATGAGTTGTAAACTGCATTAATGGAGTGTTTTAAAATTTAAAAGCGTATGAATGGAACAGGCGAGGGAGGAAGAGAAGAGAGTGAATTTCTAAATTTTGTAATCAAAGGTAAAATCCCCGGGGGTAATGAACCCCTGTTTTTTTCGTCGTGCTCCTTGTAACAGTGTTCTATTGTTTTTCTCCAAAGCCTGTTTGACATTTAAATGATTTTGATATATGCGAGAACATTTAAAGTTTTAAAATCCCTACTCTTCCATTCGTTCTAACCCTGGCCAGTCATTTCGTTTTCATCACAAAACTTTCACTAGTCTCTCGTTAAGCATATTATGTGTCTGTTCTGTAGTTCCTTATAAAAAGCCTTACTTCAGCCAGTCTGCGTCAGTCAGCTACCTGTTCCACGAAGTTAATTATCACAAATTGAAGCTGCTACAACTCGAGGGGAAATTGTATCCAGCGGTCAGCCTCAATTCGACTTTGGCAGCAGAGGTCAGCAAGCAAAGCAGCTATTACGTCTGGGAGTGCCACTTACCAAAGTCCAAGAGAGGAAATGCCTCGGGAGACGCTTTACATCTACCATCCCACTAACCTGGGCGTGAGTGGAGCACTTTTGGGACTGGTTTCCCGGAGGATTATGCCACACACTGCCAAGTCATCGGAAGAGCACAAACGAGGTCACGCACGCAGCGGGTGGTAATTGACGGAAGGTCCAGCTTCAAAACATGAATGGTAAAAACACTACTATGAGAGTAAATTACAGATCATTTAAAATCTCAAAGCTCCAGCTGCAAAACTCTTTAAATTGTGATATCACATCAGTGAACTTCCATCGCCTTTTATAAACTTTAACTGCCTAAATATTTAATTAACTTTTCATAGGCAGTCCTCTTTATCCTCAAGGTGCAACAGCAATGAGAATGCTCCATTTCTTCCAAGGTTCGGACTCGGCGTCAAGTGGCGCGATTTGATATTTGGAATGCGTTTGCGAAGATGTTGATGTAGTGTGGGTGGTACCTGATGAATGTAATGGCACGGCGAATGACGTAGGCGTGTCGTGTTCGTTCACCCACAAGTCTGGCCAGAGGCCAGTGCAGTCGACGAGGACGTGGGAAGTTCCCTGGCGCCAGAGGACGACCACGGAATCTGGATGCGCGAGGATTATAGACCAATCAGTCGCCACAACTGTAAACTCCAGGAAAGCATTCTTTAACTCTGTCTCTGTTCATGAACCTAAACTTTTATCTCGATATATGCCTCTCTTCCAATTACTCATATCTTGCCCAATCTCTTCCCGGGGATAGTAAACGTATAAGAGTAACATTATAGGTAAAACAAAATAGGTTGATTGAACTCCAGAAAATATTGTAGCAATTGGCACTTAATAAAAAAGAAATGGATTAATATATTGGGTTAACCTGATGACAGATACATATCCTATCATCATTGTCTAATTTATCCTTGATTAAAGCATGAAGTCACAAAAAAAACTCCAAATGTAGCTCCAAATGCCCCTCAGATACAATTAAATCCAACCTGTTCGGCTAAAGTAGGTTACTCAAACGGATTAACCTACCCTCATGTAACCATGTAAATTATATACAATATTTTATTTTCATGTTGTTTTATTTGTTCATATTGTATATACTATATGGAAATTGGCACAACTGAGAATCTGTAAAGATAATAGTTTTTTTATATATTCATAAAAAAACATTTATTTTAAAAATAATATCTTCATAATGTTTGCTTACACTGACACGGAGTCCTTGGAGTCGATATAGACCATTTTCAGATTCTCCGATTTTAATGCATTGCATAAATAAACCAAACTGAAATATAAAATAGGATAAAAAAATCCATGACAAATAAATCAAGAAAGGACCGTCAGTATTAACTACGTATAATTTCAAACCACTGTCGTTGTATTCACTAAATGAAACTTTGCTAACTACAGCCGACTTCTGCTGTACCTAAGCAGAGAAAGTCAGAGATCCTGTCAAAACAATGGCTGATCTTCAGCGACTCTAATTCTCAAGCTATATTTCAGTTAACAAAAGCAGGGAATATAAAACATGTCGGCGTCACGAGACAGAAATATTGGTTTGATTTGTGGCGTGTTTTCTGGGACAACCCAAGCTGACAATACTCGTACTGCTAATAACACGACCAGCGTCCGTCGTCGTGGATTTATGAGATCCAGTTTAAGGACTAGCTGCTCGCCTTCATTCTAGGAAATTTGCAACGGCATGTTAATGTAAATTTCATTACTTGTCATGTGTGAGTTTTATAACATCTTAATCCTGTATTCTCCATTGCCAATCAACCTAACGTTTCATTTAACTACGATATTTAAAGGCGTCTTGATGTCTATGTAAAGCTGCTTACTTGATCGGAAATATTCAGTTGATTTTAAAAAAGAATTCATTTGATCTCAGCAAATCGAGCTCGATTTGGATACTGACTTTTGGAAGTTTTCTTTGGACTCATCTGAAAGCGACTAGTGGAAAAGGTGCGTCACCGCCTACATTGAGATCTGTTGGAAGAAATGGAAATCAGAATGGTGCACGTGAATTGAAAAAACTGGATTTCATCGGTATTAAACATAAAAAAACGACGTTTTGAAGAGGTTATTTATGAAGACCTGAAAAATGGGCCTCATATTCACACGTAACATGTCGCTCTTTAGCGGACGAAATATTGCCTATTTTTATGAGTGGAGTGGAATGGAAAAGACTCATTTACAGACCGATGATTTTCTTGCACTTTAAAATCAGGATAGTTATTTTCAATGGCCCTTCCGTTCATATCTACAAATGACGAAATAAAGGTTTTGTTCTCATCGAGATGTCTGACCTCAATTTTTATGAGCATGTTTAACCAACCGGACAATTTGTTTCACTCCAAATATTTATGTCCATCATTTGCGGATCAATAGGCTCACATCACTAAATCCTCCGTTTATTTGGCTTTGACACTTCAGCCCACTGCGGGTCTTCACCTCCCGCGACGTCAGCTTACACATGTCGGATTCATTGGAGAGTCACGAGGTCAACCTTTCAGTGTAAGCCCAGTTTTCCTGACCATCACGAGTTGAAAATTCCATTCAGGGATTTTATGCAAGGTAGTAATGCTGGCCACTACGCTACATCCTCCGCTCTGCAAGGTAATCATTCTAAGGCTTTAACACGCATACTTGTTCAAGCATTGATCCACTTAATTTGATGTGATGATAAGAAAGACTTAATATGCAAGGTAATGGGGGCGGATGCAAGAAATAAGTATCTAAAATCATTATTTAAGAAGTTAATAGTTTCTACCCTGATTTAGAATTTGGGAAGAGACGTGTTGACCTATATTCATTAATTACCGGTTTTTATAGAAGTGGAACCCGAACTCAGGAAGGATTAAGTTTTTGGGTCCATACTTTATCTTCTTGAGGACAGGTTTCCAATCTGAATAATGACGGCAACTTGCTGACACTTTGTAGGGTTGTGAGGAATGAGATAAACATAAGGTGACCCTCCCTCTGGGAAGCCATAGTGTCTCGACGGGGAGTGAAAGCAGCGTGGTGGATGATATGTGGGGCACAGAGCCCGCGCCCTTATAAATAACGTCTCCGTTTGCTCTTCCTGGTCGCCAAAGGCTGTCTGTCCTTGGAGTCTCACAAGTGTGCCGCGACTGTGGCAGAACGTGACGAGAATGGCGTGCGTAAATCAGGCAGAGAGAGCCGCGAAAGTAAGTGATGCTCACACGTAATTGCAAGGAGCCGCACAACCGCCATGTCAACCAGGGAAACCACACTCCAAGTACAAGGGCCACAAACAAGAGGTAAATTAGGGTAAGCGATAAGCTAACACAAGGAGATGGTTACATATGTGCCGAAACGAAGAGAGCATTTGAGTTCCAATATTGGAATAGCAAGCACAAGGAAAGGATGAAACAAAAAATTTAACTGATATGAAAGAAAAATGAGGTAAAGATTGGCTAACCGAAGCGTAAAATGAGGAGGTTTTAATTACGAGAAGCTGGACCTAAGGAGTCATCTAACAGTCAGGGGTTACAAACATTCTGGACAGGAATTGAAAATAAATAATTGAATATAGCTCAGTTTAACACGAAACTTTATTGCTTCAACTTTGGTTGTGCAAAAGATATTCCGAAACCATTGAGACAGTTCAGAAGTTGTTATTGTAACGCGTACGTTTCATTTGAATGAATTAAATTATGATCAAGAACACGCACCCTTTTAGAGCAGCAAGCAGCGGTGTGTTTTATTGCTCAGTCCGGAAGTTGATGCTCATCCGAGTGGGAAAGTCTAATCCTTAAAACCATGCCGCCGAAAAAGAACATCTTCGACCTTAGCGGAGAAGTAAGAAAAGGAGAAAAAATTTTCTAATTTATAAGAGATTGAAATTCAGAAGACGCCGCGGTTTTTTTTCTTTGAAGATCGCTCACATGGAGGTACTCCACGTCGAGTGAAAGGCGGATAACAACTGACAGGATTTTGTCAGGTGATCAATGATAACGCTGCAGCCGTCTACTTTTGGGGAACAGGAAACCCAAAACGGCAGTGAGATCCAGCAGCCGAGAAGTCCTGATCCTGAGTCCAGAAAGATATATATATTGTAGCAGATCCGTCGTTCCTCTGTATTCGAGGATTTCTTAATTCCTTTAGGGCGCCAGGTATTTTTCATAAAAACACCAAAAATTGATTTTAATAGTTTTAATTTCAATCAGAGCATGAAAAAAAATTATATCTGCAGGGCGTGGTCATTCTCTCGTCGTCCCGCCGACACAACCTGCTCCTTCCATCACCCCATGACGACTGTCCCCCTCCCTTTGCGGACCACCCAACGTCTCGCCAGGCCACATTGTTGGCCCGGGTTGCGTCAGTTCCTCAACAATTGCAACTCGCAAGCTGGCCTGCATTGTTCTTCGTAATTTCTCATGTTACAATATATTAATTCAGTAGACCCAATTATCTGATATCTTAAATAATAATGTGTTTTTCATATTTATTGATTTTGATTGTGAAAATAGTTAATTTAAAATCTGTATTTATTCCACTAGTGCCCAAATTCAATTATAATTAATTAAAATGTATATTTAAATATATAATACCAAAATGCACCCGTTACAGTGTACGTAAAAAATCTCGCCCCTAAAAGTTACGAGATGAAAGGTTAGGGTCTGGTAAAAATGCGCTAGTATTGACTATATATCTCGTTCATAAAAATCTTTTAAACAGTGATAGCAGCTTTCCTCCAACGGAACCACAAGACTCACTTCCGTCTTGAGCATCTCATTCAATTTTCTGTTTCTCACAACCTATATAAAAACTTTACGTAAAATAATGCAATATCCAAAATA
Organism: Eucriotettix oculatus; assembly: GCA_034510155.1. Classification (NCBI taxonomy): domain Eukaryota; kingdom Metazoa; phylum Arthropoda; class Insecta; order Orthoptera; family Tetrigidae; genus Eucriotettix; species Eucriotettix oculatus. Next base: position 26,563,719 of record CM067379.1, read on the forward strand.
ATGAGAGGTTTTGGAATACTTGTGTAACGTTTTCCGAACTTGAAGCATGATTCAAGTCATGCATGGACTATAAAGAAGACAACGATTCATTGACGGGAAGAGTTCGTATCTGTTTGATCAACTTTTACCCCATCCCCGCTCTGAATTGGAGAGCGAAGTCCATTGCTCCGAAACCCAACACCCTTCAACAAGTGGAAAGTAAACACTCGTTGCGAAGCTCTCCAGACTTCGGAAGTGCGGGGGATCGATTACCTGTTAGCGCAACCAGGGTACGATTTAGAAGAACACCCACACCAGACATGATTTTGTGTTAAAATATAAACTGCGATGTGTAGTTATGGGACAGTATTTATTTGTCAGTCATTGCACTCCGAGGTGAACGTATCTGTACAAGAGAGAATAATGGACCAGTAGAGAGAGAGAGAGACCCAGATTCAGAACAAAGGAGCGGCGAGGCAGCTTTGGGGTCCATGTCGTGCTAATGCATAAATGAAGGGGAGCGATTCTTGGAATATTCGATGGTGTTTGCCATGCTCAAGAGACCTCCACACATTCGCCCTTTAATAATTCACTCAGTATTCTCTCTCATGAACTGAGCAGTCATCCAGCTGGCTACTGTGAAAAGAGAGAGAGAGAGAGAGAGAGAGAGAGAGAGAGAGAGAGAGAGAGAGAGAGAGAGAGAGAGAGTCCTCTAACGTACACTAGAGAGTCTAACCGTGTTTGGAGAACCCCCGTGGACCAAAAATCAATATTATAACTTTGTGAAATGTACGTGACGAAACGGAATCGGAACAGCATTCATTAGATACTCGTCGACAGCGCTCCTGGCGGGATGCAACACGCAACACACGTTTTGTCGCTCGTCTCTTCGCCTACGATTAAAATAGTTACCCTTATGCAAACAAAGGTGCTACTTTCCACGCTGTTTTCGAAGTTAAACATTCTCTTGCCTATATTTTAAAGGTTTTAATCATAAATACCAGAAAAATGTTAAATTTAACCTACTAAATGAAATATCCAATAACATCAGCGATTTGTTAGTCTCTCTGAATATCCAACTTAACACTAAAACACTCCATTATTCCTATAGTTGTATGGCAGCTTTAAGACAACCAAGTGCACGTAGCTTCAAGTTCACCGCGGAATTATTTATTTTCACCAAGTGAAATATAAATTAGATCTAAATAACTCTTGTTTTCAAATGGGAAGTATGCACTGACTTGACGGGAAATAACATATAATTTGACTCTGTGTTTTTAAAAAGTATTAAATTAAAGACCAATTCAAGACAAGATTGAATAACCTAACTGAATTTTGGACCAATAGTAGTGGCTGAAAATAAAATCTGTTTGCATTAATATAGAAGTTCTTTAAAATGTATTAATTGTGAAAATTTCGAAAGACATGAATCATAAAAATCATAATAAATTTGACTGGGTTTGCCGATAGCGTTGCCAGAATATGTTAACAACTTTTTTTTAAAAATCTAGAGCATTTGCTGGAAACAATTTTTCCGCAACTTTAATTGCTCAACAAAGCTGTTACGAGTGGAGAATGTGGGGAAGTAAAGTTGAAAGAAAACGGCTGATGGAGCGAAACGAAGAAATCACAGACAAATTGAAGGTGTTTAGATAAATCCCGGGACATGTGTGACGCTAACCGGAGGAATCTTACGAAGCGTTATTAACCAGGCAATTTGCGTGGCGGTTTGAAATTAATGCCCCGGCCTTTGCGTGTTGAGACTTTACGTCCAGGAAAGTGCATATAGACCTGTCAGAGCTGCCGACTGATAAAATTTACGGTCGTGTAAGTGGTTTAATAAATTTCTCGAAAGAAATAATGTAACTATTTTTTTTTCTTTTCGCGTGTGACGCGTCTGCGGTCCTCACCTTTGTGCTCAGCTCTTACATTCTGCTCGCTTATGAACATTTGTCTGGCGAATTTATATCTTGAGGTAAATAAAGCACGGATAAGATTTCAAAGTTGCAAATCAGGCAGAAATGTAGCTTAAAACTTACGACTACGATAGATCAGTTCCGCGGTCAACACTATTTTACAATATTTGAGAGTAACCGAATATATCCACGGCCAGAACAATCAACAATTTCTTATTTATCACTCCCGTCGTCCTTAATCATCCAATCCACGTCCTTAATGTTCCCAAAATTCGTTTCTGCTGGGGATTTTAATATTTTTCCCCCGCTGTCTTATTTCGTATTCCGTTCGTGTCGGGGCTCAATATTGTCGAATCTGTCCTCTCTGGGAGGAGCCGTTTGACCTCCTCACCGACGATTTTGCGGGAAAAACATCATCCTCCTTACCACCCGATGTTGCCAGATTTAACGGGACGTGGGAAAAGACTCAGTCGCGCCGTTGTGTCTAACTTTGACTACCCTTGTCTGTAACCCTCACATAGCTTGGCTTTGATTCCGTACCGTCAAATTCCGAGTAGATGTTTTTTTATCGTTACAGTAGACATAAAGAGTAGGGCAGTGCAGACAAGAAAGACTTCCGCAAAAAAGGAAGTATGAATATTATGAAATCAATACTAAAAATGTTCGTTATGTAGTTGCGAAACGTGGACGGTAGGAGGTGCAGAAAGGAAAAAAATGGAAGCTTTTGAATGTGCTGCTACAGAATAATGAGATGTGTGGATAGAGTAACTAACTAGGACGTTCTAAGTATAATTACGGAAGAGAGAACAATTTGGAGGTCTTTGACCAAGAGAAGGGATTGATTAATTGGTCACATGAGGGTCTAGAAAAATTTGCATTAGAGGGAAGTTTCTGGGGTAAGAACAGAAGAGGGAGGCCAAGGGCAGAATACGCTAAGCAGAGGATGTGGTAGTTATGAAATGAAAAGGTTTGTACAGAATAGGTAGGGCTGCATCAGACCAGTCCAAGGACTGAATACTACTACAACAGCCCCTGAAAGAAAGGAATAAAAGAAACACTAGAAGAACTATATTTACCTAACACTTCACTTCACGCTATTTAACATTTAAATCCCCCTACACATTCATTTTATTGAGGATAGTCACCTCACTTCGCACGTTTTCTGAGATATATCCCAATTCTATTTACCTGAAGAGAATTTCCCCCAAACACTCCCACAGGTTAATTATTGCAGTCGTTGACAATCCTATTTAGAGATGTAAATTTGCCAACCTCTATTTTTTATGTAGATTATAATATATCGATGAATACCATATACTAATATTACATACTTAAGACTGAAAATATATCCTAGCAGATGACGTCATCTTGACCATGAGTGAGTCTACATGTCTGCTGATATTCTTTTGGAAATATTTGTACACCAATATGAGAAATCTGCATTTTCGTTACTGTACACGATTTTTCAAAGATCAGACCGTAAATAATGTTACACCTGACTTGCTTGAGAGCATTTAGGGTTAATATTTGGGCATATTATATGAACGGCTTCCCTCACGTACGCTGAGATCTTCATGTTTCTGTACGGAAGGTTACACGACAGCTGTTTTAAAACTCTGAATAGTAATTTAGTGGCGCGACCACGAAATTACGACGACTCTTGCCTCAGGATTGTGTTTAGTCAGCTCTCCATTGTCGGAGGTAATTGTTAATCGCGTTAGTATTGTCGAGGAAACGAGGTGGTTCGCCTCATTCCTGCCTGCCTGCCTATACAATGTGTAGAGGAAACATTTTTACCATTGTAAACTGTAATCACTGTTTGTCCGTGACAAATTGTTGTGAGGGATCCGAAGAATACCTTACGTGAAAATTGAAATTAAACTCCTGACCGTTCCTTGTACACGCATTTCCCAAAGAAAACCACGAGGATTAACAAGACTTTCATCAAGCCACAAACGACTTATCTTTCAGAAGGTGTAATTGGATCTCGTTGTACGCTTTCCAAGTGGTTAATGAAGAAGTTATTCGTAAATGAACTACAGAGACGTCCAGCAGCAAAAAAACCTATCACGGGAGACCATTTTAGGTATAACACAAGAATTAACTATCCGTATAACAGCTAATATAATAAAATGTGGGATGTTGTAGTTATGTAGAAATGAAAAGGCTTGCGCAAGAGAGGTTAGCATGGAGATGTTTTATATGTAGCTGATTTTAAGTTATAATGTTTTGGCATTAGTAGGACGGCATTCCACGGTGAAAGCTGTCGCGGGGGCGTTGCCAGCTTCTTGTAGAGGATTCCGTGACCAGTGTGCATATTTGCATGCCACCGCGCGTCCTCGCCGAGGATTCAAAATGCAGCGGCGCCTCTCATTCCCAGACCTGGGAAAGTTTTTGCTAGCGATATCGCACCGGAGCCGAGGCCAAGAATTCGCAAGGAACCTATTCATTCCGAGAATCCAATCTCTGCAGAGAGCTTTCCTCCAGTCGGAAGTTTGCTGTGTGGGATGGAAAATTAAACGTCAAAAGCTTCAGAGAGGGAGAAGTAGGAGCGAGAAGACTGAAAGTGCCATCGGAATGCAGTTAATAAAATCTATCTGCATATAAGTTAGAACAGGAAGTGTTGCACTTCCTAATGCGTACTTGAAAGTAATAACGTCTTTCCAGTTTGGAAAGTGAAATATTCGTATATGTCTATGAATATGTACAGACCAAATTTCCGAAAGTAATGGAACACATGTTTTATGGGGTTTGGGAACTCAGTACATCATATTCCCTTTTCTTCCTTGGCTGTGGAGCCTTTTCCCTTCCGGACCGCCATCTTACATGACACGTGGTCAGCGTATCGATTTTCTTTCGTGACCATGACACCAGGATTCGAACCCGAGACCTCTGCGAAGTGAGTCAGCGACGCTAAGCACTAGATTAGAAGAAGTCGGCCAGTACACAATATTCCCAAATAAAAAGAAAGCTCTTTAATAAGGCACAGCAAAATGAAATACGAAGAATAAATTTTAGGTTAACATGTGTGAGGTTTTTAAGTTATGTGCAGCATCACCCCTATATAATTTTACGTGGATATGCTAATAATACTATAACATCGGCATTGTTACAAATACTCTGCGCCTAAATTTGTAACTATACCTCGTTTTTAAAAGCAAAAATTTTAGTTATGTCGACACACATTTAAAAATGCGATTTATAATAAAGGTCCGGTGTTTTAGTCAGTGGCCGGTCGACATTTTCCCATTTTCTAAATTAGTTGTAAGCTATCAGTGAGCTTCAATTGAAGCTTTCCTATTCCTTTCACGAAATTTATTTTTATTTCGGTGCGTACGTCGCCCGCCTACGGTGGCGCCTCATACGACACGACTGTGAGACAATGCAGCTGAAAGAAAGATCACTTGCGGACTTAATTAGTGATGCAGGGGCTAGGGGGCGGGGCGGGGGACTGAATCGATATACTGCGTACGCGCATTTATCATTCCAGACAGGAATCGTGCGCTAAAATCACTATAACACAACAACTATTAATTTTGAATTTTTTAAAAAAATATTTAACATTCATTTAATTTATAGACAAGGACCACACTGGATGATAGAAACGTCCACTTAATCATATAAAAAAATTCAAAATTTTGTGTTTGAGCCTGTTACACGAGTTGTTAATTCTACATATGTTTTCGTTATTCATAGACGTTAATTGTTATTATACTTGTTTACACTAATCGAGCTTTCATGGATAATCGTCGGTAGTCCTTGGATGTCGATTAAATTTCATTGCGATGTAGAGCTCATAGCGTAAATACGAGGCGAAAGTAATGAGGGAAAAGCTGCAAGTAACGGTTTTCATAATTACCTTTAATCGTGATGTCCTTTAAACTTGAAAGGCTGAGTGCCACAGATACGAAAGCTCCTTCTCTTCGACAAATCCTTGAGCGACGGAATGAATCTACCAAACACAAGGAATTGCCGTGAATTGTGCTATTTCAATCTCAAACTTGTCAATCATCCTAGAAAGTTAAGAGAAGAAGAGAAGGAGGAGAGGAGCAAATACACGAGATTGTAACAGGAACGTTTTTCGCGATGAAGAAACTCTCGAGGAATATTATTTGACTTGGACGTTGTTTGACAAATACCAGCGGCCACGAGTTTAACTTTGTCCCTATCATGAGGAGTATTTACAAGTCTTGTTATTTTTATTTACACAGACGCGGACTTAACATTCACACATTCCAACAAAGATACACATTCATCATCACCACCATTTCTCACGATGACACGGCAAAAGGACCTGACTGAGGAAGATACAACTTTCAGGAAATGCAACTAGACTTCAGGAAGTCTACATCGAACTCATTGCTCAATACAGACAAACAAGTTGGGATATTCGCAGATGACAAGCTGAGATACCACGCAATAATAAACTAATTGCTCAGCGTTTTTAATTAGCAAACTGATACAGTGAAAATATATTTACAAGAAGAATTTTTATTTAATAACCGGAACAGATTATATAAATAATAATATTAAAAGAAAAGCACGTCTTGGTTAAGTATTGCTGTGGTGATGAATAAATGTCACTTAGATGGTAAAATCGAGGGCCTGTGGTAAACTGACGGGTATTTGGCATAAATCACGAACACTAGAGCCATGGCGATTGTTAAGCAGAATATTCTGATGAAAGGTACTGATGTGTTTCCCACCCTGGGACATTAAGTCAATTTAATTTTTTTTCGTTTTTCTTTCACTTTGACTAGGCAAAAAAAAAATTGAAAAATCCCATTTTGAAAGGGGCGTAATTTGTAAACGGAAAGTCAGTTACCGTTGATAATTTATATAACTACGCCACTGTTTATAAAAGCACGGAAATTATTCGCAAACTGTTTCTTCTTACATAAATTAGCCTACGAAAATTGAATTTTCGTTATTTGGAATCGACAACTTCGTGGCTCAAAGAGTACAGGGAAAAATAATATTAGGTCAGTAAATAGAGGTTTAATTTGTAGGCCTGAATGTACTGAAAAGGATAAGTCAACATAGTTCTGTGTGGTGTTTGGTCTTCGTTTACACCAACAAAAATATTATAATAACTAGGAATTGTTAAATAATAAAAAGAGTATATTTAATTTGACTATTTCCATTTAATTATGATGATATTACATTATAAAATTTCCAAAAGAAATATAACTCAAATTAAGTTTTAGTAGAAATATTAATTTATGAGTAAAATGTATAATCAAATTGTCAGTGGAAGCAAAAAAGAATCTATGAGTTTAATTGGCTGCTCCGGGGACGCGGGGGTTGCACGATACGATTAAATTGTACAAAAATTCGGAGGATATCAACGTGAATGTTTAAGTGGATGCGGGTAAATGCCGTTACAGATGTTCTGCTGGAGACGTGTTTCTGGTTTGCCGTTGGGCTGTTCCTATGTGGACACGTCTCCTTTTAGCGGCCTATCTTATATCTAAATCTCTCATTCATAAGTTATTATTTGTTTTCGTACTCATCAAATGAATCCTTCATTCTCGAACATGCGAATATAACTTTTTTACGCATGTGCGCACTGCTCATATTTGACTTTTTATGGCCAGCTCTGGCTAGTGTCGAATACAATGCTCTCCAGAAAATAATAATGTTGTAAACGGCGGGTTTCCCGCCTCCTCGCCTCACCAAACCATCCTAGTTTTTCGTCCTGCCGTACGCAAATAACAAAAACTCAATTATTTTTGCTTTACCGCTTATTGTAGCGGTCATGATTCACCACACCTGGATAATTTAGAAATTGGTAGATACTTGCAAACGCGGAAAAAGTGGTCTGCGGACCTACAAACAAAAGCGGCGGTCATATTTTGAACTGGATACATATAAATAAACAAATACCAGTTTTGACACAAAGACGAGGATTACTGACAAAAAAAATATCAATTTTTTGATTACGTCGCTGGCATCAGTACACATGTTTGGACCACTTGGCATGGATTGACCCCTCTGCTGCAACGAACATTTATATATATATTTTTTTTCAAATTATACTAAGTCAAAGTATAAAGACTTATTTTTTTAAATGTTGATTTGAATCACCGGGTAGGATCCTTAATCTATAGTCCGGGGGTCCTGGTCAACCCTTGGCTCTGCCTTCCACACACGCACACACAGGATCACCCTCCTGTAGCCTCTTACCGCCGTACAAAAATTGCACACAAAATTTTTTAAATTATTTTGGAATATATTTTGGGGCTAACAGGCTACATGAGGGCGATGCTGAACAGGCAACTCCGCTTTAATAGCATAGGAAGGAAATTGAAAAGGAACGTTGAACAAGGTAGCCAAGGTTTGACTAGGGCCCTTGACGTTTAGTTAAGGATCCTACGCGATGTTTCACCTAAAGAGATGCAGGAAAACTCAAAACCTGCGTCAGGTACTATTGGGTGCTATACTCACGCCCTTCCGAATGACGGGAGACGAGTTTGCTGTGGGGTTGCAGCATTCCCCTCTCCGTGTCTCCACAAGTTTTAGGAGGCAGTTGGCCGATTGATCGAATGGGATCAGCGGACAACCCTTGTCTTATGCACAAGGTCATCGACCCCAGTACATACACCTCCCAAGATAGGTGAAGGTGTCTCGGCTTGTGAGAACTTTGAAACTACGAGGCATCCCCGACATAATCACTCTGGGGAGAGTAAACTCCCACAGGCTCTTAATCGCAGGTATTTTTGGAATATAATTAAGTGTGGAAGTTAATGCATGTAGCATGTTAACCCCCCCCCCCCCAAAAAAAAAGAAATTATTGGTTTCTTCTGAGAGAAAGTGTTTATTATCTTAGGCATGTGAGCGAGTCTCTGGCGGTTGTCTTAGAGAGGAATTATTATCTTCGTCTTTAGGTTTGGTCCGAAGTAAATAGAGTTTGGAGGGAAATAAATGAATTAAAATTATTCCTTCTTCAGTGAAAAGGTATGTTCACGTATCACATTCTCAAGTCCGCGAATATTATGAAACATAAGTGCAATTTAATGACTGCATTAAAACAAACGGTTAGCGGGAGTTGGCAGATGACGGCAGATTCGACGAGAGAGATGAGGATTAAATCCTTTGGTGGCTGCCTAAACGTTGATACACAACAGAAATTATTTATGTAAATTCCTTATAATTTGTATGTGTCGTAAGAACTCCACGTGGATTTACGGGGAGGAGTTTCGTCAGAGATGAAGGATCTTTGCTCTCCGGGAGGGAGGGATGGAGGGAGAGAGAGAGAGGTGACTGAACTTTAGAGTATTGTTTGAAGAAGGAACATATAACGGCTCGCTGCTGATAGCAGGTAATTAGATCTGCAGGTACGTGTCGTGTGTACGGATGAAGACGGGAAGAACCTCACCAGGGGCCCGTATTATGCGTACTGAGTGCGTGAAACGCGATACGTGACACGCACTGCGGGGGCGGACATTTCTCTCTCCCGCCCACGCAAGTCAAGTCAAGTCCTGATACTGCTAACGTCTAGTCCACGGATCCTGACCAACTGTGGCCGAACAAAACTCGAATTTAATGGCGTTGATGAACATATTTCCCATGCGTGTTATTCATGAAAAATAATTTTAGTGGTAATTGATATCTTTTGTACAGCTCCCAGGAATATTTATTTACGAAGCTTCCGACGTAGTAATAAATGAGTCTGCGAATTTTAATTACGTATGAAAACACAGATTTGTTCAACAAAAATATGTATAACTTTTTTGATATTTTCTTAACGATAATTTTAAAAGTAAAAATAAATGTATTATCCTTACAGTCTACGTTCATGGCGTTTGTAGATTTAGAAAAATCGTTTGATAATGTGATCTGGAACACACTATTATGGAATTTGAAGAGCACTGGAATAAAATATCTAGACAGAAGGCTTATTCATAACCTCTACAGAAGACAGCAGTAGTTAAAATTGAAGATCAAGAAAAGAAAGAAGGAAGCAAGAAAGCAGTAAGCAAAGGATGCAGTCTATCGCCGATGCTTTTTAACTTATATATAGAGCAGGCGATGAAGAAGGTTATAACGGAATATGGAAAAGAAATCATACTGCAAGGAGAAGAAATAAAAACCCTACGTTTTGCCCATGATACTGTAGGATTAGAGGAGTCAGAAGAAGAGTTGGAAACCATAATAAATGGCATGAACGTGGTCTTGGAGAAAGAGTATCAATATGAGGACTAATAGAGGGAAATGCGAGGTGATGGAGTTTAGTATGGGAAACAGTGGAATAACAAAGGTTGTTAAATTGAGAAGGGATGTTTTGACGTCAGGTTAAGGAATTCTGCTACTTGCGAAGCGTAATAACTAGAGTCGGATGTAACACGCAAGGAAGGCTTTAGCGGAAAAAGGTAATATAAGTGTTAATATGAGGAAATCGTTGTAAAAATGTTCGTATGGAATGTGGCGCTGTATGGGTACGGAACGTGAACCATAGCAATTGCAGAAAAGAAAAGAATAGAAGCCTTTGAAATATGATGCTCATATGGGTGGATAGAATCACTAACGAGGAAGTTATAAAACGAATACTGGAAGAACGAACAATATTATAGACGTTGACTAAGAGAAGGGATAGATTAATAGGCCACGTTTTAAATATGAGGGTCCTGTAAAATTAGCATTAGAGGGAAGTGTGTGGGGTAAGAATAGAAGAGGGAGACACAGGATGGAATACGCTAAATAAATTATGGAGGATTATGCTGAAATGATAAGGCTTGCTAAATGGGTTAGCATTGAGGGTTGCATGAGACCAGTGTCAGGAGTGAATACCACAAGAACAACCACATCCGTACAAGTGGACTGCGAACTGAATTAGTTAGGCAGTTCCGCTGTGGTCATTAGATAGACGGTGAAGTACAGAAATAAATAAAGAAGGAAGAGCGATTGGCAGCGAGGTACCAAACGTTACGATGGCCGTCGAGGAGGACTTTGGCGCAGTGAGATGTTGAACGTCAATGTTTTCCACATTCCAGTGTGATTGTGTGTGTTTGTTCACGAGCAAGCGTTTCCAGTTGTGAAACCACGAGCTAACGTCTCCCTCTTTTAACGACGCTCCGAGTGAGATGCGAGACAGCTGTGGACGTGTTTTGCCTCAAAACAGCTGCTTTGGTTTGGGCGTCGCACCTGGCCGGGCCTTCCTCCCTAATTGGTCGTAACCGCTTTCGCGAGGCTTTATGCACATTTCAGTCAGACGACTTGGCATGTTTAAGATGTTCTAGAGTTTCATTATGTAGAGCGGAGCGTCGTATTTCAAAACGGCGGAAAACTGAGACGAGAGAATGTCATGTCCCGAGACTGAATCGGCAGCTTGTTGGAGCCTAATTGGCCTTTGCATGCCAAGGTTCCAGCTCTTAAGATGACAATGAGGAACTGCAGCACCGTCCCTTCAAACATTCATACCTTGCCACATGTTGTTAGTTGTTTCACGAAGGGGGAACGTAAAAGTTATAAATTACCACGTGGCTGCCTGCCATTTGTTTTTACAAATTTAATTTATTTAGAAAAATGGCGACTGGGCGAATGCTGTAACCGCTCAGCCACTCTGAGTCTGCGGCATCTCTCCACTCTAATGTACCTAAAGCTCAGCCATAATTTACTAATAACGCTCTTCACAACTTAGTGGCTCAGATGTCAGATCCTCCGCCCGGTAACCGGCAGATCCCGGGTGCGGTTGACTTTTTTTCCATTCCGATTCTCTCAATTTCGTTTCATGGCCTCTTCGCCGCCGAGTATCATGGAAAGAATACTTCTCTCCTTGAATTGCATCTATTTATTTTCAATATTATCAAACCCGCAGAGCACTCTGCTTATTGTGCCTGACCGCAGTGTTAATGACATTAAAATGACACTCCCCATCGCATACTCCATTACATATACAGAGGTTGAACAAAATATTATGATCACAATGCAACGTGGTACAGCTTCTGCAGGTTGGCAATATGGAGTACGTGTAAATTCTGCGACGCGGCTGCAGTGCCCAGTTTATGAGCCACGTTTTGAAGTTATCCTGCTGTATATTATATGCTTTGTTCTGCGACGGTTAACACCAGTGAATATGAAATTCGTGATGTATTGGACTTGCGCGGATAGCAGGAGCATGTGTGACGAGAACGACTCAACAGTTTCACATTTCACGAGCGACAGTACCCAAAGTAACGACAGCATTCACAAAACATTGTAAAACACCATCAGTGAAGATGAAAGCCGAAGTTAACTGACAGAGACAGACGAACATTAAAAAGGATTGCGATCAGACAACGTAAAATTTCCGCGGCAAAACTCAACACTCACTTCAGGAATACTGTTTCAACAAAAACAGTGCGGAGGAAGCTTCAATAAACTAACATTCGTGGAAGGGCTGCAATTTCTAAACCCTTCATAACGGAAGCGAAAGAAGTGGTGCCTCGATCATAAAACCTGGACACTGGATGATTGGAATAATGTGTTATGCATCATCGTTTACCTTGTTTCCTAGGTTTATGTATGGAGAACACCGGAAAAAGCCTACGATCCGGCCTACCTGCTTCCTACAATCAAGGCGATGTCGCTCATGAGCCGCCAACGGATGATTGTGTGTTATGGTGTGTTTCGCCCTTTACATAAACGATAAACGGAAACGTGGTCCCAAATTATAAACCAGGAGTTTCTCCCCTTGACATCATGACGACGTCCATCAACTAATGATGGATTGAAATACAAGTGAAAATTTTGTAGTTTATGACTGCGATTTTGTCACAGTTGCGTCCGACGACACGGTGACGTGTGTGATAAGTGATTTTTTTCCTCGGCGTACTTTGAGACAGACATTTTATGTGTCCTCCATTCGTGCTTTCCAGCTCCGTGGCGCCGCGTCCATCCAGGTCAGCAGAATGGACAAGAGGTTCTTGCTCCTGCAAGACGAGTTATTAGCGAACGTTGTGGCTTTAATACGCTCTTCAGGAAGAAGCGGTAACTTGATATGCTGAGTCTCGTGTCTGCAATCGCCTTCGGAATTTATGATGCACAACCTTCCTTAGCTCAGCCGAAACAAGCCATACTCTCAGTGGACACACACACACACGTGCGTGCTTATTTCTTGCAGTATTCTATACAGACGTCACACAGATTAAATTTACAAACCTCGTAACCGTGTGTAAAAATCTTGTTTTTTTATGGTACTGGAAATCTTCCTGTTTTCTCTTTCCTTATTTATTATTATTTCCATCAAACTTGTCGGTTTGTTTTGTTATAACTAAAACTTTACCACTCAAAGCCACGGTGAAATCCGCGGTGCTGACATACCAGAACTCGTCACACAATGGATTACGTTTTAGTGGCGTGGTTTTAAAGTCGAATATATATTAATAAATTGACATAAAAATTGTAACTTCAACGTTAATTTCAATGGCATTACTAAATCGATCCCCATGCATTTTTAGCATCTCTGGCATGATGACTTCGGTTTTCATATATTTCATTACTGATATATTATACTGCGTGGAGTAGTGGAGGGTCTCGAACAAGCCACAGAAGAGGGTGGTGAGACGCCAACACTGATTTACAGTTTGATTGAGTTGGTTTTGCGGCGGCGACGAGTTTTATGCAGTTCACGGCGAAGTGCCGTAGTGAACGGATGTATAAATTTGTATGTTAAAGACCGCGCCCTGGGGACGACTCATATTTTTTTGTCTCGATTAAATGTTGTTTCATTTTAATTGAAAGTTTTTGGTCATTTTTGTTTAACAAATTACCTGACGCACTATTTTTTTCCAGACAGTGAAGCTGAAGCAAAACCGACGCAGAGTAACGGTAACAGAGAGTTTACGTTAAAATATATACATAGGATTCTGCAAATTGGAAAATTTTGTTTTGATCATGACTATTTCCAAATATTTGGTGAGAAGCTCCTTCTATAAAAAAATTAAAAAGGAATACTATGGAGATTGAAATTATTTTGAGATAGATTATAAACCAGCGAGGTTATAACATAAATATGGTGGTATGTTTGTTCCAAAGATCATGTTTAGAGAACAATTATGCGTATCCCAAGTTTCGGAGGGTTAAGGATAAATTTTCAAATGTCATATTTTTTGAAAATAATATTCATAAGAGAGGTCAAATTGAGCCTCATTCTTAATATGAACCTTTGAAAATTTATTGATATGACGTTTGAATTTTCGTAAAAGTGTGCTGGTGACATCCACATATATTAGACAAGTTACGGAGGAGAGGGCGGTGACTCCGCGATCGCGGTGCTTGATTAGTAAAAACATTGGAAAAAGCGATGGAAGTGCATGAGTTTAGATTTAGGAGAGGGATTCTGAGTAGCCTGTGTAGCGCGGAAAAACGTGGTTTAACGTCAGTCAATTGTCTACGTTTTGAAGAAAACTGAGTAGAAAGATGGGGGGAAATGCTGAGATATGTACTAGTAATTAAGTGGCTTTGCTTTTGGTCAGAGCAGCGCAACCCACGCATGTCTAATGACATCCAAACAGATGAGCTCCGCCTCGCTCTCTTTCAAGCGCAAACACGACTAAAAGCGTCCTCCGGTATTTGCCTCCGCGGCCCGGGAAACGAATTGAAAACCAAGTAAAGGATCTCCAAACACACAAGCAGAGCTACTTGTCAGAGACTTCACGTCCGTAGGAAGTCATAATATGCCCGAAAACGGGAGGGAATCGAGTTACCAGCTCTGCATTCACCCACGATCTCGAGACACGGTCGGCATGGACTACCAACGCGTGTGTGGAAACAACCGTAACCAGAAACTCACGAAATTCTCTAGATTCCGCCATGCACGAGGAGAGGAGTGGCACAGACCCTTGACCATCGCGACCGGCTGAGGAATCAAGGCGTCGACGTTAATGAAAACGCCGTCCATTCTCCTCCGGTGGTTGCCAGAGCTGCGGTACTTTGGATTCAGGAGGGAATCTCCTCCTCGAGACCGCGATTTGCATGCGACGAGCCACGACTGCGTCAGCTCCAGACTGAAATACGAGCTCACTTCGCCTCTGGGCCCTGTCATCAACTGCCCACAAAATGCCTACACACGCAACTTCCTCCAAGCTCCCAACTGCGCTCAAAACACCACCACAAAGAAAAAATTAACCCCCTCTTAACGAGACTTGATAACTTTAACTTTATGAACACTCAAGGTATAGGTGTCACACCACTCAGGGCAATTAATTGAAAGGCACTGGAATGCGAAGTCCTGCATACAATATGTTTCTTTACTGTAATTCTCCAGAAACACTTAAGCGATGCGATAATGGCGCGCGGCGGAACAAGTTTCTGCAGCAATACTATACTTGACAGTTAATTACCCTCATATCCTTACTTCCAGGCTACACATGGCGTCGTAAATCAAATTTACGTTTCAGTTTTCTAAATGTCACATAATTATAATTACCAGTAGACCTCATTAAACAACTTCATAAATTTCCAGTTACCACTATCTCAAACGAGTGATCCAAAAAACACATGAAGTCGTCAGTTTTGCAATCTTAGTAGAAATTGCACGTACTGCATTATTATCCAGTAGCTTACGGTTCTCATGGCCATTTCCATATGTAACTTTTATAAAACATATTTTACAGTACCTTTTGATCATTAATAAATCCAATATGAGTGTTTATTTACAAGTATGGACATTATAAAGAAATGCGTGCAATCTGTGTAATGAAAGAAGGCCGTACGATTGCTTGTATTTCTGTCTTCCTCGCATATATCCAAATCCTTGTAGGAAATTGCAACAAAACTTGGTACACATATTCCTCGAAACCCGGAGAATAACACTGTGGAAGATTAATACAAACATGTACGTAATAATAGTTTTTCACCGTGAGAAAGTCTGTGACGTGAAGGAGACGGAATGCAAGGTAATTCGCCATATTTTTGCTGATCTTACATTTGAACAATTATAATCAGAAATACGAACACCAGGGACGCATGTTATTAAAATATTATACGAAAGATTTTTTTAAAGTTAAAATACTTATATTTACTACAATACAGCCGAATTATTTCCCCCAACACGAACTGGATTTAAGGTGGTATGTTATCAAAGCCAAATATTGAAGAAATGAGAATTATTGAGAATGTTAGGTTGTGGGTGATGTTTTAATTTTTGAGTATTTGTGTAAAGTTGCAGAGACTGATGAAATTATTTCAAGTAAGTATATGGGGCTAGTAGAAATAAGCACCTGGGGAATGCCGGGCACCCAGGTGGTTTATAATGAAATTGAGGACTTCATATGCTATTATTGTGGTATTCGTTCCTAAGACTGGTCTGAGGTAATCCTCCATACTAACCTTTCTTGCGCAAGCCTTTTCATTTAACCATAACTATCACATCACTCACCCTCTGCTTAACGTTTTCCATCCATGGCATCCCTCTTCTGTTCTTACCCCACACACTTCCCTCTAATGATAATTTTACAAGAACCTATCCCTTTTCTTGGTCAACGTCCTCCATATTGTTCGCTCTTCCCCTATTTGGTTTAGAACTTCCTCATTAGTGAATCTATACACTCATCTCATTCTCCTATAGCACTACATTTCAAAGGCTTCTATTATTTTATTTTCCGCAACTCCTACCGTCCACGTTTCGCACCCATATAACGCCACACTCCACACGAACATTTTTAGCAACGGTTTTCTAATATTCACACTTATATTACCCGTAAGTAAATTCCGCTTTTTCGTGAAAACCTTCCTTGCCTGTGCTATCTACTCTAGTTATTACGCTTCCAAAGTAGCAGAATTCTTTAACTTCCGTCAAAATATCCCTTCCCAATCTAACACCATTTGTTATTCCACTGTTTCACATACTAAACTCCCTTACCTTGGTTTTCCCTCTGTTAATCTTCATATTGAACTATTTCTCCAGGACCCCGTGCATGCCATTTATTATGGTTATTACTACATCGGCAAAGCGTAGGGTTTTTATTTCTTCTCCTTGGAGTATCTTTCCTTTCCAATATTCCATTTTAACTTTCTTCATCGCCTGTTCTCTATGTAACTTGGACTCAATATAATTTTGGATTACTTATTGAGTATTGCTAAGTCTTTAAAAATAAAGCTTGATATTATGTTGAAAAATTCAACTTGATCGTGGTTCAAGCCTGAATGAATGACAATGTATGAGAATAAATTTTATGAAAGGTTTTCATAATTATAAAATTATACACTTGTCGTTATCAGAGCTAATGTAATTGTTTATGTCGAGTGTAGAGTGTGTGCAAATGTGATTGTCTGCATAGACGGATTTCACCGTCGGAAGTGCTCTGGTTACTCATCCGGCAGGACAATGACCAGCGTTAATGGTCGTCCATCTTGGTCGGAATCTACCTGCGATGAATTCTATCTAACGGGAGTGTCGTCACTCGTTATCAGGAATATTTCCGGGAGCTATAAAGTGTTGAGTTGCAGCAGTAGTTGTTAAGGCAACTGTTCCGAACAACTCATTTACGATGGCGATGCGATACAATAGCCGACGAGGATGACTTATTGTAGCACTTCGCCTCATAAATGGCGTTTCTTCGTAACCCTGCAACGCGGCGAATTTGCTATAAATCGCAGTATATGCGAGACACATGTATAAAATGGCCTCCGTAAATTGAATTAGAATGCCAGCCGCAAGATTTACAGCCGCGAGGGGGAGAACCAACTTGCCACTTTACGGATGGTCTGTTCCACCAATCACTTCTTCGTTACTCTTGCCCAGAGTCTATTTAAACACCGTTGATGAACCTAACAATAATCACCTAGTAAGACGGTGAAGCGTCTTCGTAGAAGGAACTGAGACTTTAAATCACCACCAAGGGCTTTTATAATTTTTGATAATTGTTTCTCAGTTCTAATTCATTTTTTTTAAATTTAAAAAAGAATAGAAACATCAACCCTGTTTTCTTAACGTCACACATGAAATAATGTTTCCATTAGTTAAACTACTGTTCTAAACAGTTGCACCTCGACAGATTTTTACATTTATGCACTCTACATCACCCCTCAATGAACTATTTCTACGAGGAAAATTACGTAAGATTTTAATAGTACTACACGAGCTACAGTGTTGCTAACACTCCAAGACCCGTAATATACTGCATTTCTAACTGTTTACCCAATCTGTGATAAGGAATAAATTCTAAAAATTAAATTGGCAGTAATTCCTAACACGAAAGTATTTTTACAACGTAAGTATTTTTAATAAAGTATATTAATTTTAGAAAGAAGCCGCGCATTATTATTTATTGTATGCACGATCGTAAGGTAATTTTCCCAGAATTACGAAAATCTTAGAAATACCGCCACTTAATTTTTTTTCTTTTAAATAATCACAAAAAGTCAATAAACAGTAACCTTTTTGATGCCTCCGTCAAAAACATTTAAAAACGTTTCTTGAGGAGGCCGCCGCTGTGTCAGCACGCACACTCCGCCCGCTGCTGGTTTCTTTGTAGCGCATATAATTATTAGTTCTTGGACGGGACGAGCAGAGGGAATTATTTAAAGGAAAGACTGAGCGTGATCATTTACCAGTTTCTTAAAACCAAGAAACAAATCATTCTTCCGCTATTAAATAATGTGCCGTAATAAGCCACCACTATTTGTGATAAACAAATTCTATACATGGTATTTTCAAATTTGTAAAGATTTTTAAGCAATTATTTAGTGGATGAATATGGCTAAATTATCGGCCAACAATTCCTTGATTTTAAATCGTATGTTGAAAAAGTAATGGAGTGTTAAATTAATTTATATATAAAATAGAAGTGTCTGTCTATCTGTCTCGAATAGGCTCCGAAACGGATCAACGGATTTCAATGAAAATATGAGGGTTTTAAAAAATGAGATTTCATTTAAATATTCGTGAATATTCAATTATCTATATATTTCAGAAGATATTAATTTAAATAAAAATGTTAATTCTACGGGAAGCTTTCTTGGAATTGCCGCGCGTGTAAACCAACTGCGAGTTAAAAGTCCTGTATCATCCATCCCACTTACTATCTATCGTTGGAGCAGGCTGAGAAAAAAAATTAACTTCTTTGGATCGTCGATATGATGTATTCATAAATTGGTTTTATTTCTTGCGTCAGGTAAATTTTAAAATTTAGTAATTGCTAATATGAAATCTCCTTTAATATACGATTTAAGTAAAAAATTTAACCAATAAATGGGGGAAAATTTTTATTGTTAGAATACTGAAAATGTATTTATTCCTGCAATTGTACCGGGGGTATTTTGGACTTTCTCGAGATACTGGGAGTATATTTGAAGTTCATATTGTGATGTTTTCAATGTCGGTTTAGTTATGTGTTGACCAATAATTTAATAATGTACAGGATAATACCTGGGAAACACCGGCTAGTAATACATAAATAAAAAATTCAAAAATCAGGCATATTAGCTTATAACCCGTGACGAATACCTACCATAATATTAGCTTAATCGCCAAATTACAAGGAGCTCTAGAAATTTTCTAAGCTAAAATAATGATTATTTATCACTCGTTTCTAAGCACGAATCGGAACAGAGGCGTCTATTTACATTACATAGTTTTCTCATTTTTTAAATTATGTTTGTGAAGTAGAGGGCGGAGTGTATCAATTTTTTTGTTACTAATTATACCACAAATTAGCAGTCCCAAATGAGTAAACACTTATTTTTATCTGTAATTGTGCTATTTTGTAGGGCGAATTATATACTTATATATTATATAGCTTTTATAGTATACTTTGGCAGGCTGTATTATTTCCTGTAGTTCACAATCATACACTCTAGTTAAGGATACAAATACGTACTTTTATTATACAGAATATTTTAGTTCAGGACCTATATTCTTATCATATAAAGCTAAAGTGACAATTAAAAAAAATCAACAACAGCGACGTTTCGTCCACATACTTGGGATTTCATCAGGTAAAGAAGAGACAAAATTATTTCAGGTTTTATAATTTTTTAATGTGTGCGTTATAAAAATGTAGAGGTCCAAATATAAAATTTTGCGTCACGGACTGCATCCGCTGAACCGAAATGTCACAAATCTTATAATTGAACCTCTCCTTTTTATAAAGACATACGTGTACTTGCACACATTAAAGAATTATAAAACCTGAAAAAAATTGTTTGTCTCCTCTTTCCCTGATTAATTTCCAAATTTATGGGCAACGGAGCGTTGTTGTAGTTGACTACCTGAGAAGCGTTACACGTGGAACATGTGCAAGGGCGTGTAAGAATGAATAAGCCGCAACTTCCCCAGTACGCTTTAGTAGAGAGAACACTTGGAGTGCTTTGCCTAATTAATAAGGCTTGAAATTGCACGTTGTCTGTTCAGAATGCCGTTACAATGTGGAGAATGCAATAATAGACTAGGAAAAGATCTGACCTGCTCTGATTGCGGAAATTATAATTACATGAACGACCTTTTCTTAACATTCCCCGTTACGCTGGCTTCTTTCCTCACATCTCCCCTCTCCAGCGATATTATTCTCTAGACACGACAAAATGTTGCAGTTAAAATATATTGAATGATTTTACAGGAAGCTCAAATCTGTAACACTTGGGTTTCAAAACTATTATCAGTAATTCCAGTCTGTAATATAGGTCAACATTTTTTTTGTGTTGGAAATACAAACTGTCATACATCGTGTCACGGTTTTCTTAGACTTATTTGCGTGTACGGTGACCAGATTGCAAGAGTGAGGATTTTGATTGGGACGATTTGTAGGCAAGGAAGACGCCGCGGATTCATCTGAGACTTCATTCCGGTCAGTGGCCCACTGCAGCAATATTAAATATTTACACGGAAGCTGGAGATGAGTTATGCGCCTCGTTGGTCTCTGCGGCTGTTAATGAATATTCATGGCGCTGCTCTTCCCAGGAGTCTCACGTCGTAACTGAGTTAAGGGTCCAATAGCTGATGATCCGTGACCAGGTTCTGAATCACACGGTCGTTTAGTTGGCCGTTGCATTAGCTACGCGTCATGTGTGGCAAGGAAAAATTACTTCCGTCCGTTGCGGTAAACAACTTCGGAATCCAATATCTTTAACCTAAATTATATGAAAATCGTCGAGGTAGTTTGAGGAGAGAGATAGGTGGTGAGAAAGGGAGAGAGGGGGGAGAGAGAGACACGTTTTCAACTCAGATAAATGCGTTATAACTACCGTCATCCTGAAATTATATTTGCGTTATTCATTTATATCTCACTTCTCTTCTAATATTTGGAGACAAAAGTGTCAAAGACGTTGAGTTAATTTCGTAAATTTAGGATACAAAACCACGAGGGCGTTGTAGGATAACCAGGAGAACATTTACGCGGTTCCTTCACGAATTACACACACCTCACAGTCAAAGGAGAAGCCAAAGTTGGACAGGAAACTGGATTTTGACTAAAATAAGTCTATGTTTAATGTACATACACGTGTAAAGATGCTCTAGTAATGCAGTTGATGAAAGGGACCGATATTAATAAATTGCTTGACTTCAAAAGCTCTCAAGTAATTTTTGTAATAGACTAGCGACTGCAGCTGGGCTGTTCCAGTAGCAGGTAGTAGTGTTGCCTGCCTTGCCCCGAGGACTAGGAAAGGCCCAATTCACGCCGTTTTACTCGACAAGCAGTAAATTGTTCCATTTGCTTCTTTGGATAGAAATAAAGAAAGAGTAAAGTTTCGAAAGGTGTTTAGGAAACTGGGAAAAAGGGATAAAAATGGTAAAAACTGAATATGTTTCATGAAGAGTCAATGATAAGAGATCCGTCGAGACAACAGTTTTAAAGCGAAAGGCAAACTGGATCGGACACATCCTGAGCAGATATTGTTTACACCATGACGTCATCGAGGACCAAATACATAGAGATCATCGTGCAAGAAGAAGAGTGCAGCTTCTCGACAATTCGTAGAAAAATATTGGGCGGTGAAGGAAGATTCAAAAGACAGGGGAAGGTCGAGAAACGAAATTACAGAACAAGTCCAAGGACCAGACAGTATATATACACCATTCCCCAATATCTCTTTTCAGTGATATTTCTATCGTATTTCAACTATAGATACACCTTTTTGGGCGCCAGCAGTTTGTTGTTGTATATATATACATATATATCTCTGGGAAAATTGTAACTCCGCTAAACGTCATTATACGTCACTTTTACACTTTTACTCAAATCTCAGGGGTCACGAAAAATCACATTCGGGAAGTGGGACACGTCAAAGAAAACTATTTCTACTATTAATGAACGTAGACTTTCCCGTTGGATAATTCGGATGAAATCTTCACGGTTGGTTAACCGTGAAGTTTTTATCCGTATTTCTACTATTCTCTTTAGATAAATATTAATATTCAATTTCAACTTACTTGATATTCGTCCTAATAGTTTCTTAGCAACCACCTCGCGCCTTATAAACTCAATTATCAAATAATTATTTAAATTCTCTACGATTTCAATTTTTCAAATGCTATATATAAACTCATTCAGCGACAAATTGAATTTATTCAATAAATGAAACATAAACATTTAATATGCGTTTAAACAAACATCGTGTCTCGCCTTCAGTGACTCTCCTGTAATGCTCCAAAGATCACCAAACAATCTCTTCTTATTCTTGTTCTTCCTTTCAAATGCTACTTCGTTCACAACGACTATTAGAAGTATACCTGTATGATAACAATTAATGAAATTATTTGATTCATGAAGATTCCCAGATTTATAAACTCAGTTGCTGCAACAATCACGATCAGCGAAAAAGCTTCCAGCCTCACTACAAATTTTGTAAGAATCAGAGCCAGGGAAATTTTATGGTAGCAGGTTTGAATTTTCGTTATCCACAACTATTTACTCGAATGTAAAATTTCAGACTTTAAAAAATATATATATTTAAGGCAATGTATATGAGTGGCTAAGTACTTGAAGACAAGGAAAATAATGATCCTGTTTTGTGGCTACCGGTTTGACGGGACACTTTCTTGAGGAGATGTACGACGTAAGCATAAGGCCTTCTTTCCCCCATCAACATTCGTCAGCAGCTACGAAATTTCAGTGCGTTGGTTTCGGCTTTAAATCAACTAACAGCGCGCGCGCTCTTCCGGATTCGTCCGTAGGCTACTTTCGACTGTCTCGCCATACGTTTTTCCTACTTCTCCATTTACTTGAAGTAGCTTGAACTTTAACTCGTACTAAGAACAATTTCATCGTAAGTTGCTTTTTCATTATTAACTTTTGGCCTTTTGATGAATCTGCCGCATCGTATTGTCTCCCAACGTGGGGTCACTTCTTCCGCAATATGTTGAATTAATGATAATATTGAGTGAATCAATAATTTCGCTGCCACCTAAAAGGGACTCGTAAAGTTGAGACGGCAAAGATCGTGTCTTTCCACGCAAAATAACCGCCGATGGACTCAAAATGTAACACCAACCAAAGTCATGAACTCGTCCTCCTGAGATCCAGTTCTGTAAGTACGAAGGAAGTGTAACGTAAGGTGCGGGAAACGACGATGTTCCAGTGAAAGTGATGAATGTTACAGGGAATCGTTGGTAGAAACCTGTGTTGGTGTTGAATGTGTGTTGACTTTCGCGTTGGCTATCTCATCCTCCCATCACGGTCCCTAATAGGCTGTATTTCTAGGAGAAACGCATTCACTCTGTCTCTCAGTCCAATTGAAAAGACCCACCAGAGGATTTCCTCCATTAATTATTTGCCAAGCGAACTCTTGGACGATGTCAGCTGCTTGATGCACGTTTAATCATCCAGAAATTGCACATGTTACGAAATTGATGACGATTATAGTCTCTTAATTTTTTCTTCTTCCATTTTCTCATTTTGCAACTACACCTTGAGAGTAGGAGGGCCGTTGGTTTCGACGTTAATCTGTCTCACCAACCACACACATTTCAGTTACTAAGACTATATTTTTCTGATCATGAAATCACTTGACGACCTTCATGGTCTGGTGGCAACAAGAGTCCTTGGGTTCGGTTCCCACAACATGTAAGGTGGGTCAGTTACTCGTCCGTCAGGATGTGATAATGGCCACATCACTCCCTTCTCCTTTTTATTTTAAACTAACTTTGGTATCGAATATTTTGCTGATGAAAATTGATTTTGTGTTCGGGCACAGTGAGTGACCTCTGGTTCCTTGTCGGGAAAGTATTTATGACAGAAAATATCCTACACACAACTAAGACATTTCCCTTCTGAGACCTCTTCTACTATAACAATTTTAATAATTTTGTGGACAGTCCTTGCTTCCATTAGTAGGTTTGGCATGAGTAAAATTTAGAGGTAAGTTGTAACCGAAATTAGTATCAGTACTCGTTCATGGAATCCCAGAACACTTTTTTAAAAACCCCAGTTTAATGACGTGTAGGGCAAAAGCCCTATATTCGACGATATACGTCTGTTTCGAAGTAATTTACATTTTGAAATTGAGAATATTTATATTTAGAGTAAAAGATCCTGGTTCTTATGAACTTTGTGCACGTCAGCGAGATTATTTTTTAAAAAATTGATAGCACAAGTTGTTCTCTTAAACTAACAATCTGTTATTAAACCGTTAAACTCTTTGGTCTGATCAGTTTGTAATTTAATTTTAAGAAACATCAATCAGAGATAAACATAGAATATTTGTATTATCTGTATTATCGTTCGGCATTAAATCGCATTTCAGTGGAATTCTAAGAGCAAAGGATTATGAGGCTTTTATAATGTATCGAGTTATTAGATTCGGGTAAGTCAGCGATTTTATATTACAGGAGAGATTTACTCAATGGAACATGCAAATATATTAAACAGTTAAACTCTTTGTTGTGGTCTGTTAGTCATTTATTTTAACAAAACTCACAAAGCACACACTTAATGTAAATCAGAGAAAAGTGAATCTCTGTAACCTTTCCAATAATAAAAAAATGAAGCAGTCGTTCGGTATTAAATTTCTTTGTTAAATAGAGGTGATATTTTTTAAATTTGAGGTTTATTGAGATTCTTAGGTTTAGAAAGTAAGAAGTGTCTATATATCTTGTAGTATGACTACAAAGATAAGAAATAAACATCTCCGCCAATGTACGAGGAAGAAGGATTATCATCTTTGGGTGTGGAGAAGTGTCATCGCTGAGGGACCGTCTTGTTAGTTTAGAGATGTAATATGACATTGACATTTGAGAAATCTGCTTTCTAGAGGAGAGGATACTGTAGTGGTCCTGCATACTGTTTGATTTCATATAATTGTCAAAGAAATTGGATTGGTACATTTGATGTGTGAGGTAATGTAAAGGAAAGGTTCGCTTTTTCAATATATATTGTTAAAAGCTATGTAAATTTTATTTCTTTTTAGATTTAATAAATAATTAAATTGTAAGGCACGTTTTTCAACACTGAAAGAACGAGTAGGAATTTTAATAAGCCTCATTGTCTGTAATTTTATTATTTTAGATATGAAATATTACGACTTTCATCTTTCATTTCAGACTTCTTCACGTAAAAATTTAGCTGTACATGGAACCTCTCTCCATGACTCCTTCAGCCGAAATGGAGTGAGGTTCCATTTACAGCTAAATTTTTACCTGAAGAAGTCTCAAATGAGAGACGGAACGCCTTAATATTTCATATTTAAATCATAAAATTACTGACAAAGAGGCTAATTAATCGTTTATTATATATTTAATTGTCAGAATAATTATTTAAGCAGAATTTTGTTTACCTGACTAATTATGAATCATTATGAAGCAATCAGCGTTTTGTTTCTCGTAACAATGAGCCGGACATATTTAAAGTAATTTTGAATTTGGGATAGGATTATTACAATCTGAATTGGAACTGAGGAAAGGATAAGATGAACCTTACTGTTGATCATTTACGTAAAATCTGTATTAAAATCATACTGAAATCTATAGTGAGCGATCACTATCAATTATAATCTGACCCAATTTCACGTCGTAAGGGTATAAAGCTAATATTTTATCGGTATTTAATCGCGTGGTTTTGCGGTGACTGTACCTCGGATGTCTCGAGCGTTGTAAATTTCAATCTAATGGCAGTCGAGAAGAAATCTCCGTAGGTGAAATTCCTCTAAATAACACGAGTGCTTTTTCCTACCATTGGTTTACGGTCCTTAGAATTCTACGCAGGACAAGGAAGGGGAGGAGGAAGGTAAAGAAAAGAAAAACTTCGCGTCCGTCGGCCTTTCTCACGGACTCTCGTAATGTTTGATTTTCACTCCGGGAAATATTTGGTCAGCTGGGCAACAGAGACAGTTTGATCGCTTTCCACGCTTCCGTCTACAAGGCTTTCAATTATTTGATAGCCTCGTGACACCTCGAACGTTCAACAACCTGCATTTTAGGTAAAATTATTTTATGTACATTTCAGCTGATTTTGAACAATCTTGTAGATCATTCCCTGCAACCCTTTCGCCATTCTTCTTTTTGGAACACAGCGTCTTCTCCCACGAATCTTTTTCTCATTGCTTCCTGGATGTCATCGTACCATTTTCTTCTAGGTCTTCCTCTTTTCCTTTATCCTGGCAGATCCCAATACCATATTTCTAGTATTCTTGTGCCCGTACCAGTTTAACTACTTTTCTTGAATTGTCCCAGTTTTCCTTTCCTTCAGCCACATTTGTTCTATAATGCCCTCATTCCTTTTATGATCTAATAAAGTACATGCATTTCCAATGCGTCCAATTTCAGTTTTAATCTTACAACCCTTTTTTGGGAAATGGAGGGGGTCAGGGTTAACGGGCTACATGAGGGTGATCCTGAAACTGGCAACTCTCCTTTAATAGCATAGGAAGGGAATTTAAAAGAGGGAAGTGGAGGGTAGAGCAAGGTAGTCAAGGGTTGACTAGGGTCACCGGGCTATAGTCTAAGGATACTAACCGGTGATTCACCTAAAAGAGATGCAGGGAAAAGCCTAGAAAACCTGCTATGGTGGGGCTATTGGGTACTATTCTCACGCCCTTCCGAATGACAAGAGACGAGTTTGTTGTGGGGTTGCAGCATTCCTTTCTCCGTGTTCCACAAGTTTTAGGAGGCATTTGGCCGCCCGATCCAATAGGATCAGCGGGCAACTCTTACCGTATGCCCAAGGTCTTCGACCCCAGTACATACAGCTTCCAATGTGAGAACTAGAAAAAATTGAGACACTACAAGGCATTCCCAACGCTGTCACGTGAGCCACGAAGCCAATCTGGGAAGAAATACCTCCCACAGGCATCTCTCGTACCCTCGTAAAACTCATAAACTCGCCTCGGTAAAATTAACTTCAATTAATAAAAATAACTGACAGCAAAGATAATTTTTTTTGTAAATGACCCACAATACGATTTGGCAAACATCAATCCACGTCTTTTTCAGTCTCCTTTTCTTTCTCCTTCACGTCTCTTCGATTCAGACCAATAACTACTTCTTATTTAACTCAGGGAATTTTAAAAAACTCAAATTATGAAACGTCCTCTGCGTTACTGGGATAAAATTAAGTGCCTAACGGCTACTTACATTTTTTGAGTGTCACGGATTACAGTTATTCTAAATTGTTTTTCTGATTTATAAAAAATATGTGCTTAAAATAAAAGAAATTACAAAGAGTTTAATTGTTTAATAAAATAAAAATCGCTTGGGTAAAATTCTGAGAACTAAACTCGCTGACTTACCCAAAGCTCGTGGTTAAAAGAATCTTGAGTAACTCAATAATGCTATTCGCCGTAGGATAAAATTTAAATATGTACGTTACCCGAAAACAGATATTTTCTCGTTTATTCTATACGCCATTTCTTAAATAGGAAAATACATACCATCGCTACTTCACTTAAGTGAATTCACACAATAAATTCTAATTGGTGCATTTAAAGTAAAGATAAATCTTAGAATAGGACAAATTTATTTTCCACGGATCCTAATAAGAAGCAAAGCTTCAAAGAGTCAGAGATATCGCAAGTCTAAGATTAAATTCTGATTTTATAAATGAAACGAGTAACTTCAAAATTTAATTTTACTGAGCGAAAGGAAGTCTCGATTTATTGATTCAGTCTGTCTACGAGGATATTACATTTTATAGGACGATTCTGAGTAATGAACAATTTGATTATACCCTGAACTGAGCTACATTCTTTACTTTGTGGCCACTTTTTAAGTTTTAATCTTACAATTATGAAATAGAGGCCAAATGACGTAGCGGTTAAGTTCGAAATTCGCGGAACAACTTATTGTGAAGGTCATCCTGATTTGGGTTTCCCCTATTTCTTGAAATCGCTAATTAAATATTAGCCCAGGGTAGCTTCCTTTCAAGTAACCAAACGAATAAGGCAATCATTCTAAGTATATATAATGTAAAACATAAGGCAATTTAAAATGGCAATCGTTTCTAAGCAGATTAACTTACATATGTACTGGAAAATGAAGCAAAAAAAGTAAAATCAAAGTTATATATATAAAATATCCGAACATCTTAAAATAAATCATCATATATCTTGTTAAGATTTTCAGTGTCATTCTTAAGATAGACAGTACTTGGATGATTTATAATGTACAAATTTCAGAAATTACCTTTTACCTAAAACAGGACTTGTTTAAATCGAAACCGTGATTAAATATAATTCAATGCTTAATGGCAGGGTTGTGTTTACTGGTTGACAGATTAAAATTAGATTTATGTTGTCTAATTCGTGTATTGAAAATTTTTTGTTTGGCCGATTGACAAAAGTCATAATTATAACTAATAATTATATAAACAAAATTGGTAGTGGAAAATATATTCGGCAAAATCCCTGTGTCCTTTCGTAAATCCAAATCAGATGGTTGAGACTTCAAAATTACCCAATATTAGCGATGCTAATTTAAAGGCACAATTGTCATTTGCAGTATTTGTATATTGAATAAGTGTAGAAACTGTTTTTAATATTTTTTACATTTATTAAATAAATTATATTATAAACAACTGATATGACGTACCAACCATATAAGAATAAGAAGAAACATTATCTTATAAAATATTACCACAAACTCGTACCATGCTAAAACTTACGTTGTGACACAAACGTGTGACGCGACAAATATTTTCCATTACATAAATGGCGCACAACGTGGGGCTAACAACTTTGTTGTAACGTAATGTCGTCCGCAAATTGAGTGGCGTGCAATTCATTCTCGTCACGGTGCAACAGAATACTGTTGAAACTTCTGAGGTTGAAGAGAAGGTGAATTGAAAAACAGATGTTTGGGTAATATTATTTCTGCAGTTAGATACTATGAGTATGAAGACACTCGATAGGAAACGGGAAATGTGTTAGTAATTTAATTATTATTTTAAGTTTTTAATCTAGCGCGGCTAATGCAAGCATGTCCAGGTTCAGGTAAACAATTCTAGGAAGAAGCTTCCGGAATTAACCTTCACCCAAGCAACCTCAACCAACCAGGAAACATTTAATAGATTCGGCTGGGGGATGCTGAGTCGAATTTCCACCAATTAGAGGAGCTGTAATGAAAACGGGAGGAGTTAGGCAAAAGTTTTGCAGAAAGTAAGAAAGGAGGTTCTTGGCTGTGACTTGATGGAGAAAGGGTCGATGGAAAAGCGACTACAGAAGCACATGACCACGTGGCAGGAAGAACTGGCTGTTGCTCCAAGCCCTTGGACAGCAAACCTTACTGGTAAGTTGTCGGATGTTTCCTGGGACTGTTGCAACAATACTTTTTAATCTTTGTCTTTTTGATCAAAATTTCTTTTTTTTTCAGGTTTCCAGCCAGAAACACGGTAATCTTATTGAGTAGCCGGCAATATATGATTTAAACCTAGACTCATTCTTTTGTAAATATTTTAATTTAATATTTTTAATAAATGTAATCTTGTAAAATTTAATTTTGATTTTATTTAATGTGCGATCTTATTCTTGATTCGTATTTGTCATTGCAGATTCATGCCCCCTGAATGGTTCTCATGAGGTTTCCGAAGGCATTGTGTAACACTTGGAACAGAGCGTGACAACAGCGCCGGAAAATTTGCCTCTTAAGGGACGATGTTGGCAAACAATGACAAGACGCGAGCCATTACGGAGGAAATTACGAGTGTGTACGTTATCGGATCGGACAATGCAAGCTCGTATAAAGTAATTGAATCGTAAATCGATGGCTAATTTCACTACAGCGACCAAGCAAGCGTCTTGGCTCGCGTTCGGGTTCGAGTCGGGATCGGTTCAAAGAGACCGCCGCCATTACTAAAGTTATTCAGAGGAGGAATTTCCCCATTAATATGCTATCTGATAGCGTGTCACAGTCACTATCACAATACAGATTTATGCCTTCTGATAGAATAATTGCCTTGGAAGGAAACTATAGCTGTTTATGTCATTTATTTACTCACCAGCCGATTAATTGGTCCAACCCGTTTGCTGCAACTGGCGCGTAGCTGCGGGTATCGTAAAACTATTTTCTCGTTTAGTGTTGTAGTCCAAGTTCTGAACGTCTATTCTTGAAACACCGTGGGCTTCTTTGTTCTGGTTTACCATCATTTCCCTCATTTCTCCCTTATGATAATTATTTCGGCAGTCGTCCTTAACGCATGACGTAGTCGTTCAACCTTAATGAACGGAACAATAACTTCATTATTGAGAAAATGAGCCACTTCCTCACGCCTTCTTACAATACACTCATTATCTGTATTTAGTGAAGCCATTACAGTACGTTATGAGTTCTCCTCCCTTGCTTATTAATGTACCAGGCTAACAAGCGTTTTACACGGGTGAGCATTCGTTTCTAAATTTATAGATTTGGTTCTTTTTGTATTTAAGAGAGTTATTCTCGTTTGAGCGGCTTCCTTAACGGCATTACTTTTAGAGTCTACATAATTAAGACTTGACTCGGCTCCCGGCTCCACTCTGCACATTTTGCAGCGAGATATTATGAATAGTAATCTGTTTGACGTGCCGACCTCATGAGCTAGTGTCGCTATCTCACAACACAGAGGTCCAGGTTTCGAATCCTGGCATGGACTTGAATGCTTGTGAAGTCTTGATCACGCAGACTGGGATTGAGACTGCTGGAGAATCGATACGCTGACCATGTATCAGTCCAAATTCGGAATGTGTCATGCTAGATGGCAGTCCGCAGTCGACCCGGAAGCCCAAGGCCCTGAATGGACTGCAGAGCGAAGGAAGTAATCCGTTTGGCATAAATCATTACCAGCATAATAATTCACACATTTAACTTCACCTATCCTGTGATGTGATTGGCCGCTTTCCTTTAACTCTAAGGTCCGTTTGGGATTTCTTGGAGTTGATATCTTCGTGTTGCTCAACCGTGAGGTTAGTCTAGGAGCTTCACAGTAAGCAAAAAAGCAGCGTCTGGAAGATCCATCAGCCACAGATTGTAGGGCGACCTTCTCTTGAATGGGGTCTTTACCGCCTTCTTGACATGATGTGAAGGCGGCCGATTAGAGCCTCAGTATCTCCCACATCAACCGCAAAAATATGAGCTATCGTCCCCCTGAAACACATCCGGTGACCTTCGTGCAGACCATTAATCTGCTCCGTGGAACAGCGTCTTGCATTCATACGCTCCCTGGTTCCAACCGTGTCTGAATTGCAAGAGATATTTATTAATGGTCGTCTCCGGTCCAGTTTGCGAAACGCAGGGAGCGACCTTGTGGATCACGAACTGAAAAAGGTAAATCACTAACGAAAAATATTACTTTTTTATTTGATCGTAAAGGTGAGGAGGTATAACAGGCTTATCAATATATACTTAAAAATCATCCCTCTTTATCTCACAATTGTTATGCAATTTATCAAATATCTCCTCAAAATCAGTTCCGGATCTTGCGCTGGAATTACCCAGGGCGCCAGTGGTTGCTACTGGATTGCGATCAACCGCACTCACTCTGCGACGTGTGCTAACGATCCACACTGGGATACATAAATTGTTGGCAACATGTTGGCTTCTTTGTTGCCGTATTCTATCCCGTCAACAAGAAACAATACGGTCTATTCACGTTTGGCGATAAACTTCAAAGATATTTATTTCTTGAATCCCTGTTTTCCATTTGAGATGGAAGACATCGCTGCATGAGTAGCGACCTATCTTTTTCAGGTTTTCTAGGGATTTCCCTGCATTTCTTTCAGGTGATTCACCGGGTAGGATCCTTAACCTTGTTGCACAGTAGGCCCACTCCCTAATTTTATTCGAATTTTTGTATTTTAGAATGATATAAAGGCTCAGCAAGAACATTATGGTTCGACGACAGGCAGCCGGACGGGGGACATGCCTGTCTGCGGATTTATAATATTAAGCTTGTTTTGCTGAAGGAAGATTCACCCTTCAAAATTTCCGAAGGAAACTGTTATCTGTGTCCGCGCTGGACATAGGACTGATGAGGATAGGCGGAACAACCATCACGTCAGATAGCGTTTTCCCTTGGAGAAGGAATATATGAGTTGAGGTGGGAGGCTAGAAGCCGAAAAATAGGCAGAATGGTTCTAGACGTTGAGAAGGCGAGGAGGTAAAGAGGGAGAGTTGAGAAGGCGAGGGGGAAGGGAGGAGAGTTGACCAGGACGTGAAAGGGAGGAGTAAGCTGGAGTGTGCAACAAGAGTTGAAAGTGAGGTGTGAATTGCTACTCGTTTATGAGGAGGTATTGAAAACAAGGAAGTCTAGAGGGAAGAAGGAAGAAAATCTGCGGTTTCCTCAATCACCGGCAGTACCAGATTCATCCCACTTTCTGCCGGAAAAGGAAAAATCTACAATTAAACCCGAAGGAAGAAGGAAGTTCCGGTCGCCTATTAGCCTGCATCAAGACAGGAATGTCAGGTTCGTCAAGTGAACGAAATCTCTGCTGCACATGGTTACCCCTATAAGTCATTAACCCTGATATTTAAAATCGTCCCCTTCAATTATTAATCTGTTTATAATACCGCGCAGGACTCCTTTTAAGTGACTGTTTCTTATAAATAAAATTATTATATCATATCCTAAAGCGCAAGTAATTTAAATAAAACCCCTATAATCATTTACGACCTATAGCCCGGTGGCTCTAGTCAACCCTTATTTACATTATTCCTGTGGGAGCTTTCTCTTGCAGGTATTTCTCCATTGATTACCTTTGGGGATGCCTTGTTCTCTCTCTAATTTCAAGGTTTTCACACGCCGAGGCTCCTCTATCTCATTAGGAGGTGTATGCTGCGGTGGTCATGGACCTTGGTTGTCCACTGATCCTATTGGACCAGTCAGCCAGCTGCCTGCTGAACCTAGGGAAGGGAATGCTGCGACCCCACAACAGACTCCTTTCCCGTCATTAGAAAGGGCGTGAGACAATCTCCCAATAGCCTGACCTACCTGATGCAGGTTTTCTAGGATTTTTCCTGCATCTATTTTAGGTGAATCATCGGGTAGGGTCCATAAAATATATCCCGGGGGCCCTAGTTAACCCTTGGCTACCTTGCTCTACCTTCCACAACCCTTCTTTTCAATTCCTTTCCTATGCTATTAAAGGACAGTTGCCTGTTTCATGATAGCCTTTTATCCCGAGCATTTACATTTATAAAAGTGATGGAGGATAATCTAAAAAGTAAATATTTATGAAGTAGTTATTGAAATGCTAGAAGCAGAACCCGGACGTTGGAATAAGAGATTACAGAGAGAGGAATATAAATTTTGAAGAATGTCCGCGATTGCTATATATTTTACGACAAATGTAGATGAAATATAAAGAAAAATTAAATTGTTAAATGTTCCATTTTGTTGTGGTGAAAGGAAGATTTATTTGCTTATGTATTAAAATAAAGAACCCTTAACTCGTTTACGAATATCCTGTGTCTAAATGTCGGAAAGTGACCAACCACCAATCTTACTAATGGCGAGATGTCTGCACGGAAGTTTGAATCATCTTTTGAAAAGTTTAGAAGCTACTAAGTGAAGTGCGAAACGAGCTTCCATCAGTTAACTTTAACCCTAGCATGAAGTTGTCACCATAGATTCTTTCATCTTTTAAAACATTCTTTTTCGTTTATAGGGAATTGGGAAGGAAGCAGCAGCAGCAAGGTCCATATTCACAACTTGACTGATTTTGACGTGTTCCAACCAATTGTAGGCAACATGTTGATGTATCCAACAACAACAAGTTGTAACCCAGTATGGAGGCGACTGTTGCGAGGCTGTCGCAATGTTCCCACGTGGACTAGACATTAAAGGAGACTAGCGTCACTGTAAGCCGATCCCCTGTGGTCTAGTAGCTAACGTCTCTTGGCATGGACTTGGATGTCTGTGTCGTCATGGTCACGGGATCCAGGTGAAGAGTCCATACGCTGACCACGTATCACTGCAAATTCGGAGTATGCCATGTAAGTTGTCCTGGTAGGCCAAGGCCTTTAATGTGCTGAAGAAGAAGATGAGTCAGCGTAACCCTGTCTCGTAGATTGAAATGAAGCGCCACCGTTGAAGGGGCAGGAACTCGTACGTCGTGTTACGTTAGAGAAAGACTGAGTGATCTATATAATCCGTGTGAGTGTGTAAAAGGCAGGGCAGAGCAGGAAATCTTTTGTGTGTGTGGGCAGAGAGAGAGAGAGAGGGAGTGCGTGCCGCGTGGGCAACTCACGGCTGTTTCATGGGTGGGTGGCAGATCCGCACAATGGACCCTCTCACTTGAATTCTCGGAACATAACTAAACCGACTGCAACGCCGAGTCTACTGTTACACTCGCTGCTCCCAAGACGTCCGCAGCACACAACTGAGACACACTGTTGCGAATACAGAACGCGATTCATTTCCTTCTTGTCGTGCACTTTACCGTCTACAACTACCGACGTCACAACTATTACGCTCTGGTCCAGCCTGGGAAAATTTACTGCATAAACGTGGAATACATAATTTATGCAAAATATGGCAGCAAGTAACTTCGATTAATTCTCAAATAAATATAAAATGGCGGAGCAACTGAAAGAGAATCTCAGACAACATTGGCCTCTATGTAATATTTTAGAAAAACGTGCCAAATTAATTCCAGTATAACCAGAAATGTTGAAGACTGGTCCACTCACAATAAATTTAAATTTCACAGCAAGACCACTCTGGAGATTAAATTGATCACAGTTTCACCACATAAAGTAGGTAAATAGGTCTGATAACATTATTGTTATGCACTGATGTCCTGCTCGTCTCATATGCGAGTTGATTATGTTTGGATCTACAAGAATTTGTACCCTTTTTGTTACGGTCCTTTTTCACCCTAGACCTCTGGCAATGTGAGTTTTGTTTTTGACCCATCCACAAGAGATCTTATGAATTTATTTTCGAGCTCAGATGTCGAATGTGCATACAGAAGCAAATAAAGTAGATTACAAGAACCAGAAATTGGTGTGGGAACAGTGGTGATGTTATTAGAAGCCCAGTTCCCTTTAGTACCTATCAATCATTTTATTGCAAATATTTTCTCAATTTAGTGTCCGAAGGGGAGCGTGCACAATTATAAAAGATGATGAGAATGCAGTTTTGAATCCCAAATTGACTCTATCTCAATCAGTAATCATCAGGGAACTTCAAACTTGTTGTTAACATTTTATGTTTGAATAATAACCTTGAAGAGAATCTCATATAGCCATTGAATGGTTGTTCTTGAAAAGAACTGAGAGCTATTTCTACTAAATTATAAAAGTTATAATGTGGCCACCTCAGAAATCAAATATGGAAATACTGATATTTTAATAGTAATCATATGTTACTATTCTCCCTTCTGAGAATAAAATACAATAATTATTTTTTGGATTACAAATTAAAGCATCATAGAAATTATGCATCAAACATCAAGGGTCTGAAATGTATCATTAACTGTTCAGAATTCAGATCAAATACTGTTACTTTTTATTATTATCAATTCATAATGATAATATTAACAAAATATTTCTTTAGTATAAATTTGGTTCTGGTATTTCATTGATGTAACGTAAACAGTGCCCAAGATTAAAATATTATTTCTTTTTAAAAATTGATTTCAATATCTTCTAAATGTTAATTTCTGGGAATTATAATATATTTTGAGAACAGTTTCATAATATTTTAATGTTTTATGGGAGTTTGCTAAATACAGTAATACAATTTACACCAATGTACTCAATATGTATGAGTTGATGATTTTTGTATAAAAAATTTTCACTTAAGTCTATATTACTTATAAGTACCATATGCAGCATTAATGATTTCAAGTATTAAGTAAGAGTAAAAATACTAATTTTAAAAAATCCCAAAAAAGTACATAAAGAATTATCACATTGAGCATTAAAAGTATTTAAAACTAACTCATTTATTGTACAAGTTTCTGTAATTTGACATCATTTGTACAGTATAGATAACTGAGGTTAATATATTTGCAAGTATATTGATGTTAATTTTCCAATTCAATGCAAATAAACCCCTCAGAATGTTAAACTCGTTAATTATTTAAAATTTTTGATTCAAAATCTGTGTTTTATATTTCATTTGAAATGGCATAATGTGTCATTACTCAGCATTAATTGATATGTCATTAGTTGAAAACCAATGCTATAAATAGCTAAATGTAAAATTGTTTGCATATTCACACAATTTATTAAAATTCTACAAATAAGATAAACTCAGAAAATTGAGTCACTGATTCTTAAAATTATGCATATTTAACTAAATATTATACAGCCCCATGTTTATTTGTCCTTAATCACAATGTGGAGAGTTTATTTCCCAGCCACGAATACTTCATTTTAGTCTTTCTCTTATGCTAGGAAGAGCAACAAGGAAAAAAGGTGTATATATAAATTGATTTTGTATTTTATTTTTGCTCATAATGTAATTATGAAACCATGTATTTATGTAAAATGGTTGATTATTAAGTATGCCAGTGTTAAAAATGTTATATATCTAAATTTTTGGAATTAATTAAATATCTACATATATAATTTTAAAATTATAATTCCTGAAATTTAATAATGAAAAAACTGAGATCACAGTATTAAATAAAGATGATAAAACTACCGTGAGTTCATTATAACTTGGAATGGTTTTGGTGCAGTGGTAAATCCTGGAAGAGGATCTGTTGATGGTGGTGGAGAATGTGGAGGAAGACTTATTTGAAATTCCTGAACTATTCTTCCCAAGAAAATGAACAGATTGTTACGAGCTAGAGGTTCTCCAAGGCAAATTCGTTTTCCCACTCCAAAATTTATCATCCAAGGATCTCGTACAAATGCTCCAGTTTTTGGATTAATGAATCTTTCAGGTCTGAAAACCTCTGGATCTCCCCAGTGTTCTTTGTCATGAAGAACACTCCATAAACTTATAAACATCATTGTCTCCTGCAAACACAAAACAATTATAAATATTTTTGGTAACAAAAATTTTAAGACACCATTTACTGTATGTGTATAAATTACCCATTACCTTAGGTAGTATATATCCATTAAGATATGTATCCTTCTCTACAGTGTGAGGTGGACATAGCGGAGCTATTGTGTTAATCCTAGAAACTTCTGCTATTACAGCTTCCATGTATGGTAAACTGAAAACCAATTCAAAGTATCATTGATACTAATCTTCTGCTACTAAATAATCAGAGTATTGTATGAGAATAAATTACTTAGGCTTGTCATCTAATGATATCTTTCGCCCTTTGCCAACTATGGTATCAAGTTCTTCGTGCAGCTTATCTTGTACATTTGGGTACATGGCAAGGTACATAACAATAAATCCAAGTGTATTAGAAACAGACTCAGCACCAGCACCAAATAAATCAAAGATGATGGACACAAGCCCATCCTCTGGAACAAATATAAATTGTTTATACAGTTGGTTATTTTAGAGAATTACAATTTATTTATTATTGGTTCTTAAAAGATTTATTAAGTGGGCAGTAATAGGGGAAATTATATCTTATATAGATTCTAACTCGTGCTTTTTAAGAAGAATGTATAAATTTTGAGCATGAATATAAGGTGTTTAACAATGACTTGGCAAAATAATGAAACAATTGATCTTTTACAGAGTAATTTAAGTCATACTTGTAACACATTATTTTCATAATTTATTATTATTAATATTATATATATAATTTTTATTTTATTGTTTTTATTTAACTGGGCTCATTATTACTAGTGTTATCTATAATTCCTTTCTCTCTTGGTACTTAAATTTCTGAGATATGATGCTTCCCATTACTCTTTGTCACTCCAATGCCACCGGTAGGGAGGTTGGAAATTACCATATTCCCGGCAAACATTCAGTCTTGCAATAACTACTTGTGAGAAAGGAGCTGAAGTGTTACTTGTTGCCTTGGATCTCTACCATACTGTTGGACTTTTGATGAAACTTTTGTTACAAGTAAATTTTATAAGAAAGGTCTGTAAATGGTCATAAATTGTTTAATTATATACAACAGATGTTAAATTTAAACCTTTGGTAAAATAATAATGTACTTGGAATGTTGAATTTTTAATTGTACTTAATAAATGTTTA
This sequence comes from Eucriotettix oculatus, assembly GCA_034510155.1. Classification (NCBI taxonomy): domain Eukaryota; kingdom Metazoa; phylum Arthropoda; class Insecta; order Orthoptera; family Tetrigidae; genus Eucriotettix; species Eucriotettix oculatus. The sequence goes on from CM067379.1 coordinate 26,602,060, forward strand.
TATGCTTTTAAGCAACCTAAAAATAAATTAATTGTCAAAAGCCAGTAATGTTATATAAATAGTTAAGATAATGAAAAGTAAATATACGCTACGAAAGCATAGAGCATAGAAAATATAAATGTTTATAAAACATGTGTTTTTAAAAGTAGTAATGAAATCAGTCCTAGTTATCAATTTATTACTTGCCTGTAAAATATGCATCCTGACCATCTTTAATTTCCTTTAAATACACATCAATGAAGTCCCTTGGATTATCTTCATCAAAATCTTCCATATGTTGTCTGATAACATTCTGTGAGAACATGAATATATTTATAAAAATGTTTCTGTTACTTTAATTAAGCAAAATTTGTATTAAGAAATCTCCCCCATATTAAAGAATTTTCACAAATCCCTCAAGCCAATATAGAAATACTACATTTAAAGAAAATCAAATGAATTTAATGAAAACTAAATTAGCATTTATTATCCAGAAAGAATGATGTAGTCTTTCTGTTTAGTTAAATTTATTTTATTTCTGTCAGTATTGCTTTATGACCAAGTTTGACAATTTTTAAAATACTGCCTCCCACTAGAGCATATAATACATAACTTTCAAATTTCTAAAGCTCATGATTGTGGTAATATCATTAATTGAATTTTCTACAAAAATGTTTGCCAACAAAAAATAACTACATACTCACTCTAGCAAATTCTTGTATGTCTGTCCTCATTTGAATTTCCTCAGATTTTCCAAACAATCCTGGTGCAATTTTCACAAGAAATGGAACAAGTAGTTGAAGGAAATTTCCTGTGGGTCGTCCAGTCCTGAACATTGAGTTGACAGCTTCCAGGATTTTTTTAAGTTGTTCATCATTACTGTCAAAGCGTTTGCCAGCCATAATTGCCCATAACACATTTACCATTCTCAATCCAAAGATATCTGTTGCCTGTGTTCATTATATACACTTGAAAAATGCTTATAATACATAATTCGGTATAAAATTATAAAAGTTAACAAAACAGTGTTCATCTTAAGTTTAATCTATAATTAAAAATGGTAAATCCAATAACTTGTAAATTAAATCTTGTGGTTTTAATGATAAAAATTTCATTTTTATATATTTGTTACAAATCATTTATTTAACTCTGCTAAATGATCAATTCTATGACTTTCCATTTACGTTTATAAAATTAATTAATAAATTAATGGAAATAAATTCAGTATTTTGCTTAAAAATGAGATATATACATAGTGAAGTAGTATTGCTTTTTTCTTACAATAACTTTTCTGTCTCTGATTGCTTCTATAAGATCATCAACTTCCTCTAACATCAGGCCTTCCATACTTTTCTTTCCAAATCCAAAATCCCTTAGGTGTCGTAGAGTAAATCGTCTCTGATTCACCCAGAATGGACCATCAGTGAAAAAAACTCCTATAAAATAAATGACAAGAAATCAGCATTTAAATGATTTAATATTTCACAATATATAAGGGCCAAAAATCAGTTATGATGTCATTATTTACTAAGATGAATTACTTGTACAAAATGTTAACAATAAATTATTCATATTCTATGTTGCATCTACAGTATATATTATATTGTTGTTTCAGTTTTTTGGAAGTGCTCACCTGATGAGTTCCAAAGATTGTGGATGAAACAGTGTTTTAGTAACTTTTGTTACCTTATTTTAGAGATAATTTTACTTAGTATATAGTTAATTCATTGAAGTGGAGTATGGCTGCTTTATTTGTAAAAGATTAATTATGAAATCACTTAAACGGACTCCAGTAGAACATTATTTATTTGTTGTAATTATAAGGCCAGTTCTTATACAATACCAGGTTGGTCTACTAACCTAGCAATTTTTCAAAGTTATATCACTACAACAGCATAAGATTAATTTGGATTTCAATAGGGTAATTCAAAATAAAATATAAGATTGAAGATGACAAAGAAGTCGAAACCTTTCAACAAATAAATAACATTCTACTAGAGACTGGTTAAGTTGTTTAATAATTCTCCTTATAAATAAATCATTATATTCTGTGAATTTTCAGTGTTACTTGCAACCATGTAGATTTAATATTTCATTCAAGCTATATTTTATATCATTATAAAAATAATTTCAACTCTCCAAGAAGCTTATGCCAATTTATTTATTATTAAAATAATTTAATATTTATTTTAATAATAAATAAATTAACAACATATTTTTCATTATATTGTTGAAGTATTACACACTTTCAAAAATTTACACAAAAGACAAATAGATTTGTTTTTGTGCTGATATAAGTAGATATCAACGTACCAAGTCGTTTGTCGAATGTTCTTTCTCGAATTGATGCATTGTCTGGACGGGCTTGGAATTCTTCTCTCTTTAGAACTTCCATAACAGTGGAGGCTCCACAGATGGCAACAGCTTTCAAAGATGGTCCCAACAGTAATCCTACAACAGGTCCATATTGTTCCCTCCATTTTTCCATCATTAAATGTGGAAGTACAGCAGGCATGGACAAACCGTTTCCCAGTATCGGTAAGTGTGGTGGACCTGTAACGAATAAATGAAGTGTTTTAATTCACTAGCACAAGTTGCACTGTAAATACTGAATTCTCTTGAGTCGTATATCAATTAACAACTTTTTAAAATTGATTATATGAAATTAAATTGTGACCATTTCACAGAGAAACAAAGCTTTTATTCAATTGATACAATATTTCACTTTTCATATTTGGGACTTAATCAGGTAAATTTCTAGAGGGTATTAAATTTTGAAGTATTTGGTTATACATTAATTTATACAAAAATGGATGCAGCCCAGGAAGAAATTTATTTATACAACTATTTAGACCTCTAATTTTGTAGGAATTAATTAATAACTTTGTTTATTAAATAAAAGTACATCAAAATTTGTCAGAAATAAATAAATAAATATTTATTTAATATAATTACAATGTTTAGTCCATCTTTGTAGAATTCACCAGGTAAATTTTTTAATGTATGAAACTATTATACAAAGTGGATAACCATAACCATCACTGGACGAAGTCTACAACACAAAATTATCCATTTAAAAAATTACCTGATGAAGTCCACAAAGATTACCAAAACATCTGAATTATATAAACTAAATATAAAATAATTTTTTTGCTGAAATATTTGACTGTATTTTTATTCATTATACATAATGTCAGATATTTGATTTTTTTTGAAGAACTTGTTTTCTCTATGAGTTGGTAGTTTAATTTAATTTTATATACTATCTTGAATGCTGTTTGCTGGCTGAACTAATTGTCATTTTATGGTTATGCAAAGAAGTAATTATTACGACTATTTATGTTCGAATTGAAGATCAAGAAAGAGAAAGCCAAGGAAGCAGTCTGTCACCAATGCTGCTTAACTTATATATAGAACAGGCAATGAAGAAAGTTTAAAACAGAATATGGAAAAGGATTCATATTGCAAGAGGAAGAAATAAAAACCATACACTTTGCTGATTATATTATAGTGTTATGAGAGTCAGAAGAAGATTTGGACACCAATATAAGTAGCATGAATGTGGTCCTGGAGAAAGAGTTTAATATGATAATTAATAGAGAGAAAACTCAGGTGATGGAGCATAGTATGGAAGGGATATTTTGAATTTTGCTACTTGGGAAGCATAATAACTAGTGTAGGATAGCACAGGCAAGGAAGGCTTTCACAAAGAAGAGGAATTTACTTATGGTTAATATAAGTGTGAATATTAGGAAATCATTGCTAAAAATGTTCGTACAGAGTGTAGTGTTATATGGGTGCAAAATGTGGACGGTAGCAGTTAGAGTTAAAGGAAAAGAATCAAAGCTTTGAAATGTGGTGTTATATGAGACTGCTGAAAATCAGACGGGTGGATTTAATACTAACAAGGAAATTCTAAGCAGAATAGGGGAAGAGCGAACAATAAGAAGAATGTTGGGCAAGAGAAGGGATAGATTAATAGGCCACATATTAAGACATGAGGTTCTTGTAAAATTAAATGTGTGTGGGGTAAGATAAGCAGAGGGAGGAAAGGTTGGAATACGCTAAGTAGATTATGGCGGATGTGGGATGTTGTAGTTATGCTGAAAAGAAAAAGGTTGCACAAGATAGCTTAGCATGGAGGGTTGCATCAGAGCAGTCTTAGGACTGAATACCACAACATTAAATTTCATACATTAATTTATGGCAAAATGTACTCTCTATTGTTAGCGTGCTGAAAACACGTGGGCGCGTCAGTTGGCACGTGCTGCAAAGTGTATCTTAAATAGATACTCTTTGATGTGCTGATGATGGACAAAAGGGAGTTTTAATGTCATTAATTTTGGAAAGGAAGGAGGAAAAAGGAAAGAATAAAATAAATAAACTGATGTGTATATCTTAGCGCGGAACAAATTATATTACTTCTCTAAAGTGTTATATTTCCTAAAATCGTCGCTTTTCATCAAGATCTTTGGAAAATTTATCCAATCACACCTTTATGATTTAATAGAAAGTTCTCTCGTCCTCGGGATTCTTACGTGGTTGTACTGAACGTTCTGACTGTAATCTTTAACGTTTTCTTCGTCAGTCAGGTGAAACATTTCTACCTCCGAAGTCTTCTACACAATCAGTAACTTTGTGCTGATTATTATTGGAAGAACGGTGACTTAAAAGTAGTGGTGATTTCCGTAAACGTGTTGGTTATTGATTGAACCTTTATCTGACGATCAAAGCATGCATTAAAATACGTTTTATGTTAACGTAAGATGGCGTTCTAAGGTCTTCATCGAAAAATTGAGAACCCACTGAGCTGTTAATTGCTAAATAACCTTCCTCCACCATGACTCGGCGTGCTTGCTCAAAGTTTATATAACTTAATGGAGTGAAGCTGTGTTACGAAACAATCCCATCTGATAACGATATTGATGGTCGATAAAGAGTAGTTTAATCGTGTGCACATGTTTATCTGTTTTTTTTTCAGGAAGCAATGAATGAAATGACAAAAATATTATTTACGTTTTTCTTATCTCTAAAAAACGTGAGAAATGTTAGATGAGGCGTGTATAATGTAATTTTAAATTTTACCTGGAGGAAATTTGGAAGGCTTCATGTACAACCAATGGAGAAGAAGTCCCAGGCATCCAACCAGAACAATCAGAGGAATCAGCATCTGGAAACGATATCAGGAGAAAGAATAATTTATCTTGAAAATTCCAGCAAAAACAGAACTATTAAAATGATCATTTAAAAGAGCGTTTACAGTTAAGTGACTTATACCGAATTAAAAATAAACGAACTTCTTATTTTGCAGATGGAAGTAGAAGGAAATAATACGGTACCCTCCTACAATTTTATTCGATAAAACACGAAGCTCCAAGAATATATTTTTACCATGCGTGTATGGGCGAAACTTTTTTAAACCACATGAAGACGTCCTAATCAAGGGACGAAACGTTGTCTTTATTTAACTTAGTAGGTATGATGGCCCCTCCGAGAAAAATGTCGGATATTTGATTTCTCGGTATATATTTGTGTATGCTGCGATCAACTCCAGGTTTTCCCATTCGAAAGATCTCTGTAAAAAGTTTCTGTGGCCTAAAATATATAAATATATTTTAATATTAGCATAAATAAACCCTTTCTTTATTCTATTTCTAGAAACTATGAATATATGGTTGAGAAACGTAACGATTGGGTCTTCCTTGAAAAACCGTACTAGGTTAACAAATCACGGTATTTTGTCCATTTTTATTAATAACACGACTGCACTTACTGAGTGAAATAATTATAAGAAAAGGTCCCTTCACTTCCTAATTTCATGAAATTTCTCGAAGTTATCTGTATTTCTTGTCAATGTGCCAATATTTTGCCACTGCAAACGAAATTATCGCAAGGTCAAGAGATATATATATAATCCTACCAAATCCAGAAAGATTGTCCGGCAATACAATGTTCCTATCACTTCTGAAGACTACTATTCGTGTTTTAAACCAAAACTTTTTTTGGGGGGGGGGGGAGGTTAACAGGCTACATGGTGATCCTAAAATAGGCAACTCCCCTTTAATAGTATAGGAAGGGGGATGTGTGGAAGAGTAGTCCAAGGTAGCTAAGGGTTGACTAGGGCCCCTGGGCTATAGGTTAAGGATTTTACCGGGCATTTCACCTAAAGAGATGCAAGGGAAACCCTGGAAAATCTGCATCAGGTAGGTCGGGCTTTGTGTATTATTCCCACGCCCTTCCGAGATGAGTTTGCTGTGGGGTCGCAGCATTCCCCTCTCCGTGTCTCCACCAGTTTCAGGAGGCAGTTGGGTGACTGATCCAATGGAATCAGTGGACAACTCTTACCGTATGTCCGAGGTCTCCGACCGCAGTACATACAACTCCTAAAATAGATTAAGATGTCTCGGCTTGAGGGAACTTTTAAAAAACCCAGAGAGAGTACGAGGCATTCCCAAAGGTAGGTCCCGCAGTCAATCTGGGGAGAAATACCTGCGAGAGAAAACTCCCACTCAATCCCAAACCAAAACATCCTTAGAATGCTCGTTTATATAACACTGAAACCGTGTATGTATGTGTGGAGCATATATTACACCCGCGGTATCTATTCTGAAATTCTGGGAAATATGAATTAACCGTGTATTTTTCGTGAAATATAGCTCCTTTAATTATCTGGTTCTATTAAAATAAAGCGAGGAGTAATTACATTTTACGTTGTCTTCTCAAAGACTTCAAAGTTGAGGAACTTGCCTGAAACTGTTCTCCCTTCACTTCACTCATCGTTAACTTTTAGATTCGATATGGAATCAGTAGACACAGTCAGAAATGTTTGCGCCTGCCTGTTGACTCTCACAATCGTCACGGAAGCAGCACTTTCCTCTCATCTGTCAACAGAGATGTCCTCGTCCACTCTTTTGTACCAATTCTTCGACATTATTCTGCTGAAACCTTGTTTTTCTAGAAGCGACGGCAATGTCACTCCCTGGAATTACAACATGGATCTCCATCTTGTCACTAGCGATACAACAGTTTTCATTCGATGTAGGGCTGACTTTGTTACAAGCCAAACCAATTAAATAGGTGCCATGGGTGCAGTTACTTGAAGCTCAGCGGTAATGAGATGGATGGGAAGAACAACTGTCGAGATCCTATAGTGCCTTTGGTCAAAATGTCTCTTCAACGAATGGCACAAAATTACGTTCAAATCACTTTTGAAAAATGGCAGTGGTCATCCAAGAGTCGTAAGTTACTGGGACCGACTTACTTTTTCAGATGCACAACGGGTATATTGGTCAGTAACATTGGTGAAAACAGATTTATGAGAGTCACATGTAGAGATTCCATCGGCATCAGTTTATAATAAAGAGCTCCACGTCACACTTGCTCATCACAGTATCCACCATTTTCGATCACATGGCTCGGAAAGTCACCGTCACCGTTGATTTTGTCTCTCTTGAGGCAGCTTCCTGGAAAATTCCGAGTTTAACTTTTCCACCCTGAAAGCCGTCCATTTCAATCCTAAAACGTGTCATCACCAACAAAAATATTGGGAAATTTTAGAACATGAGCTTTCAAAATTACCACGGAGTCACTTCGCCTTTGAATAGACCACTAGTCAAGTTCATTATCTTCACCGACTCGTGTCCTTTTTCCTTTGCAGTCCAGCATCACTTTCAACAGAAGCTTCAAAATCTCTCAATTTCTCTTCTTAGAGCATAACCGTTATTGAACGCTAAATTATCACTTTTGGACGTCTATTTTCTAATTAAAATATATAAATCTGCGACCGACCAAAAATTTAATACCACAAGAAATTTAATTGTTCATCGATTTACTTGAAGGAGTCTCGAAATTCAATAAATCAATAATTGGGCAATTAAGTATGTATAAATAAAAGACAAGTCCCAAAATTGCGAACGAAACGTCGTAACAGCGAAGAAACACCTGATATTTATTATTATAACAGAAATAAATGGCATCGAGTCAGAAAACTATTTATTACTAAAATAATCCAATTTCCGACTTTTGATCCTCTGATGGGACGGACGGATCTCTTCACGTACAGTAATTAGTTACAATATCTGACTGTTCGGAAATCAATAAATAGTAAAACTGTCAAGAAAGTGATGGAAGAAGGTATTGTATAGAAAATTATTATGAATTGTTATACCCGACGAGGCCCCAAAAAGGAGTGAAACATTGTAAATTGGATATTTTTTTGTTATTAAGAAGTTTTCAAACTCGAAACGTTGTAAATATCTGATGTGTTTAAAAATTTATTATCTGACATATTGGCTGTATTGAGCTTTATTTATTCATTCTATGCTATGTATTTAGAAGCGTCGATAGGTATAATTAGTTACCATATACGAAACAAACAATAATGTTAATAAAATAAGTAATAAGAAGAGTACAGCAAGAAATATAGGAGAATAATAACAAGTGAATTATTGTTTGAATCATGGGAAACGTTGACACGCTAATAGATGCGATTAAACACGATAGAGTATTTGATCTGTTATTATTCAGACTTTTTCCTTAGAAACATAAACAAATGTTGAGGTAAACAGTTTAAATCATTTTTCATAACAATGGCTCTAAGAATGCGGTGCCATATTTCCCCCCAAAATGTTGAGTTAAGAGGATTGATCCTTGCGCAACGCCTTTTTCCGCGACTCACCTTGTGACTGTGTGTTGTGAGCTGCCGAGAACGCTGTGTTGTGCCGTACGCACGTATGCTTCTGGCTCCGCAGAATTGGTGATGGGCTGCGTTACGTCACTATATTTAATCTGCACGGCGATGGCCGAGCAGCCTTGGACTAGACTTTGAGCACAAGAGTTGCATAAGGCACACAGACGAACGGTGGACTGTATTTCGTCCAGACTCGCTGCAAGAACCACGACCTTCGTTATAATTAATCCTCCTCAACAAGGCGGTGACTAAGTTGCGTCAGAACTTCACGCTAAATGGAAAACTGTTGCATGATGTATTCGTAATTGACTGTTAGTTACGACTTTACCTAAAATAAAATCATAGTAACAAAGAATATGTAAAAACTTAGCGATTTACAATCCTATTGTCACTGAGGATCTAAAATACAGGCCTACGTGAACGTTTTCCATTTCTGTGGGCAAGGACAAGCGAATTAGGTGGGCAAGATTATCCAACCAGACAGTAGAAAAAAGCCATACCTAACTAATAACACAGGAGAAGCTTGTCCAAGTAGAAATTTTATGGAGACTAAGATGCTGACAGAAGTGCCTTTCTGATTGGTAAACTGTACAACACAGATTGGTATACAAATGAAAATGACCTTAATATTTACCCCATAGTTATACAAATTTTCAAAATTAGATGGGATTACTATTTTTATAAATTGACAAAAATTCCATTATCAGAAATTCTTATCTTAATCAATTTAATTTTGAATTCCAGTTATTTATCCTTGAAAATATTTATTATTCTCAAATTAGTGGTTCCCCAAGGGTAAATAATTTATCTCATTTTTGGTTAATTAGTAATGAGAGATTTGGAAGCCTTATGTATTTCAGCTTTACATTATAAACCATTAAGTTACTTCAGATTCTTTTAAATAATTTACTCAATACTTGCAGTAAATATCTTTGTAACTTAAACTTCACATTTGAAATTGAGAAGGATCCCTTCATTTTCTAGCTGTTTTGTTAATAGTTTCCAAAAATTTAATCCATCCCATAGAAATAAAAATAAATTGATTATAATTTACTGACGGTACTAATAAATAGAAATTAATATTGTTCATCTCAATCCTAACTAATTTGAAAAATCTATTACATTGTTAACAAAAGGTTATTTGTTCATGACATCTTAACATAAATGAAACTTATTTTTTGTTTATTAGTTTGGAGCTCCCCTGAAAGCATGAGAATGACCAAAATTTCAAAGACCTTAAGTGTCTTAGGTTCAATATATAAAGGGAGCCTTGCTTACAGAACCATTTTTATCAGTGATGTTGAGAAATATTTTGTGGTATTTAATAATATAATGTTACAAAATAACTACAGTCAATAGAAGTTTATTCAAACTTATAAATAAGATTCTTGGCAACAATAACTTGCAAATTTACAAGCAGCATTACAAAAGAGTAAGTTATCGAGAACTGAAAATTGCTTCAAAAGGTTGTGGTGCAGTTGTGAAACCAGAGACTGGTATTAATGATGGTGCTGGAGCATCTTCTGGAAGGTTGATTTCAAATTCTTGAAGAATCCTTCCCAGAAAGAGAAACAGGTTGCTTCGTGCCAGAGACTCACCCAAACATACACGTTTGCCAAGCCCAAAATTGATCATCCAAGGATCTTGAACAAAACGGCCAGTCTGTGGATCAATGAACCTCTCAGGTCTGAATACCTCAGGATCACCCCAATGTTTCTTGTCATGTAGTACACTGTATATGCTTATGAAAACCATGGTATTCTGTAAGGGAAAACGAGCTTTTGTAGAGATTAAAGTAATGCCTTTGTAGCTAAAGTGAAGAAAAACTAATATTTTGGTACCTACTTTAACTAACAACTATAATCTTTAATCGATAATAATTTTCCTAAATACTAAAGTTGTGGCTTGAAATTCAAGTATTTCATTTTTATTTGGTGCTTTTTGGTTTTACTTTGTTACATACTTTTTAATAATTGAGTGTCAGAGTATTCATATTTCTCTTGAAATGTAAACTATTTAGGCCTACTGTTTCATTTTGTATGAATTAACTATATAATTCTTCCCTGATATATTGAACTGATTTACCTTTGGAATTAAGTAGCCATTAAGGTATGTGTCTCTTTCAGTGCTGTGTGGGGCTGTCAGTGGAGCTATTGTGCTTATTCGGGACACTTCTGCTATAACAGCTTCCAGATATGGTAACCTTAAATGATATTTTACATATTTCATTATCAGTATATTAACCCAATGTGTGTATTTGTTTGAGAAAGGACTTACTGATGTCTGTCATCCAAACAAATCTTCCTCCTCTGTCCAGTGACATTGTCCAGCTCAGTATGTAATTTGTTTTGTACTTCTGGGTGAAGAGCTAGATACAGAATCGCAAAGCCAAGAGTGTTGGATGTTGTATCAGCACCAGCACTGAATAAATCAAAGATGATGGCTAACAACCCATCCTCTGAAAAGATTGAAGTAATGAAGCACTTAAAGGATTAAAACATTAATGGCAGTTTTTATTTACATCCTTTCAATAATTAGTACTTGAAATATTGAACTCATATTTAAAAATAAATTAATATATTAATATATAAGGATTCAAAAATTATATATTAAGTTTATTTTTTTATAAAAGCAAAGCAAAAATAGTGCCTTATCTTTACAAGCCCTGTATCTCACCAGTGAAGTATTCATTTCCACATCCATCAATTTCCTTCAGGTAGACATCAATGAAATCTCTTGGATTGTTTCCATCCAGATCAGCTATATGTTCTTTTATTACTTCCTAAAAAGTGACATCTATTGTAGTTATTTGCCTCATTTATGGTTGCAGGATCTTTGAAATGTAAGAAAAGTGTGTCACTTTCTGAAAACTAGATCACATACCATTGTCACACAAGAAATGAGTAAACCTTCGAAAGTAATTTTAGTTCACTATCAATCAAATCAAATCATGATGTTATTAACTTCTTTTAATGTTAAGAATATTTTGTATAAGTACAAGCTTTTGTCAACGCTAATGATTAAGAAACTGATTTTAAACTCTGTCATTTTTTGAGCATGCATAATCATGTTAATTGCATCTTCTGAAGAATTAAGTTGCTGAAAGAAGAGACTTTATAAAATCTAATAGACAAGTTGATAAAAAGAAAAGCAATTTTGCAATTTAGATTTGAGCATGTGAATCAGCCATTTCACCAAAAAGATGTTCAATTACCATTAATTCCTTTAACTGACTGCCTCACAAGTTGAAACACTTAACAAAAATTTATTTCAAAGCATATTATTACAGTTGTAAAAAGAATATTTCTTCATTCAAATGTTGACTGTAATAAAATGTATATAAGAAATTTAACATTTATAGAGTACCAATAATTTATTTCTACACTTCAAACACACCAGAGCTTGTGAGATTATATTCATCGAATACTAGAATTGAAATATATTCTTACTCATATTGAATGTGAATATATTTTAATTTAAACTGTCGATGAATATGATCGAAAGCTCCGGTGTGTTGAAGTGTAGAAGTAAGTAATTGTGGCTCTATAGCAGAAGCTGTGCATAAGGAAATGTGGCTAACAGTTTTGTGTTGGAGTGTAAAAATGAGAGGCAAAGATTTGAATGAGAATTATATAATTTTCTGGTAATTGTAAGCATTAGAATATGAAAACATTAGGTCAATGTTACTCTGACCTTGAAATTATGTCATCTACGACACAGCTATACTTGTGAGACTAATTATTAAATAGAGCAATGTATGATATTGCTATATAATGTATATATCAATTTGTAATGTCAGACTTCATAATGCTTGACTGATTGAAGAAAATGTCTAATAATAATGTCAAGAAAGGAACAATCTGAAGAACATAATTATTATAAGTTAATGGAATATTTAAGGGCAAATGCAAATTAGTAAACAGTATAATGCAAGATAGATAAGATTACAAAAAGTTTTAAAAAAAGTGATTGCTATAAGAACTATAATTTATCGAAGTTGTGATTTATGTTAAACAGTGGAAGAGCAATTTTTCTCAATTAGATACTCATATCAACCATACTTAAACAAAGGCTCTTCCTTAAAGATGTTTTTGGTGTCAAAAGTCTTGTGTTCTAGTTTTTAATAAATGCTATTGTTATTATTCTACTTGAAAATGTATTTAATCAGATCTACAATTACATTTCAACTTTCAGTATTTGTTATCTATTATTAAAAGGTAATATTGAAACTCAAGACTAGATTAATTACATTTTTTAGTTCAAATACCAATAAAAAAAAGTAAAATAAATTAAAACATAAACCAAATTAACAATAACGTTTTCCTGCAACACTTACACGAAGGAATCCTTGAATATTATCACGGATCTCTGTTTCTTGTTTCGTCCCGACGATACCAGGGGCAAGTTTGGCGAGGAAAGGGAGGATTCGTTGCAAGAAAGGTCCCGTGGGATTTCCGGATCTGAACATGGTGTTGACGGCCTCCAGGAGATTCTTGAGGCGGACGTCTTTACTGTCGAATCGATTTCCAGCTAACACGGCCCACAGGACGTTCACCAGACGAAGACTGAATATGGTTGTCGCCTACCAGAACAGTATAAAAATAAGCTACGGAGAAACATATAAGATAAACAATATTTTAAATGTTCATTAAATACAAGTTCAAATTAATTCTTCCATAGCGAAACAAGTTTCCTTACGGTACCTTAGTCTTCTCAAAGACAACCATTTCTTCCTATTTTGCAACCTCTTGACTTTCATAATGCCAGTAACCTCCTATACATCACTCCGATCCGCCACAATTTTAGTTCTATTGTTTTTTAATATTCGGGAGTCCAATTCGAAATTTTAATTACATATCTTTGTATTTAATAATGTGTAAGATTGTCACAAGCAATGCAGTATGAAATCTTCATCTGGTTTGGAATAATTTTGGATCTGAATCAACTTCTAGTACCCAGTTGTGTCAATTAAGAAAAAAATAATAATGTGCGTTTTGTAAAACATGGTGTGCCTCAGGGTTCAATGCTTAGCCCTTTCTTATTTATTATATCTTTAATAATTTTGTTTACAGTACTCCCATTGAAGCTAGATCAATCATATGCACATGACACTACATTTACCCCTTCTTTCAAAGGAATGGGCTTCCAGCAATGTTTTAATATTAAATTAATATTTTTAAAGCATCTTCCACTCAGACAATATGTCGGACATTTTCCTTTCAATGTTATTAAAATTTTTAAATAATTGGAAGATTAAGTTTTAATAAATTATAACTCAAAACGTACAAAAAAATAAAGAATTTTTGAAACACCTTGAAATTTCTACTAAGTCACTTATGCCTAAGACCAATTCTCAGACAAACCAACTTTTTATATCATTCCTACAACGGTTGGTCCTCACGTTTGGGACTTGCTCAGGAAAATTTCTTCAGGATTTAAATTTGAAAGTATCTAGATAAACATTAATGAAGGCCAAAAAAAATACATCCATAAACATAAAATTGGGTCTAGACTCATTTCGGTTGGATGCAGCACACAAAAGTTTTATATATTCGGACATCTAGCCTCGTTTAGTTATTGATTTAATAACATGCTTCTAAGTTTAATATCCTGATGTCTCAAGTCTGAGGACGAACCGTTGTAAGGATTGAATAAAAACTAAGTTTGTCTACGAATTGGACGTTCAATTCTATTCTTTTTCTATAATACTGTTTCGCAAAATAAATTAAAAATTCAGAGCTATGAAAATAAATATTTCTGTCTCTGACTATAATTGAAGTTCTCCCGCGTTAATAAAAATGTAACGTGTACAAATTATCGATGATGCCTCTGGTAGCTTTCAGTATCACGAAAACGTTCTCCGAATTTTTGTATTGATTATGTCAATTAATTTTGTCAGCATTTTTCTTACTTCTTTGTCTAATTAATTTCCCGTGCGACTACTGTCAATTGTCCATAAGAATATGTCCACTACTTGCCTGTAATCTTTTATCTCTTATGTCCTCGACTAAGTCGTCCACTTCTTCCAGAATTAGTCCCTCCATGCTTTTCTTTCCGAAGCCAAAATCTCGGAGGTGCCGTAGGGTGAATCGCCTTTGATTAACCCAGAATGGTCCGTCCGAAAAGAGAACCCCTAAAATCAAGCTGTGAGTGGATTAATCTATTACATCAATTTTTTTAGTTCAAATAAGTAAACGAGACAAACTGAACCGTGCAAGCGTCACTAGATACTATTAAAATAGAAGAGAGGAATTATCAGAGGGGAATAACTCCGGTACTCTGCTGCTTGTCCAGTTAACACAGTTCAGGTTCTTCAAACTGAAAATACCTTGCTTGAAATGAGGCATTAAATTTGAATAAACAGAACATGGTATTTAACTGGCATTTACTGAGGGCAACTTATTTATATACTATAAATCAGCTCTTTGATTTCATATAGAATTAAATTAAAGGCATAATCACAAACAAAACTAAGTTTCTTCAGTGACAAACCAGTTTTCATTGTGTAGTTTTTCCTTCTTTTTGGATAAAGTTATATTTTGTCATGTTGATCATAAATATATTTCAAAGTTTGTCTTTAGCGTTTTTGTAAACATTTATTAAAATATTAGTAGGTCAGACAATTCTTAACTTTATTTAAATTATTTAATAAATATTGGCGTTAAGGATGTAAATAATTTATTTCCGAAGTTAGAGTGAGTGAATGGTTGGAATTGATGATTTCTTCAAAGATATTTATGATAAGAAAACTATTAAAAAATTCAGTAGCATTTAAATTATTTCTAATATTGCCAACATGAGGAGATGACAACAAAAATCTCCTGAATTTTGTTGGGATTAATAAATAACGGAAACTTTTTACCTCTAGTGTTAGATTTTCCTGTTAAAATACATATTTGATTTGTTCCCTTTCCATAACAAATTTGAATCATATTAAATTTTTAATACTTTTGTTAATCATGAATCTTTTCCGACAATTCATCAGCTGAAATTATTCACTCTAAATTTAGAAATAAAATATTTTCAATCTTACCGTCTATGTTGAAGAAATGATGTAAATAATCTTGAAATTTAACTGAATAAAATTTGAATATTTTAAGTAATGTTTAAAAATTACATAGAAGAATTTTAAAGAATGTTTATGATGAACGTGACAAAGTATCTCAGGAAAAAGCTTTATTACCTTATTCAAAACGGAAAAGAACTACACAATTCAATAAGAACTCAATGATAATTGGTTTGCGAATCTCACTGAAAAAATAACGTTGTTTGTCTGATCGATAATTTCATTCTATTCCATTCTTTTGGCGGTTCGACAGACGCTAATTGACATATAATTCAGTTTCGATTGAGTCGGAGGAACTGACCAAAGGCTTTTTGTTCAATCTGCAGTCCGATTTTCCTAGCGGATAAGACGTAAACTTATAGTGTGAAGCGAACGTGGAAATCGTAAAATGAACAACGTGGATAACAGACACAGATAATATGAAATTTTTTGGAAATAAGCGGTACACCAAAAAAGGAATTTGTTTGTGTGCAGTGGGATCAGAAGAGAGAATGAATCAAATGAAATTCTATCTTTGGAAGATTTTCCCCTACCCTCGATAAATAAATAAAATAAAAAAAACACTGACCAATGCGCTTGTTGAATGTTCTCTCCCTGAAACGTGCCGTGTCTGGTCGACTTTGGAACTCGTCTCGTCGAAGGACTTCGAACACAGTGCTGGGTTCGACGACGGCAATCGCCTTGAAAGATGGCCCCAGGAGCAGACCAATAACAGGACCGTAACTGTCCCTCCACTTCTCCATAGTCAGGTGGGCCAACTTCCGAGGCATTGACAAGGCGTGGCCGAGTACAGGAAGACGGGCTGGACCTGCCATTACAAAAATCAATTTTACTCTTCTCCTTTATTTATCAGCAAACTGTCTCTTTTTTTTAATATTAACAAACCTGGCGGATAATTAGGAGGTTTCATGTACCACCAGCTCTTGACAAGGTACAGACAACCGGCCAGAAACAGTAATGCCAAAAACATCTGCAAAGAAAAATATATTTATTTGGTCATCAATAAGTAAATTTTCAGATGTCGGAAAATGATTGTCATGAGTTTTAAATCAGCCCGCACAATAGCAAAATGCTAGCTGAATTTCAAAATAGATTGCGGTAATATGCTATTCATCATAAGTTAATTTTAATGCAGTATGGTTATTTATAAAATATAGGAAAAGTATTTTAGTTCTACTAAAATGGCAAATATTCCATGTACTATTATAGGAAGACGAAATAGTGTTGTCCTTCCTTGGCTCTGCAGCCCATTGATGACCTTGGCCTACCGAGTCGAGTGCGAACTGTCGTCTTACATCACACATTCGAAATTTGGAGAGATAGGTGGGCAGCGTATCGATTCTCGAGCAGTCTCAATCCCAGTCTCTGTGACCATGACGGCATAAGCATCCAAGCCCATGCCAGGATTGGAACCCAGGACCTCTGTGTTGTGAGGCAGTGACACTGGCCGCTAAACCACAGGAGGTAGGCAGTGTAACGAATTAATGTTAATAAACTTTATATATGTTCTGACTTATAGGCTGTTTTAATATTTATTAATTCCATACAGTCACATAATGTAGCTATTTCTCTCATTACACGTCCGCATAAGTAGAGTTTTAAGGAGATGAAACTGACTGTTACGGAAATAAGTTTTCAGGAAATTCTTATCTGTCTTATATGATGTGATTTAAATGTATCACCACAATCACTGAAAATTTTAATGACAGGATTCTTAGGACTTCATTCCTTCTTCTATCGGCAGAAAACATGCTACATTAATTAGAACAACTATTTTAGAATTATGAATTATACAAATGGGCTTTTTATAATGTATAATTATAAACAAATTGTTGTAAAGTTTCAATCAAACTGGTCTTTTTATTTGTAGATGACTATGACATGTGGCAGAATCTCCTTTATATAACGAAAAAAAGTTGTAATGAAAATTAAGAATATATAATTAGAGCTTTATTAAAAGTGAGACATTTAAAACCAGGTTTTTTAATTTCTGTACATGATTTGAAGTTTTCTGTCACGGGAAATTATTCGAATTCACATACCTCTCAACTCGGTGCAAAACAAGAGTTTGCAAGAGCGCCGATAAAGATTAATAGGAGACTGTGAAGACAATCGAGAGGAGATTAAGAGGTCTGGCAGAAGGCAAGTCAAGGAAAGTGCAGTGTTAGTTGATGGAAACAGCCGTAAGTAGCAGCGGCCAGCTTACTTACTGCGCAAATGGTTGAGGCTCCAGATAACCTCGTCCTCGAGTTCCCATCTACAGTTACGTACAAGGATGGTTCTCCCCTCTACCGCAAATCCCCACTACAAGTCCAATGAGTGAGTCATCCTTGCGGTGGTCCTGTATCTAAAACAACCTGAAAGAATTCGACTGCCTCAAACTTAATCTAAGAAAATTCAAGCACAAATAATACTATACTACAATCAGAATTTATACTCTCTATCTCCACTCTAAGAAATAAGAATTAAATTCAATAACACATAATAAATATTTCCTTTAAAACTTTCACAATTTATCACAGAATGTTTGAAATTGACTTAAAGAAATTATATAAAAATAAAAAATAAAATTGTATATGAATATATATAAAATATGTAACTTACAATGAAAATCCCCAACGAGGACATTCTAAACAAAATAGGGGAAACGTGAACAATATGGAAGATGTTGACTAGACAAGGGATAGATTAATAGGCCACGCTTTAAGACATGAGGGTCTTGTAAAATTAACATTAGAGGGAAGTGTGTGTCGTAAGAACAGAAGAGGGAGGACAAGGATGGAATACATTTAGGGAGGATGTAAGATGTACTAGTTATGAGGAAATGTAAAGGCTTGCGCAAGATATGTTAACATGGAGGGTTGCTTCAGACCAGTCTTAGGACTGAATACCACAACAACAACAAGAATATTACTTTAATTTATTTGAAATATAAATGCAATACAACATGCGTTCATAGACTTGTGTTCAAGTAACTTTAGTTTTATTATTTAAAGGAGTTTGAGTTAAATTCTATATTTATAAAAATGTAAGGTAAATATTTTGGAACAAAAATATATAATTAAAATAAAATTAGAACTTAAAATAGTATTTTTTAACATCTACAATACTTCCAACTGGTGCCCAATATATATTTAACATGCATTGTAACAACAAACGTGACAAAAATAATCTGCCTTAAGTCAAAATTAAAAGATTGTCCACTGGAAGGACAATACAATACATGTTCAAAAAACACAAAGTCAAACACTCATTAACTGTTGGATAGTGTAAAAAAGGATTAAATTGGAACCAACTTGCATAAATCTGTCCATATCCAAACATTGCAATAGTTACAATATTTAGTTCTAAATTAGCCAATTCCAGAATAATTATTAATGTATTAATAAAGAAAAGTAAGAAAATAATACTACATTGAGATTTAATTGAAGTATAACAAAATATTGAATTAAAGTAAACAGTTTGGACTAAAGAATAAATATTTTTTACAAAAATATGAATCCTCAATCTCACAAGCACAGATAATATCTTCATTGACACAACATAGTTAAAAGCATAGTTCAATAGTGAAGGGTCTGTTAAATTACAATTTGCAATGAGCACTCAATAAAATATAGTTTTTTATGCAATTTGGGTAGCATAATGTTATCTACTGCACTATTAAAATAATATGTTAACTTTATAAAAATAATGCATTTTGAATCACTGAGAGTGTATTAACATACAAGTATAATTTGTATCAAAATAATCATAAAAATGACTGTATAATATTGAATTAAGTAATGAACAAGCAAACCATTTAAAATATAGTAATAAATTATCACAAAAAGTGTCTGAATATAACAACTAAAACTAATATGATGCATGAAAATCTGTTAAGTCTAGAATAGATCTTAAAATGTATAGTCATAAAATATTGTTAAAACTTTGGTAAAGCCTTCTTGTGCAGAATTGATAATATCGTATTGTTAAAAATTGAAGTAGTATTGAAGTATGATTTATACAATTCTTCATTAATATAAAGCAATATGTAAAATTAAAATTCTAACATGATAGAAAAAATTGGAGAGAATGAAATTGTTTGCATTTCACTGCACAGTTTTATCTGTACTATGTGAACATATTCTCCAGTCTTCATAAAATAATATGGAAAATTTATGCATTGCATAATTTTGAAATTATGGACTATCTGTTTTACTGAGGTCATTTATTGGGTTTGAACTAACATGTGAATAAACTGATAAGTAATATCACTACATCTCTATAATCATTAACAATATTAAACTTACTTGACATCAAGAAATTAGCAAGTTAAGTGCATTACCATTCTGTTATGTCCTCCAGAAAATATTTTCACTAACAACTTTTTATAAGCAATTGTAAATTGTGACTTTTCACCTTAACGGTCAATGGGCACAGTCCATGGCACAATTATTTCACTGTTGCAACTATTTTTTAATTTAAATCTATGTATATGCAATCATTCAAGAAATTAAGGCCAGAAAAAAAATTAAATATGCATCTTTTTACATAAGTAAGTCCCAAAATTAAGTACAAAAAATTGTATCATATTTATGTCTTGAATTAATGTAGTGGTATTCTGAACCATAGAAAATATTTGTGTTTAATTTTTGTTGATTGTAATTTTAATCCATCAATATTTGATATAATCACAAGAGATAAACATTTTATAAAAGGAACTAATCTTTAAGCATCTCACAAAATGTATCCATACTTTCAACAAACGTAATAAAAATAACAATATTTAAGAAATTGCATTACTTTATTCAATAAAAAAGTAATTAAATCATAATTTTGCCTTTTATTCAAAGCATATTGAATGAAAAAAGAGTTTGAACTTGTAAAAAAACTATTTTTTAGGCAAGAGAAGATAATTAAAGCAGTGGAAATAATGTTCTTCAGGAAGCACCACCTTGAAAACACTTCTGCAACAAGGCAGATCTTACATGATTCTAGAATTTATTAATCAACCTGTAACCATTCCAGTTCATTTCCATGCAATAGCATTCAATCAGTGCTGTGCAGATTAAGTATATAGTCACTAAGTGCCCAAGGTTCTGATTTCTTTTGTTTCATTAATTAACTTCACTTAATGTCTCATTTATTTATTTTATATATTTTCTTACATGTATTGATATATTAATATTTTGACATGTTCTCAGGAGAGGTTTAATGGGTGCAAGAGAGAAAGAAATTAATTCAAAGTAAATTGAAGATTACATTTTTATACAACAGGAATTTCTCTTTTCATGTATACAAAAACAGATAAGTAAAAAGACAAAAAATTGCAACTAGATAGAGGTACAGTTAAATTGCAGAAGATCTGTCCAGCTAGAGCCCGACAGTTCCGGAGGTTCTGCACACATTGGATCGTATAGAATTGTTATATTCCTCTCAGAACAACCTTCTACGAAATCTTTGATGGTACAGTCGCAGAACCACGGGTTGTTCCCAAGAGATATGATCATGTCTCGTGCACCGTCCAGCACTGAGATGTTAATAGTTGTCAATAAGTTGTACGTCAAGTCAATCCACTCAAGCTTCTCGTTATTAGAAAACGTGAAATTTGATATTTCGTTTATTCGATTGAATTGCAAATTGAGCGTTTCCAAAAGAGGCAACGGAGCGAACATCTGGTCATCTAGAGTTTGCAGGTTGTTGTAACCAACATCCAACAGAGTTATGTTACCGTTGTTCGCAAACAACCCTGAGGGAATCTCAGTCAATTGGTTCGACGTCAAGTAGACGAGTCTGAGTTTGGACATGGAGGCGAAAAAGACCTCAGGAAGGCTTTCCAGGCCTGTCCCTTGCATGTCGATGTGTTCCATATTGGAATTTTGGGAGAACGTGTCCGGTGGCACCTGGACAAGGTGGTTCCAGCCCACGTTTACGTATGAAAGAAGCGGCAACTGGGAAAACAAGCCGACCTCGACGGTAGTCAGAAAGTTGACGCTGATATCCAATTCTTTGAGCTTTGGTGTGAACCTAAACGTGTCCGCGGCGACGCTTTGGATCTGGTTTCGTGGTAAGTAGAGGTACTCGAGTTCCGGTAGCGTCTGGAAGGAGCTGGAGTCCAAGGACGTGATGTTGTTCCCGGCGAGGTTCATCAGCGCCGTGGTGACGGGGAAGCAATCCGGCACGTCCAGTAAATTCGAGTACGTGCACATGGCGATGTAGCCATCATACTGGCAGACTTCACATTGGCCATGGACGTATCTCACCAGCAACAGAACAGTCACCACCTCAACTTTCATAACCTGCATCCAAAAAATAAGACGGTGTCTTGAGAAGAAAATGTTAAAACTTTTAAAACAGTGAGCTTCTCAGATCTTTGATAAAACGGGGGAGATGTCGCTCCTTATCATTGTCAATTCAGTCTCGTTTTTTTATCACCTTTAAAGGAAGAATCATGGGTTAACTGAGACCACTGATTGATTTGAACGTTTCATCGTTATTTAAATAGTTATATTAGGTTCAAATATTATACATAAACTGAAGAGAAAAATAATTATTAGCGTTTTAACGATTAGACTCTTGTTTACCCAACTCAAAGACTTTATATTTGTTTGATAAAAATCTAATGGAAAATGAACGGTCCTATATACACATCGAAGATTGAAAAATGCTAATAACTATGGCAATGAGCTAAAACATGTGGATGTAAAATATATAGAACTTATTAAGTAGAACAAATGTAGCCCATTTGCTAACCTATATGAACTCAAAAATAGTAGCAGAAATTTTGAAAATATCATGTGATATTGATTTTGTGAGCAAAATAAATTATTAGGACAGAGTTTTTTAATTAATTTAGTTACAATAAATAAATGATATTGCTTCCAATTTTGAAGTATGAAGTTCACATTAATTTTTACAAAACATACTTCAAAATTGAAGGTATGTTTATTATTTTTTCATTTCCAGAAAACTTAATAATAAACAGGAAAACTTTAAAACTTACTGTTTCTTAATTAATTTTGTTAAAATAAATAAACGATGCTGCTTCCAATTTTGAAGTATGAAGTTGCACATTAATTTTGAAACTTTAAAACTGTAAGTAAACTTATTTTTTATTTTAATAAAACTAAATAAGAAACTTGAAAATAAATCTTTAAAACTTATTGATTCTTAATTAATTTTGTTAAAATAAATATATAATATTACTAACAGGACTAATGCTTCAAGATGATTAGTAATATTATTAAATTTTTTACTAAATTAATTAAGAAATTGGAAATTTTAATAATTTATTTTTTAAATAAATGTGAAATTATAGTTTGTAATTTTTTGTACAATTTTTTAAAGTCATATCCTGAAGAAATTTTTCCTGATGATGTCCCAAATGTGCGGAAGAAACGTTGTAAGAATGGAACAAATACTTAGTTTGTCTGTGAATTGGACGTAGTGATTTATGAATTGATGAAATGGTTATTTAGCAAACTAAATCTTTAGTAATGGAGTGATAAGTACGCACTAGAGAAGAGTAGCCAGGTTAATGACCTGAACGGGAGGGAAACATTCAGCAGAAAATTAATGTCAATAAATAAATAAAGTACGTACCAGAATGTTTATTAATTGCAATGTGTGCAGTTAGCGAATAAAACTTAATTCAATAGAAATCAGTTTCATTATCAAGAGAGCGTGCAGACAGATATGGAGACAATCGGACAGAGATAACCTGGATCAGCCTGACGTGCGACAGAATAAATTGCATTTCCCGCGAAACACCTGTCACCTTCAGGGAATTAAACGCGCACGGAACTTATTGTTTCAGTCTTTGTGAGAGAGTTGAAATTAATGACATATGAACACAAGAACCCTGGCCACATATCAAGTGGGAAATAGGCACTCCCGTTCTATCACCAAAAAGTTCTGGACCGAACTGGAAGGTTTTGCAATAGAGTTCATTGAACCAGTCAGTCTGCAGCCCCCATTTAATGATTACGGAAATACACTTCATGGTCACTTGGGAGAGAGATGAGACTAGCTTACACTCCTCTAAGTTTTATTTAAATTGCAACATAATTTTCTGACTTTAAAAATTTACAATAAATAAAAAGACGGCCAAAAAATCACTATTTATTCATAAAAGCGACGTTTCGTCTCCATTTTGAGACTTCCTCAGGCGTAAAATTTAGCAATACACCATATTTACTCATTGACTCCCTCAGCCGAAAAGATTATTGAATTTACATGTGAAGTATTTAGTGTCGTGCATGGAACCACAACTACAATATTAATACGGAGTTTTAACAAACGTCTAGATCGACCAATATAACAAGAATGACAGTGTTAAAAGTTAATCTGGCGTGTAACATTATCTTTGCCGGAATTACTTTTATCTTTAAAAATTTTAACAAACAGTAAGTTTGTCCTGTATTTGATTTTTATTGGGAAAACTGTAAAAATAAATTTGTTAGTGAGGAATTTAAACGGTAAATAGAATGGCCAAAAGTCAGAAATGGAGTAATTTTATTTGAAAACGTTTCGTCTTCCAACTTTCGGGCCCCGAACATTGCAGCAGCAACATGAAATTTGTGTCTTATTTTAATAAAAGAATTGAGGATGTCCCGAAACGAAATTCAATTATTCCATTTTCTTACTTTCGGCCTTTCTTTGTAATAACAAGTCAGGTAAATTCAGATACTTTATTTATTAAAGCTAAATTATTAATTTAATATATAATCTTAATCAACATAACTTTTATATTAAATTCCAAAGGATTAAATTCAAGCAGAAAAATATTAACAATTTTGTCAACATTAAATTCTTCTTCGGCTTTCCAGCCTATTAAAGGCCTTGGCCTACTGGGACGACTGCGGACTGTCCATCTTGCAGAAAACATTCCCAATTTGGAGTGTATTGACTCTCCAGCAGCCTTAATGCCAGGGGTTGTGAGGCAGCGACGCTAGCCACTAGACCACAGGAGGTCGGTCAACATTGAATTAACCAGAGGTATTAGTTATGAAATTAAGACATTTTAGACGGAGTGGGAAAAGACAAATACGAAAAAAGAAATGATAACAGTTTGGATGATTGTAGACGGATTAAACAAATTACTACAGTGAAAATACAATTGCAACAAGATGACGTCTGGCGAAAAGTCCTCTAAGAAAAATGAAACAGAAACGTTTTACAAGTAGTTATTCATATACAGAGGATGTTAAGAAGACTGAATCTCTCTGGTCCTAATAACTGTGCTGTATATATTTGATTACTCTTCGTCCCAACCCTTGAAGTAATACCGTGTGTAATGAATTAGTCTGTTTATCCTCTGAGTGTATCACACTCCGTTGTTGGCTTGAGGCCAGTGGAAAGCCACAATGGCTCCTTTCCGAGATTACTTATCATTCACATTTGTGCCCAAATAAACACGGTTCAGCAGGGGAATAATACCACTCCGTGGGATTATTCTTTTCGTATCCCAACTTTCATCCTTTCTTTATCCGTGCTCAGTTATGTTTCATCAAAATACCACGAAACTGGTCCACTCCATTATTATTTTTTTTCAAATGCTGACCTTCTGGTTAAAGTCCTTGTCTGAGAGATGCGAATTTTCCAGCAAAACAGCATACAAAATGATTTCTGTAATTATTTAGAAAAGATGGAGTCAAGAGCAAAGCTTTGGTCCTTGAACCTTCTTTAATACAAAATGTATTGGTGCTCACATTTACTAATAGACAGGTTTTCCCGGTATTCACTTGAAGACTGAATATTAATCATTACGTCCGTCACTAGAATTAATTTGTTTTTGAAAGATGTTTGTCTAATCTCTTTACGTGCTTATTTTATCACTTGTTTTCAGATTCTCTTATCACAAATTGATTCATTTACCGTACTATGTATTGATTCCTCAATTAGTGTTGTTGTTATCTTATTCAGGCCGGAATTTGGTGTCTTGGAAGCGTTGATGAATTATTTGGTACCAGAGTTGAAGTTACCACATCCGTCGACCTTCGTCCGAAATCATCAGCTACTACGATTGGGATTTTACGGCGGATATGATAAATGCTGCTTCGTACATGATTGATTCTAAGTCGGAGTCGTCCATCAGTCAGCTCCGAGGTCCATTTCCTTTCATCCATTACACCTGATTTTAGAAGAAAGACAAGAATGGAAAAATGTCAAGCGGACCAGGGAATCGAGTCCCTGGTCCGGTCGACGTTTTTCCATTCTTGTCTTTTTTCTAAAAAATTTATTTAACGACAACAATAACTGGATCCTTCTTAGGCAAATGCAGAAGCCTGGAATTAAATTTTACTAATCTCTGTTGAAAGGAAATTATTTAGAGGTGTGTGGTTTTAATTACTTATTTAGATCACGAGTAATAAATTTTATAAAGATTAGTTCAGACTTTTACTCCTGTGGAGTTTCTTAAAGCAGAGGAACGATGCAAAGTGTCAATTTAATTTAATTATTTCTGATTGTTTTATGAATTTCCATTGTATAATTATGTAACACTTCGTTTATATCATTTAGACATGTAACGTGCGAGTACTACCTACAAATAATCAAATAAATGTTTCATTCTGCAAATTAAAAGCACAAAACTGCCACTGAATTCACATCGCGACGCATGTGACACGATGTTACGTTTTGTCAGTATGGCATCTAAAGAGGGCGCGCTAATCACGTTACGTCACGTCTCTAATTGGAGGTCATTAACAGACAGGATTGTCCACCTCCTAAATGGAGGAAGAACCGAACTAACGGCTGGCAAGTGAGTTTGGGCCCGTATAGGAGGAGGACTTTTACTCTTCCATCGATCGTTTAACGTCGGGGTTCGACTCCTGGGGAGGGCGAGGATGTTTGTCTCGACCACATCTCATTCGAAATCCTCAATCTCACGTCAAGTGGCCATCGATCAGTTTTCTCTGCCCTGTGCTCCACATGGAATTAGTCTGTATTATGCCCATAAAAGTCACCGTTCCGGGTGAACCAACCAAATTCTTATTAATGAAACATACTCTTTGGATAATTCATATTAAGGGACAGTAATTATCCTAATTTTCCTGACAAAAATACAGTCTGATAGAAGATCAGAAAGGTTCTTTATTTTCCTTTTTAAATTATTTTTTTTTGCACGGTAAGAACCTTTATGTAAAGGAATCCTAAAGGATGAAATAATCGAAGTAAGCTCTTTAAAGAGTAGCAATGCCACGTATTTTCTTTGTGGTATTACAGACGTATTCTCTATTAAGTCCCAACTGTAAATTTTCGTCTATTCAAACTTGGATGGTCATTACTTTCCCAACTCATTCCCTACTTTTATACAGTCTAATTTATAAAAGTGATCTTTGGATGGTTTAATATGCATAAATATGGATTTTTATTTATTCAGTGCCAGCTTTTTAGAGTTGGCTTATCACCATCAAAGTGAAGTGAGAGAGGTGAGTCAATATTGGGTGGAAAAATAGTAAGAAATATAAGGAAATACTCAATTCCTACAAAGTTTCGTCCTCACTTTTGAAGCTTCATTGGGTAAATGGTAATTTGATTAATTTATTTTTTAACAAATAGTTTTTTCATTATATTTTCTAAAACCTTTTTTTCCCATTCTTTGTAGTAAATTCCTGATGATGTCCGAAATCTGTGATCCTAATCTTGTAGGAATTGAAAAAAAAAATGAAAATTCAAAAATAAATTATCTGGCATTAAGCATAATAATTGAAATACAGCAAAATTCGTCAGCAAAACATTTAATTACTATTTAGCTAATGTAAATACATATACGACGTTTCGTCCATCTCGTGTCAACTTAATCAGGTAAATTTTTAAATAGAAAAAACATTACACAATGTGAGGAATTTTGCTTCGTGAATTTCGTCCAGTGGCACGTCGTAGAACTGTATTTACATTAAACAAAATAGTTATTAAATGTTTTGCTGACAAATTTTGCTGTATTTCAATTAAGAAAAAAATGGTTTGTCTGTGAATTGCTCTCTTAATTAAATTTTTATAAAATTATTTTGAGAAAGGCACGTTAAGTGATACATTAAACATAATCAACAGTAGAGGAGCGAGGATAGAACCCTGTGGTACACCACACTTGACTACTCTTGAAGTGGAGAATGCGTTTGAGCTCTCTGCAGCGTTTAATCTGAGAGGATATGAAAGTGAATAGAAAATGTGATATATATGGAACATCTTGAGATTAGAAATTTACAGGATCATTTTATATCAAACATAGAGAAAACAACTTGTGTTATCACTTAAGAATTAATTTATATAAGCGCACTCAGACACTAGGAAAAACTCAATGCTGAGCGTGGTTTACCTTCGGAAAGTACGAAATATTGATAATAGCTTCTTGTCTTGCTACTTTCCGTGTATTATCTAATTTGCCGAATGTAAGTCAACATTACTTTGCAACAGCAGACGTTAAGAAAATGTAACGGATAAAAGAATTTTTTTTCAATAAATAAAAAGACTGCCAAAAAAGTCAGCATTAAATATATAACTATTTATTGACAAAAGCGACGTTTCATCTCCATTTTGAGACTTCTTCGGGCTTAAAATTTGGCAAGATATCATATTACTCCTTGATTCCCTCAATGTAAAATCTTATTAAATTTACATGTGAAGAAATTGGTGTCTCTCCAGGAGGACGTTGACCAAGAGAAGCTTAAGACATGCAGGTATTGTAAAATTAGTATTAGAGGGATGGTGTGTGGAATACGCTAAGCAGATTAGGGAGGATAAGGGATGTGGAAGTTATGCATAAATGAAAAGGCTTGCGCACGATAGGTTAGGATGGAGGGTTGCATCAGATCAGTCTTAGGACTGAATACTACAACAAGTTGTTATGAACTTGATTTGTTATTTCATTACCATATTTTACAGTTTTACCGTATAGGTAAATCATAATGTTATCTTCCTCATCAAATCAATATCCGGTCCTGAAAAAGGGGGTAAATATTTTTCTTCGGGATTTGAAGACTGTAATATTGCTTTTAATGCAGTGAAGTGGTGTGAAGTTGATCTGCCACTCGGCTTTATCTCCGCGAATCTTGGAGCGACGGATCTGGACACTCGTTTGCACAGATTAGCAGAGATTCTTCACGGAGATAGAGGCCTGTGTTTACGCCACGTGCTGTTGATATGGACGACCACGGAAGCCAGAGGGAGTCACTGTCGCTCAGGCAAGCCAGCGACTAGCAAGCGGCAGTGAGTGGACAACCTTCGACCATGGAGGCTCGCGGAACATCCTCCAGAGCCAAAGGTACCGTAATAACTATATATTCCAGCACCACCATGTATTTGCGTTCTGTCAAAGCGAACAGAGCACACGTTCCTTTTCACTAATTCCGATTTTCCGAAAATTGGGGTCCAGGAAACATCTTAAAAATTTACTTAGGAATACAGTTGGATGTGTGGTTTATATTGTGGAATTTGTGTGGGGGGAAAATATTAATTTTCTACTAAATCTGCAGGTGAAAGGACTCGAGTTTACTCAAACAAATTTCACCGAATTACTTAGAAGACGTCAAACATTTTGTTTTCTTTGTTATGTATGTATTAGATTACATTTGTCATTTAATCAGTCTAATTATTTCAAACCTTCATTAATATATGGTTGTTCATTAATTATGTTGAAAACTTTTGGTCGAAATTGTACAGTAATCAGCTTTATTGTGAAAAACATTCTCAATACTTTTGTCAACCTCTAAACTTCCTTTTTCTTTTCTCGATGCATTTCATGAAAACTACTTAAATTGTTAAAGACGGATAACCATAAAAGCGAACAAAATTACTTGTACAAATTATTTGACATGCAAGAATAAAAACCGCGTTTTTCTTGATAATTTCTTGGTATCTGTGCAATAATTTTAGTAATTCCTTTTTAATACGTTAAAATAAAATAATAAATTTTTACATAGGAGCTTTCCACCAAAACTCTTCCATAATTATCTCTAGAAAAATTACAATCCTACAAACTACAAGAAAGAAGTAGTCAAAATACAGATAGTAAATAGTGATAATGAAAATAACAGACAGCGATTCTAATAGCCTTGTAGCTCTTGTCTGGTGATGTCAGAAACGTTGTGTGGTACTTCTTTTTATCGATGACTTTTTGTCTGTATTTTGTCTACTTCTTTTTGTAACCTTTTACACTTTAAACACAGACGTTTATATTCTTTAGAAAATCCTATGCAACATTTTCATTGTATTTGAATATTATGAAAAATGAAATTTTAAAGTTGGCAAGTTATTAATGAAGGAAAAGACCTTTGTTTTAAACCACTCTCAATTTTAATTAAACCCTAAATTATATTATATTAATTTTGATTACAATTTTTTAAGAAATATATAAAGGTCTTTTGGTGCATCCTTTATTCACATACGAATAAAAAGACTAAATTAGTTGAAACATTACAAAAAAATGTTTAGAATTTGCAAACATGTTCCATAGTTTATTGAAAGCTGTCGTCTTGAAATTTTAAAGTGATCAAGGCAAGCAATTAGTGAAAAATATTTGAAAATGTCAAAATAATATAGTATTTTGTAATAGAAAATATTTTTATAATATATTTGCAGGAATGATTACAGCACAGATTTTCTCTGTGTAAAAAAATACTTTATTTGAATTTATTAAAAAGGAATTCGTAAAATTATGAAACCTAGGTAATCATAAAAGGTTTCATAGTTGCAAGAAAAATAGATTTACTAGCAAATAACTTGTACAAATTCTTTTTTAAGTATATTCTACTCTATCCTGATTTATTTTCCACCTGATGATGGCCATGTTGAGCCAAAGATACATTTTATTTATATGACCTACGAGAATAAAAAAGAGTTTCATGTTATTTTGAGGACTTTTATGGTTATCTGTCTTTAACAATTTTAGTAATTTTCATTAAAATAATAAAACAATTTGTGACCTTTCACGGGCTTTATTTCTTAGAACTTAATTAGCAACGACGTTTCGGTGGCATATTTCCATCTTTCTATAGGATTTCTTCCAAATCAGTGTCAAAAACACACTAAGGATCACATACGAATTGAAATTGTAGTAGTAAGCCAGATACGAGGCAATCCTTACGCTTAAACTTCTCGCATTACTCAAGATATAAAGTCTGCGAAATGTCAAATTGTTTTATTATTTTATAACAGACTTTAGTAATTTCATTAAGCTCATACAGAAATGGAAAATAAAGTTTTAAAGTTGACAAAAGAAGAATATAGGATTTTATAAGTCATAAGGTTTTGTTAAAAATATTTTTCTTAATACATAATGATGATGGCATAATTTTGGCCGAAGCTCTTGTGTATATTTTTTTAATGAAACAAATATTTTTTATGAAGGATTTAAATTATCGTAACTAATAAAAAAACCACTACCAAACACTATTAAAATTAAAAATCAGTTGTATTGCAATGTTCTTCTTTCTATTTTGTTACATTAAGATATATTTTACGGGGATCGAATATCCCGTAGCTAACATCTCAGAGTTTTCCCTAGCAATGAAATGGTTTGTGTAGTCGGATGATATGACGTCGTAAGATAATTGTCAAAAATTCTTATACGGAAAATTTATTATAATATTAGTACGGGCTTCGAACCTCGCTGATAACAGTCACTGCTGTTTTACGAATTTGTCATTTCCTTAAACTACTGAGAAACCTGTCGGAAGCTTTCAGATAATATTTTCCGTATTAGTCTGTTGAGTCATGTTGAAGGGAATATACTCCAAAGCCACATCAATCATAAATAGACAGAACACGACTCTTCAGGTTAATATGGCAAATATTAGCCGAAAGCTTCCGACAGCTTTAAGAAAATGGCAATTTGGCAGAATCTTAAAAATGGTTCCAATACCATTATTGCTATGCACGTGATATATTTTCATAAAGATGTTCGCAATCTTGATTTCCATTTCTAAGTGGAAGCCAATTTTTCTGTTTATAAATTATCTGTTACGGAATGACAGAAAGCTGACTGCTCGTTCTTGCGCGTCCATTTATTCAACCTATTCAAGTAATAGGAAGTGAGACTTTCCCACGAACTGCTCGAATTCACAAAAGAAGCATAGACAGGCTGAAATTCTTTATTCTGTCGTGTACTGCTTACACTGGTAAATGCTAATTGTATTTTCAAATTAAATGGTTGATTCTGAAAAAAAGTTTCTCTTCCCTTTAACGTAATATTATATTTATTTCCCGCCAAGCGAAGCACATGAACGTACCATCATTTACGTTTCGCAGTTTCCTTCTTGTTTTGAACTGTAGTTGACGGAAAGGCTAACAAATGTTTCCTGTAACGATAATAGGTCATTTTATCGCAGTTTGCAAAAAACGAGGATGCGGAAATGACGTTCCCCACTTGAATGAAACAGAAACACCAGCGCCTTCTATGGTCATGATCCAGGACTTGTATTTCTAGAAAACATCTGGATCTTCCCAGACTCGTTGGGACATGTTCAACAATTTATTTCGTTATTTGAGAGGAGAAAAACTGAGGACTGGGAAGTTTAGGATCTATCGTTGGAAGCCCAGAAGTGAAGGAGGAATGAAAATAGGTATAATGGAATAAACTAAGGAAGAACTGATGGAGAGAAGCCTCACCAGATGACCAGACTGAGTCACACAGAACCTTTGTCCATCCAAAGTATGAAAGAAGCAACCATGATAACCCAGTTCCTACTGAAGTGTATCCATGACCTTCACTGGATATTGTAAACAGACGAGTTTCTGACCTTTGCTTATAAACATCTAATAAGTGTGTGACACATGCAAATTTATAACTTTACTATTCTTTATAAAAAATATGTAACCACCTTCCTCAAAATATTTATCTAGTTTCTGATCAAATATATTTAAATCGAAATTGATTATTTGGAAAGATGTTATTTAAATATTAAAAAAACTGTAACATGAGTTACCATCCTGCATTTAGCACAATTCGGTATTTCTGTTTGGGTACAGAGCTGCCGTGGTGCACTGGTGAGAGTCGCAGAGGTCCCGCGTTCGAATTCCGGCCGGAACATGGATGTGTGCGGGTTAAAAAAGAAAGCGAATCGATACACTAGCCATGTGCCACTTCAAAAACCCAGAATATGTCATGTAAGGTGATATTCTCGACTCTAAGCTCCAGATGGAACGAAGAAAATTTAATATAAATATTTTTCGTCCGTGCATGTAGCGAATTTTTTTTCGACGGTTTTATTTATTTTCCTTAAAACATTTTTAAATATATTCAACTTAAAGGGTCCCTAAATTTGGGAATAAAACCTTTTACGGTTCTTTTTTAATAGTTTAATTTTGTAATTATTTTCTGACTTTTGGCCAGTAAACTGTAGTTTATTTTTAGTTGTCAGTATAAGAACATATATATATATATATATATATATATATATATAAGCCACGCTTTTAATTTTGACAATACTGTTATTTTGGTTAAGAAAATAAATATTAAGAAGAGGTTAATTTCTGAAATGCTACACATTACATCCAATAATTTCAGTGTATGATGGTTTGTTAAATAGTCTTTGCAAGTCACATCTTAGGGTTATTCTTTGTTTCTGTACCATCTTTGTTCATATTATTTCAGGCTGTCTCAACTACTGACATGGACCACATACGTTGGTCGGAACGTCGATTAATTTTTAAATTCTTGTTCAAATTTTTGAGTGTAATTGTCTGTTATACGAGGTCGTTATTTCTTTTTTTATTTAATATAAGTCAGATTAAGCTCCCTATTTTATTGATATATATCTTTATTAAACTTTTAAGACTGTTGCTAGCGATATTTATATTAGTAATTCTTAGTGAAACGTATTCTTTTCTTGCATAATAAGTTTTCACGAATTTGATACTGATTTTATTTGAATTTTTATTTTCGATATCCGACATTCAGAACGTTGTTACTGTAGCGTAATACCCTGATTTTCCAAAGCGCCTCTCTTTGTCTAAATTCTCGGTGGTCCAAAACAGTTAATAACTAATTTCGGTATACCGTGGTAATTTACAGAGCATTGCACTCTAAGTGGTGAAGAAATTCGCATATCTGCTGCATTATCTGTATGACGATGTAGTTTTAGTTTCATCCTTGATAAGCAGTAGCTGCAGTTGTTACATACTCTCTGCCTTGCTCAGAAACTTATTTCTTATTTTGCCACTGATGACAATGAACGAAAATTTTACGGTAAAAAATCGCTATTCATATAATATAAATAAAAGTCAAATTCAAGTTTATTTCGATGAAGGTAGTTATTACATTAAAAGATCTATGTATACAACTAGTTAAGTCACAGACTATAGACGAGTTTAATAGCAACAGTGACGTCATGCCCTCTTTCCAACCAATAATATAAATCAGAGTCAATAATACATCGATTCAGTTTTCGTATGTATTAATTCATGTATTTCTAAGATTTTCCTTCGTTTCAACCCTGCATTTAAAAATGAGAAATCTCTTCATAGGCTTGGAGGACAAAATGACGTCATTGGTGCTATTATACTCGACTTATTCCAAGTCACAATTTGTTGCAATAATTTTTCTTGTGCGGTACTAGAATTTTAATGAAAACATTGCCCGAAGGGAAACAAAAACGGTCTGGAATCAAAACATGTATTGCTCTTGAAACTTAAATAGAATTCGGTTTCCTTTTTCTGGCGTATTTATGACCACTATAATTCTCCATTCTCTATTTTGTAAGGTATACGTATCGCTGCCGTATGGAAGTGCTACATGGAATATTACTCTTACGTTTAAGATAGGACACGGGTAAATTGTAAGGCTATAATGTAGAACGAGAATAAATTGTATAAGTAATTTATTTATAAAGTACAAAGAATGATCAAAAGTCAGAAACAGAAGAATTTTATATTTTAAAACTTTTCGTTCCTCTTCAGTTCGTTAATTAAAATTTTACTAAAATTTCGTGTGCTTTATACACCTCGACCATTATTTGTATTTTTTAATTTTATGTCAGAATATTCACATTATTTTGTTTATAATTGAACTTTGTACTATCACGGAAAAGGGGAAAATATTTAATGTATCATATCGTACA
Source organism: Eucriotettix oculatus (assembly GCA_034510155.1). NCBI lineage: Eukaryota > Metazoa > Arthropoda > Insecta > Orthoptera > Tetrigidae > Eucriotettix > Eucriotettix oculatus. The sequence continues at coordinate 26,636,831 of CM067379.1, forward strand.
CTGAAATTTCGATATTATTTTTTAAAAATATCTGTGATTTTAATTGATTTTATTTTCTACTGGCCTATATCCGCGACTTATTTCGTGCGGAAATTTCTGTTTTTATTTTACCCTAAAAACGAAACAACATGTACAGAATTTTGATGAAGCTGAATTCATTGAATACATAAAAATTACGGTAATCATTTATTTATGATCGCTCTAGGCTAAACCTTGTAACTCGCAGTTGGTTTTGATCCGGACCCGTTTTCACAGAAACTTCAAATGCATATTGATTTTAGTGGATTTTAAAAATGAGAAATTTATAAATATTAAAAATTACCTGGCGCGAATCGTGCTGCAACAATAGATAGAGTGAGAACACTCGCCCCCCTCCATCTTTCTCACTCTCTCTCCCACACACATGCTGCCAAAATTACGCTTATAATAACACACTAAGTGTGATGAATGGTATAGGAACGCCTAATAGGACTTATAACTCGCAGTTGGTTTCAACATCGCCTTTCACGCGGCAATTCAATGGGTTTATAAATATTTACATTTATATCTTATGAACTCTGCAAGATATCGAAATGAAACATACACGAAAATTTAAGTTAAAATTACTGTTCCGATACCTGAAAATTTTATTGAAATACGTTTAAACGATTCGGAGCATAAATAGATCAACCCGCATCTACGTTTTGGAGATTCGAATCCACGTATGCCAAGAAACTTTCCCGTAGAATTAATATTTATATTAAATCTTCTGCAATGTATCGAAATAAAACTTGTAGGAATATTTAAGTTAAATCTCATATTTTAAAACCCTATTTGAGACAATCTTCCAGACAGATAGACATTTCAATTTTATTTATTGGTATAGACTTATACTGTACTACACTAATATTTGAGGATTTTTTAAGTTCTATGCAAGTCATTGAAGAAAACATATTTTGCTTTGATGAAAAGATAGTAAATAAAAAGTTTAGAGCTCGTAATAATTGTGGGAGGTAGGGCTAGTTGAAATTGTTTTCATAAAATCACTAAACGAAGTGTGTTGCGACTGTGTGTGACGTTATCCGTGCGATTGTGCACATTGTCTGCCGAAATATAGCAATATAGTTGATGTAGTGACAACATCATTACGGATGCAATAAGTTATTTGACGAAATATTATTGGTGTTGTTGTCGTCCTTTGTTTTGGAAACCTGTTTTTGGCCCACCTACGCAGTGTTTTTTGTCGGTGGTTGGTCTAAACACGATTTACAGGTTACTCAAAATAGTACATAACACGCTGAAACCCCCACACAGACAAGTGGTGTTATATAATATGACACTAATGCAAGTTGCCTTGACGGAAATTTGAAGGTCCGTATCGAGCTTATCGAATTCCATGGGTCACTGATCTCGGAAACTTCAATCACAACAAGGCGATACGAGTCCGTTGATGTGTCAGGATTGTGATTTAATCAAACGTTCCTCCCCAGACGAAAAGAGTGAAAAAATGGATCGACATTCGACTGCAATTGGATTCTTTCATAACGAATGGAAGAATTTTTTTCTACGGAACGAGTACCGGGGAAGTTATCAGTTCGTAGACGATAACTGTAACTACGAGTGCGAAAGAATGTGTCTTAATATATAATCAGCGCCTACCATTATTATTATTGATGGAAATAACGAAAATCATTCTCTTTACCGCTTTCTTTTCCTGACAGGCATTTTATTTGTTTATTTAAAATTATGTCTGTAAAATGTTGGAAACAGCCAGTTCGAAAATATTAGTTAAAAGGACACGAATGTGATATTTGGTATTCTTTTTTTCGGAGAAAGTTTAGTCTGCGCCGGCAGTTATCAGCAATGATGGCCTGAGCTTCCTATCTCTTAAGTGACATTGAAATACCTCAATTTAGTGAGGCAAAAACATTTCCTGTTGTGGAAGAATACGTTCCGTTAACCGCAGTTAAAAAAGTCAAGTATGGCCGGGGCAATGGCGGCTCGTGAATTGTGTGCTACATCATCCCCCCCTCCCCCCAGGAACCGCAATATACTACATTTCTACTTTAGTCTACATAATGTGTAACGAATTAGTAAAAGTGTAAAAATATAGAATTAAATTCACAAAACACAGCAGTATTTTCAATTAGTATATATTTTAAATAAATAAAGTTAATTTTAGGAAGAAGCCACATAATATGATCAATTTTCCCGGAGGTTATGAAAGTCTTATAAATTCCGTTTTTCATTGAAATAATCTTTGAGTAATTCAAATAAACCACAACATGTCCACAAACAGAAATCTTGGTATTAATCCGTCAAAAACATTTGCAATTGTATCATGATGAGTCGACCTCTGCCCGACGTTGTTTTCTTTGTAGCTCATATAATTGTTCGTTCTTGGACGGGCAGTGGAATTGAAACGAAATACTGCGCATGCGCATTTCTCATTCCAGACATGCGCTCAGCTCAGAATAATAATAATAATAATCATATTCCGTATATCCTGTAAAGAAGCTAAGCTTCAAGGATGTGGAATGGGTCAGGGTGTACATTTATTACATTATAAAAGATAAATATACTTATAACAAATTTTTGTATTATAAACTATTATAAATTACTCTTCTCCGATTCTTCTATAAATTCCTTTATTGAATAGAAGGAGTGGCTAAGCAAAAATGAGCGTAATTCAGTGTTAAATTTACCTTGATTATCGGACAACTGTTTAATTCTGTGCTGACTGCAGTCTGTTGAAGATGGATATCCCTGAATAATGCACACCTTTCTGTGCAATTGACAATGTTTTACATTTTTTATACAGATTATTTTTGTTCCTTGTATTGAAGGGATGAATATTAGTATTATTCAAAAATAAGTGCCTATTTGTGATTACAAATAACATCAATGAATAAATGTATTGGCACGTTAAAGTGAAAATGCCTAACTTTTTGAACAGAGTTCTGCAAGAAGTTCGTGAGGAAACCTGACATATTGCTCTAATAACACGTTTTTGACTAATAAATATCTTATCTATGCCTACTGAGTTGCCCCAAAATATAATACCATATGATAAAACAGAATGAAAATATGCAAAGTATACTAATTTTCTAGTTTTTAAATCACTGAAGGTGGACATTGCTCTGACAGCATCACATGTAGCTGAGCTGAGTTTCTTAAGTAATTGATTAATCTGATCAGTCCAATTTAATTTATTATTTACTAAGAGACCTAAGAATTTAACAGAGGAAGTTTCATTTACATTTTTGCTGTCGTATTTAAGTGTTATAGATAGTAAAGTTGTGTTGAGTGTGTAATTGCATGAAATGTGTTGTGTCACAGTTATTTGTTAGTCCGTTCGCATTAAACCATGTTAGCAGGTTAGTTAAATTATTGTTACTTGCCTCTTCTAGTGTGTCGTACCAGAAATTCACACTTTCGAAATACTATTATTATAAAAGTTGCTTAAAATTATGAAATGAAATTGATTCATGTGCTGTAACACGTATGCATCAGCCGCCACAGAGCAGAGTAATGTTAACCCTTTGTAGGATAGTTGTCCATATATTAGCAACCTACCATAAGTTCAAAAATATATTCTTTTCATTTTGAAAACTAACCCTACGAAACAGATTAGGGTTTTTTTTGTTGGAGACCACTTTTCCTTATCTGAAGTTGTTGGACTTTTTTTATTGAAATGGTGATTTCATAATCGACGTTATTTGCCACTATTTTTGGTCCCCAATCAAAAATCTACACGCAATATGTTTAAAAATTTCCGAAGCATTTTAATGGTATTTAAGTGACATCTACAGTAGTCAAACCAATTATGAAATGGATAATGGTCTACATATCGACCTCTCTCCATTGGATTTCTCCCATGTAGATAGTCAAGAAACTGATCATGGAAATATTTTAAATACCAGAAACATTTCCCACTCACTCAGTTACTAAAGCAAATCTATTCATTGTTCATTGCTCACATCTATCATTTCCAAAGAGTTAACTTGATCATACAACAAAATACAATCCCGAGAGAGAAATCTGAAACCTTGAATACTGCACCTCTTTATTTAATGCATTAGACGCTTTGAACGTTGCCATTCAACTTGTAATGTTAATTTATTAGGTGGGGTGAATTTAATGTATGATACTTAATCATTATTATAATATAACGGGATCAATTAATAATAGGTTTTTAAATATGAAAAGACAAGATTAATTTAACTTTAAAATTCTGGATTTAATATAAATAAAATATTTCAGCAAGAGCATAAATGGGTATTTACAAATTATCAAAGAAAACACTAGTAAAACAACTAATTTGCATTGGGACTTTAATATCAGGGTACTATGGGGTGAATTGAGAAGCAATTTAGAATCTAATGGCAATAGGTCTTGCAAATGTGAATTCTCTCTAATTAAATACCACACCCGCGAAGTTTCTGCGTCTGAATCCCGGTCTGCGTTGATGATGATGATGGCTGCATCGGCGGATGACCTCTGTTCTTCACTGTCCGGGCTGAATCTCGTGGACAAATCTGGCGGAGACTCCCTTACCTCTTTCCTGCGGTTAACAGTTTAGTTTTGGGTCAGCATTTGCCGGCCTCTGCCTTTCTCTCAGGGGCTAACAATTTAAGTTTTGCATCAACTCCTTTAAGTCTCCCAACATCTTCTCTCCGGCCTCTCTATATCAACTGTCTCCCGTCTTCCAACACCTTGATGTAAGCAGGAGGATATCCTGCTGGGAAATGAGTGAGAGCCAGGTGGAGGTTGACTTCCTCCTTCCTGGTTTTCCTCTTTCCCTCCCCCCTTGGTCCATGGACAAGGTAGCTAATTTAAGACTCCTGCAGGCTGAGACGACCTTGGGCCGTTTGAGAGGTGTATGTACGGGGGTCGAAGACCTTCGGCATACGGTAAGAGTTGTTCGCTGATCCCATTGGACCAGTCGGCCATCTGCCTCTCAACTGAACAAGGCACGGAGGCGGGTTTGTTGCGTTCCCACAGCAACCCGGGTCTCCCGTCATCAGAAGGGCGCAGGAGTAGTACCCAGTAGCCCGACCTACCTGATGCAGGTTTTCTAGGGATTTTCCCTGCATCACCTTTAGGTGAAACATCGGGTAGGATCCTTGCACTATAGCCTGGGGGCCCTAGTCAACCCTGGGCTACCTTGCTCTACCTTTTCAAGTCCCTTCCTATGCTATAAAAGGGGAGTTGCCTGCTTCAGGATCACCCACATGTAGCCTGTTACCCCAAAAAAAATATTCAACACCTTCTGCTCATCTTCTCCAAAATCCCTTTCCACGAAAGCTCTGTGGGAAGCTAAATAATTCCAAAACTCCAATAAGCTGTAATCCTCAAAAGACTTCTATTGGCTTGCTCTTTAACAATTGCAGCCCGTAGGAAAAATTTCAACTGCTGGTCCTAAATATTGCATGTGTTTAGCGATTCTCCGCGAGATTCCAAATTTTCCACGAAACTTCCGTTCTCACCAAAAGCAGTCCTTTAATTATTCACGGTGATCCCTTTCTCGTAAGTCGGTCCTCTCCCACATTCAGATACTTTTGTCCTAAGGAATGCGGGTGCCACCCACAGATGCAGAACTTAAAATTTTATTTCGCTTATTTAATACATTACAAACTTTCTTTTTGAACTTTAGGACACTGTTGTTGATTTTTCCCCAAACAGATTAACAGAACTGGATGAGTTTGAATTAAAATTCTTCTACTTCTGATTTTTGGCCATTCATTGTATTTTATTTACAATAATAAGTTAATTTATCTCATTATTTTATTCATGATTCATTGTTGCTTGGCCTAATTTAGCGTCTAACGTTTTGTCATATTATTTTCTGTCCAAATTAGTATCAAAGATTCAATTTTTAAATTAAATTATATTTACTTCTTATAGTTGTAATATACTTTGTAGAATGCCGCGGAGGTCTGCCTGCCCGATACACGTTGGCTATCATGGGGTTTCTGGCGATCACCTTGCAGTACACCATGAAAGCCAATCTGTCAGTGGCCATCGTCGCTATGGTGAAGCCTCAGAAACACCTGCTCAACGTGTCTCAACCGATCGTCGAGGTGAACAGCAACAATGAAACCATCTGGCCAGATGACACGTGTCCCGGACCCGACGATCCTTCAGATTCCTCCAACGTCGAGGTAAGCAATGGGCGACAGATTTACAGTCGTCCTCCATGATCAAGTCATTAGTAAGCAATGTTGATGTTCCTTAAAAAACGATCCTGAGTAGAAGCAGATTATTGTACTCATGGCCTGATTTAGACTCGATGAGGTCCTAAGCTATCAGAAAAATTGGGGTCCTTTGCAGGTCCATCTCGGTAACAAAGATTATTTTCGGATATCCAAAGGATTAAAATAAAATACAATATTCTAGTAGTGAAATAATAAATATTTCCTATAAATCACTTATATTCACAACTTAGAAGTCCAAACTCCGGTAAAAATAAACAAAAGTTATTTTAATAGAGCAGCGCTATATTTTATTAATATTATCATAATATCTTCAAGACTGACAGTGAATTTATCAACAAAAAAGAGCCACTTCTTATACAATAACAACTTATATATTTTTTAAACGTGTCTTTATCGTACAAAAAAAAACATCTTTATTTTATACACAATTACAAGGATTTTGACAAATATTGCACAAGACAAATTATTTTTAAGAAGTATTTAGTTATTAAAAATTAAATTAAATTGTTATTGGTAAATTTAACCCGAAAGTTGTTACCCAAGTTTTCTGCTGTAATATTCATTGGTGTTATTGTTGTTGTTGTGGTATTCATTCCGAAGACTGGCCTGCTGCAACCCTTCATACTAAGCCTATCTTGCGCAAGCCTTTTCATTTCCGCATAACTAGCACACCCTAACACCCTCTTAGCGTATTCCATCCTTGACCTCCCTCTTTTGTTATTACCCCAGACACTTCCCTTAAATGCTAATTTTACAAGACCCTCATGTCTTAAACCGTGGCATATTAATCTAACCCTTCTCTAGGTCAACGTCCTCCATATTGTTACGGTTGGTCATTCTATCCATCCATCTGAATTTCAGCATTGTCCTGTAGCATGAATGCAAAATAAATATTGCACCTGTAAGATGCGGACAGTAGTTAATTATATTTTTTATTGAAAATATATTTTATGGCATTTTTATGTCTTATAATTAAAGAGGGAAAAGGGGGAGATTTTGAGTGTGATAAAAATATCTTCTTTATTTTTGACACAGCAGTCACTGATGACGTCATCAAATAATAAAATGCGTAGTTTGGCCACGTGATCTTGAGTCTCTGTCGCCCTAATTTCATTTTTATATCTGAGAAAAGGATCTTACCCAGAGCAATTCGCAGCCGTCATATAAACAAACAATCTGAAGATTGCTTATACATTTCGTGAAAACTGATTGGACAAGATCGTTACATGTTACCCTATACAGATCCTGATGATGACTCGAATTACGTTTCGTGACGCTGCAACACCTGGAATCAAGAGGCAATTGGCCTTGGCAGATGCGGCGCAAAAACTAGTTTTTACAACTTATCAAGTATCAATCAGCATCAGTCTAATCCAAAGCTATCTCCACTCAATATGATTACAGAAAATAAAATAAACAACCACAAGAAACTTTCCGATTTATTCCTGTAGAAGACAATAGAATGACCTAAAATAATTAAAACATCAATTTACACATGTATTGAGCAGGAAATGCTACTTACAGTCACCGCAAGACTTAAAACATAGACACAAATAAAGCTTGGAAGAAAACTAAATTAACTAAACTGGTCAGCTGGGTTGGATGTTTCTTTACAGGGTGTGTAAAATATACAGGACACACACACGCTCTATGTATAATGCGGGAAATATAAAATTATCCTGACGTCATTTGCCTATCGTTGTTATTGTTATTGTTTTTCGAAGTCGTCTTACGGACAGTAATTCGATGTTCATATCCAAATTAGGTAGTGCTATTTGATAAAGGAATGGCGTCACTAGAAATTTACATTATAATTAAATTTAAAAAACCGCAAAATTAACATTAGTCCCTCGTTGAATTTCTTCGATACCAGGACAAACATAAAACTTTTAAGGTTCACACAACATTTAGAACACCATAATTGACAGCATATAACAAGATTTATAAGCACGTTTTTTTATTATGAGCTCTCCTTCCGATCTCATCTACATTTCTGTAGACATTGGCAAAAGAACTCACTCTAGAGCTAACCATTAATGTATTTAAGATATAATAATTGCTTAGTTAATTATAGGAATAATAATTGCTTAATGATAGACCCTTGGGGTTCTCCCAATGAGACATTAATACTTGATAGTACAAGGTCCCAGTCCACATCACAACAACACAGAACAATGTGCAAAGTATTATTGCTGGAGTCATTTCATGAAATGTGTTGTTGTAGTATTCATTCCTAAGACTAGTATGACGCAACCCTCCATGATAACTTATCCTGCGCAAGCCTTTTCATATATACATGTCTACCACATCCTCCCTAATGTGCTTAGTATATTCCACCCTTGTCCTTCCTCTTCTGTTCTTACCCCACACATTTCCCTCTAATGCTAATTTTACAAGACCCTCATGTCTCAAACCATGGCCTATTAACCTATCTCTTCTAAAATACTTAGTGGAATATCATACAGATGAAATGCAAGTATATTTTTTTGTTTGAATTAAAATTTCAGACATATCGATGTTTTCACATTGCAGGGAAACGGCGAGTTTGATTGGGATGCTGAGGTCCAAGGCCATGTACTTTCCTCCTACTATTACGGATATGTTGGGTCTCAACTTCTTGGAGGTTACTTGGCTGAAAAGTATGGAGGTCGCTATGTGTGTGGCCCAGGAGTGTTCTTTTCTGGTGTGTTGACACTGCTAAGTCCCATTGCAGTACGCTTCAATCTCTACCTCTTCATTGCTGTACGAGTTGTTGCAGGCATGTTTTCAGTAAGTATATTTCTGTTATCTCTTATAAATACAAATTCAAATAGATTATTACCCCACTTGTAATTACACCAGCTGTTTTCATTTATATTAGGTTAGTATTTGGATCTAATTTCACATCTAACATTCACAAAAGACTTTATTCTTATTCCTTACTTATAATAATAAAAGTGAAATATTGTTGTAGGGTGTTGTGATTCCTTCATTACATTCTATGGTTTCTAAATGGTACCACCCTCAAGAACGGTCTACATTTGCTGGCATCATCTTCTCTGGTATTTCTTTTATTTTCATACTTTGTGTTACGTATATGGATTGTATAATGAAAACAACAGTCCTTGTGTATCATAGAACAAGAATTCCTTAATTTAAAAAGAATCACTTGGTATTGGTTTATGATCAATCAAGACATACTCTTTTTGAAATTAAATGATTTATTGACATTTTAATATTATAATTGTTTCTATATACTATTAGCATAATGTATAAATTATTTTCAAAATAATTTTTTCTTATCAAATTTGATCATAAACATGTTCTTAGTTATTTAATTGAACACATTGTCTTGATAAAACATACCGCAGGTTTTCCAAAAGAATTTTTCTTTAATTTGTGATAAATATTTTTCAAACTCAAATCAATATTTTTCCTTTTATAATATTCACAAATTAAATGGGCATAATAATCAGCATTTAGCATTACATAATATATTTTATAATGCTGGAGTTATGGAATGTTACAGCAATAAATGCTGGTGGATTAGTTGCTATGGGAATATCAGGTGTCCTAGTCCACGCTGGAGGGTGGCCCATGGCATTCTACTTCTTTGGAGCTGTTTCAGTCCTGTGGTTTATACCATGGTTGTATCTAATTTACAATACCCCAGATGAACATCCAAGAATATCATCACAAGAAAAAGAATATATTCTAAGTGGTTTTTCAGAGGTCAATAATAAAAAATTGGTAGGTTGCACCTTGTTCTGTTTAGTACAGCATATCGGATTAAAATATTGAGGTGATTATTCCATTTCTGTTTAATAGGGTTCCCTACCTGTACCATGGTTCAAAATTCTGACATCGCTGCCTGTATGGGCTGGCATTTTATTTCATACAGGCTCAGCGTGGGTGCTGTATACATTGCTCTCTGAATTACCAACTTATCTGAAGACGATATTACATTTTGATGTCCAACAGGTAATGTTTTAGCTACCACATCATTTCTTCATTAAATTATGTAGTAGGGATACAATTTTAATGCTCAGTTATTAAGTAATAATTTTAAATGTTGGTAAATAATTAAGCAACTTTATTTTCAATATACTTCAAAATATCAATATTATCTTTAAGGATATTTTCAATAGTCTGATCCTTTGCAGGCATGGATGGACCCATGCATATTCTATATACAATGTTCTTTGTACTTCAGAAATCAGAAAAATTGTTGCTCAATTAACTTTAAATTAAAGAAGCATAAAATATTCTTAACAAATTATATATTCAACATGTGCATTGAGTTTTAATGTTTCTCAACAACTGTTTCCTCTGTTTCAGAGTGGCGTAATTTCTGCTTTACCATTTCTTTTTGCTTGGGCGTCAGGTTCAGGGTTTGGCTGGCTTTCACAGTGGTTTAGGACAAGAGGATATCTTTCCCACATTAATTGCTATAGACTTTTTAATGGCCTCAGTAAGTAATTTAATATAAAAAAATAAGCCATTATTCTATTCTAATACTTGAAACTGTTTTTTTTATAATTTTTGAAGCTGTCAACTATAATAAATTCATTCATAAATTCAACCATAGTGTGCACTGCTGGGGAAGAAATCTGGCACACCATAAATGTTTTGTTAAATTATCTGTAGATAACATAGATGTTTCTAAATTATTATTAAAGAGGTAAAGTTATAAAACAGCTATTTTAAAATAAAAATGTTATTGTTTACTTTTACAGATAGCATTGGATGTGGGATATGCTTTATCATTATCACACAGATTGGTTGCCATACTTACACCATAGTGACTCTCCTCATTGTGATTTCAATTGCAAATAGTTGTCTGTATGGTGGCAGTTATATAAATCATATAGACCTAGCCCCAAACTTTGCAGGATCAATAGCAGGAATTTTGCATACAATCATGAACTCAACTGGAATATTCACGCCACTGGTCGTTGGAGCCTTAACTAAGAAAAATGTAAATATTTGTAATGCAATATCAATGAATTCTGATTCTTATAAATCACAATTCTATAATTTTTACAATTTATTTTCACTTTTATTTATCTATATAAAAATATCTATTTGTATAAAATATATAAAACTATAGTGCTTTTCAAATGGGAGTCATTCTGGCGGTTAGTGAATGGGAAATAGACAAACATTTCCACAAGTGCCAAGTCAATAATGAATGACAACAAGCCCTTACTGCAGAACACCTGAACAACCAATAATATGCGACATCACAAGAATTTGATTGCATGGCACAAGAAACAAATTCAAAGTCAAATCAGCTCCCATTTCAAAAGCATTATAATAATATTTCTCAGTTACATAGATATGTTGTTGAGAAGTGCATGGATCAAACAATAATTATGTTTGTTTGTGAGTAAAGTATGAATTGGGAATGTGAGCTATAAAGTGCATCAGTTTAAAAGAAAAGTCTCTAATTTTACTTTTATTGTATTATGTTTGTACTATCTAATATTGGCTGAATATTAACTCATGTTTCAGGAAACAATAACACAGTGGAATAAAGCCTTTTTTATAGCTACTGGTGTAACAGTCTTCTTCTATATCTTCTACTTGATATTTGGCTCTACAGATGAACAAGCCTGGAACAAGCCAAATATAGATTTGAAGGATGTACAAGAAGTGGAAATGGGGAAAAAGGAACCAAAAGAAGTGCAAGCAACAGAAACTGCAAATAAAAGTTAACATCGGCATTTCCCAACTATAACAAAAAATTTTACAAGTTTAAAAACTTCACTGTAATCAACCAAAACTTAATTAAAAGACTGTTTTAGTGCTATGTGTATATATATAGAAACAATATTTTTAGTGTAGTGTGTTAAATAGTGAGAAAGAAAACTAAGTGATGATCTGACCACTAAGACTGTAAAAGTCAATGTAATGATCAAGACATGTGATTCAGAACTGTGCAACTAGTGTTTTTAAATATAAAATGACATCAGCCGGTTATAATGAAATATAAATATGATAAGCTCGAAACAAACATATAAGAGTATGGACAAAAGGTATTTCAAAATTGGCAGCATAAATAATGCAGCTTTAAACAAAAATGTAGAGTACAATAAATGAGTGATACTTTTTTACTTCAAGAGAAAATAGCTGTAGCATGCCTCATATATATTCATTTTTACCGAACTGTTTCATGTGGTTATTTCATTTTTTATGAATATATTTTGTATGCTCATTAGTACATATTTAAATAAAAACTATATAGTGTCAATATTTTTACATAAAAATTGTTACTTATTTGTAAAAAGAAAATTGTCTTTTACATTCTTGTCATATCAACAACTACAAAATGTAATCGTGACTAATATATCAGAGGTGTAGCATTGTGAGGGTATTGGGGGCAATCCACCGTGTGCAACAAAATTTCACGATAAATAATAGCAATATTTAATTTGAACTAAAAAATTGAACCTTGTACAATAGACAAAAAGAACTTGCAAAACATTATTTAGAATTTGTGAAAATTTTTTAGACTTTCGGAGTATAATACTTTAATATGGGAGTGAAGAATTCAGTCTGCATCCCAGGTGACTGAAACCCATGCTACATCACTAGTTTATATGTACTTTAATAATTAAATCAAGTTTAGTTTTCTGATATTATTGCAAATTCCATGTGATAGATTTGCTCAGTACAATGCAAGTCTTTGAAACTAAGCTTCGATAGGGATTTAAAAAAATAGAAAGTATCCAAATACTATTTTTATTTTGAAAATATAAACTACAATCCACAATTTAAGGTAAAACAAACAACCTTCTTTTATGTCTCAAATTTTACACTTATTTTATTTTGAATTTCCTAGTTTATGCAATATTTGAGTCTGTTTGAAGATCTTTGTGGAATGCAAATTGTAATTTCCCTACAGTACATAGTGAACCATGCACTGTATACAGCAATGCTACAGGAAGTCATCAATAAAAAATGGCATCAGTGATCATTAAGGGACTGGATCAGGTGAACTATTTTACGTAAAAGAAATCATTGTTTATTTCATTTCTACAGTGGATATCTCCATGATCATGTAATTTGATACTAACAGAACGAGTTGCAGTCAGACTTTTTGCTCATAGAATTGTAGATTATTTTCTACATAAATTATGATTAAGAAAAAGTATTTTTTCTTTCAGTTAACTGTAACGAGATTTTGGCTTCCATTGGGTCATAACCTAACAAAATTCAGCAGGTCAGCTGCTTTGCTCGTGTATCAAAATTTTCATCCACTTTAAACTCTTGTTTTATTTAAAATATCACCTGGTGAGGTTTCAATTTTAAGAAATGTAACGTAGTGTACTACTGAGTATTAACAGCTTTGTTATTTTATAAAAATATCTTCGCGAATAGACTGTTGTCATTTATTTGCAAACAGATATTGTAGCTATTAACAGACTATTCAAAATGTATTTTGATTTCGCTGCTTATGCCGCTCCAATATGGCGCCGCCTCCGAGCACGGCGGGGGTCTGACATCTTTGGCTTTTTCGATGTTCTTAGGTTTTACTTTACATTGTTGAGTTTGACATGTGTGATTGCAAAATACGTGTGTTGATTCCATTTCTTCTCGTTATTATATTCAATGAGATAGATCCACAAGAACGTTTCATCAGGCTACGAGCACAGGGACAATTCACCTTAACATAATTAAAACGAAATAAGTGCCGACGTTAATGTCGGACAATTTTGACACATGGGAGATTTAGGATCCACGAGCCTTTGATCAAACTCGGCCGATATTGAGAGGAGATGAGCCCATTCAATTCTGGCAATACACTCATCAAATTTAAAACAAATTGAAGAATGTCAAGAAAAATATACCATGTGAAACCATATTTGCGGCACGGAAGGTCATATTATTGAAGCTTTGCTTTAAGCATATGGGAAGAGCGGCAGACAAGCTGAAGGTCCATTCCTTTTTTCTGGCACCCACATTCGAAATGTGGTGCGCGAGGACCTGCCTAATACAGAGTGAGTGAAAAATTGAACAACTAGCTACTAAGTGTAAGAAAGGCCCCGATCATCGGCAACTTTCTAGAATTCGAGCCAAATTGATAGTAATTCTAACCAAAACCCAAAAATTGCTTTGCAGAGCACTAGAAAGGTTATCGAATATGGATACCGGAGGAATGCAAGGTCGTGAAAGATCTTCAGAGAAGGAAAGGGGGTGATTGGGAATAATCAAAGATGAAAAGTTTCACCCAGAAATACTGATGTCAAATTTAAGTCTACAAGACGATTTCACGGCCACCGATGAGACAGGACGCCTCGGACAAAATACAATATACAGCGTGAAAGTTCCGCCGGCCACGAAGACGACTCGTCGCAGGGATGAATTCCGACAATCGCAGATCATTCCGGAAAGACCTCGTAAACATCCGCTCTTGTCGTCGTTCAGCTTGGCCGATGAAAGCATTTAACATGGTAACTAACGTCGCGTACATGCCTATGCAGATCATGACCGATCATGTATGATGTCGTTCGTTCAATAGATCGGAAAGTAGTGCTGCCAAACGAAAGTGGAGCAGTAGTGAAGAAGTTGATGATTCTGGTCAGAGGCCAAACTTATCCTCCGTCTGTTCATAATGATTGCAACTAATCGGAGATCCCTCAATACAACGTCGCCACAGAATATTTAAATGGCTTCATGGAAAGGATAATTTCTATGCAAATACAGGTTACAGCTCTATGCCACGTCACAGAAACTGGAGTAATCATCAAAAAGCAGTTTGAGGGTATGTCAGAAAAAAAGTTTGATTGCTAAATAGGAATATGATCCCCCAAACATATATATCACGATTTTCCCTTCATTGTATACACGTTAACAGACTGATGTCGCTAGTTGGGCGCCAATCACTCGTTACAGGCATATACATGGGGAATTAACTCCACCAGTTCCCACTGATCTCACAGTATGCAATAATCTTATTCCTACTGGAGCCTTCAGTAGCTTTTCATTATTTGCACACTATGATATATAGGTAAAATATCAAATGTCATGAAGCCGAAGGGTGTTAATAAATGTTTTTCTTTACTTGCTTACCTGTGGATGTAGAATGCACTTGCTATTCCATTTTCTGCATGGAAGTTAACTTATGTGGGGTCAAATGCCACCCAGAGGTAGCCTGTTTTTTCAACATAATTCATGTGATTGTGGTGGAGTGAACTATTTTGACATAATTCATAGGCTGACTAGCGGTGGTTACAAGTTGTAGGAGGAAGTTACTGATGTGTAAATGATGTAACTTGGTTTTGTTTCCTTGTTTACAACTTGATATCTTAGCCTTTGTTTGTTTTTCCTCTAAACAACTGGTTTGATTGGAATTCTCAATCCTTATACATAGCCTCCCTGTCAAACTTCTTGTTATATTAACAGATTTACAATGTTGCTGAGTAACTTTCATATCAATATTTTCAAGTTTTGTGCCCTAAGAACTTGCTCAAGCATCTTGCCAAAATATTTCAGATTCCAAGTGGAAGCAGAGCTACAAATTATTTGCTGCAAAAATTTGTCCAATGGTATCATATAGTGAGAGATTTAGTCTAACGAACTGAATACGACATTAGTAGTAGTTATTTCTATTTAACTACTTCCTTCAACAGAAAAACTTGAAATTATCCTTTTTTTAAAAAAAAGTATAAATCTTTATTTACCCTATAATTAATTGCAATTGTATAAATATTACAAACTGATTTTATTGTGTGAAGTTTTACAATAGTCTTGACAGACCAAGCTAAGCTCCAAATTGATCTTCACAAATGTCATAACATACAATATTCAAAATTATTGGTATATAACCAACTTAAGAACTAAATAATATTTCAATTTTAAACAAAAATCCTTACTTTTTTAGCAGTCAATCAATAGAAATAATGTATTTCATGTATTAATAAATAAAAATGTAATGCTGTGTTATTAGGTTTTAAAAAAAGTGTGAAATGTAGTATAAAGCTAACGACAGAAGCTTATCTACTATGTTGAATCATTTGTCTGTTGGGAGTATTCAAGAGCTAGCTGCGAATCTTCCAGCACAGGCAAGCAGGCTACATGTTCTTTATTATGAAGCACCATGTGAGTCTTTTTCACTTTCCAATTGTTTTCAGACAGAGGATCTCTTGCTAGAGCAAAAATTTGTTCAAAGATGCCCACACACCTTGTACCCTGATGCAGTGTACCACATGCTAGCACAACAGCTAACCCATGACAATCCATATACCCCTTCACTCCCATAGATGACACATTGGGGTTGAATAATAAATTGTTCAGATTACGAACTCCGTTGAGAAGTACCGTAACACCCTGAGCTCCTTCTGCATGATTTATGCAAGAACCAGCCGTCACTTGAGCAGCACTATCTTCCCAAAAATGTTCAGTTCTTATATCCTGACCTTCATTCAACATTTTGAAAAACCAGTCCACAAACTGCAAGGCAAAATCTTGTACAGGAAAGTCATTTTCTGTACCACTTCTATTAAAATTCAAGTTTGACTGAGTATCAGGAACTAAAGCTGAAGTTACAGGCTCACTGGGCAAAAATCTAGATGTGCTGCAACCTCCTTGTTCTCTGATTGCAACATTTCTTGGTTCCTAAAATAATAAAATACGAATTTCAATAGAATATAAGTACTCTTATTTTCCTTATATTTAATCTTGACCTAAAGCAATCAATTGTGTAAATTTGGCCAACAACATTCATCTTTAACATTCTCAATGTTGTAGGTGACTTACCTGAGGTTCATAGATGGCAGGCACCTTGTAAGGTTTGGAGTTCTTTAAATTTTCAGAGGCACCGCCCCCTTCATCAGAAAGTTAGGAAGACATTTCCAGTGATCGGCTAGCCGATGATAAGTGGAAAATGGAAAGTAAAAATTGTTCAAAAGCTCTTACCTGATTTTATACACCACATGACAGTAACATAATGCAGAGTGGTTTTTAACTGCTCAAATCTTTTCTTGGTCAATTTTTCAACTATTTCATTTATTAGAATTACAGATGTAAATATATTTTTATTATTTCTCTTACAGAATAAATTTTTTTTTTCTATTGATAAATATTAAGACATTAAATGGTTTCATTTCAGTCTCCCAATCATTAAAACTGTCTGTTTCATTATCCTCTCATAGTAGTCTAGCAGACTAGCCACTTTGGTGCCGTCATACCCCCACTCCCTCCCAAACCCTCTGCATGTTCTGCCCCATCATCTTCCTCTCTCTACTGTTCTGTGATGATTGATTCAAAAAATCTAACTCCATCCACAATCACCCAGTGCATTAGGCCAAAAAAGCGGATTCCACTCTCAATCGCCTTGTGTATTAGGCTGAAAGAGTGGATTTCACCCAATGTGTATGTGTATTGGCCAAAAAAGCTCATTCCAACACATGAATTTAAGTCAATAAATATTTGCCAAGGATTTTTATGGTGATATTACATTATTACAAGCCTGTGCTCAAGTCGAGTGGGCAATGGAAGGACCAACAAAGGGGGAACAAGGCGACAGTACCAAACTAGTCCAATTCAGTCTATTTTTACATCTAAAAACTGGCTTTGAAATACATCCAATACAACTAACCCAACTCAAATAGCAGTCCTCAAATAAATATAAAATAATACATTTCTAATAAACTTACAAAATCTGAAGCCCAATAGTCCAGAATAATAGAACAAAGACTGCGTTTATCTTGATTTGGAGCAGCATCTTTTCTCTTATCATGTAAATATTTAAATAAAGTGTCCCTTGAAACTTTCTTCCGACTCAGGAGAACATCAAGAGATTCTGTGTGCAGCAATATAGCAAGTATTGCTTCTGTAAAGCCAATAAATATAAACATATTAAAATAAACCATCATCAGAAAATGTGTGTTTTAGTGACTGAAAATTAAAATGTTATAATTAAAGCTTCCAGCTGAAGAAGTTGGGGATTCCATTAGATAAAAAAAGCCAATCTTCTTAAATTAGTTTATACATTACAGGCAAACTGTAATAGTGCACGATTTAGCAACTTATTAAATTTAGTTTGATAAATTGGTCATATATATATATATATATATATATATATATATATATTAAAAATTGCAATACAACATTGCCTGAATAATAATGTCTATATGCATCCTTAAGTCCTGAGACTTAAATGAAATACAATCATTTTTGTTTCATAAAAACAAATAAAGTGCATTATTGACTAAAGCTTGTTTGGATGGAATGGGTAACATTTTTTTAGAATATGTGGAACACAAATTATAATTTAATTCAACATTTAAATACATGTATTCAAAAATCAATTATCTCTGACAAATAGCAATAATTAAAGATGACAGGATTATTCATTGAATGTACACAAAATTTGTTGTTTTATAAAATTTTATTATTTACATCCAAAATAATACCAAGATATTAAATAATTGCACTTTAAATGAACCCTACTATATAGAAGTAAAAATAGATAATATTTGAGATTAATAAAAATTATTGGTTTGCAAAAGAATTAAACATTTATCAATGCTTGTTTCTATATGTGCTTTGCATCATTGGCAAGTGAATTACAGTTACTTGTTTTCATTACGTTAAGACAACCACTGCAGCAGAGTAGACCAATGGAAATGTGTATTAATGAATATTTAACCTGGTTTGTATCTTAAGATTCTTTGTATTGGTAAATAAATTTTGAACAGGACCATAAATACAATATTTAAATAATGACTTGTATAAAATATACATCAAATAAGTAAGACACAATATACATTTCATCAATTTCAGAACTTCTTCAAGTAGGCAATCAAATTTCTTCTGAGCTTAAATTTTTAGTGGATGTAAATACATATGAATTAAATATTAGAAGTCCAATTAGAAAATATTTGTTTGCTGAGCTGCATCCAGTGACCGTGAAATGTCTACCATAAATAGTAATTAGCAGTTTATAATGGGTTTCTAAATAGCGCATGAATACTGGAGTTGAAAACAATACTTCTATGGTTAAACAGTTAATTCTTCAGATAAGATGGCAGTGGTATTTATATTGTAAAAGTCTATCATAAGAAACAACAATCATGAAAACTATTTAAAATTGATTCCAACAATTACCTTTAACAATACATCAATTCATGAAGTTACAAGGCAATTAAAAATCAGTACTCAAATAGAAAATCTACATTAGTAGTGTAATATTCATAATTGTGTTGTAATTCTAACTATAAATAAACTTTACAGATATAGTTTTATATATAGAAGACTTAAACACCTTCTCTGTCTCTTGGTACAATTATGTTATTTGTAGAAGTATTTGCAAGGGATAATAAATCCTCGTCTGCTAAATAACAGAGGAGATCTCTGGCAAAATCCTTCTCCTTATCACTCAGCATTCTGTGAACATAAATATTATTTGGTACAGTTATGAAATTAGTTAAGTATTTTGAAACATTGTCTGCAATGACAATTTTGTGCCCAACATGACATGGACATTTGAAGCTATGATTCATATTTAAAAGTCCTGCTGGAAGTATTTCTGTTAATGATTTAAATTTTAGAATAACTCATCAGCAATAACTTTATAAAATGCTTTACAATTATATAGTCATATATCTATTTTTATACATACCTAAACATTCTGTTTTCAGATGTAAACTAAGTATCTCTCCAATTTCCATATGAATATTAATTTTCTACATGATCACAAATTAATGTAAGCTACTTTATAAGCAACGTAATTTTAGGAAGAATTTTATAGAATAATATAACATAAATAAGGCATGACTCAATGAAAATATTGGATGACATGCACCTTATCTCTGTATGTCAATAATTATATTAGGTGAATTAGGGTTGAAAACAAAATAAATGCTACAAAAGTTTTGAACACAACTTTGAAATCGGCTTGGTTTAACTGAATACATAAATTCAGAACACCGTTTTTGTCAACAACTTGGAAAGGTATTCTTATTCGACAAAACTAAATAGATTACAAGAATCTTTAATACTTGTGCGTGTAAATATCATAATGGGGCAATTATGTGAGTTTTTAACTAAAGCAATTAATCAGTGTTACGCGCAATAATAGGATTTTTGTAAAGGTATTTTAATGACTCCGTTCGATGGCATGAGCGTCGTAAGCAACATACTATTATGATACTCATCATGGTAACCATTTACAAACCTTTCCCTGATTCAGATAAATTTAAGATACTTATATTCATCTCTGTTTTCGACAGAATGAGACGTGACAATTACGAACTCTACTATATTTTCCAACAGGAAATGTAATCGTTTACAGACGAACCACAGACATTTTCATACACCTGCACATAATAACATTGAAGTATCGATAGTGCTCGACGCTCAATTTCTATCGATTCATAAGCATTTACTATTACAAGGTATTTCAGTACATCCGCGATTATTGTTTGTTTAATAGGATTGAACTGTGTTAATCATGTCGATGTCATCTACGCCTTCCTAACTAGTTGATATGTTGTTGTAAATAGGCTTTGCATTATTTTGGTCTTTCCGTCTCGATTACAGACCTCATATCTTCGCACCGATCTTTAAAATTTAACATCATGGTCGCTATTTTACCTATTTCACCAAATAGGAGCTTATAATTATTGTATAAATCAGAAGAAACAAGAATGCGTCCAAAGGGAATTGTTTGATAGGTCGGAAGATCTAGATTTTACTGACGATTTGTGTCTATTGTCTGAGGCACATGATGTAATGCAAGCAAAGCTTGAAGACTTGGTAAAAGAAGGAAGAAAAGTGGGACTATCGATTAACTCAAAGAAGACCAAGACACTAAGGATAAACACGAACAAACTAGACCCGGTGACTATAGAGGATGTGGATAGCTTCACTTTCTCGGGGAGTGTAGTTACCAAGGATGGAGGAGATGCACAGGATGTATCGCAACGCATTCAGAAAGAAAATGGTGCCTTTGTAAGGCTCTATCCGGTGTGGAAGAACAACAAAATATCTACCAGGTCCAAACTCCGTATCTTCCGAAGTTATGTCAAGTCTGTTTTATTATATAGGGCCCGAGTCTTGG
This sequence comes from Eucriotettix oculatus, assembly GCA_034510155.1. Lineage (NCBI taxonomy): Eukaryota > Metazoa > Arthropoda > Insecta > Orthoptera > Tetrigidae > Eucriotettix > Eucriotettix oculatus. The sequence goes on from CM067379.1 coordinate 26,658,074, forward strand.
AAAGTGATTGAAGAAATTACCTCCAAGTTACAGACATTTGTCACCATCTGTTTAAGACATTCTGAATATCTATTGGCCGGAAGTAATCTCCAACCACGAACTATGGAATAAAGCGGCGAAAATGGAAATGGATCGGACATTCACTGAGGAAGGGAACCCGCAGGGTAAAAGAAAGAGAAGGAGGCACAAACAAACATGGCGAAGATCTGTACAAATAGAGCAATGGAAAAAGGCAAGCCGGCTGTCAACATGACCAGATGGAAATGCTTTGTTGACGCTCCATGAGGAACAACAGGAATTGATTATGATGAAAAATGTCGTATGCTGTGAAGTATCGTACCACTCAAATTATTGAAATTCTTAAGACGTCAGTAAACTTAGTCCACGATTCCTTACAAAAGTACTGCTTACGTATAATATTAAGTCAGGGTAATTTGATTACTTTATTTAAAATGTCGAGCTGTCGTCTGCACAGTTCGAATATGGCGGGGCCGTTGCAGACGACGACTTACAACACAGTTTAGAAAGAAAGAAAAGGAAGCAAATGAAGTACAGCTTTCAGTTTCATTTCTAAACAAAAATGTTAGTCATACGCCAAAATGGTTCGATAAAAATGTGAGTGCTCTTTTTATTTTCCACTGTGAAATAAAGTACGTAGTCTTTCTCAGGCTGAGTTGTACTGATTACCAGTGCACCCTGATGTGGTTTTTTAAAAGAAATTGTACTTTGTGTAATGCTGTGCGTCGTACTGTAAACAACTCACTTCATGAGATAAATATGAGTTTGGAAGCAACACTAAGAGCTAACGACTTGAACCTCTACTGCGTCAGTAAAGGATTTGCTTCATTACTCAAAGAAGGAACTGATTTAATAAAAGAAAAGCAACACCATTTCTATGACTTTAACAACTAAAAAATAAAAATTTCACATAGATAGAGTTGTATGGCAGCATTGAATAACTGATAGGCTGTGGAGCTATCAGTCAGGAGTATTTTTGACCTTGTTTGCTCATCGACATACAAAAATCTATTTGGAACAAAAATGGATTCATTATAATAATTTTATAATACAGACTGATGTTGATATTCAATTAGTAAATTAAATAATACAGTCTCACTTGTTTAATCTTTAATTCTGATGCAGGAGCATTCGACACGCGTGTCATATTCGTCTCTATAAAAGTATTGTGTTACATATATAGAGCGTGATATCTCTCGCCAATTATAAAATACATCAACCGTCACTCAAGTATTATTGCTTTTATTTAATTTACTAAAACTGGATTCTGTGATTTGAATAATCTTCACAAAGTTATAAAAGGACATTCTGACAGTAAAGTTCATAATTTGGTATGTATTTGGATATTAAAGACTTTTGATACGTGGAAAATAATTGACCACGTATTAGATGACAAGTTACTGATCAACCATTAAAACCACAAGGAAACGGTGAAAAAGAATCACGCAATTCTAGGAAGACTTATTGATGTAGGTTTTTTTATTGTTCGGGAACCAGGAACTGAGTTTCAGGGGCCAAGATGAATCTGCTGATTCGGTCAAGAAAGGCAATTATCGAGATTTGATTCAGTTCGTCGCTAAGTACGATCCTGTACTAGAAAGTCGTCTACAAAATTCCACCGCATTGCAATGTGTTTTCAATCATAGAATGGCTGAAAGTCAGAAATGAAATAATTTTTTAAAACGTTGGCCATTCGCTGTGTTTTGTTTATAATGATGTTAGATTAATTCAATTGCTTTATTTATAATTCCCAGATTTATTGACTTTCTATTGCTTCCCTAAACAACACACGCCCCCGGAATACAACATACAAGGAACTAAATTCAGAAAAAAGAAGTAACAGTATTGTTTAATATTCTATTATACAGGGTAATGTATTTAATAACACCATACAACTTACCTTTAATTCAAAGCCAAATGTGCCAAAGCATTTCACTCACTATACGTCCAACAAGATGGCTGGCGCATTGCAGCGCGATCTCCAGTCAACTCGTTGGTAATGCTATTATGAAGAACTTGGTAAGTGTAATACTAACTAAATATTTATACTTTATTAATTGTCTTCACGTTCCCTTCGTCGCCTGGCGGGTAACCCCAAGGTTTGCTGTCCTCATGAAATGTGAGGTTGTGTACTACTTTCTGTAACTTACATCCACACGTCTGTTCAAAGTGATTCTGTGAAGAATTATAAAAATAGCAAAACATGTGAAATTAAAAATTGAAGCTTTTATTACGAACTTATTATTTTACTATTTTTAGAATTTTTAAAATGTACCGAACTTTCTTTTACGTTTACGTATTAATACTGTTTTCACTTATGTATTTTCCTTTTTGTATTTTTATCTCACTTTCTTATTGCATCGTTTAATATTTTGCGTATTATTCCTTGTACTCACTTTGCCTTCACGTTATTTACAGATCTGTAAATCATGAAGGGATTGTCATGATGGGTGAAAGGTGCAAACATAAAGGAAAGAATATGTAGCTAAAAGTTAAGTAATTATTTATTTTAGTTACAATTACAAATGACAAAAGATGAAATCTGAAGTGATGGCTCTGTATAAATTACGATGATTTCTTCAAGCACCGTGTATTGTTCCGTTTTGAAGCAAAGACCTCCAAACTGAAAGGCGATCTTCAGCCAAGTTTTTCTTTATTGTGAGGTTTACATTTATGTCGAGGTATGATGGGTTGTTGATTGTGAATGGGGTGAAAGGGCTGTTTGGAGGCAGATTATTCGGGGTTGGGTCCCTGGAATAAGAAAACGGCAATTTTATCTCAATGTTTACCAAATATAATCTATACAGGTTAGGAAGTAAATGTTTTCAAAACACAATCAAAAGAAATAGAAAGTGGAACATTTGATAAATGTGTTAACGAGGTCTGATCCCGTCCTGATAGTTCTTACAGTCATTACAGTTGAGGAACTGAAAATAAGCGCTTGTTTCTCTGTTATCCTTCGTCACCCTCTCTCGGTAAACCTAACTTGTTTGTTTGGGTTCCTTCCCTGATATCCTTCTCTCTGGTTCTCTCTTCTTTACTCAGTCAGTGGAAACTGAATAATGAGTAATAATGAAGGTCAACTTGTACGAAATTAATTTTTCTTAAGAAGTGGATTTGTGCCACTATTGAAATCAGGCAGTCAGAGAAAAGAAAAAAGGATTTGAATGAATTTTGATTTATATGTCAGTGATGCTGTGAGGATTGATAGTAGAGTAACACATGGCGCACACACACCCACCTTAAAATAACGACCTGGTCTGTACGTACCCTGTTTTGGCGAAGTTTGTCCACAGAGTGAGCATGGACTGCCTCACTTTGTCATCGTCATGGCCTTTGGTGAAGTTTGCAGCATCGTATTTCCCCAAGAAGATGTAGGAAACGTCGTCGGAGTGCTGGACGCCTGGAACTACATTTATATTTCTTAAATATATATACTTGGATGGATAATTGTGGCATTAGCCATACTATCCGACTGCGGTCAAGTCAAGAGTTTTCCAAGCACTGATGTTGTAACGACTGACAGTGGGGCGCATTAAGATATGTTTTAAATGTAATAACGTAGGAGATAAATCCTCAGATGAATATGGCTTATTGGACCGAAATCTCCTGAGAATTAAATTACAGTTCATTCCCTAACAGGGGGAAGCATCAGGGTAAAACACACTTCTGCCTAATACAGTTAAGGAACAGAACAATTCTGATAATTTTTTTTCCATATTCCCCGCGACCCAAATCCAGATAAGACACAGCTACCACCCCTAGGGGGAAGGGGTAGAATTACTGGAATTTTTATATGTAATAAGGGCTCATGTTTTCCCGACAATATTTCTGTATAATTTCAACCCCTCCGGTATGTGAGAGGTGGGGGTGGAAATGAGTCATATGGAAGGATAGAGTTTGGCGTCGAACCCGGTGTATTGAGAGTCTCTGTGCAACATTATGACATTTAATATGCAATTTAAGTAAGAATTCATTCCTTAATTGGGGGAGAATTTTTATTCTGTAGCCCTGCTGTTGTACCGGGAGTAGTTTTGACTGTCGAGATCCTGAGAATATATTCGAGGTTCATATTGTTACGTATTCGTTGCCGGTTTAATCGTGTGTTAACCAAGAATTTTACGTAATCGTTCTCAAACAAACGAGGCAACATTTTAAGTGAGTGTTCTCTTTTGTTAAGTGAATTGAATTTTCTTCTATAATCGTCAACAACATCATCGCTATTATTGAACATCCAGGGTTATTATACATTACGAGAATTTGCAAAAAGGTTGAAATATCCTTACTGGTATATATTCTAAAATAACGAGAGAGAAGCGATGGGGAAAATGTTAAGGTTGTAATAGTTTCCTGCAAATATTTCTGTATTATTCCCGTTATCAGTCTGTATTATTTATGGGCGTCAGACCTGTAATATTGAATTCACTTACTTGGTACGTCTCCGTGGTACCCGATTGTTGGTACCGGTAAGTGAGGTCCTTCAAACGAAAATTGGTACAAATACACCGGTGATCTAGAAAGCGCCGAAGTCAACCGAGCTACGGTATCAGTGGCGACAAAGAACTGCAAGTCGGTCAATAGCTGCAACAACAGAGGTCATGCAACATAAATAAATACCTACAGTTTCTCTTAGACCTAATAATTATTTTTTATTTAAAAAAAACATGAGATATACTGAGAATGTTGTTTACCAGACTAAGCTTGGGGAGCGTCTCCTTGGTTATTCTCTGGTCTCCGAAGTATATGGTACGGATGCTGTTGGCCACTGCTGTTCTCTCCGTGACGTTTGCGATTCTCAGCTGCTTCCCAATTATATCCGCAAAGTGGGAATCCATAAAACTCAGTTTCTTCTCGTCCGTGAAGCCAAACACTGGAACCAAAGTAAATTTCTTTAAGTCTAATAAATCTAAAACATGTTATCTCCTTTTATAGTTTCTCTTGCCTCTGCAAGTAATTTGAAGTTTTTCTACAAGACACCTGACAACTTTCACGCAAATCTTTGAAATGTCTACAAGAGATTAGGATAGTTAAACCTTTATCCTCTATCTATTCCTTCATGCAGTTCTATATGAAGTTAATTATTATTTATGAACCACGTCTTTATCCACGACTTTAAGTAATTATTTCAAAATTAGGAAAGGTTCTTCACCAGTAGCAACAGTTATGGACAGCGTTATCAAAATTCTGTAAGCAATCTTCAAATTTGGTCCAATTTTAAGGGAAGTAATAGATTTAAAGAACGTCAACTGTATCTTGTTTCTTTATTAGAAGTGAAAAACTCGATGTATTCATTCATGCATTTCTAAATAGTTAATATCAGAGGAGTCGCCAACCGTCGAGAGTCAGCTTACTTTGCTGCTCCCAAATTTTTCCGCCATGGGCAGACAGACACCATCTGGAGGCATCTTTATTCAACGGGTGGCCAACTCGAATGATCTTGAGGGCCACTGTGGAAATGCATCATAACCCCTCGATTCTTCCGTACAATCCGTATTCTTGTTTAAATTGAAAACACAAGGTTCGGTTGTAGGAAAACTGAATGTTATTGTCCCTCTAGTCGGTTGTTTCCCCAATCCGACCCAATATTTAAAATGTTTCTTTTGTTATAGCAGTGTTATTTATTCGTCCACGCACACAAATGTTTAGATGACTTACGTGATACGAACAATTTTCCCTCGTTGGAGCAAACTCCGGTCATGAAGGGCACTTGGTTGAACTTTCCTTGCCCCAAAAGCTTTGCTGGGGCATCCGTAATAAAGGCTCCAGTGGTTCCTGGAGGCTCCGCACAAGGGAGGAACGGGAAGAAATCGAACTGCCTGTCCTGAAACCATATTCAGAAAATGAGACTCAATACGTCAGACGTAGAACGCCAAACAGTAAAAAATAATCATCACCCGTCTTTATTGACGAAATTATTCGGTTAAAAATTAACACAATTACGCTATTTTAGGGACGAGAAGATGTGAAAATTTGGAACACGGAATGAAGTACACAATGGAGTATAAGGCTAGACCTATGAGATTTGGACGACCTGAGCATCAAGAGGAATGAAGAGGTTTCAAAGAAGGCGTAAGTTAATCGACAAGAATTAAAATAAAAGAAAAACTGGACTGGACATATTTTAGGAATAAATTGTTGCATGACGGACGTGCTGGAAGGAAAATGTCGAAGGGTGGCCTAATAGAAGAATAGGTACAAAAATTATTGCGCGCTGAAGGAGAAGAATAGCCAGGAAGGAGTGAAGAGTGGAAGAGAAGTCGCTGCACTCGCAAAGAACTGTTATTGATGATGTGACTCACTTCTGGTGGAATGACTTCGCTCGCTTTGAGCACCAACTCTTGGGCATCTTTTTCCAGTAGGAAGGTCAAAAGACTGTTGGAATCGTTGGTGGAAGGTGATCCAAGAACTTCGCCCAGCCTGAAGGCGCGATCCCTGCAGTCCGTCTGGTAGGCCCACGAATTCAGGGCGGTGCCACTCATGCTGATGGCTCTGTGGAACAGACCTGCAACACAATCGATAAGAGGGTTGGTTAGATGGGATTTCCAATTCAGACTCGTCTCTTCGTTGTCGTCTAACCTGTGCACCTTTTTGTCAAAGTTGTTCCCTCACAAGGGTCTGAAAATTAAATGCATCTAAGAAAATTGATTAGCAAATCATAGTTTAATTTCCTTAGACAAAGTGTTCGCACCTGTTGTGAGCGGTGAAAGGACTAAATAATGAACTGCGGCTCCTCCGGCGCTTTCCCCAAAGATGGTGACTTTCTGAGGATCTCCCCCGAAGGCGGCGATGTTGTCTCGGACCCAACGAAGGGCTTGAACCTGGTCCTTCAGGCCCAAGTTTCCGGGGATCACGTTGTCACCAGTGCTGAGGAAACCTGCGAAAAAAATATCTGTCAGGCACGACACAAGTATTGCATAATGGACGATTAACTGAAAAATAAAAAAATTATAATTTCTATGAATATGTGTTTTTAAATTGGAGAGTATTGAATTAAATATAGAACGGTAAATTGAATAATGGGCAACGTTGCCAAAAACGTGTAGTATAACAATGCTTTCCTTATGTGGCAATAAAGCCTTCCGCTACGCATTCACGCCAGGATATTATAGTAAAAGTTGTGGTAAATTTCAATAAAAGCCTATTGAGTAGCTTTAAATTTTCGCTTTACCAATCGCTCTAATTAACTAATTATCGCACATGTATCCATCACAGTATATAATAACAGCATGGTGTGCGAGATTCACCGACAGCGCCAACGTCCTTTTACCACTTCCTGGTTTAAATAACCCTTAATTTTTACAATACGTTACCTTGCGTTAATGTTTCCAGAATACCTAAGTTGCACCTCCCCCTCCCTCTCCCTCACCAGCCAACTCATACTTGGATGAACTTACCCAACGCCCCGATCCTGTAGTTGAAGGTGACAACCACGACGTTTTTATCCATGAGGAATTGAGGGCCGTAGAGACTTGTGCTTCCAGACCCACTTACGAAACCGCCACCATGGACCCACACCATAACAGCCTTAGAAGTTCCACCGTTCTGAAACGCAAGGAGAAGTATCAGGAAAAGAAACTAAATTCTGCCGGAAAGGCAAGAAAAGGTGACATCGTTGGATTTAGGACGAGGATGCTTTCAGCGCCGGACATGCGAGATCTACGAGTAGAGAGAGGTGAGAAGATATTCGTAGATCTGGGAGTGCTTGTTGCCCTCGAAAACATTATTTCTCCCTGAAAAAACACAAAGAAACGAAAAATTTTTTAATTCCTGTGATTGGTGCCTTAGATGGAAACAAGAAATTGTGTGGTACTGTAAAGGAGAGGAGAGACTGCGTTGTGAATCAGAAGAAAGAGGAGCTCCAGAAACAGGGAAGAGAGAAGTTCTCTCGAGAACGGACAGTCGGCGACCAGAATCTCCAAACACTCGCCTGGGTAGCACCATCTTGTTTGCCTGGAGATTCGAGGTGGAATCCTGTAGTCCATCTCTACTACAATTCGTGGAGTTTGCCTATGGGAAATTTGTTGCTGACTCCAGCAGTCTGGAAGAAGCAAAGGTCGTCAGAGGACGGCAGCATCTGTGTCCTGGCTTCATATCCTTACACCACCAACTTCGAAGGCACTACACGTATTCATCTATAACACTGAAGGGAATTAATCTGAATTCATGCTTATTAATCATAATAATAATAAATTTCGGATATATTACTCGTAAATGATCTCATTTCAAATCTGATGGTTCCTTAATCGTTTATGGAAGTTCCCTTCATGGGACACATCTTATTTTTCAATGCAAAAATTAGGTCAGTGGAAGACGATTCTAATGCGGTACGTATAGATATGTAGAATAGGATTGTTATTGGACACCGACCTATTGATATCTCGATAAATTTTGAGAAGAATATTTTTCAAAATATATATATGATCATGTTTGGGCTAATAAAAGTCAGACATTAGGCACTAGCGGGGTTTGTCCCACAGCCTCTGGAATGTAGCAACCGAGGCTGGAAAGGAGCATGATTTTTCCCAAAAAAACGTTGGTGGAGAGGGGCAAACGATTCCTCCCAGAGAGGAGAGACAATAAATTTGATTGCTGGATATCGGACCCCGCCTCCTGCGGTATATGAACTAAGGAAGTGGGGAAGGGTTATTAAAAAATCCTTGCAGAAACGGATTGCGTGGCAGATGATGACATAATATTACAGACAGATTCAGGAGACGACGAGTGGAGATTATGACCTGAGGCTAAAACTGCAAATAGTCCGGACCACGGACAATAACAGGGGCAGGAAGGCGTGAGCCACAACAGAGCAGTTGAGGAAGTGGCATCTGGAAGGTCCAAATAAGCTGACACGGTAAATACCTCTGTAACCTTTTGTCGATTTCCTTGTACTGCTAGTTCCGAGTATAATTAGTGTTAAATATTTCCACCCTATGGGAAGGCCCATATAATACGACCCTTAGAGAAGAGATTTTGAATTTAGTTGAAACAAATTAAATTTAAATAACTTTTTTTTGGAAATATATATATATATATAGTTCATTATAAAAAAGGCCGGCTATGGAAATTAAAACTCTATTCAATCAGTGTACATTCCAATATATAAATGTGAAATTTTAATATAATTTACATTGTTCATGATTTTTCATTGTTATAAAATAATACACCCCCGTATTTATTTCTAGACGTGTAAGCATAATACAGGGAAAAAAACAAATCAATTAATACCGGTAATACTAAGACGTTGACGTAGAGCAGAAGCACATCGACGTGGCTGGTAATTTTAAATAAAAAATTTAATAGATTGAATTTATTAATGCGGATTGGTGATTGCAGGAAGTCGCCAAACAAAAATATTTTACGGAATTAAAAAAGGAAGGATTTTCTTACTTGTGGTGCGTAAACGTTGAGGAACAGACAGTCTTCGTTTCCAAACATAGCTCTGTTGAGGATGCTGATCTGCAGACAGTCGCTGCCTTGGGAAGTTGCGTCCCTTACGTCGGTCCAAGAATCCCCCGGTTCCGGATCCTACAGCAATAAAATTCACTATTAAATATTTGCAGAATCAAAGGAATAGTTATTTTTTTACTGGAACCACCTTCAGCAATTTAAGATAAATTCACACAAAGGTCATTTCCTTCAATTAAAATAATATTGTTCTCACCTTAAATCGTAAGGATCCAACTGGAGACTTGGCGTACGGGATTCCTTGAAAACTGAGGTACTGTTTCCCATTCTCCGTGACGGCTGTTTTCCCCTTGAGTTCTCCTTGTTGGATCCGAATTGTGACGGTACCGTCTGCGGACGCTGATTCCTGTACCATTAAAAAGAAAAAAAAGAAAATTAATTAATTTCTTGTTGTTGTGGTATTCAGTCCTAAGACTGGTCTGATGCAACCCTTCATGCTAACCTATCATGAGCAAGCCTTTTCATCCCACATCTTCCCTAATCTTCTTAGCGTATTCCATCCATTACACCCATCTTCTGTTCTTACCTCAAAAACTTCCCTGTAATGTTAATTTTACAAGACCCTCATTTCTCAAAAAGTCAAAGTCCTTCAAATTGTTCGCTCTTCCCCTATTCTGCTTAGAACTTCCTCTTCTATAGCACCACATTTCAAAAGCTTCGATTCTTTTCCTTTCTGCAACTCCTATCGTCCATGTTTCGCACCCGTTTAACAACACACTCTTTACAAAAGAATTTGGTAATGATTTCCTAATATTCATACGTAAGTAAATTCCCCTTTTTTCCTAACGCGTTCCTTGCCTACGCTGCCCTACTCTTAATGTATATATATATATATATTCTACCTATTCACAGGCAATCCAAGTTTTTATCAAATTTTTACAACGTTTCGTCCTCACGTTTGGGTTTCATCAGTTAAATTTATTCGAAAATAATAATAAAGTTAATGTAAATATTGTTACATTAAATTACCTAAATTTTTTGTTGACAAGTTCCCTGTGTGAGCAGATACATTCTGGAATCGTCCATGTAAAATTAGAAATATCTATTTAAAAAGGTACATATTTTTAGATTTGGCAATAAGAAGGTATGTACAATAGTGTAATACATTAAAAGTACGCGAGGTCTGAAGGCATGCGACGTATTTGTGTGTGTGGTGTTCGTGGTCCGCGCTACACCATTCCTTGGACAATGAGACCGAGCTTTCTTTACACAATAAGGAAGACGAATTTAACTTACAATCGGTGTCAATCTCTTAAATAAATATAATCCGTTCGTAATCCAAGAAACGACACGCAAAAATATGTGCAAAGACACTTGTCTACATCAGGAAGCTAAAAATTTTCCTATTGGCTGCAATTATGTGAATACAAACCATTTTGAAATTTCAGCTGATCAGATATTTGAAAAGGGAAGAGGAAAATTCGGGGCCATACGACGCGAAATGGAGAGCAGTTTTGGGTCCGAAAGATATTTCTCAGTTAAATTCAATGTATGATGGTTTGTTAAGTAGTCCTTTTAGTCCTTTTATTTCACTGCGTCTTAAATACTGACCACGACCACAAACGTCCATCAATTTCCAAATTATTCCTTAAAATTTATATTTTGTCTGTTATAAAGATCGTTAATTATTATTTAAATTCGAAAAACAGACGTTAAATAATTTTATATCAAAGTTAGAAATTAATATATTTCCCATTGCAAGGACAAAAGAAGTGTGTGTATCAACGTTGCGCATGCGCGTTGGGGGAGGAATCTGCTTCGGCAGCGCAAGGGAATGAAATCTTGGGGCGGATTTTTACGACCGTCTAGACGGTAACACAAAAAAACCTCTCTGACGGGCCACAAAAAACTCCAGGGACCACGTCTGGCAGTTTGGCCACCTCCGGGTCCTGCATCAGCATCCAAAGACAAAGCATCAAGCCCTGAATAGCGCCGAGGAAACTTTTCTTAACTATTAAAGCACGCAACACGGAAAGATTGTAAACCCATTTCGAATGGATTCCAATTCCATCGCTGAGCTTGCACATTTAACTTCCCGAGTACGAAGAGAAACAAAGAAACGACTCACCGTGACGGCAAGAAGGAGCAGGAAGATCCATGGTGCGAGAATTCTCTGCAGCATCGTGACGCCACTGAAACACGCCAAAACAACCTTCAACAACAAGCAAGTTGTGGGGCTTTAAAGGCATTCCTTCGATATGGAAGGTCGTAATACGATACAAAAAGGTTATCTGAACGGTCCTAAGACATTTTCCTGGTAGCAACAATAAAAGAGCAGAAAATATATCCCTAATTTGTCATTCGCATGTATTACGCAATTTTGTCCGAATTCTGATGTACTGCCGCGTCCTTACCTGCGTTTCTCCGTTGACTGGCTCTGCCTCATCTCCCGAACAACGATTATATAGTCTGCCGGAGAAAAGGGGAAAAAAGACATCATAGACGCGGCTGTTACGTCTGTCTTCCCCTGAAGGCCAACAACCTCAAGGACAGAAACGTCTCGTACGCGTCCCCTTCGGATACACACCGCTTCGTGAAGGAGGGAAGCCACATGACGTGAGGGAGGAAAAAATAGAACCCTGAATTTAGAGGTTGTGCACCACAGTCGCATAAGTGAAACAAAACCTGGCAAGGAAAGGTAAATAAAAATTAAGGAAATCTATGTAATAAGAAAAGGGACGTATCTGTGTACTCTTAATACAAATTTAAACTCGTGGAGATAAATAAACAAAACTTGGCATACATACTATTGAAAACCCTGAGCGGCCACAAACCCCTAGCAGAAACGAAAAATGAGTTAAAGTTAAAATATATTATATCTGTGACGTCTGAGGGACAGAATACCGGGAAATCCGCCATTCGCGCGCAACATGGCGGCTATTTGTGTAAGTTCTCCCATTCTCACATTTCATCAAGTATATCCTCCAATACAACCACCAGGAGCACGTGGACGGATGTGAGGAGACAACAAGAATGATTTCTTTTTTTAAAAAAATATTTTTGAATATTTCCGTTTTATTTAGAATTATCTTATAACTTGATGAATTTCACGGATCGACGACAAACTCGACTTTCGGACTAATATCCTCTGTTACAAACTTCAGGAAATATGAAAGGGTGATAACAACAGTAGGTATGATTTTTCAGTCATTATAATTTAATAGATACGCTGCTACTTGCACCGACTGTGACGTGTTATTGACAACCTTCTGTTATGTGTCTGCTTTAAATTTTAAGATTCATATAATGTGGAAAAACTGAATAAATAATTCCAAGTGATAATTCCTGAGAAACTTAAATTAAGTGTGTTTCTTTGAATTTTGTGCACCTAATAGCTAAATACCACAAAGCATTCAATCATTACAATTTAATAGATCTGACGACAGGCGAAATAATTTATAGCTATTGAAGAGCTGGCGGTTTTCCTTATTTATTTACTGTTATTACAAACACTATATCATACATCAAGATTTTAAAATCTTCTACGTGCATAAATCGGCTTTATGCAACGTTTTAAATAAATTAGCGTGATGCTAAATGTTTTGTTCTTCAGATAACAGGCTAATTCAAATAAGTTTCATAGAAACGCCGGGCACTCAGTTAGTAAACAGTAAAATTAGAAGAGAGACGAAGTAGAGAAACAATGAAAATGTATCAAGGACATTCAAATAATTAAATAAAGGGGCCTTAGAGTAAGAGTAAGAATAAAGGGATGGTGACGAAATTAATAAAGAAAAGGGACATGTAAGGAAACACTGAATTCTGTTCATTTTAGTGGTTGCTCGCCACAAGAAATTGACAAGAAAAAAAGAATTTGGAAAATAAGCAACAAAATTAGAAGAAAAACTTAAAGAGAAAGTGTAAAAACGTATTAAGTAGGTAATAATTTAACAGACTCAAAAATAAACATATTATTGGACTAGTTTTGAGAATAAATATAGGAAACAAAGAAAGAGAAACGGTAAAGAAACAAAAATGAAAGTCTCGACAGGGAAAGAACTGAGCGGTAATGTATTACTTGAGGAAGTAAGAAAAAATAATTGCAGGAATGAGATTTTAAGTGGATGAACATAGAAACATCTAGGGAGACAGAAATAGGGTTTAAAAGAAGTGTAATTTAAATAACGAAGCGAGTCGAGGATTATTAAATTTATAAATACCATTTCAGTGTTTCTTTAATTGAAAAATGTTAATCTAATAGTATGCATAAAATTAATAAGTGTAACAATACCTCATGTATTTTTCAGTACATAATCACGTTTTACTTGTATTCACAGAATGAATAAGACAAATGTCAAAAACAATCCAATACTATTCAGTGGAACAAATAAATTTTTAAAAAGGGAAAACTTAACAAGTATATATTCAAGCTTCAATAAATTAAATGAAGTTAAAAGACCGGACAACGAAAAGTGAAGAAATAAATTGACGAAAGGAAACTGATAATTTGATCTTTTTTTACGTTTGAAGTAGTTTTTTACTGGACTGTGGCACTTCTGCATCAGCAAAGCTTTCCATAATACAGTCTAGTAGTTACCACATAAACATTCGAATTACGTGCAAATGGAATATCAAAATCTCAAACATAATTTTGTTAATTATTCTAAAGCGGTCACGAAAGTAATACTATTCGAGGTGAACAGGACAGAGTAGGTCTTGAGAACGTGTGAAATGTGGCGAGTCACGGGTCAGGCTGAAATTACTTCGTCATGTTGGCATTACTACGAGGAGATACGATTTGCGTAAGATTGATCTCATGCAACTCAGGATAAACTCAGGTCTTGTAACAACATCGCAATCAGCTGATATGGGGTGAAGAAGTGAATCACAGTTCTTTCTGTTAACCGAATCTCGAGCAGTGTTTGCAAATTACACATTTATGAATTTATAATATTTCTGAATAACTTCGGTAACTAGTCACTTTACTTCAATATAAATTCCTTCAGACATGAAGTGAAATATTAACTTTGTATGTCTGCATAACTTTACTGACGTATCCTAATTCCTCCTTCCAGATCTAACTGAGAAACCAAATAAATTTACTTATAAATGTATGAGTTTAAATTAATTATAAACGATTTTAAGCAAATGATTATGCATTGCACTAAGCACGTGTTCCTTGCTGTCTGCCTACGTTTCAGGATGACCTCACTCTGAGAGAGAAACGTTTCTCCATAACGAGTCAGATCATAACTGAGTTATTTCAAATACATAATTTTAATAAAACTATTCAAATTATTTTCATTTTGATTGTATCACTTTTCTCGTGATTTGTATAATTTACTTTAAATTCCATCTAGATTTCCGACAGTAAAGGTCGTAAGACGGGCAGAATCAATTTGATCAATCCACAAATGAAACAGTAATGAACCTTTTAATATCTCTTTGACATTTATAAGTAATTCCATCTAGATTTCCGACAGTAAAGGTCGTAAGACGGGCAGAATAAATTTTATCAATCCACAAATGAAACAGTAATGAACCTTTTAAAATCTCTTTGACATTTATAAGAGTAAGTATCGCTGGTACTTGTAACGTAGCTTCATCTTTGGATTTGTTCAGAATGTTCGTAGGCTCTTTTAACAAAATCTTATCAATTAACTAATTGTAAATGGTGTTGTTTCTGCTGTTTCTAATCATCACCAGGGAAACGCTCAGATTGGACTGGTGTGAAACGTATTTATTTTATTTAATCAAATGACGGGCTGTGAAATACATTAATAATTCTAAATTGCAACGTTTCGGTCCTTTTCAGGCAAAGATGATGTAGTATAAAGAAATATGTGCTAACTAAGATATTATTGTAGAAAAAATGACTTTATAATTATAATACGGTGATAACCCCTTAATGTGCATTTACGTAAGTAACTAAAATATAGTCAACACTTGCTACTACATATAACATTATCCTATTAATAACTTAAGTTATGTAAAACTATTTGTCTCATTCCATATCCTCAAAAAATAGCTTGATTGAAGGATCCACGGAATATGACTATTACGTCAGTATGTTTGTATTAATTGACGATTTTTATCTCTCAATCGAAAGTCTGTCCTACGATAGTATCACATTAACATACTTGTGTTCGTTGATTACGGTTTCGTTTATCCCACGTACATGCAATGACACTTACTACGTTCATATTTCTAAACTACATTTATTTACATTAACAGTGTCCTTTATATTGCGAATTAAAGCAATGAAAATACATTTCAATGGTTGTTATTCCGTTAAATTTTATTTATATAGACGTAAAATACTTTTATTATTGGTGCCCAATCAAAATGGCCTAAAATATTAACTCTTTAAAAAACTAGATAAATTACTCATTACTCGTATTTATTTCATTTATAAATTTCTTACTGCTCTTACACTGCGCCAGTTTAATTTATGTATAAGGAGAAAGAATTATTGAATTAAATTTTATTAGTCACAAACAACTTGATTGCTTCCCATTAGTCCTCTACTGAGTGAATGGTTCAAGTTATAAATGGAAACGTGTAAATACCTTAATGAGGAAAATATAAAGTACACGTATAAGTAAATTTAATGAAATTCTAAGTGAGAAATTAAAGTTCAGGGGAAATGAGCTCACACTATATATATATATATATATATATATATATATATATATATATGTAGAATACGTACAAAGAAGTCCACTAACATACCATAAGCGTGTTGCCCTGTTTTCAGTGGCACTCTTCCGCGGATTTCAGCAATATCTTCCATAGCACAGATTTCTATGCATTAACGTTACCCGATATCAATAATTCGTCGCTTTTATATTAATTAACTCTGTCTTTCAAACTATTGTCCCGAGTGATGTATCCTACAATAAGAATTGGAGTAACGACGAATCAACGGAAAATTTTCAAGTCCACTACTATGAATAATTATTATAATTACTTCCGCCATGCGAACGAACCATTCATTAAGTTTGCGTGAGACGTTTGGCTTGTTGCAACTTTCTCTCGAACCGTTTAGTAGATTGAGGAGTGGCAACGACTGTTGAGGTTATTGACATGGTTCATCTTTTCTTTTGGCTCTCCAACTCGTGCTACTGCACGCGGATTTTGAGTCCAAATTTTATATACTTGTATTTTGAATGATAAATATTTTAATGCAATGTAACAACTTTGTATTGTAAAAAAGTTGGTAACTTTATTTTTACCAGTCTGAATATTTAAAAATATAAAGAGAACATTTTTTATAAAGATGATATTTATAAAACAATTCTGTGTATACAGATTTAAATTAATCTGACATTCATGAAATAAACAATTATATATATCAAAACACCTTTCATCCACAATTTTGGGGCTTCAGACAAGAAAAGTTTGCAACAAAATTTAAATTGTCGGCAATATTTAGTTAAAATAAAGATAACTCAGTTTATAATATAATTATTGAAATATAAATAATACAGACTTAAATGTTGAAAGGTCCAAATGCTCATGAATTAAACAGCGGCGGTTACGGCGGATATGCGATTTAACAGCGTGTTGAAAATCTAACAGTGTAAACTTAAATAAACAATGATGTGCTATACATATACAAGTGTATCGGAAATTTTGATCAAATTATTCGTTGAAATTTGATGCACATTTAGGATTACAACGTGTATGTAGTATGTCGCTCATCATTTTTATGAAATAATTTTTTTATTCACCCGAGACAAAAAAATAGCAGTTTGCCCAGACGACTTGTTTCACGAATTTGACTTGTTAACTCAATTTTTAAAAATTTAATAGGATGAATATTGCATGTATAACTGCCTAAAGCTACCAACATAATAAAATAATGCTTAGCAAAAATTGTGACCGTCAAAATGTTTTTTATTTAATTGTCAACAGTTAATGTTAAACGGTCAAGCAATCCAACGCATTTCTTCAAATGTAACTTTTGTAAATTTGTTCAAGAAAGGAGAGTCTAAAATAGTTGACACCGACCGTTTGCTATTATATACAAGAGCAATTTTAAATTTTTCTTTCAAACATTATATTGTGTTTGAGCTATACGATAGAAACCTACATTAGGGTCAATGCATAATTATTTAATTACCCTTTTTTAATTCATATTTATGTTAGATTTTTCTATCTAAGGCCTAAGTTGCAAAGGCATTTGATAAAAAGTCACCCGTATTTCCTGACGATGTCGCAACAAGTATGTTTCAGTGTCTTATTTTAAGAAATGACGAAGGGATGTGGACATGCTCGTCAGCATACCAACAGACCTTAAGAGTCCTTCAACTTAGTTAAGGAAAAATAGACCTCGAGAACACTGATAGAGATATTAATTTTTCATAGTATTATTAATTTATCATGGAATAGTTGTTATCGCAACAAGTATTAGAAAACTATTTTAATACTCGTGTAGATATAACTATTTACCTCTTGAATTAAAATTTAATTTTATAACCGTATTTTGAACACCAACGATACATGTTCCAGGAAGGTTTGGGGCATGATAAATGACACTGAACCCTTAATCAATCGTAAAGTTGGATGAGAGAAGGCTTCAGGACTTGGCCCAAGGGAAGTCTTCAGTAGGGTTGCCACCTTTCCGCTACGTATTTAGAATTCATAGATTCTTCGAGCGCCAACAAAAATACGTCTAATGAAATGTGATTTGAAAAGCCGTGGCGTTGCATTGTATTGCATTAGTAACGGTGGCGACCTTCCAACAGAAACGGGACCTTATCATTTCATTCATTTCATCATCTCGCTTCCAGAAACACATCCAATCGATTACGACGACTTATGGTGACCCTTGTCATATTAATTGACACTCGCGCTGTATCAGGGGATTCAAATCGGTTTGCGTGAAGGAGAAAAAGCCGACGGCTGATAATTGCCGCAGCAGATGTTTCGTCCCTCCGACTAGCTTCTTATTTGTATTATGAGACGCTAAAATACGACACCCCTTTGTGTACAAAAAATTCTTTTATACTTCAAACTCGCTTTAAACTTATTTTGACACGCTCGCTAAAATATTGTTTCAATAAACAAATCTCTGAAGTCCTTATTCATCTCATTGGGGGCTTAAGAAATTACCACAAAAATTTTATCGTTGTAAAATCCAACTTGATACTGTGTAACGTTCACCTCATTCTTCGATTTATGCTTTTCTCGCTATTTGGAAATATCACTCCCATGAAATTTATTTATAATGTTAACTCTTTGACGATCCAATCCCTAATCGACATTAGTTGCATTTGATAAAAAGGTTACAATCTATTAAAAATGCACACGTACACAAAAAAGTAAAATGACATTTACTTACATTTTTGTAAATATTGTGCAGATGTCTTAGAACATGTCACCAGAAATCATCTCTCAAAAAATAGCTCGTTATATAACTTATGTCCTAACCACATTTACGTATCACTGCTAAGGGGAAAACCTAATAACCAAACATAAACGTCACGACCTGGCCCCTCCCCGTCCCGAACAAACCACGCCCATTACTCACGGTAACGTCGCGAATATTTTATCATAATATTAAATTATTTAAATTTTTGTAAATTTAAGATAGTATCATTCAAATATTCATAATTTAGTAAAAGTTTTTATTTCATTCCAAATGCAGTTTTGACACTAATATTTAAACTATTATCGTTCAAATATTTCTAATGGCTAATTTTTGGGATAGCCGACAAATATAACTTTAATAACTTAGCTGCAAGTAAATCCTTATATTTAATTTAATGATTATTTTATGTACCGTGTTTCAGTAGTCCCTTAGCAGCCGTTGAGTAATTATAATAAATATTGAAATCTTCAAGATTCAGATCTGCATACATATTACAACAACGTATTATTTTCACCATTGCTTTAATAACATAGCTACCATATGTACAGTAAAATTCAACATCGAAATTATCATCACATATCATGACGTCCACCAGAGAATACTTACAAACAACTGTCATCTTTGGACCCGCTGATTGTCTCTTCTTCTTTCCTTTTGAAAAATTAAACTCTTCATTTCGTTATGTAATACGCCCTGAACACAACAGTTACCAAAGGAAAAATATTAATCTCTAAATATTTAAATAAATTAACACTAAATGCTATATTTTACCTTTCAATTATGGCAGTCATATATTATTAAAAATATATTAGAGTTATAAAAAATAAAGAATTATAGTGTTGTGGAACTACGACGTTGAAAAATGTAGATGTTACACTCTAAGGAGCTAATATTTTTCATTTTCCCTGCGATCTATTTAGCCAAATACGCATCAGTTTGAATTTCTATATATTTAATGAGCAGCAGAAAGCAAAGATCTTATTGGCCGTCTTTAAAAGAATTCGTTTAGGTAATCGATATCTTATATTACCTTTTTTATGATATTGGAAGCAAAGAAAATTACCTTCGCCTCATTATCTGAATTCTATTGAGTGCCACTCTATACTGTTACTACCCTAATACTTCCTATACTTGTTTTAAATTGTGTAACCTGTGAGAGAAACTGAAATCCTTTTGAACTCCGGAAATTATGTCAACAGGATGCGTGCGTGCAGACTTAGCGTGGAATTTTATTGCGGTCAGCGCAAATCCTTATGCCGGAAGAGGAAGCCTTTTGACTTCAGACAACCATTTATGTATTTATCTTCAAACTTTGTCGACTCGAGGAACTCTTAGAATTACTAGTTATCATCTGGGAGTGTTCCACCCTTAAAAAAAAATTATTCAAAGTAGATCAATGAATTATAGTTACTGTAAGTAAAGATTATAATTAAATAAAAGTATTGTACTTCTTACCGACATAAAATAAATAACATTAATGCACATAAATTAAAAACCTTAGTTTTCAATCACTCTAAATTTTAATGAAAACCAAAATTATATTTTATTAATTCTAATTACATTTTTTTTAAATTTAGAACTGAATTTTCGGTACATAGTCGTCTACAAAATAAAACACAAAATTAATTAAATGGAACTATTACAAAAATTTTATGGTAATTATACATTATAAGGCGGCAACTTTTATTGTAATTTGTTGTTAAATATCTTTAATCCAGAGGAGGGCAGTATTTTTTGTATGGAGCCGAATAAACAATAAATGGTGGATCACGGGCCAAAACAAAACATTCGATAGTAGTAGTATTTATTTATAAAAATAGTAAGTGAATACCCGCAGTGTTGCTGTTACATATAATAAAATAATAGTGTCACAACTCTAACTAATGGGAAACTTGGGATTGCTTTTCTTTTGCAATAGGGTCAGTAGTTGTTGCTACGCGTAAGAAGCTTCACAAATTAGTATGGATAATTGACAATAAGTACTGTCGAAGATGGACGTAATTTTACACTCAAAATTAAGTAGACCTGGTTACTTATCTTTGAAAATATGACGCGTCTGGTCGTATTAATATGCAACATAGAAATTTAGTGACGGCAGGACAAATGTTTCAGGAAGGCCGGATGTGGTCCGCGGGCCGGGAGGTGCCCTCCGGTGCCTTAATCTATTTTACAAACCATCATACTATATCTAAATTATACACATTAATTATATGAGTTTCTAATTATCCAGGTACATGAACATGATTCTAGAATGTATTACCTTACACAGGGAACTTGTAAAGCTTCAGAACTCACAGAGTTTACATACTCATAAACATCCTTGTCCTTACCGACCACGTAGGGCAAGATCCGTCACAAAGTTTATGTGCATGGAAATTTGATTTCCAAGCTGTAATGGATGAAGAAAAATTTCGAAGTGTCAGTATTTACATATTTTTAAAAAATGTAATCAAAATTAATAAAATACAATTTTGGTTTACATTAAAATTGAGGCTGATTTAAAACCAAGGTCCGGCTTTCATTTATGTACATCTAAATTACAAGTCATTTAATACTAAAAATTCCTTAAAGATACAATTAATGTCATTTATTCTACTCGGCTTTGAAAGAAATGTTTGGTTTTTTAGCACTTGTATTAAATTAATATTTTAGCTAATAAATACTAGCCAAGTGGGGTAAGTGTTTTATAATTTTTTTTATTCACAGAACATCCATAGAAAATCCGTGGAACACAGTTTGAAAAACACTGGTCTATACGAGTTCAGAAATACGGTCACTTGCAGTGAGGCAGCAGAGGAAAAACGTTGAGATGGAGCAAAACCAACCAATTTGGAGGAAGCCGCACCCTCCAGAGAAGTCGTCAACGTCTTGGTAAAGAAAGAAGCACTACGTAAGAAAAATTAAAACTAACCTGTCATTATTACTTCATAAATGAATTTTACTGTACCTATTCAGTTTCGTAAATAAACACGGTCTGTTAAATAATTATTTTGTAATAAAAACTATAAATTCAATAATCAAAGAAATTTTATCTATATTAATAACAATTTCACCTCATGGTGAAGAGACGGAATACATTATATACTTCAGGAACATAATTTCTTCGGAAAACGTAATTGGGAATGGGAAATAAATTGGAGGAGAAATTCAACAAAACGATGAGTTTGTGTTTAAAAAAAAACATTCAACACTTTTGATGAAGATGACGCCGAAAAGTCGTGTGAACAGTTTCAAATTCTCTCGTCTCGTTTCCAGAGAAGCTCTCATTAACCGGTATTTCATAGGTTTAAGTAAACCAGCATGCGCATTTGATGATGCTCATTCGTAGAGTCGATACCACGTGAGATATCTCTGACGAACAATCTGAAAGAGTGGACCGATACAAATGAAATTACAAACCAAAGGCGTAGTGCAACCAAAGAGAATCATAATATTATAACGTTGTATGAGTGGAACAATATACTCGTTATAATAGCAGCGTGAAATGTGCAAACGTGTTCAATTCGTTGTAGGTTAAGATGATAACACTCGCAGCGCGATCGTTCATCAATGGGGGAACGAGAAACTTGAACGTGTAAATAAATGTTGGAAGGGCATAAATGGCATAATTAACATGATTATAATTATATGAGAAGAAAGATATTAGTTCTAATCCCTGTCAACAATCTCAGATTGAACGGTGATCTCCTACACGTGTTGAAACAATGAGGTTAGAAAACTAAATTGACGTTAAAATGCTTTTGGGATATTTATTAAAGATAAAGTGGACAAGGGCGTGGCGTACTGATAGCACACGACGAGATTTGCTAATCGCACGTGTCAGAATCGTTGAAGCAGGGTTCTGTATCATCAAGCGTCTGAGTAAGCAAGATAAAAGTCCATGTGACACATTCGTAACTCGAGTCACTTGGAACTACACTCACGATACTTCATCATAATTTTCTTACATTAATTTTAAGCAAAGCCATAATTTGATTCAATCGTAAGTGGCATCTTGTGAAAGTAACCCGCTAAAACTGAATTAGGGTATGTCTTCTTAAATCACTAGTCGCAGAGTTGCATGGTACCAAGCTGCGAAGGTTTCTATACCATCGAAACAGAGTATGTGTAAGATCCTATTTGGTATTTAAAATATGCAGTCATCAATGTACTTTAAGGAAGAAAATTTCTCTCTGTGTATTTGTTGGATTAACGCACATTGAGATAATTTATCTAATATTAAATAAATAAATCTTTGTATTATTCATTTTTGATGGTGTTAACTTCTTTAACTGTCCCAAGAAATGGAGACGAAACGTCATATTAAATTTTAATAATAAAGTTTCTGGCATATTAAGACTACCGTTTCTTTATTTGTGTAATTGTTCTTACTTATGACCGAATCATATTTGAGGACTAACGGAGAATAAATTTATTTTATCGTTTTGTCGCGAATATCCGACGAATTTGCCAGGATTAAATGCCAAAAAGACTGCCATCATAAATGTAGTTGTGAAAGGTAATGGATACTTTACGATACTAGTAATTTTCTTGGAAAGTTAAAAATACATATTAAGAAACCGGTGATGAAATGTACTTGTACTGTATCTGATACATTGCAAACCCTCAACTTGAAACTAAGAGTATTATACAAAAGTGAGTGTATAATTAAGATAGCCGAAAGGTGTAAAGGAGAAAACAAGGAAGAAAATATTTTAAATATAAATTAAACTGGAGTAAGAAGAACTCGTTTTTAACTTTTTTTTACAAACTTTGCATAAATTTGGAAATTCCAACCGTCATTGCGGTATAATTGACGTCCTTTCAAGTATGATAGGAACCCATACAATCTTGCCAATAGAAACTAGGGAATGTGATACAATTCATAAATTTAAAAATAGTTTATTTACACACACAAGTTTACAAAAAGTAAAATTATGATATATGTACTGCTGTGTAGCATTTTTTGCTAAATTAATACGTTATTTTAATCTCACTTGGATTCACTGTACTCTTAATTACAAGTTTTCAGATTAAAACAGGAATTATTATTTTAACGCTGCTATATTTGACCGTCAATACACGATTCTAAATGTGATTAAGCTTTCTTCGTAATCTGGTAAGCCGATCGTAAATTTAGAATCGTTGTTACTTGAAATATGAATGTGGCGAACAGAATTACAATAGCCAATAGTAACTGGACGAAACTATTTCGTGTTCATTAATCAAATAATTTTCCTATTTAAAAAAATTCAATTATAAGATTACCATTAAAAACTTGCTCCCTAAAGTTCTCGTACTGTTTATCTTTGGAGGCATAATGGCGGAGCCCAAACTGACAGGACGGTAACCGAGAACTTTGACATTATTTATAACCTATATGAAAACGTTTCTGTTATGCGTACACTGAGTACATCTAATTATGTCGAGCTTTATTGTTACAAGTTAACTTCGAGAATGAATTTAATTCAATGAGATATTAGGTTCCAACGTAATCATGGCAGTAGTGTTTTGCTGTCTCAAAAATTGTTTTGATGGCTTGGGCTTCTCGCCGGACCCTATTCCTAGAAGGGAAGCTAATCCTATCGTACTGGATACGAGTCACATGGGTCTGTAATGTGTTGAAATTATCCTCCAGGCGGTTTTCTTACGTGTATGATATATTAATGGCGCTCCTAATTAAACTTTCTAGGACATGAAGTTGTCACTATAAAGAATGGACTGCGTATTTGCGGTAGTGGCGGGGCCCTGGCAAGTGCTCCGTTAGTACAAAGTAAAGCTTACTTTGAAGTCAAAATACAGCAAACAGGTAAATCAAGTAGCATATGGTGCATACATAAACTAATAATGAGTTTTTCTAAGAAAAAAAGTTGTCACACCCAATTTTACGTAAACTTCTTTAGTAGAATTATGTCACCCGCACTTAGGATTCTAAGAAACGTATTAATCTAAATGCCATTTTAAGGAAACTGTTAATTACCAGTATGGAACCTATTCCAATGGTGATAGTAATGATTATATTATTGTTTTTCAGTTAGAAGGTAAACATCTAAATGTTTGAGCAAGTGTATATTTTGAGAGTAACATTTAATAGCTGACTTGTAATCTATGTGGAATATTATTCATAGATATTGTTTATATTTGGCATCTCAAACTGGTAACCCAAAAATTAGAAGTTTAAAATCTATGATTTTAGCACTGTCTTAAAGTTATTTTTGGTAAATTCTTAGCGAGTGCTCAAATATACAGACATTAAGCTTATAAAAATCTGTTTGTTTCATCCAAAAACATTCTCATATATTTGCAATTTGAAGATTATTTTATTTTGAAAATGGTTTTATTCACATTATTTGATCAGTTGTCAAAACAAAATTGAACAAAGTGTAATACGCTTTTCTTTTATTCAGGTTTGTGGGGCATAGGACTTGCAACTCGTAATGCAGATTTGAACAAAGCTCCTGGTGGAAGTGATGCTGATTCATGGGTTCTGTGTTCTGATGGAGTATTAAGACACAATGGATCTGAGGTTCAAAAGGCTCAGCAGATAGTTCAGGAAGGCGATATTGTAGTAAGTATCGCCTGAGTGGATCTATAACTAAAGTATATATTAATTTTCAATATTGTAATTATGATTGCAGGGAGTTTCTTATGACCATGTTGAACTAAATTTTTTTGTGAATGGAAAACCTTTGGACTCTCCAATGACTGGAATAAGAGGACATGTATATCCTGTTTTGTATGGTGAGTTTTTAGTGTAATAATATTTTTCACTTTTCCTCCAATATTCTACTTGTTTGTCTGTGAACATGTTTAAAATATTTGTCATGCTAAACTGATGTGAAAAGAAATTAAGGATTTACTCAAACACAAATTGACACATTATGAAACACGATGTAGCATTACAAAATATTAATCAGCATGAACGCATAAATGTTTGTGCTTAGTTTTATTATTTAAGAATATATTTTAACATTTTATTTATGTAAATGAATCACCATGCATATCATATTATCGACTTAACATTAAGAAGTTGAAGAAACAGTTATACCAATCTTTGTTCTCAAAGTTGTATTTTACGAATATTTAAAATAATGATGTTTTATTTATAATTCGATTGAGTCATCACTGGATTATAGTTTTATAATGGTATGTTTGATATAACTTTGAATTGAGCTCAATATAGTAATATATGACAATACATTTGCATATTAAATGTTGAACGTGTTCAGAAAAACAATGCTAACTCCTGTATTCCTACCCTCTTTCAGAGCATTGGTTAATTTATTGTTTCTGAAATTTGTGCGTCAGACAAATTAGCCTACAGACAGCTGCCACTGTACCCAAAATTTCTTTCATCTGTTAGTGATTTGTCCTAAGAAAACAAATAACTTTGTGTAATTTAACTAAGAATTTTTCCCTTTTTAGTTCATGAAGGTGCTGTTCTTGACATCATTCTGGAAGATTTCAATCATTTGCCGCCATCTGGATTTGAGAAAATTATGTTGGAACAATCATTGCTTTAATTCATGACAATGATTTGGTGAAATTACAAATATTTGTCATGTATAACATTAGTTGGAATCATTTAGCTCATTTAATTTAGCTGTACATTTAGTTAGTTATTTACATATATTTATGAAAAGGTCTGTTATTTATATAAATTTGTTTAATTTAGATTACATGACTAAAAGTTCAATGTTAGTACAGTCATTTAATGATTTCATTGATTGTTGTGTACTTTACATTCCTTTATCACAATAAAGTTTGTAATTAAAGTTATTTTGCAGTATTGCTCTTTCTACTGCTCATGTAAACTGCTGTATTTTTATTTTTATAAGTGTTCACCATCAGTCTGTATAAATGTACAAATACTTTTTATGTTGTTTTAATTTTGCATTTATATTTTACTTAATTTTGTTTTAGAGAAATATAATATTTATTTCCTAAGATTGACTTTTTATTTCTCCAAATAAAACAATTTCAAAAAGCTAAGCAAAAATTATGTGAAAACATTGTTGGAGGCGGCTTATTTCCACCTTTATTTTTATTTTATGAGAGAAATGTTGTACATAATTTTTCCTTTGTAACATTTTCAACATGTTCAGGTTCAAAAATGTCTACTATACGCAGTGTAACTCTAGTTACCAGTTATTAAATATTTAATAAATTCTATTATCTTTTTTACTTAAACTTTAGTCTCGTCCTCTTCACAGTAAAATTAGTAAATATTAATATTGACAAATATGTTAAGTAAATTGTAACCCATTTCTGTTTTGTTTGAGTAAAATTGGGCTACAAACTTGGTTTAGTAATATTGTACACCAAGCAATCTATATTGTCTTTTTTTATTGTGTATTGAATTCAGTTTATCAGCTGTAATTTATCTGTATTTTGGGCAGCAGTGTAGAATTCTTATTAGTATCATTGCATAAAATGATACTTAAATGAATAAATTAAGCATGCCTTGTTGTCTCAATTTCCTCCCAAATATAGAAATGAGACAATATTGATGTAAAGTCAGATTGCAAACCAAAAACAATGCTAATTGTTGGTCAGATGGATACACATTTTTAATAAGTTAAATATAAATTTTATTATTCTACATAAATTTATCATTTTTAAAAACTTATAATACCTGATTGTTTTGGGGAGGAATCCAACTTGTTGAGGCTATAAAATGTAAGGTCTCTTTCCTGACAGAATTTGCTACATTCCTAGATGATGTGTTCTGAGGCGCCAGAGCAGACGGAGGGGAAATATTTCTGTTTTACTTATTCTGCAATCAAAGGGTGGCTAATGTTTTCAATTAAAAGCCATACACGTGACAGTATTTAAGCTCTATGCCAGGAAAGTAAATATTTCTTTCATACTTTAAACATATAGGGGAAGAGCGAACAATGTGGAGGATGACGAAGACAAGGGATATGTTAATAGGCAACATTTTGAGGCATGAGGGTCTTGTAAAATTAGCATTAGCAGGAAGTGTGTGAGGTAAAAACAGAAGAGGGAGACAAAGGATGGAATACGCTAAGTAGATTAGGGAGGATGTGGTAGTTATGTAAATGAAAAGGCTGACGCAAGATAGGTTAGCATGGAGGGCTGCGTCATTACCACAACAATAGCCTGAGTGATGGTATCATCACACATTTGTAATTCAAGCCGTTGCTCTATAATTTGGAAAATCGAAATTTTTTGATGAGGGGAAAACATGTCATGGTAAAGGAAATTTTTTTTTTTACGTCGTGGCACTGAGTAAGGCCATTGGTGTTATATTCAATTATTGGATTCGTGGACAATTACTGGCGAAAACTACCAACAACGTATATAACAATCGTCAAGCCTTGATTCATAAATGGGAACACGATTTTTTTTCTCTTGAAATCATTTCCCCAGATCAAAATTCGTAATTGTACTGTACCATGGTGGTATCATCGCAACTGCAGCTAATCATAGTTGTTGAATGTCAGCAGAATCCAAGTGACCATCGCCTTCCCCGCTTCCATCCAATGTTTTAATTTTAGATGAGTAAGTATAATCCAACATACCTTCACAAAATTTTCATTTCTTGTAATGCTTTAAGCCTCTTAATGTAATCATAAAAAACGAGTAATTCGGGATTTACTCTTTTGAGTTTTCCGAAAAAAATTGCATTCCATGTAGATTCATTCTCTTCCATCAAACGTTCGCTTGGTACTTATAAAATAAAATACAAGTATTCGCTGTAAAATTTATTGGTACCACAAAGTCCCGACTACGATAACTTTTCTTTAATATTCAACGGACAACCTGGTTGTCATTTATAAATAGTAACGGACTTCCAATGTAATGCGTGATGTAATTGTAAGCAGAATTTCAGATTGAAAATGAATAATGAAATTAAAAAACGAAATCGTGGCAGGAAGAAAAAAATGTTGATTGTAAAACGTCCTCAGAAAAAGTGAAAGAGCAAAATTACGATAGGCTAAATCAACAAAAATTGAATAATGTTAACGGTACGTCTAATGCAAGGTCTGTATATGCAGACCTTGATCTAATGATATAATGCTCTTCGTAATGAAGCATTCGAATTAGAAAACGACACTGCGTAAAATAAATTCTGGGAAAAGTAAAAAATTAAAATTACAGGATGTTATCGGTAACAGTAAATGATTACGAATGAATAAATTCTGTGAGTCACACTGAAGTGGCTACAAATGGTTAATGGTGGATAATTTTGGTTGTGTTTACAAACACTTGGACAGATATTAGAATCTGTAGTGAAACAAAAGCGTAGCTGCGTCGGCTGCTACTAGTATCGAAGTGTCATTCGATCGCCGAGTTGTACAAAGAACGGACTCAGTAAGCCTTCAAAACAAAGAGGGATAGTGCCAAACATTTGGTCGTGAAGTGCAGCTTGTATGGATAGTGAAACAGTAATGTCAACTTAGGTAGTTAGAACGGCTCTACGTATGATGAGTTGATAATATAGTTTATATTGTATCATGTTCTTCTTACATGGCGTCTTTTCTGTTAAGTTTGCAACTTTCCGAGGCGTTTGTGTTTGTCGCTCACGTATTCGGTTCAAGAAAAATTGATTCAAAATGCAATACTGTCTAAATAAACAATATGTAAAAGCGGAGCAACCTGTGTTGCATATTCTGTGACTTTAATTGCTCATGAAAAATACCTCTAAAGTTGATATATGCTAATGTTATATTGGTTGTGCATCTCGATCATTGCTACGTCAAAGTTATTATGGGCTATTTTACTAGTGCGAATCTTGCTTAAGAAATGGCCACAAACAGTGTGGAAGTTCAAGTCTTTGACAGTGATTTTTCATTTCTTGTCCGTGAATCTGTTACATATGAAATCAAAATGGAATCAAGATCTAGAAGCAAATTACGAACAGTTATTTTTATCTGTATTCTCCTTGCTGTAAGTGGTATTATTTATTTTGGTTACTTTTGTCCTGATCACATCTGTGCTCTGACATCTCGTGATACGAGCTGGTCTGACTGGACATTTCGTTCAGCTATAAAGAACAAATTGGTTAAACCTTTATTGCCATATTCTGAACCGACAAGTGTGAGAGTTGCGAATGGTGGGTTGAGTTACGATGATGTTATAAATGAAAATTTTCAGTTCGATCTGAATGCCCATGACGTGATGGTATTCTTGCACATTCAAAAGACTGGGGGGACTTCATTTGGCAAACATTTAGTTCGTGATTTAGATCTCGAACTACCGTGTTCTTGCCCGAGGAAGAGGAAACGTTGCCGATGTTTTCGACCTAATGCCAAAGAAAACTGGCTGTTTAGCCGTTATACTACTGGGTGGAGATGTGGGCTGCATGCAGACTGGACCGAGTTAACGAGCTGTGTTGATGCTGAACTTGACAAATCTGAAGGTGAAAAGGTTAAACGAAGGTAATGGAATTTATACATTTGCTGATTAACATTGTAATTTGGTCAAAGACATTGTCTTATTTCAACTCAACAGAAAATTAAGTCTCATTTATTATGATTTCAATATCTATTTAACTAATTCAGATGCTAAATAAAGATGTAAGAACTTGGCTCAGCTAAAAATGAATTGAGACTATGGGCCTACAAAGTCACGCAATCTTCAAACTAAATAATTATTTTCGTCTTTATGGAATATGTATGTATATACACATATATTTCTTCGTAGAATTTTCACTTCATTACACCAAAAAATCTCAATACAAGATTTGTAAATACATTCTATATGTCCGTGGTGTATCCCAACTCAGTTCCCTGGTCTCTTGTAATGCTATGTTTTCAGGTCTCTTCTTGTAGGTATTTATTCTTTTTGTTCATTAACTATAAACTTTATATTTCCTATTCTGTGTTTTTAACCCCTCATTCCATCTCTGATTTAATATGTTAAATTATTATATTACAGATATTTCTATGTAACACTTCTTCGAGAGCCTGTTAGCCGTTATGTGTCAGAGTTTCGGCATGTGCAACGGGGAGCAACATGGCGAGCATCACGCCATTGGTGTGGAGGGAAGCCTGCCACAAAAGAAGTATTACCTATGTGTTACAAAGGAAAATCATGGGAGTATGTTACATTGGATCAGTTTATGGAATGTCCACATAATTTGGCAGCTAATAGGTACAATTTTTAAATGAGAACTTTTTATAAATTTTTAAAAATGTAAGGTGTAGAATAATGTTTTCTGATACCTCCAATTTGATTGTGTCTCTTATCTCACCTCCTCATTCAGTAATTATGTTGTAGAAATGGAATTTGTATGTTTATAATGCTCATGAACACTACAGCTTACTAATATCAAGGTATTTGTTAAAAATGTCATAAAATTACAAGAAATTACGATCAACTTCTGATATTGCTTGTATTCCATTTAAGACATGGATTCCCCATTTTACAGGGATTATATTATTTATATGCTCTTTTTCATTTCTTTTTTTTGTCAATGATGTAAATTATTCATAAAATTGTCTTTGTTTTGTGCTCATATTTGTTTCAAATTTTTTTTGTAACATTATCTTGCTGTGTCTTCTTGATTTGTTACTTTTTAGGCAAACTCGTATGCTATCAGACCTGGCACTAGTAGGATGCTACAATCAGAGCTATATGACCTCTGATGAACGTAATAAAATAATGTTGGCTAGTGCCAAAAAGAACCTTATGTCTATGGCATTCTTTGGATTAACAGAATACCAAAAGGTAACTTAAATTTAAAAAAATAAGATAATTTAAATTTATGCTACATATTAACAATTTCCTCTGCCTACAGATATCACAATATATTTTTGAAGAAACTTTTAACCTTCGATTTGCTGTACCATTTGAGCAGCATAATGAAACATTTTCAAGTGTTACTTTGTCAGTGATTCGACCTGATCAGATTGCGGCAATTGAAAGAATCAATAAGCTTGACTTGGAAATTTATGCATTTGCAAAGAAACTATTATTTGAGAGATTTGAACATTTGAAATCTAAAGACAGTCAATTTAAGGAAAAGTTTGCCCACTTAGGTGAAATTGCATCAAAGCAAGATACTTTCAATTGGGATCAAGTTATCTATGAGGATAACAACATAACACTAAACTGATACTAAGAATATGAAGTGTTATTTTAATCAGTTAAGTTAATAATTAGGCTGTGGACCGTGGGAAAGGGGAGAGTGTGTGAAGAACAAAGCAGATGCTATCTGTTTATTAAGGTAAAATATTTCAAGAATGGTTGTACAAATGTTCTGACCTTTATTATTTTAAAATACTAAACATTTTGCTCTCTCATAAGCAGTCTTTAATACAAAGCAGTGATTTTTTTATTACATATGTGCCATTAATAATTTAAACACAATTTTGTATGGATTATTTAGATTATACATTTTGTTTAGAAATTTGTGCAATTTATCCTTTTTGTAATATTTTTTAATTTCATTTGTGATTAGTTAATACAGTTTACCAATAAATATTTGAAGTATGAGATGCACAATTACAGGATATTCCACTAGGGCTGTGATGATAAGGCTATAATTCAACCCCAGGCTGCTATATTTGATGTTTTGTTAATGTTAAAAAGGAAATAAGTAATTTTTTAACTTATAATGGTGTGTTTTTATAAATGTTGTGAAGATCATGCTGACACAAATATTGGAAGTTTTGTTTCGTCTGCATGTCTCCTGAAATGCTTATGAAAATGTGTTTATTCAGAGAAAATATTTAATATATTGGCACTTTATTTGTTATATTAATCTTTTGTTTCTGTTTTTTGACATTTAATAAGTATTATTTACTCATTCTGTTCTATTGAGTTGAAGCTAAGTGTAGATATAAATCTGACAAACAAACCGATCATGTAAACTAATTATTGTAATATCGGTTATGAAAACCCATCTTCTGGTATTTTATTTTGTGACTACAGTAGCTGCTGTAGATTGTAACAACAGTCAATACATGCATTGTAAAATATATCATATTATATTGTTCCTAGAGTCCACTTTTCTTTTGTTGTGTAATTGCCTGTGAACAGAAAACTTTTAATCATGATATTTAATGTATTGCTGTATGGGCTGTGAATTCTAAATTTGTTTCACTGGCCTATTATGTAATGCATTAATAAATTTAAAGACTGATCTACACTACATTTATATTTTTTAGTTTGTATGATGATGGACATCCAATTAATATATTTTGGTCATTTGTTTTATATATAACCCATTATGTATATATTTCAGAATTTTATAGTGCCTAAAATAAATGTTGCATTAAAATCAGGGGCCCAATAAAGGTTTAAATTCTATGGTTTTGTATAATTTTGTATATATTTGAAAATAGTTGTATATTTATATCCAAAGATTTGTGTAATTTAGTTTTTTCTGTGATGAATAATATTTCAATATTGTATACGAATAATTTCGTAATGATACAAAATGTCCCACCATAACAAAATGCATATCATAGTTAAATCTTGGGAGTATTTTTTAGTGAAATGGGAGAGGGTGAATATTTTCATGTTACTGATAAAATCTATTTGTTGAAATATTTTTGAATTACCTATTCAAAATGAGTGTTAAATGTTAAATCAAGTAGCACAAATGTTGAGCATTGAAAAAATAATAAAATTAAACTAATATTTATAGTAGATCAGGGTTTAAATGTTATATTTTGATTGTTGCAGTAAAAATTTTAATGATCAGTACAGTGAACAAAATGTTTTCTGTGCTTGTCTTACTTATTTGATTCAGAGCTGAATCTACTTATAGGAAGTACTAAATAGGGCAAAGAAACATTAATATTTTTTAACATTTAACTGTTGTTTTCAGTTTGAATGCACAAATATGAAATAGATTTTTTGCAGTAATCTCTAGTATTAGAAAACTGTCTTTACTACTGTGAATGTACTATTGATGCATGATTAAGTTTAAGACTTTGAGTTTCATATAGGTAAAATAGCAGTTTAACTAGAAATCTTTTAATGAACTTTATATCTAGTTAAGTAATTGTCAGAAATACCTCATGATACACAGTTTGGACTGGTGCAATTAAAATATTTAAATCATTTAAAAATTTGACATATTGATTTAGTACATTTTTTTATTTTTAACCACAACTGACTGCTTGGTGATTAAAATGCCATATATCGTTAAAGCTCCATTTAAAATGAAAGAGAAATATAAACTTGTGATTTTAAAAGTTTATATTTTTATGTTTCTTGATTCACATGGTTTGAGTTTTTATTGTTCTTTACAAATAATTCCATAAGGAAAAACACAATTGCAAGAATGAGGAACACTTTTGTGCCATTCAGATTATTTATATGTTAATAATATACTCAGCTATGTTACCTTCAAATGTATTTTACAATTGCCTTCCCAAGATACTCTTCATTGCTTTGTTTTTTTTTAATCATTCTTTACCGGGTAAATTAATATTGCATATGGATCTATTGTTGTAGTAATGATTGATTTTACTCTTTTCTGCGTGATGAAATACCAAAATATTAATATTATACTTAATCTCAAGAGCTGAAAACAAAATAGCAGAGATTTAGGAGGAAATGCTCCATTATTATATTTCTTTCTCTCATAAGAACTGTAACTCAGTTTTCAGCTTCTATTTCTTGTTTTTCTTTTAACCGCCTGAGGTTAGCCTAAAATGTGTGTTGCAGAAATTGAAAGAGTACTGATATTGTTGTTCCATTAAAACACTCATTAAATTGTCAAAATATTGATTTTTATGTATCAGTATGATAGTGTGTGAGTTACTTTTAATTCCAACAAATTCCATCATTGCACTATAGTAAATAAAAAATATGGTTAAGTTTAATTGATATTGAGGGATAATTGTATTAAATTTAGAAAATTAAGTACAAATGAAATTTTATGTAATGAGATTTATTTATAAAAGTACATTATTATTTCATGAAGGCACGTTTTATATTTACTATAGTATAAGCACACCTCATACATCACATGTTTAAAATAAATTTTTGAGTGCGTAATGGTTTGATTTATTACATATTTAGTTATAAACATCCAGAAAGGCTGAACTACTTTACAAATAAAAAGTTGCTATTTTATTATTCTGAATTATTTGTCATATCATCATCCTCATATTAAAGATTCTGATATATTATATTAAACATTATTTTGAAACCTTACGATTTATTCATATACATAATTATTCATGCTGAGCATTCAGTCGTTCATTAAAATGAGATTTTTGTCACAAATGTTGATTTACTTAACACTATATATGAATTAGAACTTGTTAATGTATAACCAAATTGAGTTGAGTTACTGAAGTGTATTGGACTAATAGCATAACAAACCCTGGGAAATATTTTAATTATTGTACAATGCATTGAACAAGCATAAGTGTCTATCCAATAAATTAAACAAAATATTAGCGAAATTGATACCACTGCACTGATATATATATTAAGACTGCAGGATGCAGGAAATATTGTACTCTAATTGTATAAATAAAAATTAAACACTGCATAGTTGTAGCTCTATTTGGTAAAAATTGAATACCCTCATAAATTTGAATATTTTTTTAAAATTGACTTTCCAAAAAAACATGGTCTTTGAATATGTATGAAACATACTTATTTTGGTACAAGCATATTATAATGTTACATTATGAAAACTGCAACCTAACAAATTATTGTGTTGCAATACCATAAAACTGCTTTTTAATTTTATGTAGGATTTGTGTGTGATGTATTATTAAATGTTTGTGTTTATTTTAGGAACAAAATGCTTGTTATCATAAAATTTATTTCAAAGCCTCAGATAGTATTTATTCACACTCATATATTGTGTATGTGCTTAATGTAATTTTTTTTAAATATAGCATATTTATGAACATTTACTAGATTGAGTGCTAAAAGATGCCTGTATGACAAATTCCAATAAATTTCTGAATTGTTGTACTATTTGTAATTTGTAGATGATTCACTCTTACTTTGTAATTATAAAATTCTGTCATCATTTGCATTTTAAATTGGTATAGTAGATGTATTGGTATAATTGGACTATGATACCACTGAAAAGAGAGAGCTGAAATATGTAGTGATGTCAGAGTTATCACCTTGATCAAACATATAGGTAAAATTTTGGCATATTTACTCAACAGAAAGCTATAGGTAAGAAGTATTTATAGAAGGTAGATTTAAGATCAGGAATGGATATAATTATTATTGAGCACAATAACTATTAAGGTCATAAAAACGGTAATAGTCTCACATTTTTAATTGCCAATAGCTCCATATTATAAGTTTACGTGAAATAATTATATATTCACCTCTCTTAATACAGCTAATATTAAATAAACAATAAAAATGCAGAAAATCCACAATTTACATATCTATTTATTGCATATAAAGAAACTATATAGTAAGCAGTTTATAAGTCAGTTACACATTTTTAAAATTCTGTTTCAAAGTGTAATAAATTCAAAGTTTTCTCTCGCAGGCATTTCTCCCCATACTGACCGTGGGGCTCACCTGACTTTTTTGGGATTTCTTTGTACTCTCTCTGTTTTTTTTCTTCAAAGTTCTCGCATACCAAGGCACCTCACCTATTTTAGGTGGTGTATGTACTGAGGTCGAAGGCTTTGGGCATACAGTAACAGGTGTCCACTGATCCCATTGGATCGGTCAGCCTACTGCCTCTTAACTGGTGCAGACACAGAGAAAGGAATGCTGTGACCCCACAGCAAACTTGTCTCCTGTCATTCAGAAGGGAGTGCAAATAGTACCCAATAGCCCGACCTACTTGATGCAATTATTATAGTTCTCTTGAGGTGAAACACCGGATAGGATCCTTAAACTATAGCCAGTAAGCCCTAGTCAACCCTTGGCTTCCTTGCTCTACCTTCAACACACCCCCTTTCAATTCCCTTCCTATACTATTAAAGGGAAGTTGCCTCATGTAGCCTGTTACCCCTCCCCAAATAAAACTAATAATTTTTTCTTTGCCCGAATGTAACTATGTTGTAGACAAACAGTACTAAGTCCTATGTAAACAGATTTATTTTATATAATGGGGCAAATACAAAAATGTATCAAGACGAATGACGAAACCAAAGTTTCGAACAGAAAGCAAACTCTGTTGTTCTTCAGAGTAGAAGACGGAAACAACACTTGTTGATATGTTTGTCTTCGTCTTAGTTCTTTCATCTTATCCGACCACCCGACTAAATTTTCTCCCTGGCTGAGAATTATTTTTCAACTTCTGTTTAGTCTTTAACTTCCTTAAAATAAGCCGTTTATGCATTGGAAAACTCGAAACACTAACGATTCATTTCTAAGGCTAGGTTTACACGGGCAGTGATGTCGGTAGTAACATAAATCTTGCACATTAATATGTAATACAGTATACTCTTGGTTAAACGCTTAGCTGTATGTTAAGCATTTTGTATTAAAATCTAGTAAATATTTCATTACGAATATTCATGACTTTTTTATAATTTGTATTACGGAAAATTCTTATCTTCTGGATTGATTGATGCCTTGCTACGTGTCGCGCCCTTGATTAACCGGCAAAATAACAAGAATCACTGTAGTGGAATTACGAGGTTTTAATGCTTTAGACTAACTAATTTTTAAGGTTGATTCGCGGCATAGCTATGAAAGGATTTATTGTGTACAACTAACTTCACATTCATTAATGAATTCTATTTATTAGTTCTATATTGAGTAATGTAAATATTAAAATGATATATTTTATATGGAAATAATATACAAGCATAGTCTATCGCCTTATATGAATGAACCGTTTGTTTATTTGTGGATTCACTGAAAATATATAAAGTTTTTAAAATTTTATTTATTAGCCGTCTCGACTGATAAGGTAAAGTTTGTTCGTACTCTACGTGTGAGTAGTTTTTATTGTACGTTGACAGTGTGAAATATCTTTGGTAAGATCGGATAATTGGAGACAAACGTCTGCAGAAATTGAGTTGTGAAATAAGATTATTATGATTGATACGTTACATTATTTATCTTAAAAAGACTTGTGTTGATGTGTATATTGGCTGATATTCCATCTGAGTTGTAGATGTATTGAGTACTTCATACATTACTGTATACGTTATTCTTTCCTGTTTAGTGAACAGCGATGCATATAACTCAGTCATTGCTACGACAAAATCTCGGTTTTCATGCTTTTAAAAAATGGAAAGCCAGGAGAAGCAGACTGATTAAATTTACAGCTGCTGACGAGATCATAAAATCTTTAGGAAAAGAAATACACAACCCCGACGATATCTTGAGTGAGAAACAATTCTCGCAGTAAGTTTGGATTGAATTATATATTTATGACTGATTATGTGGTGCAGATTATTATAGATAAGTCAGTGTTTTTGTGTGTGGATACATTGAATGCGTAATTATATCTATCAAAAATTTTAATTTTTTGTTTTTATAAACAACTAAATGAAACTAATTTATACTATTTTATAGGGTGGATGTAGTTGCCCGGCCTCATGCACCTGTACCTAAAAATGAAAATCACCCCCTGTTCCATGAAATTCCATGTTTGGTATACCGAGATAATAATGTAGTTGTCAAAGGATTGGAACAAGTTAAAGTGTTGACAAACACTGTTGAAATTTGTGAAGGATTGCCTGAAGTGTATAACAATCTTTCACATGAAGATGTGACCCCAGAGGTTCACAAAATGGTTAAACAGTGAGTAAAAATGTAAAATATCATGAACCACTTAATTGTCATTCCATTTTCTATATTGGCCTTGGCAAATTTGTCAAATAATAATTGAACTGTACAAAACGTCTTATTTATATTAATTAAATAGTACTAAAATTATATGCAGACTTTATTGGCCTTCTTTTTATTTATTCTTGAAGTCAGGATACTATGCTTGAATGACGTTTTTGTCAGAGTTATTGCTTTTGTTCCATTTGCAGTTGTAACCTGAGTTTTATGTCTGTTTACGTTATTGTAATTTTCTCTGTGAACTTACAGCCACATTGTTGTAATTATCTTACAGATGTGTAAAGTCAGCTCATGTGTTTGATGCACACCAAAAGCTGTTGCCACGACGGCGAGATCCAGAACGTCCTGCTTGGGTCTTTCCTCGTGATTATGGAATAACTCCTGATAGACGAAAGTGAGGAAGTCAATTTAAAATATATTTTATTTTAACGGTCAAATGTATATTAAAGTTAGATTTGAATCATACTGTTCTATTAAAATATGATTTCATTTAAATATTATTCTTATACTATTTCTTTTTTAACAGTCTAATTTTATCTACGAGACTTCATCAACTATGTGAAGCTCTGTTCGGGGCAAACAAGGTCGAATCAGCAGTTGTGAAAGATGGATTCATTACGGTCCCATTTAACAAAGATGGTCACCGTGTAATGTTGGAACTGACAATAGGTTTATCACTTGCTTCATCTAAGGCATTACCAGCTCTGGTTGGTAATAGTGTTGGAAGTGATGTTGTGCTTCCAGATTTATTTCCCCTGAACAGTGTTGTATCTTTACAAGAAGAGCACTGGTATGAAGACAAAGATTTCATGTGTGAGTATAAATTATTAATTTCTAATTTCCTATAATATACACACAGAGTTCTATATAATTGATTTAAAATCTTTCTCATCAATTCTGAGTGTAAAATCACTAATATTTGATATGTTTTGTAATTTTATTATTGGTATATTGAATACATTTTGCTGAATATTTATGTGAATTGATTTTACTCAGTTATTATTTTTTATATTTATAGATTGTCTTGAATTTCAGTTATTTCAAATGACAGTCCTATTAAGTTTGTAAATTTTGCTTTTGCTTACTATGACAGTAGCAATGTGAGCAATGAATATGAAACTCCTGTACTTGAAGAACAAATTCTTGGTAGAACTTTGATGATGGCATTTGGACTAGCAGCTGCTCAAGCTCGTCAGAGGTTTGGTGTAAGTTCACTACTTCTGTCACACTTTTAAAAGTATTGTGAAAATAAGTTCCCTAGATTTTTTAAATTAACTTAAACATGCAATGTCTGTTCATTAATGTAAATGTCTAAGAATATTTAAAAATAATTTTTTCAACCTTTCAGGAGGCAGTGAAAGACTTGTCAGAGCCAATAGTTCTTCAGTGCATACAGACAGATGGAAGATTGTTTCATTTTACTGTGTTTCAGCTCAACTCTCTGGATTTAGAATCACAAAAAAAGAAAAATATTTTATGGTCTCTTCCAAGAGTCCCTCTGTTCAATATTTGTGAATATGTTAGTGGGAGGCCAGCTCTGGAAGGGTACAACCCAGATGTATTTAATAGATTAGTAACTTTTTATAAACAATTACCATAATTCTGAAAAAATAGTCATACCTATGATAGTATTGGAACTGAATGAAATAACTGTCACTAAATAGGAATGAATTCTCATTTTACCATAAATTATTGAACAGGTTCAAGGTGCATTGGAAAGGTTTGCTTATTCTAATCTTA
This sequence comes from Eucriotettix oculatus, assembly GCA_034510155.1. Lineage (NCBI taxonomy): Eukaryota > Metazoa > Arthropoda > Insecta > Orthoptera > Tetrigidae > Eucriotettix > Eucriotettix oculatus. The sequence goes on from CM067379.1 coordinate 26,698,314, forward strand.
ACTCCTGAATAAATCCTATTTTTATTTATGTTTGATATTTTTCTCTTTGCAATAATTAAAAACATTCAAAGGTGGTTCAGTAAGTTCTTAAATACATTAAAGATGTATTTCAATGTATTTGGAAGTTTAATTTTTTACCATACCTATTTTTCCATACTGCCTTATGAAAATCTCATATGGATGTTCCTTGCTGTGGTTGGTGTCTGTTACTTGTTGAATGCCCTTGCCTTAAAACTGAGGTGATCTTATAGCATATGGTGAAATTCCTAAATTTTCTTTTCAGTTGGGTTTTCATTAATTGTGAAATATTTGGACATTGATTCTTTCCATAGCATTTATTGTTATGAATGGCTAGAAGCAATTAGATATTTATTTCCTTTGTGACCATTCAAATGTAGGCAATAAAAAAAGTTTTTCTTACCTTTTACTGGAAATACTGTACTTTTTTAGGTATCTTTATCAATATACGAAATAAATCTGTCATGTTGATTATGATTTGAATATCAGTTTATACAATAGCAATAGTAAACGAAAGTATGTGAATGGTATTGTAATAAATTTTATATTTGCAAAAAATAAAATAGGGAAAGTTTGTGTTGTAATTTATTTTTCATTTTAACTTAAATTTTAAATAATTTATTTACACTATAATATGACAAATAAAAATTATGAGACATAGACATGAAGGAATTTCTACATAATTATTTGTAAAACCTAGTTAATTATTTGGACATTGTCACCTTTATAAATATGCATCATAAAGTGACATTTTCAGGTTAGTTACAACAATAAGGATAGGGAAGAGAGACAATGTTGGCGTCTTACATGAAGTTCACAGATGCCAGGCACCCTGTAAGGTTTCAGAATCTCAAATTTTAGGAGGCACCATCCCCTTCTTCAGAAGCTGTTGACTGCTGGCAGTCATTGGAAATATTTTCCTGACCTGATGAAAATTCAAGTTTCTGAAACCTTACTACAAGGTGCCTGCCATCTGTGAACTTGAGGCAAGTCACCAACTTTCTGTCTCTCTTTCCTATTATTATGAATTGTGTGTGTGCATATATATATACAGAAGTCAGAAAATATATCATTAGAACAATTAAAACAATAAGGAGAGAGAGAGAGAAATTTGGTGGCTTACCTGAAGTGTAAAGTTGGCAGGCACCATGCTGTGTCCAGAGTTTTGAATTTTCAGAGGCAGCCGCCCATTTAATCGGAAGATTAATATTCAGAGTGATGGCCAGCTGTTGATGGCTCCATTTTTAAATGGATAAAGCTATTATGTGCTAATAATTTTACATCATGGGCTTATTTTCACCAATTTCTTATATAATATGAGGAGGATTGAATTGAATGTCACTCGTATTCCATAAGTACCGCTCACAAATTGGTCTCTGGCTAATTAACCATATCTGTTTGTAGAATGCATTGCCAGTAATTTGAAAATCACAATATTTTTAAATTGTTGCAGTGGCCTCCCGTGAATTATTAATCTACACATCATGATAATATGTTAAGGTGTTAACAGTTGTAAAATTTCTAGACTTTAAATATTAACATTTTTACAAATTTTCATGAACTGCTGAGCATTCTAGATTTTAAGCATTATACCATAAAAAGTCTATAATGTCAATGTCTTTATAGTGAGGGAAAGGGGGAACCAAAATTGTTACTACTATTACCACTTTGTTTCTGTTAACAAACAAAATATGCATTTGCAAAATATTGAAGTGTCTAATTGTAGGGTTAAATATCTAATATGTCATCACAAAAGTTTTTTATGGCATAAAATTTGTATATTGATGAAGGAATGGTTTTGTTATCCACTTCTTTTTATATTAATTTATTTTAATGAATACATTGTAATTGATTTCCTTAGTTTTTATTTGTATTGGGTGATAATTTTTGTAAGAATCTTTAATATGCGAGTTTCTTTTAATCGATGTTGTGCTTTGGCTGTGAGATGAAATGTAACAGAATTTTCTTTTGCCACACAATTAAGTAGAGTGTTTGGACTCTCATTCCCTAACTGAATCTTTCCTCTGGACTTTATTGTAAGCAATGTAGTTTATCTCTAATACTTTCTTTTCTGAAAATTCCCAACTATTGTAAATAAACTTAAAAAATATATATATGGTTTTTTTGTTAGTATTACTTAAATGGGTATCAATTTTTTTCTACTACATCTAAGATAATTGAGATGAATATGAGAAACTATGTGTTAATATAGGAATAAATTATTGAGCTGGTTTAGAAACCATTGGATTTTATAAAAATTTACAAAAATTCAAACAGGGAAGAAAAGATTGAAATTATGTGTATAAATTTGATCTAATTTATTGCTACAGTATGACCGATGATTACTTGTGTCTGCTTTTTTATTTTGGCAATAATAGTTTTTTTTACAATTTTTTTATCAGAAAAAGTTTTAAGTAATTCACAAATATTTTAATATTTCTATTGTACAATGAATTTTCTGTGTTCTTACATTTATGAAAAAGTTGGTTAAAACACTTCTTTTTTTAATAAACAATTATAAATGTGTTCTGTACAAAAGTGGATTTGTAATGTAGGAGTTCCTATCTAATATGCCCCAGATCTGCTTCCTTCCCATCTTCTTATCATTTGCAAAAGGAAGCAGCTGCTTTTGTCAGTGGCTCTGTTATCTCAGTGCCAAACAATGTTCCTAAGTGAATTGTTGTGTGTTCTGTTTGTACTTGGCTTTGCTCATGGACTGGGGAGGTACAAAAGGATTGTTGGAGGGGATCCTGCTCCTGAACCTCCAGTGGATGACCCTGTTGTATACATTTACAAGGATAGTGACCAGGCACTTATTCGTGGCACCAGAGAAGGACCTTATTATGCCTTCAGAGGCATCAGATATGCCAACCCTCCGGTTGGAATGTTCAGATTTCAAGTAATTTTATTAGATCAGTATGATTTGCTATTGATGTATTTTATTTAAGTGGTACTTGGTGTAATTTTATTCCTTCTACTTAACACTTTCAGTAATCATCAGACTTGAACAGTAAATTTTGAATTTCTTTCTTAATTCTAATTTTCCTTTGTATTACAAATTAAAAAATTGGCAAAATTCTTATTTTTCTACCTGTCTCAACTATTTTTGGGGAGTGTAGAATTTAGTCATGCTTCATTTTATAAACCATATTCAACAATATTATATCAAACTTGTTCCTTTTATTTTCTTGTAGATATTTTCAAATAATTCTGAGATTAAATTCATACTTAATTTTGTGTAGAATATAATTTTAATTGAAAAAGCAATATAAGTGGTTAATATGTGGTGGCAATAAGTCATGGGATTGTGAAATTGAGATTCAGTACTAACTCAATTAACTTGTTTTTCCCATAATTAAATTAAGAACCAGATAAAGACAAAAGTTTTTTTATTGTTGAATTGATATTTCATCACCATATTTGTGACTTCTTCAGGTAATAAAAAAATGTATAAAAACTTGACCATTTTATAAGTGGTTGGAGCTGCCCTTGTAGGCAGTCAAGTTTCGATTTTTAAAACTATATATAAATATGACAAAATAGCTAAGCATGCGACAAAGTGGAAGCTGTAAAGCACACCTGCTGTTTTTTTAATTCACAGTACTCCAGATACTCTCAGGATTTGTGTACTTCATTGACTCTAATAATCTGGCAAATTTTAAAATGTACTCAAGACAGAAATAATAAAATATGATATTTAACAAAACATTACGAGAGTGCTCTCATGAAAGGAATAATTATTTAACTAAATTCATGTGGTTCTTCTTTTTTATGATAAAACAGACCCAAGGATTATAATCAGACGAACCCCATAATTGTGTTTTAATACTTTATAAATATCACATAGAAGTCTATAGTTTATATAGGCAATTGGAATAAACATTAATACACCTGTTAATGTTTTTTACTTCTTCTAGATGAGTTAATGAGTGTATGGTCAATAGAATGTAATTATTTTGGATATGTTACCAAACAAGTACCCAAAACTATTTACCCACTTTTGTTAGACATTTGTATTTATTTACTTTGGCATCAGAACAATTTACTAAATGCATATATTCCTATTTAAACAAAATAATTTTAATACAAATTTAATGGCAGGCAAAATGTTAAGAACAAGAAAATAACTAGGTCCTAATCATGTTCACATTATTTATAAATCAAATCAGGTTTTTATGTCAAAATTATTTAACTGCAACAAATAATTTACAATGTACTGATATATTTTTACGAATGTAATACTGTGAAATGTAACTTGCTCATGTGGTGGGCAAATAGACTCTTAGTTTAACCATTTATTTATTTGGTAACTTATAACGCATCCACCATATTAATTTTGGGTTAGGGTTCAACTTAACGAAAATATCAAATTTGATCATAAATATATTTTCCATAATTTATATGTTCAAACTGTTTACAACAATTGCATTACTAAAAAAAATTAAGAAAAACTATATACACTATTTACAATATTATACATTGCCTTGCTCCTACTAGCCGCATGGACTGACAGGTTGACTGTGGTGGCTGCATAAATTACATAAAATTACATATTAAATAAAATAACATACTGTGATGTTAAATTTAAAACCACATGAAATTATGCAACAAAAAAAAAACTTTGCTCCTCTTTGTCATCACAGATTTGGGACTAATAATGCTAAAAGCCCAACTTTCCCTCAGGTCAATGTTCCCATGTTATTTTGCCCATCCCCATGCAAAATGGAACAAAAGACATCTTTCCATGTCATACTGAAAAGAATCTAACTATCTACATTAATATCTAATCACTACTACATGTGGTTTACTACGCTCACAAAACAAATAGGCAACTATGCTCTATTGAAACATTAATTTTAACAATTCAAAAACTACACTAGAGATTACTGTACCTACTAGTGTACAAGTTAAAATATTGTAATGCACAAGACATGCTATTCCTTTACTGTTTTGGAAAATGGAGCAATTTGGATGGAAACAGATTACCAATTTTTGACATAAGCAGAAATACATTTATGTACACGACACCTATATAAATAATTGATATAATTAACCATTTTGAATTTCTCATAACTGGTTATCACACTTGTGCACTTATTTTTAAACCAGAGACCTCAGAGAGCCTTCATATCTGGAAGCTACAATGCTACTAGACCTCCTCCACCATGTCCGCAACCAGATCCAAGGAATAATGGTGGAATTATTGGAAGCGAGGACTGTTTGTTTCTGAATGTTTTCACACCTTCTGTAAGCTTATGAGAAGTTGAAAAATCTTACTCTCAAATTTATATGTTGCTTCCTTATAGTTAACGTTGAAAAATAAATAGGTTTTTTACTTTTATATAAATTTTGATTTAACTATCTATGTATAAACACTTTAATTAACAATAATATGTTTTTTTAAATAAGGATACTACTTGGAAGTAACTGGCATGTAAACACTTTTCTTTGACTGAGACAGTAGCAACTGTTATGCAATGATTATAGAGTTTTCTGTTAACTTTCTAACTACAACAATATTTGAATTGCTACATTATTAATTGCTATTTAATAAATTGAGCATTATAAATTTTGAACAAAATTTGTAATAAGCTTCCAGATGGTAGTGGGTCTCTACCTGTTTTATTCTGGATTCATGGAGGAGGCTTTAGAAGAGGTTCTGCTTCACAATATGGAGTCCATCCACTTTTAAATAAGAACCTTGTTGTAGTGACAATTCAGTACAGACTAGGCTCATTAGGTAAGACATTAACTTCAAATTATTTACATTGATATTCTCCTGCTAATGAATTAAATTACTGAAAGTTGAAAATTGAATTTATTGTTCATTAAAAATTATCATATTTTTTTATAAAATTATAATTGATTGGAAATGGCAAATATTTGATTACATTTTTTTGTAAAAATATTTTAATTATGATATAAATTAAATCAGTGGCCATGTTTTCATTTCTTCTCAAATTTTCTTTACACAAAACGTTTTCATATAATACATTTGGCAGACCTTTATGTTCACTTCAATTTGTTATTGAGCAAATAACCAGTATACATTATTATTAGTAATAATGAAATTACATGTAAGATTCTCTGAAAAAACTAAAATGTACATTTCAAACACAATTTTATAAATGTTGAATTCTGCTTTACCAACATAAGTACATACAATAATAAACAATAAATTCATTTGGTCTGATAGTTTCAATTTTTTGGAAGGATTTATATCAGGTGCTTCGAGGGAATTACCGGGGAATGTTGGGCTCTTTGACATGGCTTTGGCCCTAGACTGGGTGCGAGATTATATCAGTTTCTTTGGAGGAAATCCATCCTTAATAAAGGCATGTGGGCAAGGAACTGGCGCTAGTAGTGCCATACTTCTTGCTATGTCAAAAATTACTCAAGGTACAGCTGTTTACTAACATGTAATTATAAACTTTAATTTATACTCCTACAAATGTGTTTCTAAGAATAAAATTAAATTTAATTTAGATTAAATGTTAATAGCAAAATGTTTTGTGATCATAAAATATTTATTAAGTATTTAGACTTAATTTTTCTTCAGAACAAATAACATAGTTTGTCTTTCATATGGAAGACAAAATTTGTTAATACCATCATTAAATTGTGCGGTGTTTATCTATATGGAAATGTTTGAAATAAACTATAAAGAGAAACACTTTGCATCTCAACAACAAGTAATTTCATGCCCACTTTAACATTTAGTAATCTTATTCATGTAAATAAGGTACTACACCATAATTAAATATAACTAAAAGTTTCTTTGAACAGGACTTATTGGAGGTGTGATGGCACTAAGTGGTTCAGCTCTATCAACATTTGCAATAGATTCTGATCCCATTGGCACAACCAAAGATTTAGCTTCCAGACATGGATGCCCTACTTCTCCCATGCTGGAACTGGTTCGTTGCATGCAGCAGCTGCCCACTAGCACCATAATAAATGGTGACTCGGGCCTACAGGTTAATTATTTCTATTTACATTTTTGTACAATTGAGTGAAAACAGGATTTTTACATTATATAGATGAAGTTTATTATTATAGTTTACAGTTGCTAAAGTAATAGTTATTTCTATCAAAGGTTTTGTATTTGTGAAATGAATTACATTTTGTTGCTTTTTTCTGTCAATTGTTAATCCTTTTCTAAATCATTTGAATACAATATTTAAGTGCACAAAATAGTAAATAAAAAAGTTTACTGTCAGTATATCAGCTCATCTCAACCTAATTTTATAATGTATTAATTTATTTTGACCCAACCAGGCAATGCGTCTGGCAGCCAGTGGCCTTCTAGCTGGTCTCACAGGATTGCTTGGATCTGCTCCAGTTTCTGATGATGGCTATGACAAAAGATTTCTTCCTAGTTTTCTTTCTAAAAAGCCTACTGAAGTACTGAACTTGGGGGAATTTCCAAATATACCTCTTCTAACAGGTGTCACAAAAGATGAAACATCCACAGCTATATTGGGTGTGTAACTAACTTTCTCACTATGATACATGAATGAACAAACATTTATAGGTTTAGTAAAAACTTTGTTCACATTATAACATAATTTAGTTATGTAATTTTGCTCATGACAAGTAATTTATAACTCCCCCATAGCTCTCTAATGTCTTATTCTCTTGAGTGTGTATAGCTTATGGCATTACATACTGCTAGGGATTGATGTTACTGTCTTCATTTTACCATTCAAATATTATTTTCACAGGAGATTACCAAAAAGACATTTTAAACAAAATAGCTTCTGTGCCTGGATATGTGGACTCTGTAGTTGGCAACTTGCTGAGCAAAACAGGTAGTGTATGAGTAAATGTTAGCTTTATAATCTGTAATTTGTGTCAGAAAGTTTGTATCTGTCCATATTTAAGTTATTTTATAATTTTGTTTCAGCATCAAGTTTGACAAACACCACAGTTAACATTCTGCAAACAATCACTAGAAATTCCCTGGGAACTCTTACTGGGGGTGTTACATCAGGAGTCAACAAATTAATAGAAGTATGTATGGTATCACATATAAATTTTCTATAACCATATTAAAATTGAAGAAAAGCTTCTCAGGCTAATATCGAAGAATAGCGACGTTTCAATGGCTTTCACTGCCATCATCTTCAAGGTTGGAAGATGGTGGCAGTGAAAGCCGTTGAAATGTCGCTGCTCTTTGATATTACATGGGTGGAAATCCGAGAAGCTTCTCTTCATTCAATTCACCAGGAAAGCCTTCAATCTAATAAAACTTGTTGAAAAATTAAAGGCTGAAGATTTTCTCAGTAAATAGATGACCCAGATGGAAACCCAAGAAGCTTTTCTTAATTGTTAGCAAATTGTTCTCAGGTTACAGGTGATGCACTTTTTAATTTGCCAGCATTCCGTACTGCAAGTTCATGGACAAAAAAGAACACTAGTGTTTTCTTGTACAGCTTTGAATACAAAGGAAAAGAGAAAGGTGGTCCACACTTCCTGGCTGGTCTCCCACTAGTACAAGCAGCAGAGACAACAGCACCAAATATTGGTAATTTTAAATAGGCCTCTTCATTATTAATGAATTTCAAATAAGTCCCTTCTAAAAATTGTTGGTGCCGACCTGTGGTGTATTGGTTTGCATTGCTGTCTCACATCACAGAGGTCCCAAGATCGAATCCTGGCTTGGGCATGGATGTTATGTGTGTTGTCGCAATGTGAATCTACATATTACGAGTTCCCCTACTGTAGTCACTAATAACCATAGTAGTTGATACAACTTAAAATAAAGAGATTTTTAAAAACATGTTAGTTAAAAGATATTAGCAAATAACCAATTTACTGTCAAGATTGGCTCCTTTTAATGGAATGTTAATTTATTACAAAACAAAATATTAAGGTTTATGTGATAAAAAATAATGCAGTAAAGAGATGAAGGCTCAATAAATATTTATGAATATTGTTGATGATTCCACCAGATATTTTTCTTCTTGTAATACCCAATATATGTGAGGACCAAAATCTGGTCATCCTATTGGTATCAATAATTCTCATTTCTGTTTGACCATGAATTCTATTTCATTTATACATAATCTCATTATATAGCTGCTCATTATAAGAGAACATTTTTTGTTTCAATATTAACCTTTCCTGAAATTGAAACAGTTGATATGCTAATGAGAATGTATTTATGCATAATGTAAATAGTTGTCTGACTGTAGGACTTTCTGTAAAGGATCAAACTAAAAGTTTATCATATTTAATTATGATTACCAAGAATTTACTATTTGTATTTGTTAATGATTGTATTATAATCATCAATTTAGGAAATATAGTAAAAATTAAAGTGAAATCCTTTTCCTGGCTTAATATAATGCCATTTTGTGCGGATGAATTGCTCGTTTCAATCAATTGAAATCACTGAAAATGAAATAATGGACAACAGTATTCTTTAAAGGCCCCAGTGGAAAACTGAGCAATGTCTGAAGTTCACTTGTCTATAAAGTACTGTTTTCATAAAATTACTAAGTAACTTACATAACATAAATTTACTAATTCTGTATAAAATATCTATTTTTCCAATTAGGTGTTGGGCATGGAGATGACTTGCCATTTATATTTGATGCACTTCCATTAGACGGCAATAATCTTCCTGGAAATACTTTTAAGTTAACTGATCCTAAGGATCTGAAAGTTCAAGATTTGATGACTAAATATATTGCAAATTTTGCGAGGTTCGGGTGAGTGTTATCCCAATATTGTTTATTTTTTACAAAAGTTTATATACTTTTAAGAATAGTTTCATAATCCCTTTTTAATATTAATCTACAAGAAATTACATGTCTTATAACTAATAGTGAGAGTATGTTAATAAACAATGTAATACTTATAGAACATTTGGATGAGATTTATGTAACCATTAAAATTTGACTTTCTCAAAATTGTGTGAATATTCTTTAGTTTTTAATTTACACCCACAAGTATTTAAAATGTAAAATCTTACAGAAATGTAACCATTCCAATAAAAAAACTATATTTTTCTTGTCAATAATTTAAGGTGAAAATTTAATTCCATAAAAAAATCTTTTACTGAAGTAAAGTTCATTACTTTGTGCATCTATTATTATATTCAGATAAAATTCAAACAATCAAAAAGGAACAATCAAGTAGTAAGTTAAACATAGTTTCAACAGTAAATTATTTCATATCAAAGTAAAATTTTGCTATCACTCCTTTATTTTTAATAAATTCATTTGATTTAGGAGTATTGCATATTTTAACTTGTAGTTTACTGATATAATTATTTTTTTATTAAGGGCACCAACTTCACCAACAGATGGAAAAGTAGCATGGCCATCGTTTACAGAATCGAAAAACAACTTTCTTAAAATATCCGACAAACCTGAAGCTGATACAGATTTCCGATTTTGCCAGATGGCGCTTTGGGCTGGGCTGCTTGACCGTCTTCAAACTGGTTCATGTCAAGCATTGAACATTATTAATAATGTTGTATCTATACTGCCTCTACCTACAAACAACCTCCTTGGTCTTGGCGGCAACAAGAACAAAAATAATACGTCAAACAAACCTCTTGGAATTCTTGGCTTATGAAAATGAAGTGTCCTTTTATCAAATACCAATATTAAGAATCAATTATTATCATTTGCCAAGTTTCAGAGTGTGTAAAAATATTGTGATCTATTTTACTGCTTCTCTCTGGAATATTTATATGAATAATAAATATATGTATCTTATTGCCTGATAATGTTAGGTTACATTTTGTAGTTAAATAATTGTCATCTTTTGAGCTAAGTGCAGATGACTAGTATAAGATGCACAATTATCTCGTAAAGGAGGAGGCTAGTGCCGATTTCTGTCCGACCTGGTGTCGCCAGTCCTCAGTTTCAGGTAAGCTGTTGTTAATTCACTTCCCCTATGAATTGAATTTTGGAGATATACAAAGGGATATTTTAACAGTGTACAACCCATGTAAAATGAAATAACAAGGATTTATGCAGTTGCAATTAGTCATTCTTGTTCCAATTTTTGAAGACCGTTGAATCCCTGAAAAATTTGGTTATATACATGACATTTGCTGTGCAATGTATGGATATTATACTTTATAAAATGCACACAGTACCTCTCTGGACAAATTAATAAGCTGCTCTTTAACAACATTCCCTGTTTGGTCAACCATATTATAAAAGTGACTTGATTTTCTACTTAAAAGTTCATGGGGATGTCCAATTTCCTGCAAATACAGATTTGATCATTTTCATACAAAGTGCTTGATGATTTATTTATGTATTATAAGTTGCTTATCCCACTAAGAAATACATTTAAATTTTATCACATTAAGATAACCGAACTTACGGCCAGTTTTCCTGCCTTCAGCACAAACACTCTATCCATCCTCATAACAGACCTAAGCCTGTGAGATATTACAAGTACAGTACAGTCAACAAAGCAAGTATGAATGATGTTGAACATTGCAAGCTCTGAACTGAAAAGTAAACGAATGAAGAAGTAATTAATTCACATACTTATCAATGATTACTGAGAAATAATAGAAGTGAATTCTCACTTTAATTCAAACTTGATATTTAACCCTTAAGTAGTCGTGTGATGTCTACATGATCCCCACTGTATTTCTAAGCCATAAACAATCATTGTTATTTCAGTAATGCCTAACAGTATTACAATTTAATATTCCTAGAACTTGGGTGGATGTACAACACAGTGTCCCAGGTGCATAAGACTCTTTTAGCGTGGCTTAGAAATATGCTGGGGATCCAGTACACCTCACATGAACACTTGAGTGTTAATTTTTTACTTTTAACGCCGTAGAGAAAATTTTAAATCTTACTCTAAATTAATGTCAACCAATGCAACATCCAATATCAATATTTTGTTTGCTATTACAATTGCTCTGGCCAAACAAAGTAATTGCCTTTGATGTGTTGAAAAGACAAGGTGCCATGAATTTGATTCTGTTTGTAATCCATGTTCTAATGCTTGAACTGCTTCTCTTAAACCTACCTGCAAAGAAAATATTTGTTGTTTCTTTTTAGAGCCTTTTTTTTACTTACTTTACTCTACTCTACTCACTTTTTCCAATGCATCCCAAAGAACATTATCAGCGAATTTGTTCCAAGGGTCTAGGTTTGACCGTAAGTTTCCAGAAAATATTACTGGAAATCTTGGAACTACAGAGATTCTAGTTCTTAGCACTCTTAATGGAGTACAGCCTACTTCAATACCGTCTATTAAAATTCTGCTCTCACTTGATGGTTCTGCCATTCGCAGTAACGCTGCAATTAGTGCAGATTTTCCAGCTCCTGTGCAACCAACAACACCAACCTAATAGACAAGATATGTGGATAATTCAAACCATAAGAAGAAAATTGTTGTTCTGGTCTTACATGTTACCTTTTCACCAGCATTTATTCTGAAGGTCAAATTCTGCAATGTAAAATTATCACTTGGGTTGAATGCGAACGAGAGTTGGCTGGCTATTATTTCACCATTTTGTGGCCAGTCATTTGGAATGTTAGCTATAGAATAATAGGGAGATACTTTGTTAAGAATTTATAAAAATTATTTTATTTCACATATTAAGTATAGTTTTTAAATGTAACACACTACAATATATATTATATTCACAGAAAATGAAATTGATCTACATATAACAAGTAAAAAGGATGCTTTAAAACAAACTCTGTGGTACTTTGAATAACCTGAATTGAAAATATTAATTGTACTCTCTTTTTTTAACATCACCGTAAATGCTAAAAATTGATATCTGTAGATGGCTAGTTCTTTATTAAAAAGACAAAACTTATTTTTGTTTTATGTATGGAGCCGTTTCTCACTGGCAAAAATGATATGAATTACCAATATTAAAATTTGAATTTTCCATGGAATTAAAAATAGATTGTCAGGAATTAAAATAATATGAAATTATTTTAATTTAAATATACACTATCTAGTGCTTATCTGTATGAATTTCATACATTTATTCAGAATCAGATATTTAATTTTAAATTGATCTCTACATATTTGCTTCACTTTGTTGAGCACTATAAAATTAAAAATAAAATATGAAGGAGAAGTGAAGCCAAATCTTGTTATAAAACTGAACAATATTTGGGGAACTTTTCACAAAAAATGAGACATTGGTCAACTACTCACTGTTCCATTGAGTATTGTCTGTAGATTCATTTTCTATATTAGTGAATTCAAGGACAGACACAACAGATGTCAATTGTCTTGCTGCTTTAATAGCATATGCCACTGCTTCGGGTACCATTGTGCTCAGAATTATGTTGCAGTATAGTGCCACTCCAAAGTATGCTGGTTCAAATCCTGATAAATTCAAATTATTATATTATTTTTGCAAAATACTTTTACAAAAATGTAACTTTTGAGTGCACAGACACATATTATGTTTACAAATTCTCTTGCTCTAATTGTAATACCTGCTACATGTGACAAACTAAAAGGTTCTTGAAAAAATCAATCAAAGATGATATGTTGATATCAAACAACACATTGATAAATAATTTTCCAACATATTATCTATTACAATCATTCCTTTGATTGTTAAAATCCTAAGATTTTAAAATGTTGATGCCGAAATCTATACCACTGCAATTAACATACAAACTGAAACTTTGAAACTCAACATAGCTACTATTCCTGTTAGATTAACCTTTAGCTTATAAATAACTTTGCTTTTGAGTTGAGTTTGTCACATTTAGCATTTATCACTTAATTTTGTTTGTTTATTGGCAGCTTAATTAACTTTTCTTAGTTAATTATATATACAGTTTGGAAATTTGTATGCTTTAGGAAAGAAATTTTATTGTTCAAAAATGTGAAACAAGAGTAATATTTATTAACTATATATAGCTGAATGAATTTTAAATAATTACATGGAGATATGTGAACATTTTCAATGAGTTTGTTATTTATATTGCACTGAATTTTTAAAGTCTTTATGCTGTTAGTTGGGGTAAATCATTGATAAGTATTTGATTTTTGTATAAATTACTATATCATTACAACTTACATTTAAGAAAAATAAATAATTCATATGCTGATTTCCTACCTGGATGTAATAAAAGGAAACTAAATGTGACACATGTTATATTGAGGACACTGAAAAGTCCAAGCCAAAGGCCAATGGCTTGTGTTGAACATTCGAGCAGGTACACAGATGATAAATGTTGATTCTAAAGCAGAAAACTTATCTCTATTAGTTTTGTATTTTCTATCATTTTTAATTTATAATATTTAAATACTTTTTAATTTTCAGATACTTTTATTAATAAAATTATGTATTGCAAACAAATGAAAAGTTGGTTCCCCAGGCCACAGATTATGTATTAATGAAATAGAATTCATGGTCAAACAGAAATGGTGAAGTTAATTTTATTTATATTATTGTAATTCCATGTCTATGTCATATTAAATTGCATTAAATAATTTTCATAACATAATGGTTTACCTTACTCATTATTAAATCAGTTATTATTGACCCATTAATCTGAATGAGAAAGTAGAGCATCTTATAAAATAAATACTTAATTCAAGAAAAATTATTTTTAATTTTAGTTGTAGAAATCAATAGATCATTAAAGTTAGAGTCCACATATTTATTTCATATTCAATCGTATTTAGCCAGTCACACATTCAATCCTGAAATTTTGGAAAATTTAACAAGATATTATAAGACATTGAATTTCTTTATGGTGAGAACCAGAAATCAATCATTCAATTAAATTTACCTGGACTCTGGCTTTATATAATCATGTTTTCACGTTTATAGCCAAATAATTTTTGAAACTACTACTTCTTGCATTTAAAGAAATACCTGGCATGTTGAGTACTTTTGCCTGAAGAATTCTTCAGCTTCCATAGCCCGAATGGAAGGTAAGTTTTCAAATGTTCCCCATATATGCTCATCTAAGCACCTGCGATCTTCATAAGTAGGGTGATGTTAGAAAATTACTGTCACTTAAAATGTACATATTTATTCATCAAATATTAAATAAGTTTTGATCAAATAATTAATAACTTCAGCAAAGACTATGAGGGGTTATGAAATCATATTATGTTGGGAAGAATATTACAATAAAACTAAAGAAATTTTTTTTCTTATTAATGAAACATTAATTGATTTGGTTTTTAAAAAATCTGAAAATATTAATCCTCATGAAGACTTACTTTGTACTTCAATCATCTTAAGGGCTATTGTGCCAGGAAGAACAAGGTTGCATACAATAAAAGCACATATCACAAAAAGTGAAGTAGGAAGAAATAACCAGTAATTTGCTAAACCAGTTAAAATAAGGCATCCCAACATTGTAAGAATATTCTGTAAAAAAAATATATTTTTACTTGCATTTAAGTGACTAATAATTCAAATATATATATAACACTTTATTATGAAACAGAGTACCCTCTTACAAAATGAAAATAGTGACCAAATTTAGCAGCATAATCATGACAATTAACTGAAGCATTCTATATAAATTATAATAATAATGATACTCTATTTTACTTTTCTGTGTGACATGAATTGCAGAATATTTTTAAAGTTGTTAGTGAAAATGAAAATATAATTAATAGGGAAAGGAGAGAGAGAGGTAGAAAGTAGGTGACTTGCCTGAGGTTCATTTTGGCTGCTTAGTCGTCGGCTAGCCAATGGAAATGTCTTCCTAACTTTCTGATGAAGGGGAAGGTGCCTCCGAAAATTCAAGAACTCTAAACCTCACAAGGTGTCTACCATCTATGAACCTCAGGTAAGTCACCTTCTTTCTACCTCTCTGTCCTTTCCCTATTAATTGTTTTAATTAACATGACAATGTCATTTCCTGACTCATATATATATGTTTATATAAATTGCCTCTTAATTTGTATTATACTTTGCAATCTGAAAAATTTGTTAATTTGAAATTTATCATTATCTAATTGAGCCATTTGTTAAATCTTGTGTAATGAATATTTATAAAACTTGTATATAAAAGATATATGTACTGTATGATGTTTAGTTAATAATTATAAATTACCAAAAAAGAAGTCAAATATTTAAGGTATGATATGAAAATGATAATGTTTTTCCTCTACATATCTATAAATCTTATCATTAAATTATTTTCTTTATTCTTAGGTCAAATAATTATTATTAAAAATAGTATTTATGAATGATCTTGAATAGAAAGTCAATTTTTAATTCTTTAAAAAGCACAATAAATCAATAATCAGGCACAATATTCAATTATAAATAAGAATCCAGCCAATTTTACAACAAACAATATTGATACTTAAAAAATAGATAAACATAAAATGTGATTAATAGTAATAAAATATTTTCTCTAAACAAAAGAAATTATTATGAAACTGTATTTTTTCCACTGTTTTAGTTTGAAACAATTTGTATTTTAAAATTATAAAGTACACGTGGAACAAATGTTATTTTATGATCAATTCTTTTTCTTGGTAAACTTTTAAAAATACCTGAGTACATTCCAAAAGAGTTGTGGGAAGCATCTCATCAACTACCCTAATATCTCCACCAAAAACTGACAAAAGTTTTTCTGAGAACAAAAGTGTTTTACATTGATTATACTTGATAGAACTGCTTAAATCAAATAACAATGATAAATGTTTTAAATGATTAATAATATAATTACTGACTCTGATATCTTAATTTATATAAATATTTATATAATTTATATAAATATATTATGTATATTTTTTAAATGGGGACATGATTTTGTTAATTCAATTATTCTTTGGGGAAGTGTCCTCCAATCTAATTGTGCACATAAGGGCGGAAAAAAGTTTTGTCACAAAATATTTATTCCTATGTTTTGCAAGTTAAAGTAGGTCAAGTTTATAATTTTCTGTCTTAATAATTTCCCTAAGAAAATCGTAGCTGCCTCATGAAAGCCTCTCCACGCGGATGCTTCAGCTTCATTTAAATTAATTTTGAATGTAAGAATGTTCTTTTCTTATTGTATTGGTTAATCCTATTCCTCTTTCATAAGACTTTGCATAATCAGATTGCAATCCCCATACCAGAACTGGCCAGTAGATCCCCGTCATGCATAACCATTAATTTTGATTTTGTTCATTGCATGTATGATTTGCTTAATATTAAAGAAAGGAAATTATATAAATAATTTACAATGTAGTGATGGATCAGCAATATCTCTTCTAATTCTGGTTTTGGTTACTGCAATAAAATATTGATGTCACAGATGCAGACATTTAATAGCAGCTTTAAATTCATTACATGTTTCTTTTAGTATTTCTGTTTAATATTCAACCCCTTCAACCATCATTCAATAAATTCAGCGTCAATACTGACGATACAGTTAAATATTTAAGTCTATTGTATGTAAATTCTATTCAAAAACTGACACAGCCCTTGAATGGTTTGAAATCTTATGATATAAATAACACACTTACTACAGCAGTTTTTATCAAGCTTGCTCAGTGGTGCGTACAATAATGTTGCCAATAACTGGGTATGTAACTTGCTTCCAGCAGTTGTATAAATTTTGTGCATACAAAGAAATGTTGCAATGCCCAATAGAATCAGAACAGTGAGAATTACCCATAATAGGTAAATATAGTCATCTTTACTAGAAAAGTTTATGGGTAAGATCTGCCGTGTGTGGACTTCTGGATCCAATGAATCATGAGAATATGACCTGTAAGCAGAATTTTACCTCAAGGAAATTATATTAAAACAAGATTATCTAAAGCAAAAACCTAATTTAAAACTGAGAAATACATATTTGAAGATCATGAATCAAAATGTTAAGAGGATTTAATTCCACATACATTAAAAGATTATAATGGATGATATATACCTCTCTGTTTCTTTCCTGAATAACTATTTATATGTTGTTAAATTATTTATTAAGAAATAATATTCCAAAGTTGTGTAATGGAACTGAATAATATGAAAATAGATAAAACACAAAGAATGGCAAAAAGTCAGAAATGGAATAATTTCGGGACATCCCCACTTCTTAAATTAAAAAAAAATTACAAAATTTCATGTTTCAGCTGCAACAACCAGGACTGAAATTAATGAACTGAGGAGGACCTGAAAGTTGGGGGATGAAACATTTTCAAATTAAATGATTCCATTTCTGACTTTTGGCCATTCTTTGTATTTTATTTACAATAACAAGTCAGGTTTATTTGTCTGATTCAATCCTCCATGCTAACCTATCCTGTGCAAGCCTTTTCATTTCTACATAGCTACCACATCTTCTGTTCTTACCCCACACACACTTCCTTCTAATTCTAATTTTACAAGACCCTCACGTCTCAACATCCTCCATTTTGTACTATCTTCCCCTATTCTGCTTAGAACTTCGTGGTTAGTTACTCTGTCCACCAATCTGATTTTCAGCATTCTTCTATAGCACAGGTTAATTTAATTACTCTATTTATAATATGAAAATTGAATGTGATAGTTATATTTTTAAAATAATGAGCATTTATAATATGACATACCACATTAAAAAGCCCAAATCCCAAACAAATGATAAGGTTTGGTAACATATTATCATAATGGTAATTGCTGTTAAGCTGCATAGGTTTCCACCTGATTTTATAAATTTCAGCATGGCTTTTGTACTCGATAACTTGTAGTTTTCAAGTCCTTCTTCCTTCTTTGCTCTTTTATCTGCAAGGTCATTTAACTTCTGAAAGTATTTAAAGATTTGTGAGTTTAACATGTTTAAAATTAGAGTTTTGTTTCTGCAAAAATGAAATAATTGCAAAATTAGTTGTGAACCTTATTGAGTTTGTTTTAGAAAGTCAATAAACACAACAACTGTAACCTAATTTTAAGGAATTCATAAATTAGAACTATTAAGGAATTTAATTATTATACAGTTATAATTACAGAAAACAATTTTAAATACCTTTTAATATCAATTTATTTGCACTTAATTATTAAATCATATACCAAATTGGAGCAAAATTGAAATCATGTACGAACATCATAACTGTGGTATAGCAACTAACTATAAAATTTCTGACCAGTTAACCTTATGATATAATGCTTGTGTTTATATGGACCAAATATTTCATTGAGTCCCTTAGTTGAACAGAGTTTAAATTAATTTGGTCTCACATTGTCACTCGAAGCTCTTCTACAGTAATCAAATGATTCATCAATTGACAGCATACTATCTTGCTGAAATTTCTCCAATTCATTTCCACTGTTGTGTTCTAACACAGGATTCTTGTCATAGTCAATATATTTGTGAAGTTCAACACCTGCAGCATCAATTTCCTGAAGTGACCCACAGCCCACCATTCTGCCCTAAAATAACAATACAAATCTCACAGTAACCTGGCATTAAGCAATTATATTGATTATCATATTTCAAAGTAATATACCTGATGCAAAATGAGGATTTGATTTGCATGTGAAAGGAAAGTTGGTTGATCTGTAACAAATACTATAATTTTTTGTCTCAGAAAACTTAAAATACATTTTTCAAACAATAATTTTGCTGTATCAGAATCCATGGATGCAAGAATATCATCCAATAGATAAATATCAGTATCTTGGTAAACAGCTCTGAAACATAAAAATAATGTTGAATATATTTCACTAAAATTTATTCAACTATGAGAATGTTTTTGATGAACTAATATTTTCTTCCAATTTATATCAACCAATGCATTGTGAGACTTATTTGTGGTTATGACAGATAAAAATAATTTTCTCACTACTATAATCAATTAACTCTTACTAGGAAATAAAAATTACAATAACAGCATCTTTATAATAAAACATGTCTAACCTTGCAAGGCTTATTTTACTCATTTGTAAAGTTGAAAGTGAAATATCTTTAATGTTGGATAAATCACCATCTATGAGTGAGTCAACCTCTACTCTAAGGTCACAAACATTCAAGACAACTTCATAGCGTTCATCTTGATATGGAAGGCCACATAAAATATTCTGACGAATAGATCCTGGGAACACCCAAGGATCTTGGGCACAGAATGCACAGCGACCACTAACTTCAACTACACCAGAAAGTGCACAAACTTCACCCATCATTAAGTGAAGAAGAGAACTCTGCAAATTATATTTCAGAAACACATAGTAAATAACTTTTATGAAGTACATCATTTATGCAAAATGATTAAACTAGGTCAAGTATGAATAATGAACCAGGCCAAACTAGACTTCAAAATGGACAGAGTAGTACTTAAGTTTCACAAAATTGGTGTACTGAAACTTGCTCCAGATACTTACAATCATTCTGTAAATTTTTATAAGGACTATTTAATACCACAATAGCTTAGCAATGAAATGTACCAAACAAGAAAAATTTGATTTTTCTTTAACCAAGCTCAAGACCATATAAAATTAGGACTCTTACATTTGAAGCACAGACATTTATTTTTTAAGTTTTCAAATTTATTATGCCTTGGTCCACAAATTATGTACTGATGATATATACTTACTTTACCTGCACGAGGTTGTCCAACTACCATTACTAAATCTCCTACTTGCACAGAAATGTTTACTGCTGATAAATCATTATCTGTTGATTTATTCTTTTCCCATTTTAAATTAGCATCTATGAGGGAAATATGAGGATATAAAACCTCTGTATTTTTCAGCCGCTTATCACGTACACTTTGGCATTCACTAACTAGTAGAAACCTCTGAAACATATGGGAGACTCCTTAAGATACAATTATTTGATTTCATTATGTTTCACTATTCTGCAGTAATATAAAATACATTGAAGTGGAATCAACTGTGTGAAAACAAATTCCAATGTGTAATTAATTATTGCTATTATCTAATGAAAGTGTTTTTCACACATTGATTTCATTTATATTAAATGCAGCACAAGAGAGTCACTGAATATTAACCAGTTTTTTGGCTTATTTACTTTTTAACTAAAATTCTTCAAACCATTCTTCATATCCCATACTTCATACAATATGCAAGAAAAGTTTGATTACTTCTTAATTATAACTTTCTCTAAGCATTACAAAGTACACATCTGTATGATTAAAAATTCACTAGAATAATTTGAAACATTATATCCAACATATAAATGATTTCATGTTAATACTTTTAACTACCTGTAGATTTTCCAGAGTCACCTTCAAATCGACAGCTTTACTGATACTTTGTGGAAAGAAAATACAAAGTGGAGCTCTCATAGCCTGAATGACACAGACAGTGAGAAAAGCCTGCAACAGATGTAAACATATAGTATATAAAATACTATTGATAGAATTTTAAAATATAAACATCAGTTTTCTCTATTTTTTAAGTGATAAATATGACTTACAAACCTTACTAATTGTGAAGTCACTATTCAAGAAGACAAAAGTAGATATTGTCACCAAAGTCATAAGTTTTGTAGCTTGTGAATAAGCAACAGAAATGAAAATGTGAAGCAAAGTAGTCTTTCTCAGTATTTTAACTTCTGAGCTGGAAACAAACAAGATCTCAAACTAATTTTAATGGAATTTGCTTTCTAAAAAAAGTGAATTAATCATTTAAAAGTATGGCAGTAAGTTTCCTTATTTTCAATTTTATTTAAATTCCTATTAAAACAACACATTATTAAAATGAGCTAGGCCGGCTAAGAATTAATTTCTCTGGTTCTATCTTTATTTTAATTTAGATCAAGTATATGTTTTCATATATAATAAACAATTTACTGTTTACTCTATAAATTTATTAGAAAATAGTTGTTTTATATACTATTGTATTGTTTGCAACCTTTGACCCTTGAATGTATAGGGTAGTTACCAACATACATTGTAACAAAACCATTATATTTAATGGGAAAATTTTTTATTATGCCTTATAATATATGGATATATAATAATGCTATCTAATGAAGTTGAGAATGTGAATGAAGAAATATTATTTACTTCCGAGTTTCTTCTACTTTTTGCATGAAGATGTCTTCCCAACAATTTTCTTTGATTTGTACAATTCCTGTGGCATATTCTTTAAGAATATGTATCCTCTTTTCAGTAGGAACTGAAGCTTGCTTCATTAAGTGGGAAACTTTTTTCCCAATAAATACTGAAAACCACAGCAATATTAATAATAAGTTTTATTGCCAAAAACAAAATTGTCAAGCAAGTGTTGTCAATACAGGAATAGAAAATTACTAACTAATTGGGTTACATATTACACATGTACATATATAAATACACACAATATATTCAAATCATCAGTCTATTGATTTCATGTTTTAAATTGAAAAACTCTTCCACACTGTAGATCAGATGAACATATAGGAATGTTTTTAATTTTATTAGCATTACATTGTTTGGTAGTTTTCTAGTAGGTATAGGCAGAAAATTGTGTGTATATATGGGATAAGTGACGAAGTCACGCATTTGATAATTGGATAGAAAGAAAGATAGAAATCCATCCTAACTTGAAAACCTAATATATATAGACTGAAAATGTTCGGTTGGTCGTACTCGATGTGGTGGCGGAGTGGATAGACACGCGCCCTGGCTCTAGGGGTGATGCACTGTTGTTTTGTGCACCCAGGTTCGAGTCCTGGCCACATCGAAATTTTTTCGGTCTTTCTTCCTTCTTCCATTCCCTTCTACGCTTGACATACGTATTTCCTTGTGCATGATTCCATGCCGTACATATGATTTAAAGAGCGAATTCCCTGCCTTTCTCCCAAATATTTCTATCTTTCTTTCTATATATATATATATACCAAGCCTCTTGGCAGTTCTTAGAGCCTTGAATGACAGGTGTGTTTTATTTATATGTCATAGTAGTGGTTCTTGCTGTTCACATCTTGTGCCCTTGCTTTCAAGAATCCATTCTAAACAAGAGTACAAATTAAGTCCAGATATATGCGTAGGTTTTGGAAGTGTTGTCTGCATGAAGTTCGAGGATCCAGTCCACACAATTGTCTAATTGCTCTCTTTTGAGCAGTGAGAATAGCATAGCTACCACTAGAGTTTACTTTCTCTTTGCTTTAATACTATATATCAAAGTAGCATATAGGGATTCTATTATTCATGAGTAATTGTGTATGCTTGTAAAATGAATTTGTGCTGTAACTAACAGTCATGATGTCTCATTTGATAAAGTTCTCTGTCTTATTGGAAATCATGAGTTAGGGACGGACTTATCAAAATTGAGAGCAGCAAATTGGTTAACCATACAGAAAATAGTAAATATATTTAAGTACTGAATAATTATTTATGTAAAAATAGAATCAAAAGCAAAACTGAAAAAGTTAAGCATTGTCATGAATTCACTATTAATAAGTCAATTAGTAATATTTTAAACTTATCTCTATTGTTTAAAAATAATCCTTACCCTGTGTTGGGATCATTATGGCAACAAAAACTAAAGAAACAAGGAATGTTGGGCCCAAGTAATCCCATAAAATAAGAGCTGAAACGATAGCCACCGCTGGTCCAACAAGGACATACGGTAGTCTGGTTCCCAGATTATCAAACACCGAGATTCCAGAATTAGCCGATGTCAATAAATTTTGCACTTTTGGACAAGAAATGTTGTTGAGATCTATTTTCAATATCTGAATAAATAAAAAGTAATTATATATTATATTACAAATTTACAGAATTATGTAAAATAATTATCATCATCTTACATTCAAATAGTACTTGAAATGTTACATTTTGTGTTGTGGATTTCTAAGCATGACTTCTATTATTCAGGGAAATGTCAGAATAGTTACTTTTTTCAAAATGACAGTAATTTTGGTATATCTAAAATAGTAATTCTAATGAATTGTAAAGTAGGACTCACCTTTCTGTAAAGAAGACTTATGTAGGCACTTCTCATTTGCAAACTAGTAAAAGTCGCCCAAGACATCCAAGCTTCATGCAGAACAATATATCCTGCTAAGCAAATACATATTCCAACTCCACAGACAATGTCAAATTCTTCCTTTTCACTAGATGCTTCTAAAAGCTGCTCTACTAGCAATACTACACCAAACCTGGAACATTATATTAATGTCTGGGACTTTGAATGGTTCAATTTGTAAACATGATATACTCTTAAAAATTTAAAATGGCTAAGCTGCATATTATACAGTAAAATTATTCTTATTATCAACTCACGCTCATCAATTTTGGAACCTCTTCCCGAGCAGCATTGGGTTCTCACAAAAATTGTCAATAAATGACTGAATATCATGAATGTATACAATGCATTTTGTTGTACAGTGTAAAATGTTCCTGAATTAGAAAATCAAACACTCTTCTAACCTAGCATTATCAATTATGGAGAAAATTCATTGTTTTCTTCTATCTAGTTTTAATTTTTTCTGCCTTAAAGGAATCTAATAATTTAATACATAAAAATTCTATCGGTATATGATTAGAATGGTCTTACAAGAAAGTTTCAGTAAACAGACGGCCCAAGATAAGGATAATTATGGCCATGCCAAATGTTTTCCAGTATGCTCTCATCAGAGACGGATACTTCTTATCTCCATCCATAACTGTTAACAGTTCATTTGTCCATGCTCTGAAAATAGTCAAGAATAAAAATTTCATTATATAATCATCATAATTTGAATACCTATCAATATATGCTTTGCATTTTAATCAAGTAGTATAGTACATAAAAGACATGCTGATGATAATGATAATAATATTTCTCAATGTAAGTTGAGTTTACATTTAGTTAGAATAAAATAGTTGTTATGAAGTTATATGGTGCCAAACGTCGATTCAACAAAATAAAAGCTTTGTCTGTTTCTAGTTGTTAATTTGCATTTAATTCGAATAAAGTAGTTGTTATGAAGTTTAGCTTTTCTGAGTAACAAAATAAGATGAAAGATAAAGGATCATAAAATATTATATTTTAATAGGTATATATACGTTAATAAAATACTTAATACTTACGATTCTAATCGGTTGCCAACCAAAGTACTGTCCATATCTTTTGGGACTTCGTAAGCCTCCTCATTTTTTGATACTTGCTTTTGAACCTGTTTGTATACAGGCAGTAACCACCTGAAATTAGAAAGAAATCATGGCCTTATCATAAATGAAATGTAATAATTGCTAAGTCATAAAAACACTGAACTTTGCCAGTCTAATAAAACAAAAATTGTAATTAAGTGTCTATTTCTAACACAAGATTTGGAATTATAAGTATTTGGTCATACACGACAGACCCCATCAAGGAGCTGGACTTCAAGGCTATGAATTTTACATGGCATGGATTTTAATAGTGTCCTAAAAATTTTATTTATTACACTCAGGTTATTAAATTGTAATTGTGTCATATCCTATATTATTTATTGAGGGTTTATTTTAATATAAAGCAAGTAATTAATAAATAAAATAGAGACAGTAGCAAAGCAATTTTCTAACTGTTTTGTGCTTTCTGGGATTATAAAATAAATTGTCAGTGTGTTAACTTGTTGGTATTTCTTCCTTTTGTTTCTTGTAATTGAATTTTATTTGCAAAAAGCATGCAAGAATAAGAATTTTGACTCATTTTAATGTACATCTACAGTGTACAGCAAAATCAAATGTTTGGGAAAAGAAAATTCGCAATAAGTTAGATTCCATTTGTGGTTTAGTGATTCTAATTATCAGTGTGAGAATACTTCTTCCTGAATAAATATTGAGGAACATTCATTTATAGAATATTTCTGCTTATTAGTAAAACAATTAACATCTGTTTTTCCAATAATTAAATGAAATAAAGTAACGACCAGATACAGACTAAAGTATTTATTCAATTCGATCAACGTATTTCACAATTTTTGGGACTCCCTCAGCTAATGTTGAATTTTGATTAAAAAAAATATGCCAAATGTACAAATTCACATTTTGGTTGAAGCTGTCCTTGAAGACATTCAAATTTGTATTTTTATACAATAAGCATATTTTTACTATCAAAATTTTAACATTACCACAAATATGCTGATAAAACGTCGATTCAACAAAATAAAAGTCGTTAATTTATTTAATTTAACGAATGATTTAATTAACTTCTTTGTCATTATTTTTATAATTTAAATATGAAATATTACGAGTGAGGTTTCATGTACTGTTAAATTTTAAGTAAGTGTCAAAAGAGAGACGAAACATTGTAATATGTCATATTTAAATTACAAAAATACTGACAAAGGGGATAATTAAATCATTTATTGAATATAATTGTCAGAATAATTTTTTTATTTAATTTCTGCTTATTATTTTTCTTTTTTTAAAAAAAAGTTAAACTGTATTCAATGAAAAACAGGATGGCTCATTCGTGAAATTTTGGCAAATAATACATCATTATCATAAACTTTAACCTTTATTGTTATTTTTTATAATGAAATGCGAGTTTTGGTAAGGTCTGACCGAGAAATAAAATTAATCAACACATATGCACATCTCGTTGACCATGTGCACAAACGAACTATATTTTTCATCGTAGTAGCCGTCGTCGTCCCCCGAGTCCCGGAAAATATTGTATCAGTTAACATATATGTTCATATTAATATCAACATGCAGTTGGTGTTCTTTTCAGTAAGTGCAACAATCCTCGCATGACATGACGCACCACGCAAGCTTTTGGCACGATTTAGAAAGCATTTACTTCGCAACTGTGCAATTACACGTGACCCGAAGAAGATGAGGATGAGGAGTGGTAACGGTTACCAGTAGAAAAGCTGCGATGCGATGCCCGCGCCATCGATGGGGTTGGGTTTCCTTCGAGGAGCGCAGTGATGGCGGCGGTTGTTGGCTCCCATCGACTACGTCACTTGCAGGTGACAGAGTATAAATATCTGCTGGCAGTGGAAGGCCAGGCTAATCTCGGCTGACAGTCACCTATAGTGCTGTGATTAAGAAAGAAATATACTCAATCCAATTATTGACATTTTCCCGACAACCGCGTTCAGTGTCAACGTGTCTGGGACATTGAGTGGACGAGGGCCACTGGGACAGTATCCACTAACTAACTAACTTTCCTCATCCAGTGTTGCTACCAAACTGACACACACATTATTCCAGTATTCCATTGTCTAGAGCAGAGCAGAGGGATGAAATAAAAATTGAAATGGTCATATAAATTCTGTTGGTCTTCAGAGCAATAAATGGTAGAGCATCAGAGCTGGGGCACAAGAGTCCAGGCACTTCTTAACTAAATATACGGTCTACTGAATTCAACATTTCTCTAGACTGGTTGAATCTAGAATAGCGGAAAAAACTGATAAAACATGAAAATATCAGTCCATCATTCACACTCAGTAATACTGACAGTCTGAATGATCGTGCAGGGTTCCCTATAAAGTATTTTCTTTGTATAAATGAGAAACAAGGGCCATTGAGGAAAAAAAAATAGAGTATAAATTACCTGTAAAGTTTTGAAATGTGATGTTGGACCAGAATAGAAAAAATAAATTGAACAGAAATGCATATACCATATATATATATATATATATATATATATATATATATAAGGGTATTCATTAATTTACTATTCATTAGCCAACCTACGGTTTGCCGATGATATTGTAGAGTTAGGGGAGTCAGAAGAAGGCTGGGAACCATAATAAATGGCATGAACGTGATCCTGGAGAAGGAGTTCAATATGAGAATTAATAGAGGGAAAACCAAGCTGATGGAGTGTAGTATGGGAAACAGTGGAATATCAAAGGGTGTTACATTGGGAAGGGATATTCTGAAGGAAGTTTAGGAATTATGCTACATGGGAAGCGTAATAACCAGAGTAGTTTAGCACGGACAAGGAAGTCTAACAGTTAATATAAGTGTGAATATTAGGAAATCTTTGCTAAAAATGTTCGTATGGATTATGGCGTTATAAGGGTGCGAAACGTGGACGGTAGGAGTTGCAGAAAGGAAAAGAATAGTAGCATTTGAAATGTGGTGCTATAGGAGAACGAGATCGGTGCATAGAATCACTGACGAGGAAGTTTTAAGCAGAATAGGAGAAGACCGAACAAAATGGAGGACGTTCACCAAGAAAATTAATAGATTAATATGCCACGTTTTAAGACATGAGGGTTAAGAACAGAAGAGGGAGGACAAGGACGGAAACGCTAAGCAGTTAGGGAACATGTTGGATGTTGTAGTCATGCGGAAATGAAAAGGCTTGTTCTAGATAGGTTAGCATGGAGGGTTGCATCAGGCGACTCTAAGGACTGAATACCACAACAACAACAACAACAAATAAAAGTAGATAAATAAAAAAAGTCTTATTGATTGATTAATTGCACGTTCAAATGAGACAACGGAACATCCGAAACAATATTATCTGAGAACGCGACGTTGGTGGACTCACCTCTCCTCTAGTTAACACTGACCGTCGTATTACGAATATGAACTTATCTCTCAAGGTGCTGATAAAAGGAAAATATAGCTTTTCCTGTATGTAAATTTTCATACAATTGTAACATTAATGTCATGCTTCTGAAACCTGTTTTCTATTAATCTTATATTTGTTGTTGTGGTATTCAGCGCTAAGCCTGGTCTGATGCAACGCTCCATGCTAACCTAAATTGCGCAATCCTTTTCATTTCCGCATAACTACAAAATCCTACATCCTCCCTAATCTGCTTAGGACATTCCAGCCTCTTCTGTTCTTACTGCACACTATTAATCTGTCCCTTCTCGCGGTCATCATCGTCTATATTGTTCGCTCTTCTCGATTCTGCTTCGAACTTCCTAGTTAGTGATTCTATCCACCCGTTTCATAGTTCTATAGCGCGTCATTCCAAAAGCTTTCATTATTTTCTTTTCTGCAACTCCTACTGTCCACATTTCGCGCCCATTTAACGACACACTCCGTACGAACATTTTTAGCAAATATTTCCTAATATTGATACTTATATTATTATATAGAAAATTTTACTTATTTCTGGTGACGTTCCAAAGACAGGAACGATACGTTGTGCTATTTTCATAAATATATATTCCGAATTTCAATTTATTTCTGACGAATTTGGCCGTTATATTTATTTATTTATTTATCTGTATGTAGCCTATACGTAAAAATTATATTTTTTCAATGAGTATGTACACAGAGTTCGTTTATAAGTGACTAAAAGATCGGCGTTTGACATTTTCAGTATTCTCGTAAAATATGAGACAAGACACTTAATGCCACATTTTATAAGTATTTTTCTTTCCGTTGCATGTTAGCTAATAGATCACGGCGACTTTTTTGTGACGTCAGTTTTTATTTTTTAAGGGTTGACGCAAAAAGCCATTGAACTATAACGGATGACATTGCTTATTCTGCAGCTTTAAATTCACTGTAAATTATATAAATGTTAATGACCAAATAAATAAATTACAAATACTTCATAGACATTTGGTACTTACATTAGGTATTAATTGGTCGTGTAATTTCGGATTAAATGAACGTTTCTGCGAGTTTAGTTACTTTCATCAGATATATAAAAATAAGCTTTTTGAAATTCGCACAGCGCAAACACGTAAATGTAAAACGAAGATAATGGTAATAGAAAAATGATATGTTAACCATAAAGCATTGTTGAGTTACATTGTATCGACTTGTTAATTAATTGAAGTGATAATAACATGAAGCTCGTCGGATAAAATTCTGGAATCGGAAATTGTATTCAAAGGAATGATTGCACAGAACAATACATCTAGAGTAGAATTGTATTTAACATAATATGATCTTTGATTTAGGTTTCCTGAAAACGTTTTAGTAGTAGTAGTAGTTGTAGTAATCGTTCCTTGATCTGGTCTGATGGAACTCCCTATGCTAACGCCTATTCAGCACAAACAGTACAAGACCCTAGCGTCTCAAAACATGGCCTATTTATCTATCCCTTCTCTTAGTCAAAGTCCTCCATATGGTTACTTCTCTCTTCCACTATTCTTCTTCGAATTTACTCGTTAGTAATTCTGTCCAGCAATCTTAAATTCTTCTATAGTGCCACATTTTAAAAGCTTCTATTCTTTTTCTTTCTGCAACTATGCAACTTATGCTGCCCAAGTAGCATAATCCCTTCCCAATCTAACAGACGTTCTTATTCCACTGTTTCCCATGCAACACTCTGTTACCTTGATTTTCCCTCTATTAATCCGCATGTTGAACTTTTCCTCCAGGATCCCGTTCATTGTTTTCCAAGTCTTCTTCTGACTCTTCTAATACTACAGTATCATCGGTAAACCTTGGGGCTTATATTTCTTCTCCTTGCAGTAACGAAAATATGGAAATGTAATAGGATGAAATCATTACGAGAAGAAACAAACGATAGAATTTCAATGAAATTGGTAATGACTACTGAGAAAAACGCAGAAACAGACGATTTTTATGAAAACGGAAAGGGGGAAGAAAGAAATGTAAAATAGGAACTGTTATACACCAAGACCTTACGAACCTTACAAAGAAATAGTAAAAACAGTAACGTTTCCATCAACATTAAGAACAGTAACGAATGAAGATAATACAAAAATTCCAAAGATCGGAAAATTACAAGTGGAAAAGAGAATTTCAGTCCCTGCACTGTAAATAACTATGTGTGGATTATATACATAACAAGTCATAAGTTTCATTCCCCGTATTTAATTGAAATAATCATCTTCAATAATTCTCTATCAGGGTAGAAAAAAGCTACAGTGAAAAGAGGGAAATCGTCAACAATGCTTCCGTTACCTAGCATCACTTCAATTGAAGATTGAGCGCTATAAACGTGAACTACAGAATACAGAGCGAGACAAACTGAGAAAGAGAGAGACAGAGAAAGAGGAAAAGACACAAGGACAGGTGAGATTACCAAAGATTTCTATAGCACACAATGTTTCGTCGTTTGTTAGCTTGTTTTTGTTTGGTGACCCCCGAAGACGACTCTGTAGTTGAAGAGCCGGAGCCCCCAGCAGCTCCCCAACCTCCTCCACGTCCCTTGTTTACGAGGGAAGAAATAGAGAAGTATAAATTCCCTTTGATGTTCCCCATTGATGACATTTCAGATCTAGAGGACAGCGATGTGTCCCCCCGCGCTCCCTCCCTTTGCTATTCTGACATTTCCAGTTTTTGCAGTGGAGACGAAACCAATCCCTTCACCCCTTACCGCGTTACAACCCCCGTAGATATCCCCCGACGTTTCGGCTCCTCTTATTAAACAAAATTCTTTCTTTCTTCCCCGTGGACCATCAAAATTTCAGTTTCCAAAATTGTTTGTTTAAATTTAATATACGAGACATTGTTCTTATATAAATCTTTTGTAAATTCACTGTATTTTTGGGAGTCTCAGACAAAGCGCCCCGCGCGCGTCTTGCTGCACTTCAAGGTAAGGAAAAGCTATGGAACACTGTAGCTATTATAATTGTAAATATAAGTGATGAGGTGATTTTTCCCACAAATTGGACTCTGATTTACTGTTGATACTTCATAATATAAATATTGAGACTTTTCTGATTAAAGTTTCTGTTCACTTTGCAAATAAATCAGATTAACAGGTTTACTATAAATATTTTCGGCTTTAACATTTGTTACAATTCAGTCTCTCATTTACTTTTCTATTTATGAAACATGTTATTAGTTTTTTCATGTAAGGATCACGCGACAGGGGATCTGTTATAGAATGTCATAGAAGTAACGAAACAGTATTCAGTAAAAAAACTGTTAGTTTTAGCAAGTTTTCAACACGACTCACAATGTTAGGAGTAAATTATCGCAACTGCAACATTCAAAATTAATTTTAAAACGACCTACATGACTAAGATTAGAGTGAAATAGTTAACCTGACGCAGAATCTTCTACATTGTTGTGTGGAAATTAAAGTAATGAAATATACGAAAATATAGTTCGATAAATATTTTATTGGAGAAGTCATTCTAACAAAGTTAGTTATTGTGACTCGAATTTGTCCGTTTTCGCAATCGAAACTGCGCAGGTTGGCAGCCGTGCATCGCCTTCTCGGTCTAATTGAAACTGGTAGATATGGCATCATTTCTAAATGTTTCATTTGATCAGAGTCCGAGACATCTTCCTTCTCAAATGGCACGTAGTATTACTATTGACTGTTAGTTAGAGAATGAGGACATTTACGGCCAATTTTTTTAAAGTTTGTCCGAGTAGTGTTCAAAAACAACCTGTCTAATTATAACCGTTTAGCCGGAAAGCAATGACGATAAAGCTATTTTTGTCTATATCATCAGCAAATTTATAAATGATTCTGAATTTCCGCTGTATTGGAAAACCAGGTTATGCAACAATGAATTAGAAAAATTAGCCTGAAACGTGTCATGGAATTAAAGTTTACTTACAGACGTTTGATTGCGGTGGTCGCCAGTAGATGACACTGTCGACGCCCGATTGCAACTCAGCGAGGGGAGGCGCGTGCGTGGGTCACGGTGACATCATGTTGAGCAGCAGCCGCAACAAGGGCGACGGCAGCATCTGCACGAGGGGGCTTGCGTCGCCGGTCACAGCAGCTCCTGGCGCCGAGGGCGGCGAGGGACTCGGCCTCGCTGTGGGACAGATAGTCACAGTCGGGGCGCGTCGGCAACGCCAGACACAAGACGCCGCCGCCCACCAGCTCTCCCGCAGACAACAGCCTCGCCGTGCACAGCACGTGGGGAGGCACCGTGCCGCCCACTCCGCACAGATACTTTCGCAACGAGTCGGTCACGCCGGCCAGCAGCACCTCCGCCGTGGAAGCG
Source organism: Eucriotettix oculatus (assembly GCA_034510155.1). Taxonomy (NCBI): domain Eukaryota; kingdom Metazoa; phylum Arthropoda; class Insecta; order Orthoptera; family Tetrigidae; genus Eucriotettix; species Eucriotettix oculatus. The sequence continues at coordinate 26,731,014 of CM067379.1, forward strand.
CCCGACGCCTGGGCGACGCGCCGCACCAGCGACATGGCCACGGGCTGCGACCACGCCACCACCTTGCGACCGCACATGGGCGTCGCCTGCAGGAGCTCGTCCAGGAAGACCCCAGCAGCCAACAAGTGTCCAGCAACTGGCCTGACCTCGCGGTGGAACACCAGCACGATCAGGGTTATCAGCCACCACCAGCAGAATCTGAAACCCACCATCAACATCAATCCGACACCTGCAGAGGGTTCAATTGCAGGATCGACAGAAAATGAATGATAATTTTATGTCAATAAGTATCTGCAATCTGTTTTCATAATTTATTAAACAAGAGTGCATAATTTTTATTTTTATCATTTTCAATACTTTTAAATACACGTGGTCCAGCGTCGCACAAGCTTTCCTATATCCTCTGAGGAAAGAACGTATGCAGCGCCTTAAGCTCTCTCATTTGAATTAACGTTTCAGAAACGTTTCGCCTTCGTTAGGACGACGGATCAGATTCTCACGCCCGTCGTATATTTAGAAAACATTGAGAAACCTACCCAAGTAATTTAATGGAGATTAGTCCACTATTACTTGCTTATTATCGAGCGAATAACAACGCGGGACTACGAGAAATCAGTAAAACCTCGTCCTTAAATTTATACAAATTTCCACCATTTTAAAAATATATTAAGAAAATGTCTCACTGATATTAAAATAAATGGGAAAAAGGTTTTATTGATAATAAGTTAAAATTAATAGAAAATAACCAAATCGGAATGTTCATAAAGGAAAATGAAAAAGATATATTGAATATATTTTCTAAATAAATATCCTGGCTTGGTGTGTTTTGGGGGGGTAACACACTACACGAGTGTGACCCTGTATCAGGCAACTCCCCTTTATTAGCATTCAAATAAGGTAGAGCAAGGTAGCCCCCGGGGTTTTAGTTTAAGGGTCCTACCCGGTGTTTCACCTAAAATAGATGCAGGAAAAACCCTAAAAACTCTGCATCAGGTAGGTCGGGCTGTTTGCTACTTTCTACCAATTTAAATCTACCGTCGTTTTTCTCAACTACAAGAATGATAATTATATGAAACAAATTAATAATCTACAAATTAAATACAAATACAGCCAATTTTAATTAATATTTATTTAATAATTATGACGTTTCGTCCATATTTGTAGACCACATCTGGTAACTAGACGAGACTTAAATAATCAATACTAAATTTGAATACATATGTATTTAATTTAATTCATACATATACTTTTTTAATGAAATCTTATGTATTCTATGTTAATATTATTTTTTTTGTATACTTAGCTTATAAAGTCCACAAATATTGACGAAACGTCGCAATAATTATTTAGTAAATATTAATTTTAAGAAAGCTATTACAATTGGGATGTATGATTTATTTATGCAAATTTTATTAACTGGGGGAAAAAAATACAATGAAGGTAGAGAAAACTGTGTCCTAGACAAAGCGCCCCGCGCGCGTCCTGCGGGAGTTCAAGGTAAGGACCAACTTACATTCTGCAGTATATCACTGTGGCTATTATAATTGAAAATATAAGTGACGAGATGATTTTTCCCAGATCTTGGACTCTGATCACAACACTGCAACAGCACGTTAGTGTATTTCCACCGCTGAAACCATGGTGGATTACCTAAACGTGATCAGAGCAGGACGCAACGGAAAAAGGATCCTCGGTCATAATAAGTCTACCGATGACTGAAGAGGGATTCATCATATTTCTCTTTGCAATATCATAGTGCAAATAAGTTAGGCTATATTTCAGACTAGAAAGATGGCCGGGCCCGAGGAGGGAGGAAGTCTTCACTTTGAAGCCCAGAGAACGTCTGATTGGTCTGTCTAAAAGGACATCTTTACAGAAGGAATATTCTTCTGTCCTTTGATAATATTGTACATATTGGTTTGGATCGTCCGATCGATGATTGAAGACGAGTGATTGATCGTAAGTTCTCCCTCCTCTGCCACTGTTTGCAAAATAAAAGTACGAATGTGCGTCGTCTTTAAAATTCTTTCGCTTCGTTGCAGACTAGGAAGCCTTACGATGACGTCACGCCTCGAGGGCTGAAGACAGGAACCATGGAACACCATCGTCACAGAAACTACAATCTTCAATCTCATCATTTACATGTTTACAAATACATAATTTTGGTTTTAAATCCGAACTTTATAATAAATGTCAAATCTTGATATATTCCGTATTTTTAAATAATAGATAATTCTAGTGCTACTAAGTTTTATTATTCGTGTAATTGCTAAATTTATATGCCTCTGACAACCGCCGAGAGGAGTGGGACCAGGAGTGCAATGGCATCTTTCATATCGATTTGATTTACATCAATCATCGCCGTGTATTTAACTTGAATTGATGCAAAAAAAATTCTTATAAATTTTATTAATAGTAGTTCGGCTGTAAATATCACATCCTGATACATTGGGTTAATATTAGCCTCGTTCTGTCAGGTTTGGGTAACACACGGAGGAAATATATTTGTTTAATGGGACGCAAAGATGAATAAAAATATATTGGTGAGAGACGGTTCAATAACGCGTCTATACATTGAGCTCAAGTAGTAGAGAACATAAACAAGGAGCTTATTTAATAAAACTTAAATCGTCCGCTTGCTCCTTGACTCTGAGTAAATTCCTCCCTGATGTTCCGTTATATTATACGTCATTTTGAATACATTACGACAAGGCTGGTAGAGTGCAAAATAACATTTAAATAGCAAGTTCGAATAATTATAGCACGAGTAAAGGAGTTTGACGTCTGTGGTGGAGCCCGGGGGCGGCTCTGCTGCTGGGGGTGGCGACTGGCGCCCTACCACACCTTCACCTGGCTCTGCAGAAGCTCGCCTCCTGCTACGAGCCCGAGGCCATGGCTGAAGCTCACTACATTATTAACAAACTATTCATGAACTAAACGCATATGTAAGTAATTAACACACCTTGCCATCGCAATAAAGAAACAATTAATATGTATTGCGCGGAAAATCAATGTGGAAGAAAAGAAAGTGAGAAAATATTAATTAATTTTCGAATGGAGGACTGAAATAATATGGAAATGTAGAAGAAATGAAATCATTACGAGAAGAAACAAACGATAGAATTTCAATGAAATTGGTAATGACTACTGAGAAAAACGCAGAAACAGACGATTTTTATGAAAACGGAAAGGGGGAAGAAAGAAATGTAAAATAGGAACTGTTATACACCAAGACCTTACGAACCTTACAAAGAAATAGTAAAAACAGTAACGTTTCCATCAACATTAAGAACAGTAACGAATGAAGATAATACAAAAATTCCAAAGAACGGAAAATTACAAGTGGAAAAGAGAATTTCAGTCCCTGCACTGTAAATAACTATGTGTGGATTATATACCTAACAAGTCATAAGTGTTTAATTAAAATAATCATCTTCAATAATTCTCTATCAGGGTAGAAAAAAGCTACAGTGAAAAGAGGGAAATCGTCAACAATGCTTCCGTTACCTAGCATCACTTCAATTGAAGATTACGCGCTATAAACGTGAACTACAGAATACAGAGCGAGACAAACTGAGAAAGAGAGAGACAGAGAAAGAGGAAAAGACACAAGGACAGGTGAGATTACCAAAGATTTCTATAGCACACAATGTTTCGTCGTTTGTTAGCTTGTTTTTGTTTGGTGACCCCCGAAGACGACTCTGTAGTTGAAGAGCCGGAGCCCCCAGCAGCTCCCCAACCTCCTCCACGTCCCTTGTTTACGAGGGAAGAAATAGAGAAGTATAAATTCCCTTTGATGTTCCCCATTGATGACATTTCAGATGTAGAGGACAGCGATGTGTCCCCCCGCGCTCCCTCCCTTTGCTATTCTGACATTTCCAGTTTTTGCAGTGGAGACGAAACCAATCCCTTCACCCCTTACCGCGTTACAACCCCCGTAGATATCCCCCGACGTTTCGGCTCCTCGTATTAAACAAAATTCTTTCTTTCTTCCCCGTGGACCATCAAAATTTCAGTTTCCAAAATTGTTTGTTTAAATTTAATATACGAGACATTGTTCTTATATAAATCTTTTGTAAATTCACTGTATTTTTGGGAGTCTCAGACAAAGCGCCCCGCGCGCGTCTTGCTGCACTTCAAGGTAAGGAAAAGCTATGGAACACTGTAGCTATTATAATTGTAAATATAAGTGATGAGGTGATTTTTCCCACAAATTGGACTCTGATTTACTGTTGATACTTCATAATATAAATATTGAGACTTTTCTGATTAAAGTTTCTGTTCACTTTGCAAATAAATCAGATTAACAGGTTTACTATAAATATTTTCGGCTTTAACATTTGTTACAATTCAGTCTCTCATTTACTTTTCTATTTATGAAACATGTTATTAGTTTTTTCATGTAAGGATCACGCGACAGGGGATCTGTTATAGAATGTCATAGAAGTAACGAAACAGTATTCAGTAAAAAAACTGTTAGTTTTAGCAAGTTTTCAACACGACTCACAATGTTAGGAGTAAATTATCGCAACTGCAACATTCAAAATTAATTTTAAAACGACCTACATGACTAAGATTAGAGTGAAATAGTTAACCTGACGCAGAATCTTCTACATTGTTGTGTGGAAATTAAAGTAATGAAATATACGAAAATATAGTTCGATAAATATTTTATTGGAGAAGTCATTCTAACAAAGTTAGTTATTGTGACTCGAATTTGTCCGTTTTCGCAATCGAAACTGCGCAGGTTGGCAGCCGTGCATCGCCTTCTCGGTCTAATTGAAACTGGTAGATATGGCATCATTTCTAAATGTTTCATTTGATCAGAGTCCGAGACATCTTCCTTCTCAAATGGCACGTAGTATTACTATTGACTGTTAGTTAGAGAATGAGGACATTTACGGCCAATTTTTTTAAAGTTTGTCCGAGTAGTGTTCAAAAACAACCTGTCTAATTATAACCGTTTAGCCGGAAAGCAATGACGATAAAGCTATTTTTGTCTATATCATCAGCAAATTTATAAATGATTCTGAATTTCCGCTGTATTGGAAAACCAGGTTATGCAACAATGAATTAGAAAAATTAGCCTGAAACGTGTCATGGAATTAAAGTTTACTTACAGACGTTTGATTGCGGTGGTCGCCAGTAGATGACACTGTCGACGCCCGATTGCAACTCAGCGAGGGGAGGCGCGTGCGTGGGTCACGGTGACATCATGTTGAGCAGCAGCCGCAACAAGGGCGACGGCAGCATCTGCACGAGGGGGCTTGCGTCGCCGGCCACAGTCTCGCGGATCTCCGCGAGGGCGGCGAGGGACTCGGCCTCGCTGTGGGACAGATAGTCAGCGTGGGCAACGCCAGACACAAGACGCCGCCGCCCACCAGCTCTCCCGCAGACAACAGCCTCGCCGTGCACAGTACGAGGGGAGGCACCGTGCCGCCCACTCCGCACAGATACTTTCGCAACGAGTCGGTCACGCCGGCCAGCAGCACCTCCGCCGTGGAAGCGCCCGACGCCTGGGCGACGCGCCGCACCAGCGACATGGCCACGGGCTGCGACCACGCCACCACCTTGCGACCGCACATGGGCGTCGCCTGCAGGAGCTCGTCCAGGAAGACCCCAGCAGCCAACAAGTGTCCAGCAACTGGCTGACCTCTCGGTGGAACACCAGCACGATCAGGGTTATCAGCCACCACCAGCAGAATCTGAAACCCACCATCAACATCAATCCGACACCTGCAGAGGGTTCAATTGCAGGATCGACAGAAAATGAATGATAATTTTATGTCAATAAGTATCTGCAATCTGTTTTCATAATTTATTAAACAAGAGTGCATAATTTTTATTTTTATCATTTTCAATACTTTTAAATACACGTGGTCCAGCGTCGCACAAGCTTTCCTATATCCTCTGAGGAAAGAACGTATGCAGCGCCTTAAGCTCTCTCATTTGAATCCACGTTTCAGAAACGTTTCGCCTTCGTTAAGACGACGGTTTAGATTCTCACGCCCGTCGTATATTTAGAAAACCCAAGTAATTTAATAGAGATTAGTCCACTATTCTTATTATCGAGTGAATAAAAACGCGGGAAAACGACAAATCAGTAAAAACTCGTCTTTTAAAATTTCTACAATGTTGAACATCCACCATTTTAAAAATATTTTAAGAAAATGTCTCACTGATATTAAAATAAATGGGTCAGAATATTAATTTAGACCTCATCTTAATAAGTTTTTGGGAGTCCATTAGTAAATAATATTTTGCAAACAGATAACATGTACAATAGCAGTATAAATTTTATGTCACTGTTTAATATCAGGACAGCAGTCAACTTTAAGAATTATATAACATGATAATTTTTATCAAATGCAGGTTATCAACCATGTAAAAAATTATGGTTTGCTCACTGGAATTATTTTAAAAATGAATATTCGTGCTTGTAGTTATGATTTTCCTATTTTTTTTTTCATTCATAAGCATTGAAGTGTTCTACCAATTCTGTTTTGTGAACTGGCAACACCTATGACAGGGAAACTTTTACATACAGAAGCCATGACCTCACCATTTTCATGTTTTTCTGTAACTTGTCCACTGTAAATGGATTAAAAAATGTACACAATATAGGGTCCTATTTGTCAGTGATTTTTTTAAAGCCCAGACTATCATAATATAGCAAGATTTGAGGGTGTACATCACCACCTCTAGCAACAGAAGATAAAAGAAATAGTTGGAAATATAAGCAGTATAATTACCTCAAAAAGTTGCTTTTTAAAGAGACGTCAGGCCAAATTCACTCCGGATTGCTGGTTAAAGTAACAATAAGTTACAAAAATAATTTACTCAACATAATACTTCAACACTAAAGAGTGAAGAGGTGTCTTTAAAAATCACAATTGCTTATGTGGATTACAAGGTTCTTATATCTTTAAAATAATTTCAACATGACCTGTACTTAAATAATGTTAACACTTTCAGGAAAGGATAATTTTGGTATTATTCAAAAGAACAACAAATGTGACAAAAGCATGCCAATTTTTTTGCAAAAATAATTATATATATAATAAAACCTTTACTAGTTTATGCTGTTACTATGACTATTGCTACCCTATTTATGAATACAGAATTTCATCACAATTGTATTTGTCATTTCACATCTAATGTATACATGTAAAATGACCACCCAATTTCTAATTTTTATACAGGTATATTCTCGTGGACTTTTTGATATAATTATGCACCATATTAAATGTTATAATTTTAACCAAATTAAGTGTAGTCATGTTAAATATTGTTTTGCGACATTAAAATTAGTTGAGCGATCTTCCTAACTGGGTAAATATCTAACAGTTGTCAGACTGAATCCACTCAGATGTAGAGGGAAAGCTTATTTCCCTGGATTATTGCAATAGGGTGTGATAAATCTTGCAAACTCAAATGTTTAAATGATATATTTGTTATAAAAATACAAGTTAACATTTTACAAAAATATAGTTCTTTGTAGTAGACTAAGCAACTGGTTCTGCCAGTTTTATTTTGCAGTCGTATTGTGGCACATGGAAATATCTGCAAAGCAAAAATTGACAATTGTTAAATATTTCATATAATAAGGAAATGGTTATCTTAAAGCAGGATGCAGTTTAATGGTTACATAACAATGATTAATTGTATAACTATGTATGAACATTTTCTATTAAAGAATTCAAAGCAGATGAAAGGTTCAAAAAATACTTAGAATGATTCAATTAGGATTTAAATACCTTGAGTTAATCTTTCGGTTCAGTTGTTTGTAAACTTAGGTGGACGCTTCTCTACAAATGCAGTCATACCCTCTTTGCGGTCAGCCTGTAATTAATGTTGAACAAAATTTTGTTAATAAAGTTATTCATGATCTTATGAAAGTAAAAAAAAAGTTTTTTCTAGATCTACTTCTTACATGTGGAGGTATTTAAAGTATATGATTAACTTTCAGTAGAAAATAATTATATCATTTCCTCCAAGCACTAACACAAATCATGTATAAACTGAAGACTACCACACTTGATTAAGGTATTTAATCGATTGAAGAAAAAAAATCCTATTATGTTACGAATGGAAATAATGCAATTTCTAGAGTACAAAAAATGGAATTATTTATTACACGTGTCAGAAATGATTTCTTAAATTTTTTAAATATAAATATATGTTAACTTACAGTGGCAAATGTGGCATGGAAGGTCCTTTTCTCAAAGTGAAGCCCTTGTTGAAGAGTTGTTTCATATGCTGAATTATGAAGAGAAGAAAAAAAATGGCATGAAAAATTGGAGTTTAGAAGTTTTGTATATCTAGAGACTCTTAGCATTACACTAAATCAAAGTGGCAATGATAGTTACACAAGTACAGTGAATAGTCTTTAATCACCTGCATTAACAGACTCTTTGCACAAAGATACAATGAGTGGAGAATGAGAGCCAATCTTCTCTGCAATTTTCACTGCTTCATTAAGGAGATTTTCAGCTGGCACAACTTTACTGACCAGACCTAAAAATGATAAATATAGCAAATCAACTACAATGCTTCCAGCAGTGAAGAGGTAAATGTGCAAAATTCAGAATGGACACAGCTGTATGCCACCTAGTAAAAATTTAGGTTGTACAATGCCTATTGCCATTATCCAATTGCTGCTCACCCATTTTTTCAGCTTCTTCCGCAGTAATTTGATTTCCTGTGAGGCAGATCTCCATAGCCTTTGACTTTCCTACAACTCTTGTCAACCTCTGGGTGCCACCTGCGCCAGGAATGGTCCCAATGGAAATCTCAGGCTGTCCAAAACGTGCTTTGTCTCCGGCATATATAATATCACACATCATTGCAAGTTCACATCCTCCTCCCAACTATAACAGAAAATTTAATTAAAGATGATATATTTAACAACAATAAACAGCTTTGCATTTAATATTTGACAACATTGCTAAAAATATTGTAAATAGCTTTATTTAAAGCCCCCATACAGGTGGATGTAATTTTCCGTAAGAATGTGGAGAAAGCCTTAAGGCCTTTTGCAGACTGTACAGCTTTCAGAACCAGAATTTAACAACAATTCCGACTAGTCCTCAAGTCTAGAACTGAACAGTGCTTAGGCAGCACGTGTGCCATGTGACAAGTACTAAAACCTCAATGTTTCTGTTCAGTACGGAAAATGATGCCTAGGGAATATTTAGCCAAGTTTATTAAGCTTTATGAAGATTAACAATGCACAAAAGATTACCATGATTGAGTGAATAGAGAAGCTGGTTACAGATAGCTCTTTGAGAAAATGAAAGACCAAGACTCAAATGCCTCAAAAGATGAATTTATTAGGAAAATTAATATTTTGAGAAGTGCTTTCTGAAGAGAAATTAAAAAAACTTAAGGAGTCAGGAGCATCTGCTGTGATGAAAAATAAGGGAAAAAATCATAATAAATTAATTATCAGTCTTTTAACAAAATTAATAATTTCCTTTAACTAAATTTGATTTAATTTCACAGTTGTGAACTCAACTTTTAAGACTGAGACCACCACTAGACTGCAAATCTCATTTAATTTAATTATGACCACCTCTCGAACAGCCATAAAAGTAATCGTAGAAGCTTCGCAATAAATCATAATTGTAACGATTTTTTAAAATAAAATACCAGGCATGTTTATATAATAATAGTGTTTAACAAAACTTACTGCATAACCATTGACAGCAGCAATAACTGGCTTTCTACAGAGAGCCACTCTGTTCCAATGGTTCAGGAAATTTCCTCTGATATTATCAGAATATGTATTGTTTTGCATTTCCTTTATGTCAGCACCTTTAAAAGCAATTTATATTTTTAATACCATTGTAATGAATCCCAGGAAAGCTTATATTTACTTATCAGATTAATTTTAGTAACAGAAGTAATCAAATGGATTATCAAATGAAAGATTGGGAAAGCTACTACTGTAACCTTCAAATTGGAACTTAATTATGAGAAACCAGATAAATCCAAATGATGAGGCTCCGTGAAAACTCAACCTCCTCCATAATGTAAGTGATTAAGGTTATCATGGAAATGTTACTATAACGATTTAAAAAAGAGCTATGGAAACAATATTGTTAATTGAAAGAACCAATATTTTTCAATATCTATGTAGTGCCATTTTTATCTAAAAGTTATCTATACACAACACTGTTAATAAAAATGGTTCTTAGGCTCAGAAACCTGGACACATCTGTTTCACAGAACCTACCTGCTGCAAATGCCTTCTCACTGCCAGTAATAATGACAGCTGCAATACTTTCATCACGCTCAAAATCATCCACAGCTTTGCTGACTTCAGTCATTAAAGCAGCGCACAGAGCATTAAGTGCTTTGGGCCTGTTCAACCTAATAAGGCCAACATTCTTCTTTTCACCAAGTTTGTCAGTTTGGATATGTTCATAATTGGCAGCTGAAAATTAACAGATTGCAATTTATAAACAACATTTTATTAAATAAAGTTGAGATAGAAATGCTATGCGCAAACATCATTTTCAATTATTATAGCACGGTTGCCGAAGAGTTTTATCAAGGATCTAAAGCAGCGTGTTAATACCGCCAAGGTAAATAATGGACTTTAATTCAAAGACGGAAGAGTTGCTTCAAATTCAAGCGCAGGCAAGAGACTATCCTGGACTTCTAGAAGTAATTTTATCCGCAATAAATATTGGGGCTACTGTAATGATATTTTGTTAGTTAACATATGATGGAACATGGTAATAATTGCTTTTTTCATGTAATATGACATTACAAATTAGTATTTAATGGAACTTCACCTATAAGATCATATAATGTAAAAGCAGGAAACTGGTAAAATTGAGTTGTTTTTTCAAATGAACAATTTTTTTATAAGTTCATTCTAATCATTTCCTACCAGAAAAAAATTAAGATCTTGCTATATGAACAAGTAATACTGCTTGTTTTCGTTTCAATATGCTGGTACAGAATTGTTAAAATTGCAGTATGTGTAATTTGTCTGCATAATTGCCCACTTACAACGAAAATCGTAACTTACTGGAAAATCTTGAGGCGGCAATACCAGCCCATTTTGAGGACCGTTGGGCGAATAAACGCGAAGCACCGAACGATAGGGCCATGTTAGAGCTGTTACAGGTGGTAAAACCAATATGGAATCACAACGAAGCTGCCGGCTAGAACAGGGTTCAAGGTTTGTTTCCAAGTTAGAGACAACCTTGACTTGAATGCTGTACGAGGATTGGCTGAGTTCTTATTGGTTGACATTTGAATGGGTGGGGAGTTATCTAGAATCGAAATAAGGTGTAGCCTACGCGTTGAAACGTTTGAGGGTCAACATAGCCATAAACTAACTACAATTATCCGAAATGTTGACATTTCTTAATTACCAACCATGAAAATAATATGACAAATACAAGATTTACTCCGATTTTAGTACCCCATCAGGTTTTTATATTTTTGTATATAAACCCTAATTCAAGAAAAATTTTGTGGTAAGAACCAACTACCTTGCAGGAAGACGAATCGTTATAAATAATATAATAACTTTTTTGCTGCCGTATTTTTTATTTATTGTACTTATTATTATAATATAATTTGTAGTTTGCCGAAACGTTGTTACGAGTAAATTTACATAATAAAGTCTGTACAAGGTCACCAATTGTTTAATAATAAATTTTATATGCAAATATAATTAAATAAATTAATTATAAACATATTAAACGCGTAAAATGGCGTCGTTTCTATCATTTAATGTTTTAAATTTTTACCATTACTTTCAAAATGTTAATAAATGAGTTACGTGGTTTTCAAGACAAGTGCTTAAGCTTCTGGGTTTCCCTTATTAGGCAGGTATAATTGGTATGTGGAATAGTTGATGTGCTGAAATAAAATTCGAAATTGTGAAGGCGAAAAAAAGACCCAACTGATAAAAAAAGAAAGACTTTAAAAAGTTATTCATCGAGCGCATAAATAAAATTTCGTGTGAGTGCATCATCAGGGAATCTGCACTGTATTATCACTCGGGAGTAGTAGACCTGCTTGATTCAGTCCGAATCGAGTGAGTATTTATACAACCGTTTTCGAATCGCCTTATCTCGCCATTCACTATTTAAATTCAAATAAAAACAACACATTTCATAGTTCATTGTAAGTTTTCAGAAACCTTAGCCCCCTTATCACAAACTTAAATCCTCAGGATAAAAGTAACTAAACGACCCCGCACGAGCGTGCGATTTCACCTGTTATGCGAGGAATTTTGATAGACAATCTACTTGATTTAATGATACTAATGTAAGATAGTGTCATGCAAGATGACAGTCCGCAATCGACTTGGTAGGCCCAGGCCCTCGATGGGCTGTAAAGCTATGGAGAAAGAAAAAAAATGTAAGATATGTATTGGATATTCTTATTTTTACATCTTAAATAAATATAGGGTTGTGGCTAGCAAGTGAAGTTGATTTTATTAAATGAATAATGATTCTTAATTTAACACATCAACAGGAACTCAACAAACTGACTTCGTGTTATAAACACACTCACTGCAAAAAGCTCTATTTATAAAATTTAGGACTCGGTGAAAATGAACAAAATATATTATTGTATCCACGATAATTCAAGAATCTTTATTTAATTATTAGACATTTCGATCGCAGCATGAATTTGTTGTATATTAAATTCATTAACAAAAGATGTTTACTATCTTAGATTTCATCTTATAAGAGCAAAGATCTTAATGTATAAGAAACTTGCTTGAAGTAAATATTTTCAAACTGGAATAAAAGCAAAATAATCCTTCTGTTTCACAGCCGAGAAGGTAAGGACATTATTTTTATAACCTCTAATGCTGAGGATACTACCTCAATTGATATATTTTCAAATGATTCATATACTAAGTTTAGAAACATCTGGTGCTCAGTTTGGCAAGTACGTGTCAAAATACGATATACATTTGAAACCCGTGTGGTCTTGCTTTCTTGGATCAGTTGGTATTTGTGATGGCAAATGTAAATAAAGCTATAGGATGGAGCAGTGATTAATTTTTTTAAAAATATGTCATGCTTATGTACGCATTTAGCCATTCAAATAATCAGCCTATTATTCCGTCAACGAATTTCATTCCATTGTTTGTTTCCGTTAATATAATTTGTCGGCAGTTGCACGTTAATATGGAGTAATTATGTAAATGTATTTCTAATTATAAAACTGCTTTTCTAGATGTAGTTTCTTAAGTATATCTTCAAATTAATATAAGCCAAACAAAAGGATGGTATTAACTAGCACTTTCAAATGTTCGGTGATTTGAAATCAATTTAGATTTGTACAATGGGTGCCCACTTGCAATCTACAACTAATCAATTATTATTATATGTACTATTCTAATATCATGTTTGCTATTTAATTTTTCAAGGCTAAAAATTTCTTCCATGTTGCCTTCTGTCTTGAACTGCATTTTACAATGAAATGATCTTAAATATTTATAGAATGTAGAATTAATCCTAAATACAAAAAGTTTTAATTTTTATAATATAAATTATTTTTATACCTTGTAAACAGTAATATACTTTGAACACAGTGTTACAGAGTACTCGCAAATAATTATAAACACATTTTTTTATTATGTAATGCAATTGTTTATATTCAGCACTGAACTAATCTTGCCTTGAAATTTTTTACTCTCTTTAATGATAAAAATTAAGCAATGTTCAGTTAATTTATAATTTAGTAGTATTAATGGTGGTGGTAAATTTGGGAACTTTAAAATACTTAATAACTTTCAGAAAGAAAATAATTGAAATTATGACATGAATTTTTTTTATATAATTTGTTAAGTGTTTAAAGAAATAAATTAGTCTTATGAATGAGTAAAAATAAATGACAATTTTAATTGTCAGTTATGAAGGCACATTATCAACAGTTACAGTGAAAACTTAATCATACAACTGTGGAACATATATCACTTGAATTAGTGTTGTTGAATGCCAAGTTACAAGAAATGTATTTTATGTCTTCAAATCACTTGAGATGTCTGTGGTTTGTTTCTTTAACTCGTTTATAGAAAGCACCTTTTTTGAACAACACAAAAATTTTATTTAGTTTTTGCTGGTTAGTTAAAGTTGTTTTAGAAATTGTTGTTCAGTCCAAGAGATTTGTAGTTTATTCACTAATGGAGTATGTATTGAGTGTCTGATTTGGAGGGAAATAGTTTAATTTGAAGGCAAATATAGAGTGTAAAAGTTTTTATGGTGGGACGTCGAGTGAGAGGAAATAGTAATAGACAACCGCTTTTGAAGTCTTCAGGTGAGAAGTGCATAGATTGACAGTATAAATTTGACCACAGGAACCTACTCAGTTCATCATAGGCCCAGGGAGATACAAAGGAAGGAAAGATTACATTATGAAAATATTTATATTAAAACAATAATTGTACATGCAAAATCAAAATATGCCAGAAAACTATGTACTTCTACAAAATTTATTGACTGTATACCATTTCTAAGAAATATCTGAATTTGTTCTGAATTGTTTGTGATAGGAAGAAAGAATTCATGGCAAAATGTTTATTTCATTGTATTTATATTTAGACATGTTTAGAATATATTTAGTTTGAATTGACAATGAGATTCTTTTATTGTATCTTAGTGTGAAATGTGACTATATATAACTTTCAACAGTCATCAGTCCATGTAAATTAAATTAAATTTTAATGCATAATGTTTTCTTTTATTTCAGTGATATTAAATTGGAAATATATAGTCACCTGTTTTTATTATTAATTTGAGATCCATGCAACTAAGGAGCCTTGGGTGAACTTAACGAAGTTTAGGAATGGTTCCTTTAGCTCCAACGTCTGCTGGGCCCACCAACCACACAACGCTGAACAGTCTTAGCAATACCGCTACTCCAACTAAAACAAACTCTTCATTGAAGCCAAATTACACTCTGAAGTTTACACTTGCTGGCCACACCAAGGCTGTGTCTGCTGTAAAATTCAGTCCCAATGGAGAGTGGTTAGCAAGTTCTTCAGCTGATAAACTGATCAAAATATGGGGTGCCTATGATGGGAAATTTGAGAAATCTATTTCTGGGCACAAGTTGGGTATATCGGATGTTGCATGGTCTACAGACAGTAGGCTTTTAGTCAGTGCGTCTGATGACAAAACCCTGAAAATATGGGAATTAAGTTCTGGAAAGTGTCTAAAAACACTCAAAGGACACAGCAACTATATTTTCTGCTGCAATTTTAACCCACAGTCTAATCTAATTGTATCTGGATCATTTGATGAAAGTGTAAGAATTTGGGATGTTAGAACAGGAAAATGTCTGAAAACACTTCCTGCGCATTCAGACCCTGTAAGTGCTGTTCACTTCAATAGAGATGGATCCCTCATAGTGTCCAGTAGTTATGATGGTCTGTGCCGTATATGGGATACAGCATCTGGCCAGTGCCTCAAGACTCTGATAGATGATGACAATCCACCTGTTTCTTTTGTTAAATTTTCACCTAATGGCAAGTACATACTTGCAGCTACATTGGATAACACATTAAAATTGTGGGACTACAGCAAAGGCAAATGTCTAAAGACATACACAGGTCATCGTAATGAAAAATATTGCATCTTTGCAAATTTTTCAGTAACTGGAGGAAAGTGGATAGTGTCGGGCTCAGAGGACTTTATGGTATACATATGGAATCTTCAGACTAAGGAAATAGTACAAAAATTACAAGGCCACACCGATGTTGTTCTCTGTACAACTTGTCACCCTACGGAAAATATTATTGCATCTGCTGCCTTGGAAAATGATAAAACCATAAAATTATGGAAAAGTGACATTTAAATTAACAGTGTTGAATGACAATTTGTTTAGTGGTGTATACTGATTTACATTTCATAATGAAATTTTCATTTGCCATAGTACATAGTGCAAATACATGATTTACTAATTTTTTTTGTAACTTGGTATGAAGGATGCAGTTTGGAGTGCTATACACACATTTTATAAGTAAATGCATAACATCATTTCATCATACTCAAGAGTATTGTATATAACTACACTGACAAAACATCATTCGATGTGAGGAAACATTATGCTTCCATTTATTAAAAACTTTTGACTAGTATTTTGTTACAAATTTTGTTAGGTCATTAAATGTTTAAAACTTGTAAATTAAACCAACATTTAATCAATATTAGTTGATGAAATTAAGGGATTAATGTTAGAACAGGTACATTTGCATACATGTTATTGTTCTGGTATTCAGTCCTACGACTGGTCTGATGCAACCCTTCATGCTAACATGTCTTGTGCAAGCATTTTAATTTCCTTATAACTAGCACAACCCATATCCTCTCTAATCTGCTTAGTGTATTCCATCCTTCGCCTCAATATTCTGTTCTTACCCCACTCTCTTCTCTTAGTCAACGTCCTCCATATTGTTCACTTTTCCCCTGTTCTATTTAGAACTTCCTCATTTGTGATTCTATCCACCCATCTGATTTTCAGCATTCGCCTATAGCACATTTCAAAGGCTTCTATTCTTTTTCTTTCCCTAACTCCTATTGTCCACGTTTCGCACCCATATAACGCCACACTCCATACAAATATTTTTAGCAACAATTTCTTAATATTCATACTTATATACATAAATATATGCATACAGACAGCTCTGTATATTAGTTATGTGCTCCAATTTTTAAATAAAACTTTTAATTGTATATTGTTGTTTTTTGTTTAACCTTTAAGAAATTCTTGACAATCCCTGCTTCCATTTTATGAATTTCGATCAGCATATAAATTTATTTAGCCTTTTTATTGATTTTTAATTCTGAATAAATTGGTTAATATCATCCATTATAATTTTATTTTCATTTAAATGCCTTCGGAAACAAATGTTAAGTTGTGAGAAAGATATATAAAGCTAATCTTGAAATAAATATATTTATTTAATACATATTTCAAATTGTCAAACAAAATCTGCAGTATTTTGTTGAAAACCTATGAAGCTAAGTCTTATTATACATTAAATTTGAAATGAATTTTTAAGAGATTGCAAGGTATTCATAAATTTTACACATGTTCAGTAGTTTGTCTGAGCTTCCTACAAAGGTAAGTTTTAAATTTGAGTCTCTCATAACTATGTGTTTGAATAAATTAGCTGAAGTTATTTTCAAGCTATATTTTCTGCTGTACTGTCGATTTCCTGCAATTTCTTATGAAAGCATTAGAATTAAGATAGAAGTACTGGGTGGTGATAACTACCAGTAATGTCTGAAGGTGTGAAAAAAAGTGTTCATAAACAAAATATGATGTGATCTATTTTTCGTAAATTAATCTACTGAATTTACTAAATCTGCTAAAAGAATAGGAAGCTTAAACACGCCAATTTAAGTTTCAGCAAAATTCCTTGTAATTGTTTAATAATATGACTGGTAAATTTGTACTGATACACAGAGATCACCTGTAACATGTTAATTAAAAATGTATGCTACTACCAATACATTGAAATACCTAATAAAGAATTTCTACACTACGGATTTTTGTTCTTGTTCATAATGTTTCAGTACTTTTATACATCGTTAGGAAATGTCAAGAGAGATTGAAAGTTTTAATGTTTTTAAAGACTTATTCTGACACTTTCTCAGCAAATTCAAAGGTTGAGAAAAATAACAGTCAAGATCTGAACAATAAAATGCAGCAGTATTCTCAATATGTTTCACTAACAGCATCGGAAGGGGTTAAATGAAAGTGCCATGAAACTAAAAATAAATTATTGAAAGGAATGTTTCCCAATGGGAAAATTATTTTTTTATTTTGTATATAGGATTGGGTTTAAGAAGTTCTTTATTTATATGCAGTTGGAATTATATTATAAATTATAATTGGATAAATTGAAGCTTAGAAGTAGACTAAATACTTCTCGTTCAAAAATTGTGTGAGGTGATGACAAAATAGTAGTCTCCTAATTCCAACAAATAAATTGTCTTTTGAGACCGCATGTGTTGATTCAGTTTTTTGGTAGCCATAATCAAATGTGCTTAAACCAAAGTAAATTGCCAACCACAATTTTCAATGAAAAAGTAAACTTGCCTCAAAACTTTCTCATGATAAATGCAGTTTCCCACTTTATGTATATTATTTACATAGTTATTAACTCTGTGGATTCATATCACAAATTAGTTCCTAGAACAAATATTCTCTTAATTTTGTGGTTCTGCTTCTACTTAATGTGCCTTGGTGATAAATAATTTGATACCTAAAATCACAACATTTTATATCCATTCATATCTCTAGTTACTAATTTAAAAAATATTATTACTTGGAAGATGTTTTAAACAATCTTTTGTAAAATCTGCTGTGCCTTGACAAACTGCATAATAGTGTTCACTCATTTGTTTTGTTCTAGGAACTGTGAAGCTAGTTAAAGATGGATGTTGAACAGAAGAAAGGAAAGAAAAAAGCCTTGTCTGTTGGAGAGTTAGAATGTTTATCAAAAGAAGAACTTATAGACAAAGTCATACAGTTAAATGCCAGCAATATTCAGCTGAAAGGTCTTCTCAACAAACATCTTCACCAATCGGAACATACAATCAATCTTGAAGAAGTGAAGGCAAAACGAAAGTTTGACTTTTCCAAACACACTAAGAGGCATATAGCTCTCAAGTTCCTTTACTTGGGATGGGACTACAAGGGACTTGCAGTTCAGGAAGATACTACTTGTACAATTGAACATGAAATCTTTAGTGCATTGTACAAAAGCTGTCTTGTTGAAGACAGACAAACATCACAATATCACCGTTGTGGTCGTACTGACAAAGGGGTGAGTGCCTTTTGTCAAGTAATATCTATTGATGTGCGCAGCAATTTGTCTCAGGAGCAAATCAATTCTGGTGTTACAGACAGAGAACTGTGCTACCCAAAGCTTCTAAATCGACTTCTTCCTGATGACATTCGCATTATTTCATGGGCACCAAAACCTGAAGATTTCAGTGCTCGCTTTGGTTGTAGAGGAAGAACATACAAATATTTTTTCCCTAGGAGTAATTTGGATATTGAAAAAATGAATGTGGCATCTCAATATTTATTAGGGTCCCATGATTTCCGTAACTTGTGTAAAATGGACGTCAAAAATGGTGTAACTAATTTTGTCAGAGAGATTCGATTTGCAGAAGTAAGGATTTCATATTCTGATCCAATTGGACAACCTGCTTTTGATATGTGTGAATTTACAGTTACAGGCAGTGGTTTTTTGTGGCATCAGGTTCGTTGTTTGATGGGAATTTTGCTGCTTGTTGGTGATGGCAAAGAAGATGAATCAGTTGTTCAAGACCTGCTTAATATAGATCTTCACCCTAAAAAACCCCAATATTATTTTGCTCATGAAGTACCATTGAACTTATATCATTGTGAATTTGATGATAACAGTGAAGTGATAGATGATGAAGTGCTAGTAGATGTTGTCCGTTCCTTGCAGCACTTGTGGGCTATGCAAGCAATTAAAACAGGTATGTTGAGAACTATGATAGAGGGGTTGAATGGCTTAACTACCAGCAAAGTGTTGGCACAAAGTGATTGCTTGCAAGGAGGGGTGAAACGAAAAATATATCAACCATTATTTGAAAGACAAAAATGTGAAAGTTTGGAAGAACGCATTGAGCATTATGCTAAGAAGAGAAAGGAAAAATAAATATATATACTTTTATTTTGTCATTCCTAATAAATTTGTAACAAAATAGTTCAAAAAACAATATTTTTGTATACAAAATTATCTAGTTTTTACTTATTTTATACTTTTTGTTATCTTATTATTGTTTCCAAACGTTAATTTTCTCATTGAAACAGTATTTTAAATCTCATCCTGTACTTTGTCTTAATCACTCATTACCCATTTATTTTCATTGTTCCTGTTTCAAGACAGTTAATGGTCATGGACTTGGCACTTTCATTTATTTGAACTTGTATTACCATACATAAAATGTATAACTCAGAAGTCTTGTTCATTTTTGTTAATACATAGCCTTAAACTTTCTTCTCCAGCAAGCAATCAAGCAAGATCCCTCAATTAATGACTTAATCAGTTAATTGCATCTGAATTTTATTTCAGACCATAAAAATAATCAAACATATGATAACAGTTTTATTTTTGAAACATATAAAACAAATGGTCTTCTATTTACAGACTAGTAATGATGTTCTAGAAACCTCTGATTTTTATCATTGAACATAATCTAGTACTAATATGGAAATATTAGTTGATGATGTTCATTTTGTTCTCTTTTAGGTGGAAAGGAATATTCTTTCATTATTTGTTGCAATAACTGACATTTTTCATTTTCTGATAGAAAACAGGACCTAGCAGCATTCAGGCTCTGAAAATGGTATCCTTCCTTTTCAATATGACTTTAATAACTTTTACATACCAAGATAATTATTTTCAAGAAAGCTTCTAAATCATAAAGTCAATAAGAAATAAATAAATTAAATTGGTATCATATGACAAATATGAAATAAAAGGTTGTATGCACAGTACAATGTCAAATAAAATAAAAGATTATTTTACATTAATCAATTAATGTGAAGTAAATTATAATATAATATATATATAAATACAAAGTAATTAATACTTACAGCACGAACAATATGAGCTTCGGTGAGACCCCAGCTCATAACAAGGTTGAACTCGTCCTGGAGAGTGTGCCCCGTTACTGTTGGGTCGTCTGTATTAAGAGAAAAATTTGCACCATCTTCAGCAAACCTATAACATTAATTTTATGCTGTAACCAAGTAGATTTGATTGTTTATTGGGTATTTTACAGCAAGGGATTTGAAAATTTGCTTTTTTTATATTTTACTTGTAAATAAATTATATTTGCAACAGATTAATACTTCAGAATTATCTGAAGTATCAACTTGAGATGAGCTGCTCTTCAATTTGTTAATAAGATTTAAATACATTTTTATTGAACTTTCCATAAATCTCAGTGATACGTCAATGTTAAAACTGTCATATTCATATTTCAACAGCTACACATTTCCTATTAACCATAAAAAAATAGTGATGTATAGATGAAATTAATTTTAATTTTACTATGTACCGTATAATTGGATGCTTTCTCACACCCATTGACACAGCTCCTGTGAGGAAGCTAGACCAAGGACAGGTTTCAAAGTGAATATCCTTTTCAAGGCACATCTTGTATATGGACAGATTATCTAAGACATTATATCCATGCCCAATTCTGTCACTCTCATATATATCAATAGCCTAAACCAATAATAAAATGATGACACAACTATATTCAACAGCAGCAATTTGAAGTTATTTTAAATTATAGTATTCACAATTATTATATTTGACTAAGAAGGTTTGGTCATGGATGAAAATAAAGTTAATTAGCATATCAACTAAATGAATCATTGTAGGTTCTGATTAATGACAGTTATTTAGTGCTATGCCCTATTCTTCAACGACTGGGTAAGTGTATTTTTATTACATAAGCATTCCCTTCAAAAGGGCCGGATTAAGACTTTATGATGCTCTTAGCTCTTTTAAATATGGGGCTCTATTAACTTCAGATATTGTGTGATTTTTTGATATATAAAGGATTACACTGAAATACAGTTAAGTACTACATTTAAGTATATGCTACATATTTTGCTTTTTCTTATTTGGGATTGGAGTCTTACATTAGGGTGAGTGTACCTAAAACGTAAATCTGGTCTTGTCCTTCAGTAGTTTTTTATTTAATCCATCATAATATGAGGGGCCCTATGAGCTAGTAATTAAGACATAAATAATAAGTCTTAAAAGAATGAATCACATATAAATATTTGAAATTTAGAACCAAGTACACACACACAAATAATTGAAACTAACACATGTTTTCGATAAATATATCTACAGAATGCCAAATATTTGATTATAATTTAAGTTATCTTTATATGGTGTAATATGCATATTTAATTTTAGTTAAGTAAATTTATTTTATACTTGGGAGGTTGAACGCCAAAGAAAAAAGAGAAATCACAAAAAATAACCTTGCGTTAATGGTTCTAACAAAAGCTGGACCTTGAGGGAAAGGAGAAAGTTTTGACCTGGAATAATAAAGAAAATAGGGAGACTGGGGTCGAGAGGACAGTCGGGGTGAGAACGTGGCGTAAGACACACCCAAGGTGGGGTGAAAAAGCTTGACTGTTGACCATCAGGGCACATCCAAGCTAAAGTGTATTTTTACAGTGTAAAACGAATAAGGAAAGTTATGCCAGAGGGGAGTAAACATTTACAGTTCCAACCTTTTTGGCATACATGACAGAGAATGCCTAATGAGGAAGAAGATATTGAAAGCATGGACCCTGTCGTATTTTCAATTGACTGCCTAGGAGACGCTGGCTCGACAAGTAGCAAGTGTTTACTTTCATTCTCCTCTAATTTGTATGTCACAAATTTGTTTCTATCAGTTGCCTGTGTCTGTTGAGAGAAAGAGAAAACTCGGAATCCCCCAAATTAATGGTTCAACATATTTAAAAATAAATAAAACTTTTACAATGGTATTACAAATATAACAGTTTATTAGTCTATAACACACATTTCTCCCATAACACTTACCCTTTGTATCATATCAGCTCCTCCTGACTCTCCTGCATGAACTGTCCTATGAATTCCACATTTTCTAGCTTCCTGATAAACGGCAATTTCTTCATTATTCAAAGGAACTTCCTCTGCACAAGTAATTATGTAGTTCTAAACTTGCCTTCATAAAGGAGTGATTAAATGATTATGAATGTATTCTGTTTAATACAGATTGTGACTTAATTAGAAGGAACATTCCCAATGGGCCAATGAACCAAACAAGCAGCGTAGAACATTACTTAAACAACAAAAAGGTGCAAACTAAGGTTTAGATCTTTAGCTATACAGAGAAATAAAAATAAATCAATTTTTTCACCAAAGAAATTGTAAGTATTATACTTTATAATCGTGTCAAACATAAATAGGCCTATATATTCACAATATGATTAGGCCTGTATGTCGCATATTACTTTTCCTGAAGACTGAAAAAATTATGCAGATAAATTTTGATTTCTCAGTATAAGAAATTAATAGAATATATTAGAGTGGTTTAATTTTCAGCACTAATATGGCAAAGTAAAGTAAAATTTTATTTTATGATGTGACAGAAAGAGAAATGCATGTTTGAGGGTTTAAGATTGTTTCAGTGAGGCAGAGATTATTCAAAATTTTCTTCTGTTCCTACAAGATGTTCACTTCTCAGAGGAACAAACCAACAAATGGCTGAAAGAAGAATAACTACTCCAAAAATTTCTCAGAACTGCCTGTCTCACGGAAATAATCACAGCGATTCCGTCTCTACTTCCTATGCTACAGATCGTATATTGAGAGAATGTTGGAATTGTTGAGTAGTTATTTTGTAAAGAGAAATTTGCTAGCAGTGTATTATTACCATAAGGTTCTGCATCAGAATTACTCAACATGGCTAAATCCATGCCTACTACTCCTTCACCTTTGAACTTTTTACATAACTCAAGTATGTCACGAGCAGTGTTTGTTCCATTCAGAGCACATAGAATACTTTTAGCTTCAACTCCAAAGTCCTGCTTCCCTCGATCAAAACCTCGGTTTACTGCTCGAATGACTTCTGACAGTTCTAAGAAAGACAGATGATACAATATGATACTGTGATGAAAACTGTTAGGTTCAATTAATTGCTATTAAAATACATGGGGCTAACAATGAAAAAGTAACTTAAAAATCAATCGATACCTGGTCATTCTACATTTGTTAGTATATATTGTTATCTAAATTTCTGCATCCCATTATAAATACACCCTTTTGTGCTCAACCTATCATTAATGAATTAAAGAAATATGAACTGATTCAGCAGTGTACTTTAATTAGCAAAAAAATTACCATTTGTAAATGTAATACTTCGCTAACCTTCTAATTGGCCTAATTTATCTTCTGTACTCAACCAAAAGTGGGGTGCATATCGGGCTTCCACATAAATTACACCATTCGTAGCTTCATCTTCACAGAACTCATATGCTGCCCGCTCTATTGCTTTCATGTCTCCTCTGAAATATGCAAAAATATTTCAGTCTATCACAGCTATTTAATAAGTTTTTAAACCTATTTACATAGCAATGAAAGTATATTATAACTGTTGTGCAGAAATAATCTTCACTTAATCAAATAATCTCTTAATTCTTGGTGAATGTGATGTACATATTTTAATATTTCTGGCAATTTTCCTAGGTTATTTAAATGATTCAATTTGGAACTTAATTAGTTTTAAGTCAGAGTTTTCACCTAATCTATTTTTTTGTATAGGATTTACATATAGTAAATTATTGCTTTTGAGACAGATCCATTGTATGTGTGAATATTCTCATTTGGGCTATACAAAACTACAGCTGTTTTGAGTTTAATGTGTGCTATGTTTATTTTTGTAGTTTGCAAATATTTTGAATCAAAGCCTGTTAATGAATAAAGAAATTGCTGTTTATCAACAAAAACAAACACTAAAAGCTTTTCTCAAGTGCACACCAAGATTACCATACATATTAATTTGTCTGCCCCACAATCAAAACAAATCTAAAGCCATGTTGACTGTTATAATTAATGATTTTGTAATTGAAAAGGCAAAGGAATACTTACACGAAACATGGACTAAATATGCCAAATGGTTCCAAAAAGTGTTGAAGATTTCTTGGATACTTAATAATTATTTTCTCCTTCATTTCACGTAAGGTTCCATTTCCAGGAAGATTGATACCTTTTTGTCTAAGAAATAAAAGTTAGAGAAGTATTTTTGTCATTTTCTGGTAGTTATTGAAAAATAAGTTAGTTATAATAAGAAGAAAAACGTGTTAAGACACCAATTAAAGGAGAGAAATATGATTTGATAAAAACTCAATAGACCAGTGTTGCCCCCCTATAGTCATTTCGGCTGAGGGAGTCGTGAGGTGAAGATCATGAATTGCTAAATTTGTAAGTTTTGAACCATGTTATAAATAAAAAATTGTAACATAGAACCCATATGTAATCTATTGTAATGTTATGTTTGTAGTATTCCTGATGAAGTCTCAAAAGGGAGACGAAACGTCGTATTTGTATTAAATAAAAAGTAATAAAATTAATTCCTGACATACTGACCATCTTTTTATTGATTCAAACTTAATGTCAGATAATTTTCTTTGAAATCTCAATGTAATTGAACTGGCGACACGTAAAACCAATAATTTTTATTCTCCTCAGAAAATTTGTTGAGAGAATTTTTCGTGGATAATTGAACTAAGAACTATATAAATTACAATACATTCATACTGAGCGAGTTCCCATATCGTTTCATGTCGCACAGCCCCATCCAGGTGGACATGCAGCTCCACCTATAATGACAAGCAGATCAACATTATGATATGGTCTCTACATAAATTTGTAATTAAAAACGTGATTGATACTTTAAAATTTTCTCAGAAAATCGGTTAATCTGATGTTTCAAACGCATGTGCGATCAAAGCTGGCATTAATTAGAGACAAACGTATGTTGCTTAGTTCAAAAATTGAATCCTGTAAGTTTATAAAATTTAGACTCCGATATTAAAGTAAAATTGTAATTTTCATGTTTTAATTATACTCATAGACCAGACCTGATACGGTGCACCAAATTATGCGGTTTTGTTCCAATTTAATCATGATCCATTATTGTATTTTTAAATTTTTGTCGGTTCTTTCCATCAGTGCAGCCAACTTTCCGCATTCCAACCAACAAAATTATTACACAGTAGATAGCAATCTAATTTCCAATTTTAGCAATTGTATTACTATTTTCTCATGTTTCTTTTCTTATTTTTTTTTAACTAATAACTTATACCGATCCTCGAAAAATAAATCCTCCTGCATTTATTCATATTGACTTTCACGAATATTTTTGCCCATCAACATCATTATTTTATAATACTTCGATAGCATTAGGTTTCAAATGCTCCTTCTATCTGCTCCACCTATCTGTTTTGACTCATAAACGATGCAATGATTTGGCCTACGTAATTTGAAGGTAAGTATGGGAAGTATTCAATCAACTATTTCCCAAATGTAAAAATAAATTCCAAAGTAAACCTGAAAAAGTTAAGCATTGTTATGAATTCCTTATTAATAAGTCTTCGCCAGTCTTCTTGTCGTAGAGAGATTTGAAGAAACAGATAAAAGTCATGGACTTAATATTAGCCTACAATACAAGTTCAGTTCGTAAACAGACAACATAAAATTTGTGAAAGCTTAGAATACGAAATATATTTGTACCAACCCTCGTCCGTGGGATGTTTCGGCTGAAATTCTTCGCAGAAATTCTTGTTTCGTTGTTTTCAGTCTCCATTTTGTGTTATGTCCGCACAAATGCAAGATATCCTCTTCAAGAATTAGATTTGTGTTAATACTTCCAACGACTAATCCTTATTGCTAAAGGCTTTGTTTTTCCTATGTTAGGCAACAGTATTTATCAGAGATTAATTTATAACAAGATATCCAAGAGTAATTAGTATTGTTGACTATGGAACACGTGACCGTTAATCTAATTACAAATCTCAACAGATTTAATCTTAAACTTAGGTAAATCAGTCGTCTTAAAAAATATTGAACGAATTTTTAATCGTTTCTTTCCGATAAGCAATGGGGATGCTCAATTAGAAGTAGTACAGTTTTAAATATATGAAGTCCTCTGCTGCTTTAATCCGAAAAAGAAAGATCGTGTAGTCTCTGTGTAGCTATAAATACGATTTTTGAAACTAGTATGTTCTGTGTAGTTTTATATTAAGTGCTTTTTCACTCCGTCAATAAAGCAGTTGTTGTGATTTTAATCCTACTCTTAAATGGAATATGCCTTAAGTATATGTTTCACCAACTTTTTTCTTGTTTCTTTATAAGTTTTTATAATTAGGCTACTCGATTTGATAAAAGCCGAGTTCTGTTACCTATTTTTTTTTTAAAAAGATACTCTCTTGTTCATTTACCATTGAATACCTGCCTACTACTTCCAATAGTTACAATTATATATTGCATTTGGCAAGTAGCTGCATTAGTCCTGTATATCCATTCTTTATTTTCTCTAACACAACTCTGACATATTTTGACATTCATTTTCTTTCTTTGCCATCATATTATATGATAACATTACATATATATATATATATATATATATATATATATATATATATATATATATATATAACTATAATTTGCAATAGTGCATACTGTCTGGAATTTTTTTATTGATTCTGGATCACATTTAGAATAAGACAGTTGAAAGTTGTTCTAAAAGAATCATTTTATTATTATTTACAATCATTTTATAAAATCGATTTAGTTCCAACTTAAAAAACAGTATATGGATAAAGTTGGTAACTAAGTAAATTATGTAATATATGAGTTTTAATAAAAAAATTAAATAATTCTGTAATTATTTTTATATGAAGTTAACTTGGAAATTAATTTCCCAAAATTACCATCTTTAAAAGAATTTAATGCTCCTGGTTGGTTCAAAACTAAACGAATTCACAGAAACATTTTATAAAGCTTTTTCATTCCAGCAATTAGGAAGCTGTTGCAATTTTAATCCTACTCTTCAATCGAGTATACCTTAAGTATACGTTTCACCAATTTTTTTCGTTCTTCTTCAGGGAGGAAGGAAGATCTAGCTGCATTTAAAGTCTGAAAATACAAATATATTTTTACAGTTTAAATTTATGAGTACTATTATTTCATTTTAAATTCGTACTATGAAACAATTTAATCATAATGCGCTAATGTTCTGAAGTACAATTATAATTTAGATCATCAGATAAATGGCCTGAGATTCAATTGGAAGCAGTTCTTGTCTTTGAATTAGAATTTCAATTTTATTAGTTACAAATTTTTTATAAAACACTCAAAATGGCAGTTTGTTTTCAGCCTAACATGCATTATTTTCATGTAATATAATGTACTAATAGTCAATATTCTCTGAATAGATTAATTATTGGAAATATAAATATGTTCCAAATTTAATACTCACTGCTCGGATTACATGAACTTCATTGAGGCCCCAAGTAGAAGTCAGAGCATAATCTTCATTAAGTGAATGGCCAGTGATGGTAGGATCATCCGTGTTGAGAGAAAAATTGGCATTATCTTCTGCAAACCTTTGGGAAAATACTATGAACATTAACTGAGCTAAAATTATATGATTTGATGAATGCATACTTGCAGTGAACTAGTTATGATAATTAATTTTAAACTTGAATCATTTTCATAGTTATTCAATTATAAAAATGAACGATTAATTATATAATAAAGAAATTATGATTCATGTCATCAATACACATACCTAACTATAGGGTGCTTTGGAGTATTCAGTGGAACAGCACCTGTCAAAAAGCTTGACCAAGGGCAGGCTTCAAAATGAATATTGTTCTGCAGGCAAGCTTGGTAGATGTTCTCATCTTGTACCACATGATATCCATGGCCAACTCTCTCTGTCTGGTAGTTATTCATAGCCTAAACCATTAAGTGCATACAGCAGATGTAAATTGGTAGTAGAAGAGAAAAAAGCTTGGATATGGTAAACATTACATTTATCAATAAAATCAGGCAATTTAAAATGGAAAGCCATAATTAAAACTTAAAATGTCTCTTCTCACCTATAACCTAAAATGTGGTAGACCAAAGGAACAATATACCATTCTGTTGTCATTAATATGTCATAATTTTCTCATTAAAATTGTTTTATGAATAATATGACTGTTGTAATCATTTAGTTATTCTCAGTTGTTTCTCTTTGAGATACTCACTCTTTGCACCATTTCAGGACCTCCTGCTTCCCCTGCATGTAAAGTCCTGTGGATACCACACTTCCTTGCTTCCTCATACACTGCAATTTCTTCTGGATTCAATGGAACTTCAACTGTTTCGTTATGGTAAAATTATTATTTCAAAATAAGTGCAGTGAACTAGGTCACTAAATTGTGTAAAGAAATTCAGATGAAAGTAACAATAATTTTTTATTTATTTTATAAAGTAAATGGATGAAGTAAGTATCTTACAGTTATAATCACTTATCACTGTACAATTATAAAATTTAAAGTACTTTTTAAAATTAGGGTTTGCCTACTACTGCAAAAGTACAGATATTTTATCACCTAAGAATAAATTAACTGAGGTGTCTAACAGCCTTCTTCTATATAAATGAAATAACAGTATAATTGCTAGCATGAGATTCATTTTAAGATAAACATTGTGTACAATGATGAACCAAAATAGCTAGTTACATATTATACAGTGATTAATTCTTTTTAGTGGGAGCACAATATCAAGACAAAAACATGTTAAAAATATTTAAGAATTATTTAAATTAAATTACAGTTTGTTTCATTATTATATATTAAATGATGAAATATGATTTTAATTCCATATGGTGAACATAATAGGTGAAGCAGTTACCATATTTTTCAGATTTATCCATGCTATTCATTGCTAAATCCAATCCAACAACACCTTCTCCTTTGAACTTTTTGCACAGCTCAAAAACATCTCTTACTGTGTGAGTGCCATTAAGAGCACATAAAATACTTTGTGCTTTGACACCAAAGTCATTCTCTCCTCGTTCGAAACCCCGATTCACAGCCCGCACAACTTCTGAAAGTTCTGTAAAAATAACCACATTATATTTGTTACAATTAATTCTCAAAACATAAAGTCAGTTTATTAGAAGCACATGCAAATTTAATGACAGTTTAAATATAAATTCATTTCTACCAACAAAATTTAACATTTATTAAGAACAAGTATATTAATAACTGACAGTCAATTTCTATATTAATAGAAATATTAAGTCTTAATCATTCCAAATTTCAAAGAAGTTAGTACTTTTGTGAAAACAATTTTTTGTCGATTTTCAAAAAGAAGTAATGATTAACATCCTAATAGTGATAAAATATTAGTTAGAATTCAGACATAATCTAAGTGATTCATTGTCTTTCTTGCTATTTAAGTACTAATTTCCCCTTCATTTTCTTAGTATACAACAAAAGCACTTTTATCACTACCTTTTTTTTATCCACTTCAATAACCCTGCATAATTCCAACTTAGACCTAAATCAAATTTTCTTTAATTATTCTTCACTTACCTTCTATTTGCCCACGCTTGTCTTCACTGCTCAACCAAAAGTGAGGTGAATATCTTGCTTCAACATATATGACCCCATTCTGTGCTTCATCTTCACAGAATTCATAAGCTGCCCTTTCAATTGCTTTCATATCACCACTGGAATTAATAGATTATTAAGAAAATAATAATTATTGCACTTAATATATTTGAGAGAACTATTAATAACTATTTTTTAGTGCCTGTCTGCCAAATAATCTTCAAGTCTTGTGTTAAATTTGAACTTTATGAATAAAAAACAAATTTATTATCAGTCTGTGTAATATTGACTCTCTTGAGTGGGAGATATGTCTTTGATGATATGCTGATATTGATTTGGATATAATATACCTGAAGTCAAAATTTCAGAAAATGAGAAGTGGACATAACATGTTAAACACACAAGCTGGAATTCGAGATTGTGGAATGACTAAATAATAATTATTTTAATTATCATTGTTTCGTTTTGACCATAATATTATCAACATATGGTTGATTGGACTTTACTTCACTCATCGACTGAGTAAAGTTAATATTGATTTAGTTCTTGTTTTAATTTAATTTTATTACTTAAAGGTGGGTCATTTCTGAGTAGTGAGCAATGATTTATCTGTCTTACTTTTATTGTCAATAGATTTCTATTAAATTATCAAAAATACCATTCATAGATTGATATACTGGCATCTATGAATTGGAATGCGCTCTCCACAATGGTTTGGTTCAAAGTGAATTCATCAGCCACATAACATAGATTCACAAGCTTGGTAAATAAGTTACATTTATTATTAATAGTAATGGATAAAAAATTGATCCTTGTGGAACCTTCATCTTGAATAAATACTATGGAAGGATTCAATATCTAGGAACAAGCTTTAATGTCTTGAAATCTGAATAAAATAGTAGGTTAGAGAACACAAATTAAGAATTGCTATTTCATTATAATTTATTGTTCACATTAGTTCAGTGTTAGAATCCTACTATTATTTGGAATTAAAATGAAACCAAATTTGTACTTACGTAAAACATGGGGTAAAAATGAGAAATGGTTTTAGGAAATGTTGAAGATTTATGGGATCTCTGATAATCAATGCCTTCCTCAAATCATGGAACGAACCATTTCCTGGTAGTTTTATACCCTTCTGCCTATAAACATTGAAAATGTATAGGTAAACAATAGTATTTCTTATGAAAATTGAACAAAATTTTAATTAAATAATTGTTATAAGTAGTACTAATTAAATGAAGTGCTTTTAATCTCATTTGATTGACTCTTTGCAAAGTATAACCTGATTTGTTACATCCCTTTTCACTTCCAAGTGTCAGGGTTACTTAAAAATAATATGGATACTCACAATTCCATTCAAACAATATTATCTCATGATCTTAGCTTAGACCTCCATAATTATGGTTGGCATTATTGAAGTATTGGTCTCATTATATTGATAATAATTAGGTCTAATAACCATTTGGTGATTCTTTGTTTTAAAAATGTCAGTAATATATAAGCCTACATCAAGCATGTATTATTACTATTTTATTTTATTCGTATAGGGCATACAAAATGTTAATGAAGTTCAAATTCTCCTGATTCACAGGTCCGACTGCTTGTCGAAATATAGGACACAAAATGTTATTGGCATTAAAATTCTGTCACTCTTGTGTGGTTGATAATGGTTATTAAAATTCGTTTATTCTGAAATTACAGAATATGGATGTTATTTTTATTAATAACTTTGAGGACTAAATATATTCGTATGAAAGACTAAGATGCTTCCAATTTTTTGAAAAGTTCTTTTATGTCTTCAAGAGATTATCTTAACCAATTTTACCAACCCACCTTCCAACATTTTCTAGGCGGAAACTGCTCTTTGAAGCCCAGACGCAATTTAAAGAAAATTAAGGAAGTCTTTGTTGAGTAGGGTTGTGAAATTTGGCACTGAGATTATCGTGGTTTGAATCTCTTGGCCCCTGCTTACTTCATGGTAAAACTTCCAGCAGCTCTGGCTTGAAGCTTGTGTTTCAACTTAAAGGCGAAATACTCGGCGTTGGAAAAGCAGATAATCTTAGCATTTAATGTATTCACAGTATAAGAAATAATAAAGGAACTGGTATTAAGTCTGTAGACACAACAAGTTGCAATACGCGGACGTTTGATTGAAAAAATAATCGCGAAAATCATTCAATACTTTTTAGTTTTTGATTTTCATCCTCTGAGGTGAATGTTAAAACTAAATTACATTCCAAAATATTAAAAATCAAAAACATTTTAAGCTAAGTATTAATGCAATTATAAAGGTTTTATTCATGTTAACAAAATCAGCCGCTATTTTATTAAACATTTCCGGAGCCACCGTAGCTATTTCTTTTAGGTGAAACACCGGGTAGGATACTTAAAACATGGCCCGGGGACCCTAGTCAACCCTTGGCTACCTTGCTCTACCTTCCACCCCCCCCCCCTTTTCAATTCCCTTCCTATGCTACTAAAAGGATCACCCTCACTAGCTAGTTAACAACAAAAAAAACCTTAAGCACGCGTCTTCTTCTTTCTACCGGTTCCTCCATTTAAAATAGGTTTAGAATATATTGAATTAAAACTGCTAGGTTTAATGGAAGCAAACGGTTGATATTTTTTTCGATGGCCCAGAAAGTACTTCATGTAGTAGCCATGCGTCTTCGTCAATATGTTATGGGTATGGAAGTATTAAGTGACTTTCAACCACCTTAAATAAGTATAAGTATTCCATAAATCTTATAGAGAAGCACAAGCTTCAAGGATGTGGAACGAGTCAGAGATTTTACATAGGTTGCTTTATTAATATTAAAATATACTGTAACTATTCATTAATTTTTAACTTGTAATAAGATTTTCTTAAGTTCTATACAGAAGACATACAATTTGTACCTTATATATAAAATTGATAAATATTTTTACATCCTATACTAAAAAATTAGTGTTCTAATAATGTTCTTTCATAATTATAAATATCTACCCTATGATACATTCAATTCCATAAATTCTTCAATAGAGTAGAAGGAGTGGCTTAGTAAGAACTTAGTTCATATTTGAACTTGTTTGGATTTATTTTTAATTGTTTAATGGAGGTGGGAAGTTTATTACATATGCTAATAGCATTGTAATGTACACCCTTTTGTATTACGGCTAGAGACTTCCCTTCCTTGAGTAAATTGTTTTTACTTCTGGTATCAACGTCATGTATATCTGAGTTTAGTGTGAAGAGGTTACCGTTATTAATAACAAATAACATGAGTGATTGAATATGCTGGCAAGTGAGTGTCAGTATTCCAGTTTTCTTGAAAAGTCTCCTACAAGATGTTTTTGGTGAGACCTGACATAATATTCTAACAGCCTTTTTTTATGCATTGCCCCAGAATATTATACCATATGTCATTATAGAGTGGAAATATGCAAAATAAACTAATTTTCTTATGTTTGGATCACTACAACTTGTCATAATTCTAAGAGCAAAGGTTGCCGCCGAGCCTAGTTTTCGCAGGAGAATATTAATATGATCCTTCCAGTTTAATTTATTGTCCATGGATATACCTAAAAATTTTGTACATTCAACTTCAGTTATTTCACAATTATTTGTTGCTAGTTTTATTGAGTTCAAATTGGCATTCTTTGTCTGAAACTGCATGAAGTGAGTTTTGACTGACAAGCCACTGAAAACCAGTGAAGCATCTGGCTTAATGTAACACTGGTAGCATTTTCCAGACTAATATAACGTAATTGTTTTTATGGAAACTGGTTTGAATTGTACTCTCTGCAACGTGGTTTCTTTGGCGTGGCTAATTCGAGCGTTTCACGAAGAGCGCCACTCGGGGCTATACATTTAGAGATAATTTGAAATGTCTGTCTCAAAATTCGATGTTGAAGAGGTTCTGTGGCAAAGGCCTCGGGTTCTTCAATTGCAAAGAGCATAAACTGAATGACGCCATTTTGTTAGTAAACAAATACGGTCCCTACCATTGGGCAACATTATAAAAAAATTATAATCCTTGCTCTAAAGATTATATCGATACACATAATTTCATTTTGTCTCTTAAAGATATATTTCAATTTAGTTAATTTAATTTATTTATGTTCCAAATGCATGACGTACGAAGGATTGGTTACGCGTGTGGTTTACGTCCTCATTCCTAAAACTGTAGGGGTTTTCAATAAGGGCGGATAAGACGCATTAAAGGAATCTCTTTTTTTATTTGAAAGGAACACGTACACACTCTCCACTAAAATTAATTTAGCTTGTTTTATTCCATTTCAACGTCTAGCCGCCCTCATTAAAAACCCTTAATGTTGACAAAACCATGGCTTCGACCGCGACGTCGTGTTTCCACAGTAAAACCAAAATGCGAGATGTTGCTTGACAGTCGCGCAGTCGTCTCGGTCTCGTCTCTAAGTGGACAATCAACGTATTGTATAGCAGTGCTAAGTGTTTGGGAAAGCTTTGCGGAAGAGATTCCGATTGCGCAAGCGTGAGATAAGATTGTATAACAGCTCCCAGGTGTCGAGTACGCCGCCGGATCTGCAGATTATTTGCACTCAACCAGGTAAACACAGCAGCAGAAGCTTCAACTTGCAGCGTCGGGAAGCGGATTAGGAATCCTCGTACCATTCTCATTCCTTGATGGTACCGGAGTTGAGCAAAATTATCGTTCAGTGACTTCATTCTTTTCAAAACTGCTTGAGATCTTGAGGATTCTCATCCTGTGTCATCGTGGATCTGGTCACTGAATTGTAGTTATTTACGAGAAAGAATCGAAATTGTCGAAAACCGTCGGAACACGCGATAGGAATGTTGAAGGTAATTCCTGCTCAACGCTGGTCAGTCTGGATCTCACTAAAGCTTTCTCTCAGGAACCCTGCTGAGTGCTGAGGCAATGAAATCAGGCCAAGGATAACCCAACCTCGGACAAAGAAAAGGCCATCAACATATAACGCCGGAAAAGGTGGAAGGACAAGGTTACCCTGCAGTGAAGATAAATTTAGACGGTAAATTCTGGACACTGACAAAGAGAGCGCTGGCGCGTGTTACTTGCTTTGCAGTGTGAAAGTCGAATTGTTTGGCCACAGAATCTAAACCGCGCCTCCTAGTTATTTGAGAAAAAATATATATAAAATTTCTTAGGGTTTGTTGAATAAGTTAATAATTTAAATTAGAACTATAGTGAAACATTTGTTCTGTTTACACGTACAAACCGTAATGTTAAAAATAATATGTGAAAAGTTCAGGGCTTTACCAGTAAGGCATTCCGAGAAAATAGTACCTGTTTTAATAGTGGCAAAAGATAGACCCTTCGGACTCCTCCCCTTAAGATTATTCTTCTTCTACCTCCGTTTCGGTCGCTACGCCATAATCAATTCTTTTATCTTCCAACGCCAATACGTTCTAAATCAGTGATCTGATTTCGCATTTGAAAGTATGAATTTCCCCTTTGTGTGTCAGCCGGTTCATAACTTTTTTTTGAGGGTGGGGGGTTAACAGGCTACATGAGGGTGATCCTGAAACAGGCAACTCCCCTTTAATAGCATAGGAAGGGAATTGAAAAGGGGGGATGCGGAAGGTATAGCAAGGTAGCCAAGGGTTGACTAGGGGCCCCGGGCTATAGTGTAAGGATCCTACCCGGTGTTTCACCTAAAGAGATACAGGGAAAACCCTAGAAAACCAGCATCATGTAGGTCGGGCATTGCGTACTATGCTCATGCCCTTCCGAATGACGGGAGACGAGTTTTCTGTGCGGTCGCAGCATTCCCTTCTCCGTGTCTCCATAACTTTTAGGAGGCAGTTGACCGACTGATCCAATGGGATCAGCGGACAACTCTTGCCTTATGGCTAAGGTCTTCGACCCCAGTACATAAACCTCCCGAAATAGGTGAAGGTGTCTCGGCACGTGAGAACTTTGAAAAAGAAAACAGAGTACGAGGCATTCCTGACATAGATGAGGTGAGCCCCGAAGTCACTCTGGAGAGAAACACCTGCGAGAGAAAATACCCACAGGCTCCTTCCTTCTGGGGTTCATAACTTTTATTAGTTATCACATATTACGTTGTGATGTGATATTTCAACTGGAAGAAATTATTAGCAGTGCAGGTAACTTGTGAGCCAGTACATTTGTTACAAAATAAAAAGCTACATATTTTAACATTGGCCAAGTAGGGCCTTCAGACTCCCCTTGAACTTTTTCTGGCGTTTTGACCGTTTTGTTTATTATTGATTTAATTGATGTCCGATAAGTGTGAATATTGAAATTATTTTCAGTAATCTTTATATGTAAATTCCTCCTAAATGGCTACACCGATTTTGATAATATTTTTTCCATATTTATGGGGTCTCCTAGATAGTTATTACTGTTGTCGAGACCCAGAATATTTTTAAAAATTTCCTACCAATTTTTTTATATATATTTGTGGTTTCTCAAATACTTACTCAGGCGGAAGTTCATTGCGTCGTAGCTTGACATTGTTTGAACATTTAGAATTCGGGTTGCCCAGTTCTGATACATTATACTGGGTTGATTATGGCTAATGTAAGTGAATTACCGGGTAACTCCGGGCACCCGGCTAGCTAAAACGTAGTTTGTGTTAATATTTGAATAATAATCGAGAGTTCTTTCCGCAATTAGTGCGTTATTGTAATATTTTTGCTTATAAACGACTGATTGTAATTTATATGTACATAAATGAAAGAAGAGCCTTAGTTTTGAATCAGTCTCCATTATAATTAAATTTAATTTTATTAATTTCGATTACGAATTAAAAAAAACTTATAAAGGAGCTTTCGGCACATGCCATAGTCAGCTACCAATAAAAAAAGTAATAAAATATTCATAAAATTTCTTTATCAATTATACATTATAAAAAATATAATTTAAAAAAATATAATTTAATAGTGCATGAAACATTTTTAGGCTTGATGCTGTGTGGGTATAGTTCAGAGAGCTGTAAATGTAGTTTTGATATAACAAAATTTAATTAGAAATTTTTACTTATATTTAACACAAATTCCTACTTGGGTCATATACTATAAAATAACAAAGATGAGGAATTTAAGGGAAATTAAAAGTTCAAATAGCAACTGCATAGCTCAAGGTACATACGAGACTCAGGGTAAATTACTGTTTGGGGAGGGGGGAGGGGGGGCAACAAGGGGTAGCAGAGATCTCACTTGAGGCGGAAAGACGAACCCGTTTTTCGTTCTCGGGTCGTCTGGGAACCTTCTCGTCCATCAGGGATAACTCGAAAATTATCCTTCATATTTGAACAAGGATTTTATGTATTCAAAATTAATACTGGTTTTATGATTTTTTGTGTCTAGTTACATGAAGAAGTCCACAAAGAGGTATGAAACGTTGTTTTTATGATAGCTAAAATGTTGCTAAAGATCGAAGGCTTTCCCGGTCAATTCTGGGATTTCCACCCGGGTAATAGTGAGGAACAGCGACGTTTCTACGGCTTTCACTGCCATCGTCATCCAGAAATCCCAGACGTTTTTATGTCAATAAAATTTCTTTGCTGACATATTCGGCCGTAATTTTATTTATTCATTTATTTCACTTATGCCAGAAAAATATTTTTAAATTAAGGTGAATGCTCAAAGAAGCACGGAATGAAGAGTTCGGGCAATATACTGTACACCTACACTGAAACAGTACTGGGAACTCAATTTGGGAAGCGACTAAGAATTACAGAAAACGTAAGACTGCTGCTCCGCCAGTAAGAAAAAAGAAACACTGAACCATGGGCGAGAAGTGACTCCGAGAAAGCAGAACGAATGACGTCGGTATTCCAGTCGACGGACAATGTAGCTGATAACGAAATGGAACAAAGTGACAGCATCCCGCCTGCAGTACATGAGCTCGAAAACTCGTCAATCCAAAGAACCTCGTCACGGCTAAAAGGGTGACGGAATAGTAATGTTAACCTGAAGATGACCACGTGATATCTTTGAGCTACGTATTTCTGTCGTTTTAGCGAAACCACGAAGTGGCTCGGTATCTAATCGCGGGGAGATAAACCAGCTCGCAACCTTCGTCTTCCAACTGTGACATAACCGATTCCGAGGGCAGGGACTCGTCGGTCTGGTCTCCATTTGTGTGAAGGTCGACAGGACCGCCATACTCGACTACGCCAAATTTATTATGCATGTGCGTTGTTGTAATGAATGCAGCTCGAGTGTGCTGTAGTGGCTTACTTGGCAAGTTCCCATATCGTCTCGTGGCGTACGGCGCCGTCTAAATGTACGTGCAGTTCCACCTGGAGGACAAGAACAAGACGGTGACTCGTTACTAAACACTAAATACCTTCACTTTCCTCACTCTGTTCCCTCTTACTTGCTCTATTTTATTATTTTCCAATAACTAATTATATCATCGTGTTATTATTTACGAAGAGAGATTGTGCGCTACTTATCTTTCGATAACGCCGCTCAAACCACTCACGAGGTCTACTATTAAAATCAACCGTTCACAGATACTTTCCTTTCACTTTACATTGTTACGGTACCGTCGCAGTTGTCAAAAACGGTGTCTTATTTCAAAATAGTAAATCAGTTAACGTCTGTGTTTCCAATAATTAAATAAATTATCGACCAGATACAAAGCTTTTACTTAGTTGAATCGACGTTTCGTCACGACATTTAGGACTATGTTACAACAGAAATTATTAAAAAAAAATTAACGTTAAAAGTGATTAAAATATCAAAATATTGATTACAAATAATAATAAAACGATGACTTTCGAAATTCTGATGAAGAAAAAATATTCCAAATTCATTCTGATATTTAAATAATTTTAATGTAATTTTTTGTTTGATTTCTTTAGTAACATTACCTGAGGAAATCCCTAATGTGGCGACGAAACGTCGATTCAACTACGTAAAAACTGTGTTTGTATCGTCGTTAATTTGTTACATTTAATGGGTATTTATTTTAATAAAACCACGCTGAAACTAAACTGAAATATTCCTTTCGCTACACTGATCTCAAAACCTATTCTTTGTTTAATTCCTTTGTGAGTATATATTCTGGTTGTTCACTTAGAAAATTTCTTTGAGATTGATTAATGTTCACATCATTCGTACTCGCACATCGACATCTTTGTGACCAATTTAAAAGTGAAAAAGTTGAACCGCATTCGTGTAAAAATTTTTTAATCGTTTGTATTAAACTGAGACAGGCATGTGTGTGATGACGATGGCGTCGTGTACGTGCGTGCGTGTGTGTGTGTGTGTTCTCCGTCGGCGTCACAAAAGAACTGAATACAAAACACACTCGCGTTACTTTAAACTTGTCCCGTTAGCAGCACAGCTTCTACGTATTAAAATGAAAACCGCGTAAGCGGGAAAGGAAGTGTCTACGCTTGACGTGAGTAGAGCTAGAGCTAGAACTAGACTTAGATAAGAGTGACGTACCCTGGTGCGAGGGAGATCCGTAACAGTGGCTTTTCCTGAGGACATGGTCAGTCAGTCAGCTCCGCGTCTCGCCACGTTCAAATGATGCGGCTGCAGACGTAAAAGAGGCCTTTTTTAATAGGGAAACACGCAGAGGTTCCTATAAATACCACCAGGTAGCAGCAGCAGCTGTGAGGTCCCTTCAGGTGTGTGTGTGTACACTCCACCCGTCCCCGTCAGAGGGCTCTACCGTAATCACAGGTGTGCAAAAATTTATAGCCTACTAAAATAGACAACTGACACGTACAAATGAACAATTGTACCGTCGCTTCACTTTTAGACACACAATCAGCATTATAACAATGGCGTGCTGTCGCGGTCAAGGAAAATGACATGTAACTACAAAGACACTGGCACACTTAAATTAACTGCATAACGTATCTCCCTCTCTTTTAATTAAAAAATCCATCCAGATTGTCAGTAGACAATATTAATATTTATTTCACCCTCTCAGACCCAAAAGTTTTCTATAATTCATAAAAAAATATTTGACGTAATTGTAGGATTCAACCTGGTCTTTTGACGACATTTTGTTTCAAGAAGACCGTACTTTACGCGATATCTAATATTCACAAATGTATTCAACTCTTCTGAAGGGTGAAAAAAATCATTCGTATACCGCTCAAAAAAAATAATGCACACAATTGTGACTACCAGGTCTGAAAGGGTTAACACATCTACAGCGTTTCGTCCATATTTGTGGACCTCATCACGTAAATTTTAAAGGGGTGAAACGTTCTAAATGTCATAAATATAAATATTGTTTGCTGCTAAATTAACTGGATCTCTTAATAAACTTGAATAAAAATTCCTCACTATACCGTTTCTGAATCTGGTAGAAAACGGTTTAATTTAGAAGAAAAGAAGGTGAGGAGGGCCAAGTGAATATAGAAGACGAAGAGTAATAAATGTAAGTAAAGAAACGGATGAAATGTATACTGAAACAAGTAAAAAAAGTGTAACAAATAAAGAACCATAGATATTAGAAATATGAATGCAGGCTTAAGCAGAAAGTAAGTGGAAGGTAGTTAAATAGTGAGAAATAATACTAAACGACATAAAAAATTTATAGGCTACTAAAATATAAAACTGGCGGGTACAAATGAGAATTTGTCCTGACGCTTCAGGTAAGGAAGTAAAGAGTAATGACGTTCGTAAACTTACAAAGATAACAACACTACATTCCCATTCTAGTTACCTGGATAATATATTTTCCTCAACTGAAATAAAAACTCCTCGCCGTACCGTTTCCCACTCTGGTAGAAAACAATTGAATTATAAGAAAAGAAGGTGAGAATGAAGAGAAGCGTAAAGTGAATATAAAGACTATTAAATATTAATAAAGTGAGTAAAAACGAAGACGAAAGAAGCGGATAAAACAAAAATACTGAAAGAAAATTAAAAGTACGAGATTGAGAAATAAAACTGAACAACTTAAAAATAAAAATAGAATGGAAATCATAGGTAAAATACTGGAATAATATAAAAACAGATAAAACAATCTCAGAGACGAAAGAACGAAATAAAGCAACAATAAAATGGAACAACGAAAATAATATCAAGGAAATAGATGTGCAATAAATTAATTAAGGAGAAAGTTTTAAAGAACATGAAGGAAGAAACAAAATGAAAGTAATGCACCAATTAAGCGATTCAGAAAGAGGAACAGCTGAAATATTTGAACGACAAAAAAATGAATACAAGTGGAAGGAAGGGAAAAACAAAAAGCTATAAAGAATGATAATACAATGGGAGAAAAACAATAAATAAATAGAAACGTAAAGTTAATCAACAGGGAAAATTATGCGTAAAATAATTTTTACTAATCATTGCCATCTCTCACGTAGCTATCTTCCGTGAGATACAACTTTAATTCAAAACTAATGACAAAGGTGGACAAAACAAAATAAAAAAGAATGCAAGTAGAAGGAAGGAATACAGGATTGCATCAACGAAAAATAAAGTGAAAGTAAGGAATAACAAATTCGGAGAGAAGGAAAATTAAAAGGAAAGAAAAGTGAAGAAAATCAAAAATGAAAATTAATTTGTAAAATGTAAAGAAGAGGTAGGTAAAAGGGAAAAAGTTAAAGCGCTGAAACCGGAAATATAAGGAGACTTTCTCAAAGAAAAGAATTAGATGAAAAGATTGTAAAGAGATAGGTAAAAAATAATAAGAAGAAAGAAAGAAGGAAATATAGAATGGATGAAGGGTGAAAGACAAGTGCGGTAAGAAACAGAAGAAAAAAATTGTCGAATCAAAGAAAAAGAAAATTTTATGAGGAATAAGTAGAATTAATTAAATTTAAAAAAGATGAACAAAATGCTGGAGGAGAAGTGAACGACAGTATACGAATAAAGAAAATTATAAATGACACAAGAATGACGTGAAAAAAACGAGAGACTAAAATAAATAAATCCTTTATTAAATAAAGAAGGAAAAAATTTCTTTAGTTAAAAGTAGCTTTGGCATTTTTCTGAGAAATTAATTTATTTGATTATAGAATAACGACATTTCGGTACGATATTAGAACCATCTTTGCGTTTT
Organism: Eucriotettix oculatus; assembly: GCA_034510155.1. Lineage (NCBI taxonomy): Eukaryota > Metazoa > Arthropoda > Insecta > Orthoptera > Tetrigidae > Eucriotettix > Eucriotettix oculatus. The sequence continues at coordinate 26,773,223 of CM067379.1, forward strand.
CCTTTTGTACAGAAGATATTTACAACTAGTTAAATTGGACATTGTTTTTATGAATTAAACAAATAAAAAACCAAACAATTCACCAATTATTGTAATATACAGTCATTAACAACACATTTTCAATTACTGGATGTTGCAATAATTTTGTAAGTTGTTTCGTTTGTCTTTATTTAATTTGCATAATCAATCTCCGAATTTAACTATCTATAAATATTTCCTCTACAGACAGAAATATATATTCTGTAATTTAATAAAAAAATTTGCTAAAAAGGTCAAACTTTACTTTTATTATTTCATACGAAACGTAAATAATAATTGTTAGATGAAGCAGTGGGCAGCGTAATTTACGAGCAAGGCCGCCAGGTCAGCCTCAGTGCCGAATCGCTTATCCTCGGCTCTTCGCTCACTCGCTCTCTTCCTGATAAATAGTCGTGGAAGATCCAAAATAAACGCAGCCACATTCCGCACGCCACCCCCGTCAAGAGTCCGCTGAGACTTTGATGAGTCTGCTACCGTGTGCTGTGTGGCGGCAACCAACTACCATTTTTCACGACTGGAAATAGGCATCAAACGCCTTCTCTCAAACTCATGCCTTCCTTCTATCAGTTTCATTACACTAAATGTCCCGATATTATTTACCTGTTACGTGACTGAATATGGTTTGAAGTTCGGTCTCTCTAGCCGATTCTGGGAAAGACTGATTTTACTGCGTTTATTTGTGTACGAGTATCCAGACTCTCGTAACCAGTCTATTCAAAACATTTTTTTTACATTTTAGAGCCGACAAGTTTTTTTTAATGTTTGATCAGGAACAACGGAATACCCCGACATCATTTTCACCAATATAACTTACTCTGAAAATACTTCTGGTGGGCGTCAAGAGAACATTCAGAAGGTTTGCGCAGGAAAATTAATGTTCTACTACTATTCTCTTATTTCTGAATGCCATCGAAAATGTTATTTGCTTAAAGATAAAGGGTAAATATAGCTCAAGATCAAATAGATTAGGCCAATTTGAAAAGTCATAGCTGCCTTTCAGAATAATAGTGTTAAAATCATCAGAAATACTTTATCACAAATGGTATGGTGAATAAAAGTTATCCTTTAATTAAATTAAAGACACTGACAATATTCTACAAGTAAATCATTTAATAAAACAAAAAAATGGTTTATTGAATTTTTATCACCTATAATTTATTAAAATGGGGAAATTGAATTTATATAATAATTTCAAATGAAATAAACCAACGGCCAATTTACATTTAGTTTAAAGGACGTTTCGTCACCACATTTGCGACATCTTCGGGAGTTACTACCAAAATTATACAAAAAAAATTTCACCAAAATTATAACTTTTATTATCACTAATGCTATTAATATTCCCAAGTGTGGTGACGAAACGTGGTTTAAACTAAATATAAACAGAGTCTGTTAAAAAAAATTGGTCCTTAATTTATTTATTTCGATTATTATTGAAAAACAGAATTAATTGATTGACTATAAGGGCTTTTAATGAGGACGGGTCGATGTTGACATGTCGAAATGATATAAAACAAGCTGTGTTTGGGAGATTAACAAAATTATTTTTTTATTTGAAAGGGCATACATGGGCTTTTCCTTAATATCTCACACACAGTTTGTTTTATTCCATTTCAACATGAACCCGCCCTTATTGAAAACCCCTACATATATATATATATATATATATAAACACGGAAGGTAAATAAAGTTTTTTTATGAAATTATTGGTAATATCAGATGTGTAACAAAAGTATCTACGCTTTCCAAATTCTTATTTTCAAGTGTTGTGTCTGCTGACAGGTCCTTGGACTTACTCTGAGAATTTCCTTGAGCATTTCTACCTGTACTTACCGTCTTCCTTCATCATCTAATGTCTTATTCTTTCTTCAAGTCATCAAAAACGTACAATCTTCTTCTGAAACTGCATCATTATATGATATAGAATAGTTGACCATTTGTCCTTAGAATTTGTCGGGTCCTGTTTCTCCTTTCCTTAAAAGCTGTAATCAAGAAGGATTTATCCTCATTTACACTTTGTTTATAGAAAGTTGTATATGTTGTAGTGGGGATTATTCCTTGACTACAGCCAGGCTTTTGATAAACTCTGGCACCCATGATTAATTTATAAAATCAAGAGTGTCTTTAAACCAGCATACTTCAATCTCCTAAAATCATATTTGAATGAGAAATACAGTAAACGGAGAAAAATCTGACTTATTTCCGACTAAATCTGGAGTACCACAAGGCAGTGTCCTTGGGCCTCTCCTGTATGTTTCGTTCTAAATTGACTTGGAAAAATCATATTGTTAAAAAGAGAAAACAAGGTGAGATAAAGACAAGAGAACTACTATGGCTGATAGGAAGAAGATTACGGTTATCTATAGACAGTAAAATCCTGATATATAATCTTGTAATCAAACCAATATGGGCCTATGGGATTGAGCTACGGGGATGTGCAACAAAGTCAAACATATCAATTATTCAAATGTCAATCTAAGATCCTCCGCCCCATGGTACATAACGAACCACACATTTAATACAGATTTAAAATTCCAACGGTACAAGAAGTCATCAATAAGAAAGCCATCAAACATCACGCAGTCTTGGAAAGTCATCCAAACCCTTCTACACATACCTCTTCAACCAGTGATAAGTAAAAGTCTAAAAAAGGTGTGACCTAATGAACTATATTAATAGTGTTGTTATTATTAATAGCAGTTTATCTTATGGAATTGTATTCTGATTGCTCGATAAATTATGATAAAAAAATTTACACTTTCTATTTTTGTACTATTCATTTTTTACTACAACTGCCAGCTTTATTTGATTAATTTCTTCTCCGACACCAATTAGCAAAACGTTCGAGGTGTTTGTTCTCCCTCTTTCTTAATATCCATGTTTATGATTCCTACAAAGCCCTGGCTCTTCCAGATTAGACGTGGTTCTTTTAGCATTACGATAGCCATCTCTCGCCAGATGAATTAAAAAATAATAATAAATTAATAGTTTCCTAGAAATGTACTATGTGAGGGCTCTGGTTTCATTAATATTTTAATAATTTTAGTGTTTATAGGTGGATAAAATCCTCCGAGAATAATTCTGAGTACAATTTTTCAGTCTAAGAGTAAACATTTGATTCTTATGGGGTTTTTATTATTTAACTAAATTACTTGCAACAGCCGCCAGTAATGGCGCTATTGCTTATCACAGTCCTCGCGACGGCCATTTTTTTTTCTACAAAGACTCTCTTACACAAGCAGCCGCAGACATTGATTAAACTTCCGCTTAAACACAATTATACTTTAATTTGTCACAACGTACATCAGTTCAAGTTTATGAAACACGTACGTCTTACACTCTTTTTTCGAGTAGTATTCAATAAATCTGATTCAAATCTCATGAAGTTATACAAAATTATTCATTTCCAACGAAAAATATTTGTTTGATACAGGGCCTTAGCTAAATATAGTCGTAAATTTGCGAAGTTTACTTCCTGGAAAAACAGTTGCGAGTGATTTCACCACACGAGTCTAAAAGGGTTCTCAGTTCTCCGTTATCCCAACACACAACTCATCGCAGAAGAACTATTTTCCTTTCAGAATGCATCTGACGTGGGGATTCCGCAGGGGTCCATTTTGCGACGAACCACGCCACGAGGTTCCCTTTTTTTCTCTTCAATAAAACGTTATGAGTGATCTCGTGAAAATCGTAGCTTGGAACAATTATATATTATATATTGATTAATTTATAATGGTAAGATGAAACGTCGTTTCATACAAGACTATTTAATTTAATTGACTTTCAATCAACATTCAAAATTTCACAAGAAAATAATTTAAATCAGTATTCGATCTTTTCAGTTCCGTGGGAGACTTAATATAGGGATTTTTCATAAATATACAAAATAAAATGTCATTGAAAAGCTTGTCCCACGCTCATTAGAAAGTTGAGCAGCAAGGTTAAGATCATATTAAAAAATAAAAGGGGCGGAGATCGGATGGAGGCAAACTTTTGAGCATCTCCTTGTATTCAATCCACAATCAGTCACAGTTTTAATAAGAGAATTACATAATATTATTTCAAAACATTTTACTTTGATAATCTCGAGTCTTACGCAATATTGTCATCATTATCTGTACAAAAGTATTAATGTAAGTTTTTTAAACTGTTTTATACTCAACAGGAGTCTCACAAATGAAAATATTTGATAATGATAATTAATGTTGCCATATATATATATTTATTTTACGTCTGTTTCTTTTATATAAATATAAATAAAATTTGTATTTAGTAGAAAATTAAAAAATATATTTTATTCAACGGTTTATGTAAATTTTAGTAATTTTATCATATTGTTTTTAATGTTTTTTCGGTAACAAAATAAAGTCTACTGAAAATTTATCCTTCATTTTATAATTTTTATAGTAATTAAATGAAATAAATGAACAGATACAAAGTTTTTATTTAGTTGAATCGACGGTTCGTCACCGTATTTGAGACTTCCCCCGGTTTATTTTGGTATCTTATTTTAAAATTTAACATTAGATTAGAAAATTTCATGTAATTATTGTGGAGAATAGACGATTATTGATTTATGATTCATCTATTATTTGTTTTATAAGTAATACGATTACTTTGCATAATATCCGGTTACCATGAACCAAGTAATTCACTTCTTGGAATTTTTACATGGTTTCTGGTGACCGGATTTAGTATACAAATAATCTTTTTATTTATAGTAAGTAAAAGAACTCGTTTCAATGAGTTTTGTGAAGTATTTAACAGGCTCTATTCAGCTACTGTAGAAACTTAGCGAAGAACCTGATCTAAGTAAAAAATGACATTGAATAAAATAAAATAAATACATACAATATATAACTAAAATTTTTTCGTTCCTTGTTTCTCGCTTACGTTTTTATAGATCACGTTCAAAGGCTGTGGTTTTAATTTTATTCCTATCCGAGAAAATTTCCCTGTGTATTTATACAATTAATTAGCTTGGAAATGCGGTACAAGAATATATTTTTCTACCGCCCTTAAATATTAACGTCTTCGCTTCTCGCTTCCTTCCCTCAACGTGGGTTCTATACCGCGTTATTGATCCACCACTCTCTCTCTTTATTTCTACCCCACTCCCCCCCTTTGGTTTTTGCTGCATATTACAGGCGTTTCATCGCCTCCCTTCCTTTCCTGCCGAAGTTCTTTTCGGACGCGTCCTTCCGATTCAGACACTCCACAGCGCGAACACTCCGGCCATGATAAAAGGAACATTTCAGAGGGGAAAAAATTTATATGGTCCAGGTGAAGATTAAACAACAACGACGGATGATTTAATAAGAATTTATAAAGCCAAAGAATCAGAAAAAATCAGTTTGAAACAAATATTTTTTTAAAAAATTACCTGAATAATTTTATTAAGAAGAGAGTAACTAGAAAATTTGATTGTACGTAATCAAAAGTAAAAAAAAACTGATAATGCAAACTTTAAGACATGCTATAAGAAAACGTTATTAGTTGAGATACACTTATTTCCATTTATCAAAATGACTACCGTAGCTGATTAAGAATAAAGTAGCAGAGAATTTTCACAACTGCAATCCATTTTTCAGTCTTTATTACAAATCTCCAGATTATGTAATCAAATAAGAATTGTAGGTATGGAGAACAAGGTTGAAAATACTAATTATCCCAAAAAAATACACTGGCGTATGACTATTTCCATTATGAGATGATTATTTGTATTCTGAGACTGTGATAAACTCTCATTTTACTATTTTCAATGCAGTGGCATGATTCATGGGAATTTAAATTAATATTCGAGTTAATGAATAGAGGATGGTACATTTATGAGTTTTCCCTGTTTGGTTCTCCTTATCAGATATTGGTCAACTTGGAACTTAAAAATGGATTCAAGCTTTCTCCTTTTAGAATTCAACCTTTTTACCCACATAATTTTTTATGTAAACGACGTTTCATCCTAAAATTAGGTCCTCTTCAGATAATGTTGACTTATTAATAAGCATAACTTTAAAATTCGATGTTATAGTATCTACATTTCGATGAAATGAAGTTGAATCTTCACTTCAATCTAAAATTAATGTAAATTAAATGATTAAAACCAATAAAATATTTATTTCGTAGAGGAAAAAACAAAATAAATAACTTGACTATAATATATAAAATAGACTGTAAAAACTTCTTTATTAAAATATAAAATTACAATTTTACATAAATATATTATTCTGACTTTATGGCCATTAATGCTTGCATTATTTTCTACTTATTTGCGCTACCTTCTTCTTTTTCTCTCGCTAGGATTTATTCGTGTACATTTTATATGTTAAATTCTTAGATATTGCGTTAGAATAATTAAACAAATACTTGTAAAAAACCTACATAAGTCCTCGTGTACCTTTGTTTTTTATTTAAAAAAACACGTCTATTTATAAAAGCCAGAGTTTTCGACATTAATGTACATTCTTAAAGAAATTTTTATGGTAAAATTGAATTTAAATTAATGTAGTCTTTTCACTGCAAACATCTTTATTACAGTATATTTATTCAGAGACTGTGAAAACTTTTTTGTATTCATAATAAAAACACGATATATTTAACAGCCATCAAGAGACACTTTTACGTACTTCAAAAAAATATTTATCGGTACAACGTTACTGTAGATCCATTCTTTAGAGGGAGGAAACGTTTATAACATCAAAGAGCGTAGGTTTTCCAAGCGTAACTACTGGATGAGGTTTTCTCGGGTGATGGAATTTCCTTGCCACAACGTTTCAAAAGGCCGTCAACGCCATCTTCTTCAGGCGAAGTTCGGCACTTCATCACACGACTTGACGGAATCCATCTAGAATAACCTTTATGACAGATATATCCTGAAGAGGGTACAAACATGTACAGAAACGTTGTGCTGGTGAATAAAAAAATTGAGATGTAAGAAATGTCTGTTAATGGACCTTAAATATATTAGAAACAGACTGAAAAATGAATTATTATTTTAATAATAAAATAATTATGATTGTGTCCAGCAAAACGAGAGCAACGTTGGCTTGACTAAATAACTGTATCGATTTGAATTAAGAGCAAAGCTAATTTTTCATGATATTGTAAAACTTTTTGATCTTTCTATTGAACACATTTCTATTTCTATTTGATGACTATTGGTCTTTATTATCGCTCTCATAGTTTGAATTTATGACTAAGATGACTTTTGGACCAAAATAGTAGCCTGGCTTAGATAATCTTTCACGGTTCTCCAAGATGGAAAGAAACAGTGAAATTCTTACCTGGAGCAGCAGTTTATATTTCTATTTGAAATACACGTAATGGAAATACCGGATACATAAACACTGGCTGGACATACAAACCGCCCATTCTATGGTTCCGAACAACAAAGACATGAAAATTAAACAGTCAGAGAACTTTTAAAAGGGCGAGGCGAGGAGCTTGTCGAGAAATATGCAAGGAATGTTGAGATGTGCGATAACCGGAGATTAAGGGACTCAAGAAAAACTGTCCAAGCATCATAACCGATGAATTGAAAAATGTAATAATTTGCAAGCGTCATTTGAGTAGGATGGAATCCGGAAGGCCAACCAACCACGTGACGGGTTCATGGTAAAACCCCTCAGGCAGACGATGACCTTTCTCCGTAGATTGACAGCAACCCTGTTCACAGAAGGAGAAACTCTCCGAAAAACAGGCCAACAATCGGCAAAACTCATTGTGTACGACGGGCCATAAAACATTTGTCCAGCGGAGCAAACAGCTTTGTGGCTTGACAGGAAGAGTTGCATTCCTCAGCAGTGGACAGCCCTCGGGAACTCAGCAGACGGTGAAATGCAACTCCGCCAAAAACAACCACGAAAAAAGAAAGGATGTCATCGCATTTCTAACGGTTTAGATTATGAAAACAGAATCGACTAGGAATAAACGCATTGAAGAATGAAAATTAAATTAGAAGATAGTAAAAAAATTAAACCGCCGGATTTAAGAAGTATAATGGTGTACTTTAGTCAAATTATAAAGTAAAAAAATGTATTAAAGGAACCATCGACTCAACATCTCAACTTAGACTGAGCCAAAAAATACATATTCTTAATCTATGCAGGCTATACTTTTTACAGGAGATAGCAGTAAACTAAAAACAGCTGAAGAAGGTAAAGGTATTCCACCAGTTCCTTAATTGGTTAATTAATTAAGTTGGATTTTTGTCACACTTCATGGAATCCTAAAGACACTGAATTTCAAAACTACTACATTAAGGAAAGTTAAAAGAAAATAAGGACTTTCCCAGTGTACATTATGAATAAAACATTCTTGGCTCTCCAAATCGAGTTAATTAAAACTAGATAGCTCCATATAATAATTGTTAATTGTAACAAAGGTAACCACAGTTCACCTGACGACGTAAATGTTGGCCATTAATAAATATTTAACAGAATAGAAAAGCCGAGAATGTACCGTCAATATTTTATTTTAATAAGGTAAGGAACCATTTTAATAACAGACACGTTTTATAACTTACTATATGATAATCATAGAATCTTTTATTTTAAAACGATGCAGTTCTATTCATTAAACAAAAATATTCAGGGTAAATAAACACTCGTGTTGTGTTAATAATTATTCTCCAAATTTAATATGATCAATTTTTAACTTGGATACTGATGTTTGTCAATAATATTCAAAAGTTCTTTCATATTTTTTCTCCATAATAAAAATACTTCGGCCTTCTAATAGTATCCTTTATTCAATTCATCTAGATTATCAGACGCTTTCGCCATATTCATTTATTGAACTGTTATAATTTCCTAAAAAATTTATAAAATTATAAAAATATTTTATAAATTACTTGACTTACATTTATATATATAATACCTCACAAAATAATCATGGAGATGTAATATATTTTATTAATTTTAATAGGAAGAAACTTTCGACCTATTTGGTCATTCTGAAACCCTAAATAATCAACCAATTTAAAACTATCTGAAACCCTAAATAATCAACCAATTTAAAACTATTTTAAGCCTTCAGATTAATTATTTAAATTCATCTAACACGTCGGAAGGACAAAACAAGACACCTTTCGACGTTGCCTTTAAAAGGATAGCCTTAAGGCTGATAATGATGGATGCTTAGTAGAAGTTTTAGAGGTTCAGACTAAGTCGAAAGCCTGTTTGTATTACTACTGGTAAAATTTTATGAAATGTGTGTTTTCTGTGAATATTGATCTGAGAACTGTCTATATTAATCAAATGGATCATGAAAGAAAATTCATTGAAGTGTAGTCAAACTTCGAATATTATTGTAACTATCTGAAGAAATTAGGCAGTTTCGTGTACAAAACGAAGAAGCTAAGTTCAGACGCTGTTAGAATACTGTCAAATTTTCAATAACCTGAAACTATTACCCCAATGGATAATAAATTAGAATCTGTAGAATTTTAGAACCGACAAGCACTGCGGAGCACGAGGAAGCGGAACACAGTTAAGTCCCGGATCGGATACAGAAAAGGGGAGAAAAGTTATTTGCTTGCACAGATAGGGGGGACGTCAGAATTAATTGGGAAACTGTCGGAAATGAGAAATAGGGCACACATAGAACAGCCCTAGAGTTCGGAAACTCAATACGGACTCCTACTTAATTCTACGGAACGACCTCGTGCATAAAATTGAGGAGAAGCGACAGCTTGACGATCTACAAATACACGTGTTCCTCAATCGCCATATGGCAAGAATCGATCTATATTTTTATTACTCTTAATAATTAATTTGCTATGCTACGATTTGTCTTTTGTCAATGAGAAAAGATTCCACAGACGAAGTGATAGTATGCAGTAGAATCTATGACGCCTGACTTTTTATTTAAGATCCTTGCCTTACCTATCTTTGATTTCCTATAAAAGCCATCTTTCCGTAATTATTGATATTTCTCCTATTACAGTTAGCAACATACCGCTTAAGGAAAGGCGATTGCCAGCAAGTGAACAGCTACCAATCTCCGGGAACTGTAAACTTTTAAAACCAAGGTAATAACATTTATCAGTAAAAGTAGTAATTGTAGATGTGAATTGATAGAGCAGTGAATCGAAACTAAACTGCAACTTGCGCTTTCGTGAAGTAATGAAGGAAAGTGAATATAATTGCAGTGAAGTGTTGTCTAAAATCAGAGATACTGAACGTGGCCATAGAAAAATGTATATTACTATTTGTAAATTAAGATGGGAACGATCCCATGAATTTAACACAGGAATAAACCTTTTCCCCTGATTAAGAATTAAGTTTGCAAATACTGTTATTAAAACAAAAGCATAGTTTTTCTTTCCCCGTAAGATCCCGAATTATTTTTCATTGGGATAAAATTAGTGACACATCCTGAAGAAGGTACACATAGGTACCGAAACGTTATTATATTTTAAACTTAATTTTTACTGGCTATAAATTACTATTTATTTTATGTTCTTGATACCAGACGTCTTAAATGATTATGCGCCACATTAAAATAATTCTCTTTTATTTAAAATGGTTTAACTGTCAATGATCTATATTCAATCGAAACAAGCCTGCATTTTTCACATAATATCCGCCATACTGCCGGGGTTCATCTTTCCCTCTCGAGCGAAAATGTTGCCTCGTCACTTAGCACGTGACGGGGTTGCTAAATGATCATTTTCCGACGTTTCCTGCATGACAACACAACATTTGTATCACATGACATGGCCGCTTGGCTCTAAACGTGTACGACGTGATTAATCACGTACGTATCATTTCTCTACGAAAGGAAGTTAGTAAATTAAAAATGTTAAGTTTTATACTGTATAAGTAGAAATAAATTAATTGGCCTTTTCAAAGGGCTTATGTATGTAATTAAAGAGTAATGACAGTAATTTTGTAAAGATTAATTTGCCCGGAAAATGAAGTAACTCTTAGAAATCTGTTAGAGTAAGGTGAGTTCGATAAAAAACCGTGGTTGTTTAAATTTTAAACATTTATTTAACGAAGTACGACCATGTATAACAATGGTTACATCACATTTTGGCTTTTAATAATCTTATTATTTATTTATTTTAAATTTAATGTATTAAAATACGTTTCCGTGTTTTCTCGGGTGAGTAAATATATTCTCAATACAGTTACAGAAATTACAAAATTTCCTATTTATTTAAACAATTTTTAAAGCCGGCTATTATAGAGTTTACTGCTTATATTGGACGGACCTAAATATTTGGCCCATCTTCTGACGTCTTAATACGAGGGTTGTTTTTAAAATAACTATTTACACTATTACACCTCACACTATTTATCCACATTGTCACCGTCGTTATTCACCCAATTGCCGTAACAGGAAACCACTTTTTATTTCCATTCGTCAGAGAAAGATGGCTCGTGTGATGAAAGCCAAGTCTAATCCACTTCCTCGCCATTCAATTAAACATTATTGCTTCCCCATAGACCACACACAATTGCCGATTTGAATTCATAGCCGGTCGTTCAATAGTTTTGAACATCCCCAAGTCTCTAACAAAAAGAAAGGACAAAGTGACGATACTTCACGACTGCATCTGTCTTCGTAATGAATGGGTGATGCGATCGCGCATGCTCAAAATCGCCACTACAGCGCTGCAGCCGCAGAATATTAAAATGATACTAACCTTAAAAAAACTCGTACCAAACACAGTCCTTATGAAATGTATTTTAAGGCTGAGTGAAAGCTTCTATTTGGTTGGTAGCGTGCGGAAAGTTAAATCGAGTCTTAAATGCAAATGAACTATTTAATCACCTAGATTAAAACGTTGCCAGAGTGCGGAGGACCTTACTCGTATTTCTCTCACAGTGCTGTCAACTTTTGTATTATATAATGATTTTGTTATTATACCGTCTTTATCCAGTCACTGAATATTTATGGGATTGCAGAAAATAAAAAACTCGTTTCTTTAATACACTGGAATATACTTAGATAATTTTCTTCGATATCGACGTTCTCAATATTCAACCTGTAAGAGCTGAGTGGTATGTCAGGTTACTTAGGGTCGGTTGCGTCGCTCCCCCCTAGGATATTATTCTGCGGCTCCTCGGCAAGATCCAAAGCCGAGGTATTTTTTGTTGTGTGTGTGTGTGCGAAAAAATGCGGCATGTGCAAGGCAAGCCCCAAAACGCCCTGGTCCCCTCATAAACGCATTCTGTTACGTTCCACAAATAGCACCTGACATTCTACAAATAAGTACCGCTCTTCAACACGTCACAAAAAATATCAATGAGAGAAGGGGAGCTCCCTCTTTCGGGGTTAAAAAACCACGAACTCTGGAGGCTGACTTTTGAAAGAGGGGTGCAGTTCAGGGGCGTAGGGTTCCCACGGAAGTGCCAACGCCATTTCTTTTTTGTCAGAGCCTTTGCAGCAAGTGTTACAGTAAGGGGGAGAGAAGATTCCATAGAATTAGGGAGGATTTTTGCAGTTCGGGGGTGGTTTTTGACACTACAGTGGAAATATGAATACTGCTGATTTTTGAGGATACAATAGTGATTTTTTGAACGCAATGTCCCTTCGAGGTTTTGAATCGCGTTCACTGATACCGGAATGGGGACTATATTGATAGTATATTACTTAGAAAATTTTCATTATTTCATTGCAGGATGGTACTGAATTTTTTCTGATATGATGCAGCCCTCCATCTAACCTATTCTAAACAAGTGTTTTATTTTACATTATATTAATAAGCTTCGTTCATGTCCATGTGCATTAACGAACATATACTTCCTGATATATCCCGGCAGCTAAGCATTCCATTAAAAATATAATATTCAGTTTTGTAAATACTGCAGGCTAAAACAAATTTTTAAGCAATAAATTATTTATTAGTAACTCTTTACCATCTAATCGCTATACAATAACACCAAAGATCATATTCCACAATATATATATATATATATTATCAGGTAAATTCTTCTGACATAAAATATTTGATAACTATCATTTATTACAACTGATTTTGAATTTCTTTTATTTAATTCCATAGCACCTCTACATTATTCTAAAATACAGTATTTATTTTTTTCAAGGAATTTATTAAATTTTGTTAAAAGACTGATTTTTATTTACTGTGATAATAATTTTTCCCTATGTTAATAAGTCACAATATCCAAAATTAAATTATAGTTTTGGTTATTGTGACAGATTGTTGTTGTTGTGGTCTTCAGTCCTAAGACTGGTTTGATGCAACCCTCCATGCTAACCTATCTTGCGCAAGCCTTTTCATTTCCTATTAACTAGCTCACCAAACATCCTCCCTAATCTGCTTAGCGTACTCCATCCTTTTCCTCCCTCTTCTGTTCTTACCCCACACACTTTCCTCTAATGATTAACATAAGGAAAAATTATTATCATACAGTATTTATTTTTGTAAATGCTGCGTTTATACAGCTACTTTTATTCAATAAGCTAATCGACATCTAATCGACAAAACAAAAACAACATAAATCTTACTACCGCTGAAGTAACATTTTTACAATTCCAAAATTCATTATTAATTCATTACTAAGAGTACAGTGTAATATTTACAGGGTATTATTTCAATTTTATATATTAAATCATTATTTAAATACAAATTAAAATCTTCAGAGCAAAAAATTTGTGGAACTAATTAATACTAAAGGAAGTACAGAGTAACTCAAGTGACTAAAAAGCACGAACACAATCAACGAAATACATGTTAACTTCAACTGGCATGAGGGGCCAATACATTGTAAAAAAGGTTAATTTTTTGGAACTTTTTACATGTCTGAATAAAATTTGGCGTCAGCAACGTCGTTAAGAGCTTTTGTTGTATTTCCGTCGATTTAAATCAGGTCTCCTTTTAATATTTAATTGATTCAGTTTGGATCAAGACGTTGTTCTAATCTTTTTATTATGATAAGTTAATCTTTAATATTATTGTATTAATATGAAATTATTCTTATTCTACTACGATTTGCATTCATAATTTCATACTATGACCTTTCAATTTTGAGTGACTGGCATGTTTTATATATAAGGATAATTAAAATATGTTTAGGGTGTTTTTAATTGTGTGCAGCATTGGAAATCGTTTCATGTAACAAGTATTAATTTTTCATGAAATGTGGATTTATTTACTAAATAATCTAATCCCTTAGTTTTGTTGCTTGAAATTAAGAGTTTTTAGTTTGGCCCACTAGTCGCCGTGAGTAATAGCGTTGTTTGAAATGTTATGATGTGTTTTTTTGAGTTTAGGCACTTGCTCCCCCCTTAACACACACTTAACACTAACACCTTGCCCCATCCCTTACTGACTAGGGTTACCCCTCTCACATTTCGCCCCGTTTTTTTTGCCCCCACGTTTTTATTCCGGACGAAGAATTTGTATAGCGGAAGCAACAAAAACACGCGTTGAATGAATTTACGAGGGGGAACCCTCGGAGCCCCAGGTTAAAAAACCCACAGGAACCTGTTAACATGGGGGGACGTTTTAATATAGCCGTCCCCCTCGCGGAAGTGGGGCTCAGGTGCTGGGGTTGAAGGGCCGATTAAAAGGATCACTTGTGTGGGGAGCGAGGGGTAAAAAACCTGCTGTAAGGAGATTAGCCTCGCAGACCTGACACGGGGCCAAATTAAGGTTCCCTCCTTTACACACCTGCAGATCTTCGCTTTACACATACAATCGGGGTGATTCTTACTGGCACTCGAATGCAGTATGCACATATTTGAAATGAGGGCTCCACAAGGATCAATTTTTTGAACTGTTCCTCTGTATGATGCATGCAAATTATTTCCCAAAAATTTAAATCTGTGTTGTGTTGCTGTGAATATGATATCAGTTTCCTGTATTGCCTGAAGCTACTGCCGAAGGTCAGATTCCTCGTCGTGCAGCTACAAGAAGTGACACCATTTACGCGTCTGTTTATGTTTTTTAGGGTACGTTTTGTTTTTTATAGAGTGTCTTATGTAGCTGATTGTATCTCATTTTATTTTTTCTTATAATTATTTGTCATCTCATGTAATACTTGACTTATCCTCCTTGAAGCGAGGAATAATGGAAATAACAACAAATCTAAATCCTATTCCAGTGATGATATGGGAATTATTGAGAGAGTAAAATGAGGGTCGTATGTAGAAGCAAAATATACACCTTGGTTGAGCAGTGAGGATAATCGTAGTAAAATAGAAGAAAAATCATTGTAGAAAATTTGTTCAATCTGGAGGAATTACAAAAAATAAAAATCCAACAGTAGCGCAACAGAATTTGTAACGCTGATCTTCCCGAGGGACTCAGCGGAATTACGAGAAGATCGGTTCAGGTTGTGAGAAGTTACTATGATTTGCGTGATAATTCCAGGATTTTTCTATGCATTTCACAACCCAATCACGACAGCAACGTTGCTGAAGGGACGCAACCCTAACAGGAAGCCCTGAGGTCCTCCGGGACTTCTGGAGGGAAGGCACAGACTAACAACTTAGGCGGGGAAAATTAATTGTTTAGGCGTCTCAAGAAAGAACCGCAGAGAGAAAGACTTGTGTTTAGATAACTCTGTAATAGATTTGACCGACCTTTTAAGCTTATACTCAGCAAACGGAAGCTCCTTCATCGCAAACGTGACGTTGAAAGGCTCGTGAGGCGATGCATTCGGGTATTTAATTATCTGTGACTGAGGATATTATGAAAGAGTGAAAGAAAAACTTGGACGTTTCGAAAAAGTTGGTGCTACTGTCAATAAAATAAAATAATAATGGTGTGTATTCCGGAGCAGTGAACATCCGCCAAGAGGTTAGGTTAGGCACCTATGGCGTGACGTAAGCTTTCGAGATTAATTCATGGGGAGATTGTGGTGGAATGAGCATGATTCTCGGGGCGATTGGGGCGGAGTGTTGACGAACTTTAATTATAAATTAATGAGATTGCTATGCAAATTGGATTAGTTATGAGTTGTATGATCTTGTTTACTGATGGTGCACCCCAGCCAAAAATGCTACAAATATTGACGAATTTGATCAACCTTTAAAAATCAGTGTCAGTGAATCATTACACAATCGAGACAGGATTAGTGCACATACAAGCAAACTTGCAAAGAAGTGTTGGACGAAGATGAACCCGCGACGATATTCATATTCTCTTATATACTCTTTTTTGAAAATCTTTTTTTGTTAGGTATACTTAAGTGAAAAGTTTTTTTAAAAGAAGTAGTGGACTACTTCTATCAGTCTCTTTCTTATGAAATGTTTCCAGACTGATTGTTAAGAAATTTAAAAACAAAAAGAAGAAGATTGTGCTTATGTTTATAAGACAACGGTTTGGAAGTACGGATTCTTCTGAAATTCAGCGTACATTTAAATGATATTTTTAGCTCTTCAGGTTGATATATATACATAGTACTAAACGTAAACTAATATTTAATTTATTATATCCGTATGTGTATTTGTAATGAATGTTTTGAGTCTATATATGAAGTGCAAACCCAAAACTGTTAATACTTCAATTCATGATTCTTTCAATACGTTAAGTAAAAAGTGTGGCGTCAATAATTCAAGTTCTATGTTCTTTTACAGCCTCTATTCAAGCCTCGAATATAATTTAATATCCTTAAATATTTACAATTCATTATCTTAGTTTTCACAAGCCTGACGATGCTTCTAATTAGGTGTAAATCATGTATCATTTTTAATTAAATTATAATTTTACAATACACAGCTGATGAGATAGATCTCGGTGGCATTTTCAAAACAAGAAGTTCTTTTTCCTGAGTTAAACAGCACTGTCTGTTATCCTCAAATAATTGAAATAAAACCAATTTAAAACAGTCCCAATGTATGTTTCAAAGTTAACACTTGTGATAGTATGCACACGTTATTGACAATACACGTGTAATAATACTTTTAACATATATTTATTACTTATGTTGGCGTCTTTGAATGATTATGGCCTAAAGTCTGAAGCTCTAGTTTGTTAATTTTGAAATAAACACGTACGGACTGTTACAAATTGGTTTTAATTTAGTTATAAAAAACGTTTAAAAAATTTGTCCAGGCTAATAGGCAGCACTTCACTTTACTAATAGAAATATGCTAACAAAAGAAAAAGCATTCCACGTTTCTCAATTTACTCTGAGAATCTATTTCGAATATTTTGAAATCTGGTTGTTGCACATAGATTCTCTTCAAAATGTATCAAAATTTTTATTTGGTAAACAAAGAAGTCATTTTCGTCAATGAAGATAAAAAAACAGGTCCCGAAAAAAGTGTGTAAATTATAAACAGAAGTTAATATCTATGTTTTGAACAAAACAGCCTCTACAATTATACGAGTTCATGATAAATCACGAGGGAAAGTAATTGCTAACCTTTTATGTATACTTGCTACTTGTTCCATTTTTCAGGTATTTCAACCCAAATTTCTTAGGTGTATTGATTCAATTTTAACCATATGTTTTACTTCCCATATTGTCCGGATCTGACGTTTCTTTGGATTGGTTATTTTTTAGTTCTGTGTATTCGATGAAAAAGTCGTTCATTGAGTCGTATATTAATTTTTCTCTCTCCTCGGCACTAGTTGTAATTATTTTTCTGGTCCGTTTGTTGGCAACATTGCCGCTGTATGGGTGGTTATGAAGTGCAGGCCGAGGAGGCTGTTGTCGAGTGGGAAAGGGGGTAGAAGAAAATAAACAGGTAGAGGTGCGGAGACAGCAGTCGTCCGTTTATACGGCTCTAAATCAACCTCCTCAAAAGGGGTGGTAGGGCCCCTGTTTCCAGACAAAATTTACCTAACGGGGATTTTAGAGCCGTTTACCTAATGCTGTTAGGTCGTAGTTAACGTTACCCGTAACAAAACCTGTTAACTATCGCTTTCAGGACCGCTTTATTTCTTTCCCCTTCCATCCGAATCGAGAAACAAGGAACAACAAGACGAGCGAAAATACTTTTAATATCTAATGAGATTTATTTAACGGCCCATGAAAGCAATGTAATTTTAAAAAAATTAATACATTTTGTGGGAAAATTATTTTCTTAAAAGAAAACTAACAACTTTACTCATAATGATTTATTTTTAATTTCAATCGATTTAAGAATGGCGTATCGTTTCTTCGTTGAGGGTACAAAAATTTAATAAAAATATACTGAATAATACCATGTACGTTAAATAAAAATAAAGCAAAAACAGGCTGATTTGTGTCGAATCCGGGGTTGCATCTCAGCTTGCCGGTTAAGTTGCATTTCAGCCCCTGGGATAGTGGCGGAAGGGGGTTAAAATCTTACGCATAAATTCGCAAAAATAATTTTTTGTGTACACAATAAGATTCTATGAACTGAAACTTAATATTCCAAACCAAAATACGAACACGTGGACGGATGATGATAACATGTAGGAAGGATTTTCTTAAATCCTTAAAATTTTCCAACATTTGAAGTAATCACGGCAGATTTCAAACATCATTTGTGTAAGAAAAACTTATAATCCAAAGCTAAGATTGTTAATCATTTTAAGTTTATAAAATTTTTTTCAATTGCATAAGTGAGAATTTTCGATACACTTGGTTCTGTGTGTATTTTAAAATTTGTCTTTTTACTTGTATGCATTTTGACATCATAATAAAGTTACAAAGTTGTTTAAACACAATTTTGAGATTAAAGGTTATATTTTGGGTTCAGTGCGTATGATGTAACCGGCTTGAGATTGTAACGGGATGAGTGGACAGGTCACAGTGATCTCCGTAATTACGAGTAGGAATTAGGGAAACAAATTACGGGAATATAAATCATGGTGAGTATCTACAAATGGCAAAGAAGGAGAAATTCTAATGGTTCCATTATATAACTCTCCAACGGTTAATGAGAATAGGTAGGCCTAACAACGAGCTATATACCGCTTAAATCATATTGGTCTCGAATTAAATAGTGTTTTTGTTGTGGTATTCAGTCCTAAGACTGTTCTGATGCAGCCCTCCATACTAACCACCTATTCTGCGCAAGCCTTTTTATTTCCGCATAACTACCACATCCTGCTTAACGTATTCCATCCTTCCCTCTAATGCTAATTTTGCAGAACCTTTCGTGTCTTAAAACGTGGCCTATTAATCTATTCCCTTCTCTTGGTCAACGTCCTCCAGGTTGTTCTCTTTTCCCCTATTCTGTTTAGAACTTCCTCGATGGTGATTTTCAGCATTCGTCTATCGCATCACATTTCAAAGGCTTCTTTTATTTTCTTATCCGGAACTCCTATCGTCCACGTTTCGCACCCATATAACTTATGCTCCATACGAACATTTTTAGCAACGATTTCCTAATATTCACACTTATATTACCCGTAAGTAAATTCCTCTTTTTCGCGAAAACCTTCCTTGCCTATAGTAACCTACTCTTTATGTCTATTATACTTCTAACATCCCTAGTTACACTTCCCAAGTAGAAAAATTCATTAACTGCCGTCAAAATATTTCTTCCCAATCTAACACCATTTATTATTCCATTGTTTCCCATACTATACTCCATTACCTTGTTTTCCCTCTATTAATCCTCATATTAAACTCCTTCTCCAGTACCCCGTTCATGCCATTTATTATGGTTTCCAAGTCTTCTTCTGATTCCCATAATACTACAATATCATCGGCAAAGCGTAGGGTTTTTATTTCTTCTCCTAACAGTACGATTCCTTTTCCATATTCAGTTTTAACTTTCTTCATCGCCCGTTCTATATATAAGTTAAACAGCATAGTGTACCAGGTTAATAAAAATAAGTACTCAAGAATGGCCGGGCACCGAGGTAGCTAAAGTAACGTTTTCTGACTTTATTATGGGAAAGAGAATTTTATTCGAGTAACCTGAATTAATATAAATTCTAGCTTGTAATGAAAAGAGTCCATCACTGCTGAGGATATTGATAATTTTCTTTGAAATAAATCCATAATTTCATTGTGTTTGATTTTGAAATGGATGCTTTTTAATTAGCGTCCATGATATATACAGGCGAGAGTGAGGAGTCCAGGTGGAGGCGTGCGTCTAGTGCAGGGGGCGTGCCTGTTGGGAGCCGCCATTGGCTGCTGCGTTTTGCATCATCGATCCCATGACTCATCTCACTCCCCCGCCTCGGCAGCTGCGGTCCAAGGTCTTCGCAGCTATCATTAGTACCGAATACCGAATTAGGAAGCAGGCCGTCGTCTTAGGGTGACGTTCTTTTCATTTCTCCGCCACTTCGCGACTCCACACGCGCCTTAAATCGGAATCTGTATACTATGGAGTTTTTATCTTTTAAAATTAAAAGTCTGTTCCCGAACTTTTTTTACAATTATTAAAAGTTATTCGTGGTTACTGTGAGACGAATTAAGATCTGACAGGATCAACCCGAATGAATTATAATTTATTTATTCAATTATAAACTTAGCAGTCTACATCCATGCAGAGTATTCAGTAAGTATGTTGTAAGGAAAAAAATATTGATATTACTCCATTTTTACATTTTTTCCCCTTTTTGATTTTTTTCGGTCACGCCCTTTCTAACCTACGAAGGAACAAAATAAGGTAAATTTGAAGATCAATATGTATATAATTTCCAAATGCCCCTAAATTATTAAAAAGTAATAAATAAATAAGAATATATTTCTTAAAAAGTAAATCAATTAATATATTTACTACAGTAAATAAATAAAATAAATTAACTACCACATGAACCGACGTATCGTCATAATATTTGCGACGTATTTGGGTAATGTTACTAGGTAAATTGTACAAAATATTTCACAGTTAACTTTAAAAATCTTAATAACATAAGTAATAATAAATAATGATACAAATTTAAAATTTTGATGACAAATTCATGCTAAGTAGTATTTAGTCAAGTTTGGAGTTTTATACATTGGTATTCTTTTATTAAATTTTACTGTAAATTTTTTTTGTAAAAGTTTTGTAGTAAAATTACCTAAGAAGTCACAATTGTGGTGAAGAAACGTCGATTCAACTAAATAAAACTTTGACTGTATCTGGTAGATAATTTATTTCCTTTAATTATTATTGTCTTATTATATAAATTAGCGATTGTTAAAAATCCGTTGATTGATTATAATATCACATAGGGATGGCACAGGCAAGTAATTAATGTTTGGATAAAATCGCGAAGAAGCTCATCAATTAAATAAATAATTATAGCTCAAATTGTGTCATGAAACTTGTGTGTCACTTCACCGTAGATATTACAACTGTCATTAAATTCTTATTTGCGGATTTTAAAAATAAAAATGTTCTAAAAACGAATAAATTTTTAAATTGCGACATTTAAGTTGTTTTTTACCTACTATAACATTATACACTCTAACTAATCTGTATTAATGTATTTAATTACTAATGCTCTTATATGTCATAAAAATTGTATTTAATAAAAATTACCTTTAAGTTTTATTATATTTACTATAACTTTTCGACGTAAAATTATGAACAGTACATGTGATGACAGTAGAACAAATATACATGTTGAAATAATGTTGCGTGACATCGAAAAATATTAAATATCAATTAAGTGCAATTAAAGTAATTTTGCTTCTCTCATAAATACCAACAAAAAATATTTTTTTAATTTGATGACCAATTACGATAGTATTACATCAAGAAACATCTCGATAGTTCACATCGAAATGTAGATAATTTTTCGTTAATTTTAAACTTCCCCTAACTATTTAACTTGTCATTACCTGAAGAGGTCATAAATTAAGGACGAAAGATCATGGTTTATATAATAATTTAAGAGTGAAGAAACGATAATTTTTCATTAAATTTTATATTCGTGACATGTATGACCTTTAAGAAGGTCAGATGATTTTCAATGAAAGAACTATTTTGAACGGCAAAAAATTTTTGTATACAATTGTTTGACTCGATACACTTTGTATACTTATATTAGAAGATAATTTGGAATACTCCGGATGTTTGACACAGAATAGTTAATACAAGTTTTACCGTAGTAAAATCTGAGAAATTTAGTTTTATTTTAGATATTCATACGCGACGTGAAGGTTTACGTTGGTATAACAACGTCATAAAAATAAATCCTGAATATTAGGGATATTCAGTTAATAATAAAATCTGCACAGATTATTTAAATAATATTTAGTATGTTATAATACAGAATTTATAAACCGCCATTTTTAAACGAATTAATCTTGAGGACTTTTTGTCTACATATTTTATTTTTGGCCTTTTTTAGTCTGCAATCTCTGGTAATGATTAATATCTTCGTATCGCTGAACCAATAAATTAATACCTTTGCCTTTATGTGACCAAAACAGTCTAAAAGAGTTATTATATATAAATAAAAAGAGTCTTCGAATGAAGTAAATAAGACAAAGTTTTTTACTTTCTGTTAGGTTCTTCAGTTTAATACATTGTATATGAGTCTGGATGACTTTCAGTACAAATCGCTTTACTTCAGAATTGTATTATTTATTTGTTCGCTTATTTGTTTGTGTATATGTTCTCTTACTGCCATCGGGATTTATCCCATTCGTATAAAATTATATACACGTATATATGTACATATTCTTAATTGTAATTAATTTAAATATTTCTCTGCTTTTTATTTTCAGTTTCTTTAAATAATCATTTATTGATGTAAGACATTAGGAGGGTTATGGCATTTTGATGATAGTAATGCAATACAACCTATCGTTAACGGTTTCGAAAAAGAAAGTCGTTCGAAAAATATACAGCGTTTCGTCTACAAACTACGTCTTCTTCAAATCCAATTAGTGAGACTAGATAACAAAATGGCGCGCGCGTTTTTTTAACATTTTTTTTTGTTAACAGGCTACATGGGGGCTCCGGAGAAGCCTTCTTATTGTAATAATGTAACAAAACAGAATTGAGAATTAATAATTGCAACATAACTTCCTTCTGTATCTCACGATTCTTCATCTTGTACAACAACGCAAGATGAATATTAATTGTTATTGCATTTATATGATTTTCTGCACCTAAACTTTAAATGCTAGGATTCTTCGGGTGGTATGATGAACGGAAATGCTGAAGGTCGTGCTGATCATGAAAATAACACTGATGAAAATGAAGGAAAATAAGTTCCCACAGCCAGGGGTAGAGTCTGGGAAAAAGCGAAAGCGCCATGGGTTGAAGAATTAAAGTTGAATCAGGCTAAAAAAGGAGCTTCATCAGGCCCACGTACATCTCTTACCCCAAGAACCACCACAATTATTAATTCTCAATGCTGTTTTGTTACATTATTACAATAAGAAGGCTTCTCCGGAGCCCTCATGTAGCCTGTTAAAAAAACGCGCGCGCCATTAGTCTCACTAATTGGATTTGAAGAAGACGTAGTTTGTAGACGAAACGCTGTATATTTTTCGAACGACTTTCTTTTTCGAAACCGTTAACGATAGGTTG
Source organism: Eucriotettix oculatus (assembly GCA_034510155.1). Lineage (NCBI taxonomy): Eukaryota > Metazoa > Arthropoda > Insecta > Orthoptera > Tetrigidae > Eucriotettix > Eucriotettix oculatus. The sequence continues at coordinate 26,796,644 of CM067379.1, forward strand.
TATTGCATTACTATCATCAAAATGCCATTACCCTCATAATGTCTTACAGTATTATATCAATAAATGATTATTAATTAAAGAACTGTGATGCAGTACTGTTGTGATAACATTATGAAAATTACCTCATGTCACTTCCGGGAGCAAACTAAGGGCCCACCTTGAATGAGACCTTCCAGTGCACTGCAGCTGCCAATTGTAATTTTGGCGACGCTGTTACGATGTATTGTTTTATTATGACAATGTGATTAATTTGTGGTTAATGGAGCTGCACTTCCGGATTGGAAGCGCCCCCCGATATCGGATTTGTTTCTCAAGTAGAATTATCTGATGTGTTGGGGGTTCCGCTTGCCAGATTTCAATTTAATTTCCCGGCGTCGTGGGCCCTCGATGTGGAGTGATCCGTAAAGCGTGTCACAGCTTTCGGGAGAGGAACCCAGGCGAAGACACTTGAGGTGAGTCCAAATGAGAGCCACATGGTCATCCGGGGCGCTTCCGGTGGTTGTTTTTGAGGAAGCTGGGTATTTTTAGGCCCCCCTCCCGAAACCCTGGCTCCAGGGGTCAGCTGCAGCTCCTAAATCACGCTTCACAATGGCACGTGCCCCCCTCTAACCCCCCGCCTCCATCTCATCTCTTCTCCAGCTGGAGAGGATGGCAGACGTTGCTGCTGCTGCTGCTGGGATGCACGCGCCACTCTCTATTAGTTCAGTGATTCTTCCTGGCGCTGGGGTATCGACTAAAATACATTTCCGGTACGCCACGAGCACTGACTGACTCCACTCAACTCCAATTAAACGTTAAGCGACCAGAGAGAGAGGAAGACAGACAGAGAGTCGTTTACACACCCAGCATTTGTATTAATGGATATTATTTGCGATATCAGCACGACAAGATCAATAATACTGTGCCGAGTGACAAAGAAACCAAACTTAAATGTAGGATGAAGGTTTTTCAGGGAAACTTATTAAAAAAATTCGTTTACCAAACGACATCCTGTTCCGAAACTGAGATCCATTAATTAAAAAAAAACTGTTGGTATCAAAATTTTCCATTTAAATACAACTTATTAGTAAGCTACTATCATGAAATTATATTAATGCTATTATTTAAAGAAATGGATAATTTAAAGAGCAGACAAATATTTAAATAACCTTTAATTAGTTACATTTTGTGACTATTTGTAATTAATAACTAATAAATCTAACTATAACTACGAGCAAATTTAATATATAAACTTTAACATTACAAACACGACGTTCCTTCCTCAATTTGGATCGTAATCTGGTGATATTTTCTGCGGCAAGCTCTTCAAAATTTTTGTCTTAGTAAATTCCTTACAATTCACCAGATGATATTACAAATTGAGGATTGAAACGTCGTATTAACAATGTCAATACATTTTCAATGAATATCGTCGCGACAAAAAAAAATTATTCACCATATTCACATTCAATAATCTTTTTGTCTGAGGGAGTCAAGAAGTAAATGGCATGAGGTACTAAACTTTATGCCTGAGGGAGACAAATCGTCGTATTTATGTTGATTAAATAGTAATAAATTTATATTCTGGCTTATTGGCCGTATTTTTATTTTTTGTATGTTCGTTAATAAATTTTATATTAAATTTGTTCCAACTTACAGGTTGATTTACTACTTATCAAATAAACTTAAATGATGTCGATCTTCATCAGGAATAATACAGCTCTGTAAATTGACGCTTGTTTTTAATTTTTACCGTTTTCCGTGTTCATGACTCGCTGAATTAAAAAACGCCTTCACGTAAAGTTTCTCCCCAAAAAGTAATGAAAACTTATGCAAAACCAACAATTTGTATAGGAAGTAATATATATATTGAAATAAATAGATAAATAAATACATATCACGTCATATTTTCGCATCTATTTATATGTTATAAAAATTAAATATATTATTTGTTTTTGAAAATATTTATAATACCTACATTTTTCTTCTCGAAGATTCGTTACGAGGTTCCCGCTTACAGTTTCTTATATTAATTTGTATCTTAGTTTTTGGAATAAATCCTCCCTTTGGAATGGAAGGAAAAATACGATTTCAATGTATTCTATTGCCATGCGCCTAAATCTATGCAATCCGGTTTGGCGGTTAAATGTTACGTAGGCGAATTTTTTAAGCATTTCTCCCGAAATCTGTTAGACCTGTGTTATATATATAGCTATACCGTAGATTGTAATAACTAGGATAGAAAATAATTAAATCACAAAAATAAACTATTTAGACAAGAGGACCTAGAGATTAATTTGTTTATAAATCCAAAGTATCTAAATGAATATCTTACATTTTCTGGTACACTTATTGTAGTCCAAACTTGGTGTCATCAGACAAATAAAACTATATGTGATCAGAGATATTACGCTAAATTTTCATCTGTAATTTCTTGTTTTCCTTTAATTCAGAGCAGATGAGGTTCCAAGTCCATAACGAAACTTAGTGCTCAAACTGCTGTCAATAATGTTCATATTAAATATTTTCTGATTTATAGGCCGTTCTACTATTTATAAATGATTTCTACTAATATTCTCCTCTGGTTTGTGTCTCGTTTTAATATCGTTGACACGTGTATATATCCGTTGGCGAACGACTTTAAATACTGTCGAAAGATTGGTCTTGATGTTTTCAGTACTCTAATTACACAGAATTATATTCCAAAGCTACGAGAAGAATTATCCGTTAGAAGAAACTGAATGATGATTCGGTTGCGTCTTATGTTTCAGGAAATTTTTAAGTTAATATAATTTTAATAGTAAACATATTTTGAGGTAATAAAATTAGTACATTTATTTTATATTACAAAATGATTTATTTACTCGCCTAAATTATTTATTGGTTAAGAGTGATTAGGTGCTTTTAGCCATTTGTCTAAAAATATATGAATCTGTTGAATAAATTCTTATTATTAAATTAAATAACAATCTTTTAAGACAGAATGAAATTTTGATTAATTTTTTAAAGTATCTTAAGGAACAAATAAAAGTCATGTAATTAATTTAAACAGAAAAAAGTTAATTTTGGCTTTACCTGAAGTGGTTCCCAAGAAAGGAACGACACGGTGTGCTATGCCCAGTATATTTTTAATTTATTTTAAATTAAAGTTTAATCCTTACTAATTTTATTTTACCGACATCAGATAATCTTGACCATAAATTAAAATAACTGGAGAAGCTAAGGACCTGTATTCCACACGAGAAAGTGGAGAAATAAAGCGCGTCCTTAATTGTACGCTTCAATGGACTTATAGTTATTCTAAAAACAAAATGGTTGAATAAATCAGATATTTTTACTAAAAATTACACAGATTTGCAATAAGTCGTCCTAACTAGTGTTTTCAGAGTACAACAGTTTTCCTAGCGTTTTCTATTATGGTCACATTATATTTCCATTTTATAATTTTATTTCAAAAAGCGTTCTGAAATTTTAGGAAAACACGTGATTTCTTTACTTAAGCACTTTCGATAAATTATTACTTTAAGTTCGATATCAAAAGCTAACCTTAAGTTACAAGTCCTCAGATAAATGAAAAGCGAGTCACTCCAGTAGGGAATTCCCTGACATTAATCATAAAATATCTGCAGTCTTGTAAACATTGAAAAAAACTTCGGCTATTGTTAACATTATTGTCGAATGTTCCTTATTCTTTTCGCTTCCGGTATTTACTGTCCCTCTCTTTCGCTCTCATCCATCATCCTTCAGCCACGTACATCCTTCACCTGCCATTAAAAGCCTTAGAAAATCTGACGGTCATTTATCAACCATTTTGACACAAAGATTTTTTTTCGTTGGCCACCTTTGAAAATCTTCTCAATTAAAATTATTTATGAAGTTTTGTTTTTTAAAAGAAAAAATAATAATATGTGATTTTCGCGTATTAAAAATCAAGATTCCTTGCAGGTTTTAATCCGGAATAACTTAAATATTTCTTTGATGGTAATTCATTTTGAAATGTTGATTTATCAAAGAAACTGCTTCCTTCTGTATTAAATATATTATTAATCTAATTTTGATGTCGTTAGGGTTGACTGTAATTAATATTAACCATGAATTTAGCTGCGTATTGGATATCCAAAATGGAGGTTAGAAACTGTATGCACGGCTGAAGAATTTTGCATACCAGAAATTCTGGACGAGTGTCAGGAATTATTTCTCAGTATTTACGCGCGTAGTGAGTTCCGTTGTTACTAATTACTTATTTTCCGTTACTCCACGACCGTTAGACCACGAAACCGTTCCATCTTTAATTGCTCCTCCAAGGAAACGATATTTGTCTACACTTTCATGTTAATCGCTGACAAAAGACCTTAAAATGTAAGACACGGCGTTAATACATCCAGAGTTTCGGTTTATGATCAGTATTACAGTCGTACCTAAAAAGATTTTTAAAAAAGGTTTTCCAGATCAGACATTATTTACCTAAATTTAATTAACAAGAACGTTTCGGCACATATGCATGCCGTTTCCTGGATCTCCTCTTATAGAGGAAACAATTACAAAACATTAGAATCCCCACTTACGAAAATATTAAACTAAAACTTAAAATTTATAACTACTTAATACAAAATTTTATATACGGAAGAAATTACCTGACGTGGTTCCCAAACGTCTGTAATTGGCCATCAATTTAATACTATTTATATTTTCTCTCCCTTTAAATCTATATTATATTATAGTCTAGTACGTTAATTTATATTATACTGGCCAATAAATAAACAGTGGCCCATAAGTTTATATGAAATGTAATGTAATTTTATATACCTTTATTCCTAAATTACTTAATTTAATTTAAATCAGATTCAATATTATGTTGCTGAAACTTTGTGATCAGATACTGACTTTGTGAGTCTGATTTAATTTCTCTTTAAAATTTAAGTTTTTTATTTTATATTATAATAAGTAGGGATGATAATTCTTTCAAAATATTTTTCCTGTGTATGAAGGAACCGCGAACATATGCCGAAACGTTACTGTTAATTATATTTAAGAAAGTGAAGGCTGTGAAATGTTATATTGTGCTATATTGTGTTTATGTAAACTATTGACACTATCTTTGAAGCTTTAATTCGTACTGTATTAGTATTTTTTGCCAATATAATGTTCCAGTTATTTTTAGTCAATTCATGACCAATTATTTGGCAGTTGTATGCTGTGAATATGTGAGTAATTTGAATTAATCCTCTTTCATGTTTGGTAGAGACTCAAAAGGATGATATATATGTGTATCTATCTATGATCTGTTAAGCTTCCGTTAAAAATAAGGCATGTAAAGGAATTCTATGTCTCAGAAAAAGACAACTTCTGTAAAAGAAATTTGCAACTCATTACAGTAACCTTCTGCTTAATTTTTGTTTACTTCATAGACAACTGAGCGGCGTAGATGAAACATACGATTTCTTAAAGAAAGGAAAATAACATTTTTATGGGAAGTTATGAAAGCTTTTAGTAGTGACACACGCTTCTAGAATTGTCAAACTGTGACAGAGAGAGAGAAAAATCAGTGGGACGGATTCTTAACTAGCGTTGGACTGATCATTTTGCGTACCAATAAATTAAAATACATGTTTGATGAATTGCGATTTTTGTAGTAATAACTGGGTTTTATCACCTGTAAAGGAAAGCATGATTCATAGATGGAGACAGAAAGACTGAAAGTTTGCCTTCGTTATGGAAAATCACAGTGGAACGGTTGAGAAATCAGTGAAGTGGAATGAAAATAGCAATTCGCAGTTTGGCACTCACTCGTTTAAGGAAAATGAGGCCAAGCAAGACACTATCGGCCATCAGACACATTCCTCCAAAACAAGTCACCTTCTTCCGGGAGCCTCACGCATTGCGTACACTCAAACTCTGGAGTATCAGCTGTCGAGATCTCTCAAGCTTCAGCCTCACCACAGGATTCTTCTCTCTCCCCTCGGCCTTGATGATCTTCAGGATTAACTTTACCTTTTCTTTATCATCATTTCATTACTCACTGCTTTGATCATCCTATTCTTCAATAGAAGTAATACCAAGCGATTCTTGCCTTAGCGTTTCCGTCTTTCTTCGTGTATCTTTCATTTCGTATTTTGTCATCAAACATATGCTCAGAGAGTTACTAATTTAAAACTCTTCATGCTTCAACTACTCATGCTTCTTGAATGAACTCTCAATCCGTTGAAATGTGCTTGGAAGGCGTCAGTCTCTTGTATCTGTATCCCAGTCCTCAGTGTTTAACTTTTAGTTTTCTGCAATACCGCCACTTTTCGAATCTGATCAGTGAAAGTTCGTCAAATTACCAGAGACAACTTACAACTGGCGAAACCGTTTATAAATTAAATGGAATTCAATATGTTTTAGCCAAATTTCTATTCTTTAGTCTATATAGCACGTAATTAGTGTTTTTTGGATTTTAATATAATGGTATTTCTAATATTATTTTCGGTAATTCTTCAGTTCCATAATTGAATATAATTACCTCAATCTATTTAAAGCTTAATATTAATTTCAACTTTGATGAATATTAGATAGTAAAACACCACCAAATTACTGAACAAAAACGTTTTAATTATTTACAACCATTTTGGTCTATTTCTGACTATTTCATTATTTAATTAAAATATTATTCCTTCCACGTTTATGGTAGACGTTTCTCACCCCGCCAGTGCTTTTCCTGGTATTTTCAGGAATATGTGTGCCAGTTTTTGTCGCAATCTTTAAACGTATTCAATTTGTATAAGGAGTTACAGGCATACCTATATACAAACATACATCCTATTTTATGATTTAGATCTAAATATTTATAGTAATTCATTATATGAAATCACGACGACTTTACAACTAATTTTCTGATTGCATCATCTATAGAAGGTTTACAAATTCGGTTTTCGTATGGTTCTTTTGACATTAGTCAATAGTTACGGGCTACATGTAAATTGAATTACCTGATTCATTTCATCCTGTCGAAACGTTGTACTATTACAGTTTTAGGAAAGTTATATTTGTTACTTCTTCCTATATAGCACAGGTTCACAAGCAGCAAATGTGATAGCAGATCTTCCCATACTTTTTTTAGTTCCGAATGTAATAATAATTAGCACACTAGAAATTAACGTAATATATATTCAAATGAAGGCTAATAAATAGAAACAAATTGACGACCAATTACAGACAACAGAGATTTTATGTATTCATTCGACGTTTCGTCCCCTCGTTAGGGACGTCATCAGGTAATTTCTTCAGTATATTGAATTTTGATTTGAGTTGAATTAATTATTTGTTAATTTAATATTATTTAAACGGCTTTAAGTGTCCTTCCAAATGTAATATATTTTAGACATTACCTGATGGTATGTTAAACAGACGTTAAGCGATACTTTAAGACAAAACGTTTTTTGACAATATTAAAAAATATTTTAAAAGAAATGAAAATACAATAACATAAGAATTAACGACCTGTATAACAGACATACAATAACATTTTAAACAAAATAAAAATTAAGGAAAAATATAAAAGGTCAATATTTAAGCCAGACTGCAATATTATGGAGAATATATAATTGTTCTTATATTTCCAAAATACAGGAAAGCAAATGGCAACGTTGTTTCTCAATTAAGGCCGACTTTATGCACACTGTCATTAGTCGACTTTCTTTGTAATTGCTCAATATTTAAAAGTCCAAAGTTTGGGATTAGGAAATTGGGAATGAGTAGTAACGACGATCTGTCATAATCACAATAGCCCAGTTTTCCGTGTTTGCGAATTCTCTGGCCACGCCATGGTAAACCTAAACCATAGCAATAATTCACACTATAACCAAATATATCGGCAAAGACGTTCATTATGTTAGAGATATCCCACACCTTTACAAACAAACATACTGTATTTGTCACTAAGGATGTACCTTATTGTAACAATCAATTTTATGAAATATCGTAAAATATATAATTAAAAATACGACCGTCTCAGCAATAAAAATTAATTAACATTTAGCTAATATAAATACAACGCTTCGTTCATCTTTGTGGGCTTGTTCACGTAACGTTTTAGACCGTAACGTTTGCTGGGGTTAATCAACGATACTAAATTACTCATAATTTAATTAAATTATCCGTCTAAAAATTTACCTGAAGAAGTCCAAAAAGATGGATGCAACGTTGTATTTTTATTACGCACAGGCAAGGAAGGCTTTCGTGAAGAACAGGAATTTGCTTACCGGTGAATATAAGGAAATCGTTGCTAAAAATGTTGGTATGGAGCGTGGCGTTATGTGGATGCGAAACGTGGACGGTAGGAATTTCGGAAAGGAAAGGAAAAGAATAGAAGCCTTCGTGCTATAGGCGAATGCTGAAAATCAGATGGGTGTGATAGAATCACAAACCAAGAAGTTCTTAACAGAATAGGGGAAAAGCGAACAATATGGAGGACGTTGACTAAGAGAAGGGACAGATTTATAGGCCACGTTTTGAGGGTCTTGTAGAATTAGCATTAGAGGGAAGTGTGTGGGGTAAGAACAGAAGAGGGAGGCCAAGGATGGAATTTGGTAAGCTGATTAGAGAGGGTGTGGGTTGTGCTAGTTATAAGAAACTGAAAAGGCTTGCGCAATATAAGTTAGTATGGAGGCTTGCATCAGACCAGTTTTTGTTCTGAATACCACAATACACATATTAACTAAATCATAATTAATTATTTTTTTGCTGAGATATTTGACCGTATTTTTATTTATTTATGTTTTAAAATAAGAATCCATACCAATTAAATACACACTTAGTAAAATAATTATTGAATAAACAATTCTTGGGTTTCCACCCGGGTTAAATGGAGTTTAAGCCATTTAACCCGGGTGGAAACCCAAGAATTGTTTATTCAGAATATACGCCGGGAAAACCTTCCATCTTTAATAAAATAATTATTATTTAGAGAATTAAATATCGACGTTTGTTGCAAACTCATTTTTAAGAGTGTGATTCCAGCTATTGTACTTATTGAATTTGAATGTTTTCCTCTCGTCGAGCTTTGCTAAGAAATGACGATATTTACAGGTAGGATTCGCTGAGCGAGGGAGCGAGGGTGGAGGAGGAGGATGATGAGGGGTACCGTCGTGAGAAGGGGGAGGGGGTTGCTTGCTTCCCCACAGTCGCGTGATGTTTTTAGTGTGTGAAGCTTTTATACAAACACAGGAGATATCGCTCGCTGCTCAGTCCATGTATGACATTACGTGGGTCGTTTATTTTCCACGAGACTATCGCCATTAAATATTGGTCTTTTATAGGATATGCCTCATAGGCAAGTTATATATACACTGATTATTCATACATTCGCTATTAAATAAATGTTTAGGTCGTGCGAGGATAGGAAAATATTTTCTTGGGTGGTTATTATGAACGTTGTATTGCTTAACTCCAAATAAAATTACTTTTGTACCTGCTTTAAATAATTTTTGTATTATATATTTATAAAAGTAATTATTTAACCACTTGTCTGTTTATCTACTATTTTCTGTTTGATTTATTTCAAACGATTCTTAATTCTTAGCTAATATTTGGATATTCTATGCTGATAACTTTAAAAATTATGCATATGTTTTAAAATCTATACGACTTTTTATGCCGACAAAGAATGTTGGAAATTTTATGAAAACCATTTTTTTTAAAGTTGGAACAATGGGCTCATATATATAAGGTTTTTTGATAAGGGTGGGTCAATATTGAAATGGAATAAAGCAACCGGTGTGTGAAGTATTAACATTTTGTATTTTATTTGAAATGGCAAAATTCTTTAATACCTCACCCACAGATTATTTTTACCATTTCAACATCCATCCGCCATCATTGAAAACCCTTATACAATTAAATGAAACTTATATATATACAGTAATATTTGTTTCTCCTTTTCTGGTTAACAGACTACTTGAGGGTGATCCTGAGACAAGGAACTGCCCTTTAATAGCATAGGAAGGGAATTGAAAAGGTGGGGATGTGCCCCTGGGCTATAGTTTAATGACCATACCCGGTGTTACACCTACAAGATATAAGGGAAAACTCTAGAAAACCTACATCAGCTTACCGTTTTAACATTGAAATGTTTGGTACAAAAGAAAATCATTAATTTAATCGATTTCCAATAAAATATTTAGATTGAATAACCGTTGTTCTGTATAAATTTGTTTATTTATTTAAATTCCGACACTTATAGGCTATGCACTATTTTTAAAATGAGAAAGATGTATAGTTATTATTATTTTTTAAATGAGTATGTTTGAAAGCTGTTGGAATTAAAACTATCAATTTTTAATAGGTTAAATTAAAATTTAACCGAAGGAGTTAAATTGCTTTCACTGAAGGTTTACTCTCAGGATTTGTTTTTATATTAATCAAATCAGATTTTGTCTTATAAATATTAAAATTATACCTGAAGAAATCTAATTAGATGACAAAACGTCGTTGTCAATTTGATATTTTTGTAATAATAGTATAAAGAAGTTTATGACTCAAGACCTAATATTTATTTACATTATTACAATAAATGTCACGCGTTCTTTCATTCTTAATACCAGTTGTGATTGCAATTAAATTAGCTATGTCTGTAAATCAAATACACTCAGAATTTACGACAATTAAAAGACGAATAATATTTTATGCTTCAATTGTAATTTTGTCACGTTGGTTTACTGAAACGCCACGACGACATCTGACGTTGAGGACCTGTAAACAGTAGAGTAGTCATCGACAGCACCACGAGCCGCCAATCAGCGTTATGCACTTTACTGTAGGTGGTGGTTCTTTTAGGGAGACGCTAAGGCCGACAAAAATTTGCTTTTGAAGTCGGGGAATATTCAGATTTGTTTCAACACACTAAAATAAATCAATCGGATTAGATTTGCATTGCGTAGACAGGGTTAAATTAAGGAGACTCAAGAATAAACAGAAGAGGGAAGGGAAACCTCAGCGAGGACACGTGAAGAAACGGTTCGAGAAAGGGAATAGACCGAAGATGAAAGATTTAGCAGAGGTAATTCGTAAACTGGGTTTTGGAATAGTAAAAAAAATGCTGTTATTCAGCATTTAGTGCGTAGGCGTGGCAGTTAAACAACCCTTTGTCTTTGGCGTATTTATTTCATCTCACGGGTTTCACTACCTTCTGTTTATTCTGAAACTTCGGTTTAATTGGGTAGAATTTAATGCAAAAATATTATTTTAACAGGATAAAAGTTAACTTAAGCTTCTAGAGTGATGAACATGGAGCACATTAAGACTGGAGCTGGATTGCTGCCGCCAATGAGAGCGTTCAGAAGCCACGAGAAACGCCTTCAACGACTTCAAACGAGTTCGGAACGGTTCAACGGAAAATTTTCGGTGGAACTCGCGCCCGGGCTTTTATCAGTGAAAACAGGCAGGTCAAGTCTCAATAAAACATTGTCCAGGAAACAGGATGAGTCCACGGAGCCAGCCAAAACAAGGGATGCACTTTGATCGCAAACACTGGTTGGTGATAGCTGAAAACGTTAGCACAGCACTGCTTCCGCAAACACGGGTTATCGTATCAGGAAGCTGGCTGTCGTGCTTCACGCGACTCATCTCCAAAAAAGGCTACACGAGAGCAGAGCAGAGCTGAGCTGAGCTGAGATCACTCGTTCCCGTTGGGCGCCACCAAAGTGTATCACGTCGTGGTGACACAGCGAATCTGTCCCACTCTTATGGGACCCGAACACGTGTAAACACACGAACACCACCTGCATCGTCACGTCTCTGCTTCTCTGTCGCAGACAATGTCAAAGCTTTCGACGAAGAAGAAATGTCGAAAAAAAACAAAAACATGAAAGAAAAACACTGCGGGATAATTTCGGTCCCAGACGGCGGCAGAAGATGGCCGCAGAAACGTTGTGTTCTTTTAAATACCTGACCCGGTTGGTTAACCGTGAAGATTTCATCCGAATTATTCACCGGGAAAGTCTACGTTCATTAAAGACAAGACAAAGTTGGTAGAATTCGGAAGAGGCACAATCACCTTCCTTGGCTCTGCGGCCCATTCAGGGCCTTGGCCTACCGGGTCGACTGCGTATTGTCATCTTGCATGACACATTCCGGATTAGGCATGAGACACCTACTCACCTAAAGTTTAAGAAATTCTGTTGTTGTTGATCTGATGCGCTAGCCTTTTCATCTCTACACTGCTCCCACATTCACATCCTCCCTAATCTGCTTAGCGGATTCCATTCTTTTTGTTATTATTTAATACACTTCCCTCTAATGCAATTCCAAACGTCCAAGTACGAACATTTTTAGCAATGCTTTACTAATATTGTAACTTTTATTACCCGTAAGTAAATTCCTCTTTTTTGCGAAAGCCTTCCTTTCTTGTGCAATCCTACTCTTTATGTCTACTATATTTTTACCATCCCTAGTTATTATGCAGCCCAAGTAGCAGAATTCCTTAACCTCCTTCAAAATATCCCTTCCCAATCTAATACCCTTTGTTATTCCACTGTTTCCCCTACTACATTTCATTACCTTGGTTTTCCCTCTGTTAATCCTCATATTGAACTCTTCCTCCAGGCCATATATTGTGGTTTCCAAGTATTCTTCTGTCTCCCCTAATACTACAATATCACCGGGATAGCGTAGGGTTCGTATTTCTTCTTCTTGCAGTATGATTCCTTTTTAATTTATTTTATTGCCTGTTCTATATATAGATTTAAGAGCACGGGTGACAGACTGAATCCTTGTCTGACTCCTTTTTTGATTTCTGCTTTCTTTTGTCTCGATTAAATTATTTCACAAACGATGTTTAAAACATTGCAGGCGATACGGATAATTTTATTTATTTATTCCATTATTCCTTGGCTGAGGAAATAGGATGTGTCATTACATAAATATTACAAAATAATCCTGTCCAACATTTGGGCTACTACACACCATAATATTAATAATAATAAACCATTTAACGTTACTAATGGTATAATATTTACTGCATGCATACAAATTATACAGGCACTACGTATAATATTTATTTAGACAATTAAATATCACCTAACAAAGGCTCACCAGGGAGAAACTCAAAGAGTAACGACGGACAAGTCACTTCACGGTACTGAACAGCGAGGAAATAAACAGGTGCAGGATCCGAAATACGCCCAAAAAATTAATAATTTTTTTTGATAAATTTGGGCCAGAAGGGAATTGCAAAGGGATAGCGGATATGGAAGGTACGGTATGGTAGCCCAAGTGTTGACTAGGGCCCCCGGGCTATATTTTAAGGATACTACCCGGCAATTCACCTAAAAGAGATGCAGGGAAAACTCTAGAAAATCCGCACCAGGTACGTCGGGATTTCGAGTACTATCTCACACCCATCCGAATGGCGGGAGAAGAAATTGCTGTGGGGTCGCAGCATTCCCTTCTCCGTGCCTTCACCACTTTCAGTAGGCAGTTGGCCGACTGTTCCAATGGGATCAGCGGACAACTCTTACCGTATGCCAAAGGTTTTCGACATGCACCTCCAAAAAGCCTTCAAGCTATAAGCTCCACAATTTCTATGTGGAGAAACATCTGCAAGAGATATCTTTTAAGAGAGAAATACGATCAGAGAAAAATATCACATGTAAACGACCACGAGAGAATATTCTAGAGAAACTATCCAGAGTTGTCTAGCAACGACTGTGGTAGAAAGGTTTACTCTTACGTGTAAAAGGCTATACGAGAACTATAGCAGCTCTATTGACATAGCTCTAAGCTCAGTTATCGTGGCCATGAACAGCCATGTCCATGATGCTATTCGAACCCAGAACCTCTGTGATATGAGGCACTTTCACTGACCACAGCCTGGTCGGCGCGAATATCAGTACATGTAAAGTTCTGTGAATTGGGTAGACCCTAATGACAATACGGAGAACAAATACATAAACAAATCGACAGGTTTACTAATTCTTCATGATTCGGAAAAAAATAAAATTTTCAGACATTTAAGTAAATGGTGAACTATAAGTAAATTTGTTTGATTGAAGCCTTACCTCCAGGATTTTTTTGGGGGATTATTCCAGTGATGGGGGAAGGTAAAGCTTTGGTTGTAATACCGTTATCAACAAATACGGTTTGGTAGAAAGATAAAAAGGGAGAAAGTTGCTCAAGTAAACTGATGCTGGGAATAGTTTTGTGCGTTTGAAGGAAAGTCATGTCAAGAATCAAATTATAATTATGAAAAACATATGGCATTTATGATAATATTACATTTATATATATACGGATATTTTTGTATTAAATAGTATGGCCTTATGAAAGAAATTTTTATGATGAAAATTGCATTATGTATTGTATACATCAGGGAAGTTACAATTTATAAATTGACGAAGCCCACGATTGAGAACTGATGGAAAATATATTTCTTGTCTATGCTTGCTTCGTGAGTCATTTTCACAGAAGAGGTAAACTGGGATTTCCGTGAAACAAGGACAAAAATAAAAGCACTTTAGTCCTTGACCCATAACTTATGCAGTCATACAGAATTTCGGTACAAGCTCCGTGCAGTTTTATTTTCATTCCACACTTTGCCCTATTTTTGGAAAATGGCTAAACAAAAATTGTTTATTTGTTTTCCTATATAACTGCTTTGATTCATCTCTTTCATCAAATCGACATGAAGTAGAAAAGATTTGACATAAATGAAATGAAATTTTTAACAAATACCAGATAACGTTATAGAATTAAGAAACACCTTAGTTGATTTAAAATTTTCTATTCTGTGACTCCTCCCATTCTGTAATTGATCCTTTCGAAGCAAATGGAATTATTAATTAAATTGGGATCTTAAACAATAGGATAAGTAGATAGGATGAATGATTGGCTGTATTCAATTATTGACACCTTTATTCATTTGTTAAGGAGATTGTCTATTTCATGTTAACAAAAAAAACAGTCTTATTAATAAAACTTAAAAAGATGTCAATCACATTTATAATATACACTCAAGCGTTATCAATAAAACGTTTCATTCAAAGTCTTATTCTTAGTTACCTTAAATAATACTTAATAATTCGAAAAAACTGAATAATGATAATAATTCATATAAAACGAATCAGTATACAAAATATTGACCAACACTTTTACTATGGGCTGGTTTAAAGCATAACATTTCCTACTAAAGTTCACCAAAATCATATTTTCATTATAGAGGCTCTAGTTGATTTAATTTAGTTAATTTTATTATTATTAATTTACTTTATTTATCAGTGGAATGAAACAATCAGTTTCACTATTATCTAATTTAAAAATATATTTCAATGTTTAGAGTGAAATAATAATGATTTTATTGATTTTATACTTTAAGAGTTTAATCTTAAATGAAATAAATTACCGACCAGAAACAGACAAAAGTATCATTTAGTTGAATTTATGTTTCGTCACCATCATCAGATGGTACAGATAAATAACTTCATTTGTTAAGATATCTTATTAAACTTTATTCTTATAAAACTTAGGTTATTAAGTAAATGTAAATTGTAAGTGTTACCACATACTACAGAATTTGTCTCTCACGAGAACCAATGGAAAAATTATTTTATTATTTTGTAAGCAATTGTACAAATTCCACTCGGGAAAGGAGAGACTGACGTCAAACAGTGACGTCATTTTAACTTGAATTCTTTCACCAGTGACGTCAAAGGGAATAACAACGGCCGATGACTCGAGTAACGAGGAGAAATGTTGGAACATTTAAAACAAGGCTTATATTCTTTTAACATCCTAAACTTAAATTATCTTGTGAGGAAATGTAACAGTTGGAGTTATTTTACTTTAACAGAAGGAAGAGAATGTTTTACAAAATCGTTTTTGTCTAATTAACTTTTTATATTTGAGGTTAGGGATGGCGTAAGCTCTTTGAAGGAAGTCCATATTTGTCTTTCCGTAATTTCTTTTCATTTACCAATTATGGAATACTTCAGTTGATAAGAGGTTGAACATTTATTTAAAGTATGTATTTTATGAAATGTTGTCGGCTTCAGTAAAAAAAGGCTGAATCGTACTAGCGTAAAAATATCTACAGGATAATTGACTAGTCAATACGGTCCGTACACTTTCACAATTTAAAAAATAGAGAAAATATTCGACTGGTTTTGATTTTTGACAGTTAATTTGATTAAAAATATATTTCCTCGATTAAAAATATTTATCAAAGTGATGATTTTTATTCCTCGGTTTTATAAAACGCGCACGATATTACTAACGGTGATAATTCGTAGTTCCTTCGAAAAATTGACCTACTGTAGATGACTTCGCACTCTGAGGTCTTATCGGAAGTAGAATATTCTAGAAGTCTTCTATGAGCTTGTATTTTGCGACGATAAGCAAGACAAAGGGGCAAGAAAATGATTCACGAGTTAGTCACCAGCCAAGTAAGTACTTTCAGATCCTTTTTAGAGTACGCTCAAATGTTAATATCTGCAGTCATAAACAAACAACAGCATAATTGGAAATTTAAATGCATTACCCACTAAATGCTTGTCGGGAATATATCAGTGTCTGTCGGCTGTTTAAGAAATTATAATTAGAGAAGAGCGGTTTTTTTTGTTGAATTTTTTTACGTCCGTCCAGATGTTGGTCTTTTTTGGCCGAGTTGTAACGTGAGCTCAAAGTCGGGATTCCCTGGAAGACGGGATTCGGGGAATTCCTGTAGCCAGCCAGAGCAGGTACCGGGATTAGGATTCTGCAGCAGCGACGCCGCCTGCTAAAAAAAGGAACGTGTACCAATGCAATGTTTTAATACCTTGATAAGGCGACGGCGATACTTCACTTCACTTAACACGTAAAAATGTCTCCAGGTAAATTCTAAAAACATGAAGCAGTTTTCACTGGATTAATACCTATCTTTATTTTACTTTAATATAATTATAGTTTAAAGAGGACGGACAATTTTTTCCAAACAAATTAATAAAAAAATATGAAATGAATATTTGGCTGTAATTAACAGAAGAATAATTAAAAGTACTTATACAACACTTGCTTCAATAAATTTTTTATTGGAAGTCTTAGACTTGTTGTTGTAGTAATCAGTCCTTAGACTGGTCTAATGCAAGCCTTCATGCTAACATGTCTGCCGCAAGCCTTTTCATTTCGGCATAACTACCACGTCCAACGTAATCTGCCTAGCGCATTCCATCATCGGCCTCACTCCCCTCACACTCCCTCTAATGCTAATTTCACAAAACCCTCGTGTCTTAAAACGTGGCCTATTAATCCATCCCTTCTCTTGGTCAACCTCCTCCGTTTGTTCTCTCTTCCTCTATTCTGTTTAGAACTTCCTCTTTAGTGATTCTACTCATCCATGTCACTCGCCTATATCACCTTATTTCAAAGACTTTTATTCTTTTCCTTTCTACAACTTCTACCGTCAACGTTTCGCACCCATAAAACGCCACACTCCATACGAACATTTTTAGCAATGTTTTTATAATATTCACATTTATTTTACCCGTAAGTAAATTCCTGTTTTTAGCGAAAGCCTTCCTTTCTTATGTTTTCCTACTCTTTATGTCTACTATATTTTTACCATCCCTAGCTATTATGCTGACGAAGTAGTTGAGTTCTCTTAACTTTCTTCAAAATATCCGTTACCAATCTACACCCTTTGTTATTCCACTGTTTCCCATACTACACTCCATCACCTTGGTTTGCCTTCTATTAATTCTCATATTGAACTGTTCCTCCAGGACCACGTTCATGCCATTCATTATGTTTTCCAAGTCTTCGTCTGACTACCCTAACACTACAATATCATCCGCAAATCGCTGGGTTTCATTCCATCTCCTTGGAATAAGATTTATTTTTCATATTCTCCTTTAAATTTATTTATAGTCTGTTCTATATATAAGTTAACAGCATGGGTGACATACTTCATCCTTGTCTTACTCCTTTCTTGATTTCTGCTTTCTTTTCTGGTCCTTAAATTCTAATTATTGCTGACTGACATCTACAGAGGTTATAGATATGATTTATCATATTATAAGTCATTTGTACACCTGATCAATTCCCAGAATGAGGACGAAACATGGTGACAAATTATTATGTTATTAAATGATTTCTGACAAATTTGGCCGTTTTCCAATCATTTTCACTTCAAGCGATTCTTTAATTAAATTCCATCTTAAAAAAATATTTTACAATAATACACATTCATTTAGTTGATGAAAGAGCATGTAAAGATTTTATATAGATTAAAATGAAAGGTCTTCCTTGATTCAATCTTCAGTTATTATTAAACTTTAATTTCCAGACACAAAAGCTTCTGATCGAAACGGCGTACAATAGAAATAATCTTGAGACGATCCTCCGCAATGGCTTCTCCGTCAATAGCACGTAAAAGTAATTATACAATTTACCGACCAAAAGTAAGAAAATAAATTTTAATCATGAAAAATCATTGGACAATTAATAGATATCAAATGCAATTAATGAATGCCTTTCAATCTGAAAAATATACTGTCTAATACTAAACACTTACAGTGTTTCGTCATAGTTTAGGACCTCTTCAGGTTTTTTATCTATAATTTAGTGACACCTCTTATATATATACTCGTATAAAATTTTGGTATCAAATACACATTTATACAGAGTAAGTCAAATGATGAACCCTATTTCATAAATTTATTCTGTGAAATCTAATTAGCGTACTGTAATGTGAGAAAAGCGCAAAGAAAGGGAAACTCTCAAAGTTTAGTTTCCCTCCCACGTAGTTTCATTTTCTACCGCTACGAGTGCTGTTCATTACATTTAACAGAATAAAGTTATGAAATCGGGTCCATCATTTTGACTTACCCTGTAAATTACTTACAATTTTGTGTATAATCTGTTCCAACGGTCAAGGCATTCGGTCCTTATATATAAAATGTAAATAATATCTATTTTGCACTTTGTAAAAGAATATATATTATTTGTCTCTAAATTCTAGACCAAACTCTGAAGAGGTCCTGAAGGATGACGAAACGTTGTAAATTGTTGTAATAAGTAGTATATTTACCCAACCTAAGCCATCTCAACTTTTTCCAATAATTCTATTTGATTTTTACTATAGGATTTCCAACAAGCCGCCCCGTTATTCTAAAATTGTTGTAACTAAATCTAAATATACCAACTCCTTTGTTTTTGAACGTCATTTTTTTAAGTCCCTCAATATGAAATGAAGGAACTCCATGTTTTCTGGGTCATGAAATTCATTCATTTCCAAATTCCAACCAAGTCTATTGTTCACATATATTCGTAGATCAGAGATCTTATGCTTTCACGGTGTAACCGTATGAGAAATTTTCTTGGGGCTTTCCACCCGGGTCGTTTAAACGATCACGATCGTCATCTTTGCCTAGTCTCATTTATCAACGTATGTTTTGTAAACGATATTGAGCTGCTTTAATTTTCCAGATTCCGACTATTGACCCGGTCTTCGTGTAACACTAACATACCTTGATCGTTCATTGTCTTTATTTTTTAATAAAGAAACAGCGTAGCTAAATGTTTATAGCAAATGACTTTTCTTTCAGTCCTTATATAAGAGTTTAGTGAGTTGAACTTTGGTATTATCCTTTAGCGGCGACGTTGAGTTAGTTCAGAGCCATCTCCTAGGAGCTTTATGTTGTCGTGGATGGCCGATAGTGGAGGAAATGACGTTGTAAACAACACGAAATCTCTCTGGGGACTTGGATTCACATCCGGGCTACGTGTGCCAGAATCACCAGATTCTCAGCTTCCGGTTAGACCGTAGTTGCCATTCTACTCTTTGACAACGCAGTGGTCATACATATAATACATCAGGCGCGAAATAGGGATCCACAGTCAAGGTAGATGACGAATTACAAAGTGACCAGAATTATTGGAGGCGTTTGTAAAGTTTATGAACTTGAACTGACATCATCGGCATAATTATCCGTTAAATTCCAGCTCCAACAGGATTAAGATTCAATCTCAGTGGATATATTTCATCTGCTATATACGTTTCGCCAGTAATCGCTAGAAGGAAAATATATAAAAAAAACAGTGTGTACGTTCATAAATTAATAATACTGTCATAATTAATTTTCAGGTAATCCATTTTTGAGTAAAGCGCAAGAAATGACGAAAAAGGAAGGAAGATCAAAGACAAATAATAGAAATACTACAAAGAAAAAATCACGCGAGAAAAAGGAAAAACAAAATAGGCAGAAAGAACCAAGGAACGAGGTATGTCCAGCGAAGTGCGAAGAAGAAATAAATTCCCCAGAAGAAGAAGTGGATGAGAAGGTAAATACAGGATGACACTTTCAAAACATAATTGAAAACAATTTCCAGTACTTAGAGAATTTGGTGACTATTTCCACCACATCCTGAAAATTATTACCAATTGTTTTATTTCATTGTACACATATATACAATCATACATATATTTATTTACGTACGAATTTTTGGCGTCTCGTATTTCCTCGATTGAGCCGTGACAATTATTATTATAAAAAAATTGTTAATTATAAAATAGATAAATCACCCATAAATAAAAATTAATTTTAATTAAATTAGAGAATTACATCTCATGATAATTTATAACACAAATTGATAAGAGGTATTTAGAAATATGAAATTTTTTGTTTTAGGGAGAATTTGATAATTGGAATGAACCTTAACCGGGAGTAAAAATAATTAAAGTTAAAATTATAACTGAATTTAAATTAAGATGTGTAATAGAGCGTAAATTTTTTGGCCAAAATATTTAGTTTCGTTTTTTCTGAAATTTTCTTATAAAATATACAAATCATAGTGATAAACTTAAAATATTAACAATTTTTTATTAATTTCAATAAATTGAGACTGATCAAAACAAATGGATACCTGCTAACATTATAACTTATGTCACAACCAATTTAAATTTTCAAATTCTTCAAATAAATTATAAAAGAAATTGTTCAATGATATCAGCCAATATTTTTAGTATGAAGCTAACTTTCATTATATAAGAACGACGTTTCGACCCAAATTTGGGACCTCAATAGGAATAATATTGACATTTATAAAGAAGGAACTTAAACGTAATGACTTTCTTCAAACAAAACTATAAACAAAATTAATTCAACCAAACAAAGTTATGTATGTTATTGAAAGTAATTCTAATAAGCCAAAAATGTTACAGAACATTTGTAAGTTAATCGTATTAAATTAAAATATTCTGAACCTGAAACAGTGAAGGTAGATTTATTTATTTTATTAAATTTTCAATAAATCAATAATTGTATGATATTATCACAAATGTTCAAAAACTACGAAACAGCTAAAGTTAGGGTTTTTTTGTCATAAGGTCACGACTACTACTACAACGTGTCGTCCGGATTTGTGCACTTCTTCAGGTAACTACAGACAAAACAATAGGAAACCAATTGATTATACAAAATTTTGTTAAAATATTAAATGCGAACAATTTGAATTACGTTATAAAAATAATATAACATTTTAAAACCGATTTAAATACATAAATAGAGAAAGAGGATTGTGCTGATTGGACTGCGTCCAGAGACGGTGATGAATTTATTTTAACGAAATATTGTATAGTCAAAATTAATTTTTACGTGAAGAAGTTCAAAAATCTGAACGAAACGTTGTATTAGCTGTTGTGAATTGTATTAAATACTCTTGAACTGCAGCCGCATTGGCTGTGCTTTTCCGGGTCGGTTGTTGACGTCTAACGTCTTTGTTTTTCTATTTTCTCGTCCACTTTGTACTGAAAGAATTACCTGGGCCACGGTAGTTTTTTGCGGCGGGGAAAGCACAGCCCAGTCATGTGCATTCCACCTGCGCGTTCCGTGGTGGCAGGATGCAGCACGTGTGACCCACGTGTGGGCCGCGGCGCTGCTAACTAGCGGACGGAAGCGTCCGACATCCGCCCCCTGGTCAGCGTGATTTATTCGGCAAAAAACGCGCTACCCACCTCCCCCCTAAAACACTGCTAACAAATTCCAGGGCAAACTGCGAACAACGTCCTGGATCGCTGCCAATTAACTGAGAGCAGACGTTCCGCGTCGCTTCTTTGTGCTTACCACGAACCTCTCACCTGGAGAAGCCCCGTCTCCGTCTCCATGGTTCCACGAGAAGACATCTGACCGCTCAAAAACTTTATTACGACTGCGTTGGATTTAATTTAAAATATTATGAAATTAATTCCAAATCTATATAAATATATGCTGGACGCTCCAGGGTGTCGTTTAAACATACTGCGACTAATAAGGTTTTCCCTGATCAGATTGCCGTGAAATTTTCGTGTTTAAAGGTAATCATTCAAGACAAGATTTAGGTTCCTTCATTACCCCCAAAAGCAGGTCTCACGTCGATCAGCTGTCCTGCGACTTTATGTTTGTCTGTTATACGTTCCTATACAGTTCATCCGATTGCCATGAAATTTTGAAGTATTGTAGTGTTCCGCTTAGAGAAGGTTTCTGTTGATCTTTCCAAATATAGATTCATTAATCCTCCCCATCCTCCTTCAGACATATAGAAATTGCAAACGGACAGACTATGACCTCTCATACCCTGTCAAACGTGATGATTTAGTTGCTGTTAGGCATGAAATAAAGCTTTAACTTAACTAACTTAGCGTAACTAACATTTTATGTAATTAATGATGCTTTTTAATCCGTTAATACATATGCTAAATGTTTTATAAGTCTCAGTTAAAATGATTGGGGTACGATATATTAACACTAGGGGGAGCACAGTGACAATTTTTGATTACGAAGGAGGTTATCCTGATGGGAAATGAGGGAGAGCCAGGTGGAGGTTGACTTCCTCCTTCCTGGTTTTCGTCTTTCCCTTGGTCCATGGCCAAGGTAACTAATTTAAGACTCCTGCAGGCTGAGACGACCTTGAGCAGTTTGAGAGGTGTATGTACGGGGGTCGAAGACCTTCGGCATACGGTAAGAGTTGTTCGCTGATCCCATTGGACCAGTCGGCCAACTGCCTCTCAATACTGATCAAGGCACGGAGGCGGGTTTGTTGCGTTCCCACAGCAATCCAGTCTCCCGTCATCAGAAGGGCGCAGGAGTAGTACCCACTAGCCCGACCTACCTGATGCAGGTTTTCTAGGGTTTTTCCCTGCATCACCTTTAGGTGAAACACCGGGTAGGATCCTTACACTATAGCCTGGGGGCCCTAGTCAACCCTGGGCTACCTTGCTCTACCTTCCACATCCCCCATTTTCAAGTCCCTTCCTATGCTATTAAAGGGGAGTTGCCTGTTTCAGGATCACCCTCATGTAGCCTCTTAACCCCCCCCCCCCCAAAAAAACAGAGACAATTTCATTTCTCGTTGATTATTTCAAGCTAATCTATTGGAAGAGACGGCTTATAAATATAATTGATTGTTTCTATTTTTTTCTGTATGTGCGTGCGTATTTAAGGCACCGATTCATGACGGTGGTTCAGGTGTCATAAAAGTAGGGGTTTAATCACGTGTTGACAAAAAGGTTACTGTCGAATTAAACACTGTAGGGGACTTGCACCCTGCTAGTTACA
The DNA here is from genome assembly GCA_034510155.1 of Eucriotettix oculatus. NCBI lineage: Eukaryota > Metazoa > Arthropoda > Insecta > Orthoptera > Tetrigidae > Eucriotettix > Eucriotettix oculatus. The sequence continues at coordinate 26,820,160 of CM067379.1, forward strand.
AACTATTCAAGATTATATTATCGGCTATTATACATAAATTACTTTATAATTTATCGTTACGAAGAATTCAAACAGATCTCGCTGTTTACGCATTTACGACTGGTGTCATGTATTACATTTTATTTACGAAACATTTGCCTCTTCTTTCTATTTTATATATGTAGATTGATATTTACGAGCCAAAAAAATTGATGACGATTATGAGATATAAAGAGAGAGATTTAATCGCCAGCCTTTTACAGTCAGATCAATATATTTGTGTGTACGAACGACTCGACCTTCGAATAGCAGTTTACTACAAGTTTTTCCCCAGATCACTTTCAGGTGAATGGGGGATGCGATCCTTAAACTACAGATAGGTGGTTTAAGTTAACGCTTGTCTACTTCGCTCTCCATTCCGACTCCAAACTTTCTTTCCCTGCCTAAGCTATTAAAGGGGAACTCCCAAAAATGTGGATTACCCTCCAGAACCCTGACTCTTTAAAATATATACTATATTTTTGAGACATACGTGTTACTTGCTCTTGACTTGTAAAATTCGAATGTAAGATATGTTTATTATGTTTTGATAGTTTATAGTTTAATGTAATATTAATTTTGATATTAAATGCTACAGAGTTATAAATGCGCCGTTTTTACACATTTAATTAACGTAGCCAGGTAACTGGGTCGAAAAATACTTACTTGTTATGTGATACATTCCCTTGGGATTTTAAATCAGCCGCAATAATTTCAGAACTTCATAGGTAAAAAAAATTTATTATTTTCGCTAAAAATTACAAGAACCATCTTTCTGCTAAAATTATTTCACAATCATCTTGACACTTTTTTTTAATTTATCATTTTCAATATCGAAATCGTATATTCTCATGTCAACATTTAATATAATCAAATACAATGAACTTTTTAAATCATCTCAAAATGACTTCTAATTTCGTATATATACGCATTCTCTAATATTATTTTTCCTAAATTGTTAACACGTGGAGCTTCGGTTCCTCCTCAGAGACGAAATCAACTAAAATAGGGACAGGTCATTTTAGGTTGAAAATAATATACGATTTTGTAATCGAAATATTTTTCTATATTTTTTTTCTGAATACATATGATTATGGCATATTTTCCCTTGAAACCTCTTTTGTAATTAAATTCATATTGTGTATAAATGAAAGGCAATTTATGTAGTGTGCTGCAGGTTTTATATGCTGGCAGTCGTTCGAACACACTACAACTTTCATAGTTTTCCATAAATTGTTCCCATGCCATTCATGCAGTCGCCAGGCAATTTTGGCAGATCCATCTTTTGGAGAGTTAGATTCCTTCGTGGCCTCCTTTCAGGCAAGAAATCCCCTACCCTAACGACATATAAAACTTTCAACTGGATAATTATGACCTCACGTGCCAATCATGTTAAACGAGATGATTAAGTTGCTGTTAAGTACGAAATAATGCTTAAATTTAAGTAACCAAAAGTAATAATAAAAATGTAAAACGTTTTTCGAATCACAGTGCGAATGATTACAGCAGCGCGTTATAATATAAAGACCATGGCAGCATGCACTCAATTTTCGTACATATATACAGCTATTTTTTCACGGTAATCAGACCGAAGAGATGGTTCAAAAATCTTCTCTCTATATATGTAATGGACCTTTTTTTCCATGTTTGAACTTATTTAAGGTACCAGTAGATTGTGATGGTGAATCATGACGGCAGTTATGATGAAATTCGCCTGTTATTAGGTAGGGGACGAGAAAAGGGAAATTTTCGAAAATATAACGCTCTTACTGATGGTTCAATCACATGTTGACAGAGAGATTATAGTTGAATTGCGGACTAATATAAGTGAATTCCCTGGCATTACCGAGCGCTGAGGGAGTTACTAATCTTAATTCATAAAATTAAGAAATTTTGAGTAATTTAAAAAAACCAAGGGGATGTAATACGTAACTGGCAATTAAAAATCAGTCGTTTTTAATTTATATTCGGTGGAGAAAAGTCCTGTCCGAGGCTAATGTAAGGAGGATAAAATTGGTTGCGCAGGTGTATAGAGGGGGTGTTCCGGGTGCGGTGACTGCGCGCAGTTGTGGCCACCCCCGCCGCGGCGCTGCAGTTGCGGGGGTGTGAGGGCTCAGTCAGCCCTGAGCATCGCCACGGGGAGGACGCACTTCGCTTCCACGGACTGGGATCGATACAACGCACCACACCACAAACACACAGGTAAGATGGCCCCACTTTCAAAACACTCGCGATTAGCCAACGTGTTTTTTTCCCCTCCGACGTCTTCCTGCTGCCCAAAACAGATTAACAGCGTGCAGACATTGTGTTCAGTTCGAAGCGACAACTCTTCCCGTCTGCATATATGGACAACTATTTAGGTCTTCTCCTTGCAAAGTATGGTCTCTATCCAATTTTTTTGGAAACTATTATACATTTTTGTTGTTATAAAAAAATCAGTGGCGGTTTAAAGGGGGATGTATCTTGTCGCGGCGCTGCTTTAGTGGGTCTGGAAGAAAGTAAAGACTTGTCAAATCTCCCGGAATTGTGTCTTGCGTATTTTTTTTTAATGTCGCAGATTATTTTATATTTTTGAAAAAAAAATTATTTTATTTTTATATATGTTCTTACTTTTAATTCATAACATTTAGGTTATCCGGAGTTTTGAAAGGAATCCTGGAAGCCGCAGTATTTTTATTGTGACAATAAATTACCCTGGCGACACGGTACTGTTGCCGGGAAGAATGTTTTAATCCTCTTTAAACTGCCTGTGTCTAGTCTTACTTGTGCTCCTACTACTATCGATTGCTTTAGAGATGTTGTCGGACGTTCTCAAGACTCTCCTCTCTGCGTGTACACAAGAGTGACCGTGTAAGATCTCGTCATGAATTGACTGTCACACATGAAAAATACGGAACTTCGTTTAAAATACAGAGAATTTAAATAGAATCCGAACTGAAGAAATTTGTTATTCATTACTCATTTTCAATATTTATCCGGTTATTACTTGTCATGTGTAACAATATCGGAATACGATACCCGAGAAATGTTTCGGGGTGTGTTTTACAATACAACTATTAACATAGATTAATATGGTATCTGCCACTCTTGTGGAACAGTTGCAATATATTCTTATTTAATAAACTGAAACTGTTGTTTTCAACCTACATCATATCAACTTTTGTCATGAAAGCAATTTTAATAATTTATAGCTTTCAGTCTGTGTTTCAATTAAATTCCTCAATTTGTCAACACCAAATATTTATAGATAAATTAAAGGACCGCTTTATAGGCAATTTAAAATAAAACGACGTTTCGTCCAGAAATTTAGGGCGTCATCAGATTTAAAGGGGAGAAAAATTATCGTCAGGTTTTAAATTTTTGCAATATTTTATATCGCGACCTTCAATTTTTAAGAAGTTACATGTATAGTGGGAATACATGAAAAACATCTAAAACCTGTAGACATTTGATTGACTCATTTTTACCTGATGAATTCACAGCTGTCTGGACGAAACGTCGTTGTAGTTAAATGAAACTTGTTAAATTTGTTATAAACGAAACTTACGTAACCATTTTCCAGTGATTTTAAATAAAAAGAAACTTCGAGTAAAGTTTTAGTAATATATTTTTAAAAAATAAGCCTGTGATTGCACAGACTTGTGTCGCTGTTTCTTTACACGTACATCGTTTCAATACATATAATTTTCATTGCTGGTTAATTGCGATGGTACTTCAAATTAAATAAAATTATTACTCTTGTAAACTGGTTTTTTGTTGTTATGAAGAAACTTACACTGTAGCATTAAATTTAACTCTGTTTCAAGAGGTATTTGGGACTCGTTATTTTCACGCTCGACTTTTGTAAGTCCAGAAAAATCCAGTTTTCACCAAAAAATTAATTGCCAACGAATATTTCGAATCATGTCAGTTGACGAAGGGTTAATATATCTCCAACAACTTTTCATGTAAGATAACATTATTCTTAATTTGTTTTTAAATGAACTATTAACATCTTAGAAGAAAACCGATCGCATGCTTCTAGAAAATTGTTACATTAAAAGAAATTCACAGTCATAATAAGTTGGCAGTTTTTGCTAATAAATTTCTTTCTATAAATGATAAGCATTTGAGACTTTTTGTTGATAATATCTGTTAATGTTAGCAATTTTAGCGTTTGTGAAAACTAAGGAAAATCCATTGCGTCCGTACTTACTTCTGGTTACTCGCCCCACACAAATCCTATTTCCCCGCACCTATAACCTTGAATACGAAGCAGGAGGAATGGAACCTGATGTCCTATTCTATTATTTTCTAAAGACGTTTTTCACTATTTTTGGGGAGGAAAACGCGTCCACGCTCGCGGCTCCTAATTTGAAGCTAATGGGAATAGCTGACGGGCTGACAAACAATTTTTGAAGGATCATTTAAATTATGTCCCGGGCACCGGGCAAGAAGATATTGCCACTCTTCAATCCAAGTTTTGTATGCCACTGATCTTTGAACCTCTTCGTTGTGTTGTACAAATTTGAAACCGTATTTATGCTACATTTTTTAGCTTCAGTTTAATTGCGTGGTTAACTGAGATTCAAGCATGACACTTGGTCGACTTTGAACATCAATCATAAATAGTTTTAGGTAAGTCCCTGCTTCGTTTGATTTCACGGAGCGTCTCGGGGCTAAATTATTCTTCTTTTATTTGTGATTATCCATATGGCTTATATACGACGTCGGTTAAAAGGGTTAAAAGTTATTCGAAAACGTGATAATGGTGGAAATATTCTAATTAAGTGGACCTCCCGCAAACTTGCAACCAGGATCGCCTTGATGCACAATTAAAATAATTTCATTTTACTGTAAGACGAGTTCATCATCCCAGGAAATTTTTCGCTGTAGTCAGAATATCTTCTAATTTCTCGTCATTTTGATCTCGTCTGTAACACACACGCATTAAGGGATGACGACGTGAAAGAATCAGAATTTGTTGGTTTCCCAAGTCTTCGTATACAAATCTTTTGTCGTTTTTTTATAGATATTACTAGAGGTGGTTTCCGGTCGCAAGGAACACTTGTACACAATTTGGTGGAAATTGCTCCACGCGTTCAAATTTTCATTAAGAGCTGTGAACATAATACTCTTTTATTATATTGATAAAATGAAGATATTTTAGTAAGGACGAATTATGTGAAAATATTCTGTCTATGGATGGGGGAACCAACCAACAACAGGACATTACCAATGTAGTCTGGTACACGTGGTTTTCTACAGGGAAAGTTCCGTCTTGTTTGTCTTTTTCATTCCAGGAAGTATCTTTCCCCATCTAAAAATAAACAAGTTTGTTAGTGAGAAGAAAATTACGAATCGTCAAACCGACAAGGGCAAAGAAGCGTATATATATATATATACGTCCAGAAAAGGGGGTGGGTTATTTCAAAATGTTCTACCTAAAGTGAAGCTTTTCTGCCGATGATACATTACTTTTACTCTAAATAACTTGAATTTATAGGTGCGTGGAAGATCATAATCTCGTTTCCTTTTCTGAAATTGGCGGAGAGTTCCTCTTAATTAGGGCGTTTCCGCCATTATCAGTATTTCGAGCAATTTGTACACTCGTCGGGTGGAGGAGGGGAATTCCTTATGAAATAAATAAAACTTATTGTGGTCCATCAGTCGGTTTTTTTTCCCTCTGCGGAAATCTCAGGTTACACAAAAGGTATGACTAAGCAAATCCAACAAAAGGAGTAAGGAAACTAGCTGCTGTGAGTAAACAGTTCCATATAAAAAATATCATTGTTTATTCCCCTCAATAAACCTGTCTTTTGTTTCCTAAAATTTAGTTACGAAAGGCTGAATTCCAAGAAAGTGCCTCATCTACAACGTAGTTATGAAGGCAAGTTGGTTGAGAAATCAGCAAGAAAATGGTCAAAATACAGGATTCATTCCAGGCATATATCTGTTTTCATTTTTTAAGTGCTTTAAAAAACAACTGATTTCTTCTGTTTGAGTCGAATAACGAACCTCGGCTATTTAATTAAAAACACTGACTGGCGTGTGACGTCTGTTTCTTTCTATACATTTGTCTTAAGGGTTGATGCAAACGGGTTACACGTGGAACTGCTGGAAAAGATGAGTAACAGGACAGCAGCGGAGGAAAGGAACTCGCCAAAAGATTTATCCCAAATTACACACACGGGTATTTACTGTTTCGTTTCGAAGCTAGTAGATAAATTAAATTTTTAAGTCTGTTGTATACAAAAAATATTATGCATTTAACGGACAGTTGCAAAGAGTTTATTTAATTAATTAAAAAAAACATAACCAATGTATCGGTCGATTAAGGACAGTCTTCCGGTTTCTCTTTTGGAAGACGACTGCTTTAAGTCCTAATGAACCTTGGAAAACGTTCATATTTTTTAAATTATTAAGTTGCGTTAAATATGTTTTAACATTTGATGCTGATTGGAAAAAAACTAATATAGGTTACGAAACGTTGTTTCTTTGTTTTAATTAAATGTACTTACCCGAAATTGGTCATTAACTGCATTAAAATAAATATTTATTCTTCAGAGAATAAATTGACGAATGTTGGCTAAACGTTAATTTAACGCAAAATACTATCAAAAATACAAAAGAATCCCTAATAGTGTCTATTCGGTTACCTAAATTAATTCAACTGTAAAAATAATGAAAAATTGTCCCAAAGTTTCTAAAGCTAAGGGAGAACGCATTTTCCATAAGGGTAGTTTTCCCTCTCCTTTTTTTCTTAAAAAGAAACTTTACGAAAATCCATCGTATTTGGTTAAGTAATGAGGTAAAATAAGAATATATAAAAATATTGGTACATGAATTTTCATAAATCAAATATCGTAGTGATAATGCCACAAAAGTTTCACTCGTCATTATATTTCCTCGCAGAAATATTACCTTGAAAGAAAGTCCATTTACAAAATATTATACTAAATTGATATATTATTTTACTTACAAGTTTTGATTGATATTTATTAAATATTTTATGTTAATTGAATTTAATGCAATAAAGCATACTAGTAATTGTTCATTACGTATATTCGTGTCAGGAATTTTCTGCAGGGCAGAGGGTTTGTTGGAGTTTAAAAATAATATCTTTGATAGTATTATTAACTGTGTTGTAAATGAAGCAAAAAATAAAACAATTGTTGACAAAAAAGAGTTTTGTTTGACTGAAAAAAATTATTTTCGTAAGTCCAAAAGTAATCTGATTTTTTACAGGTTCATTTCTGGATTTTCTTACAACTTTATAGAATTTTTTTCAGTGATAGAAATAATTGTAAAGCATTGATTATTTTGTCAGCGATATTTTAATCCATAAAAATCGTACCACAATTAATGAACTGCGCTATAATTTAATATTTTACCGTTTACGAACATCCTGTATTAAATGGCAAAAGAAACACGGGATTAAACGTGAAAAATCGTAAAATGAATTCATTGACGGATTATTGCATATAGGACCATATAAACCGCTTAGATTAAGCAACATAAAATTACAATTTCTTTGTATGCCACTGTAGGGGAAATCATCACATTCTTCGAAACGCCATAGAACTCGTGGAGTTTAATTTCAACAATCCGAAGGAACAACTGTCTTAAAGTAATTTTTTTATATTCTCTACAATTATTGATTCTGACTTTACTGCATGTTGTTCCCCGACGACAGAGTTTCTTCACTTTTCGAAACGCCTGAATACTCTGTTCTTCCACTCCATATATTTTATTTGTATCCACTTTTTGTTCTGGACGATTTATTACTTGCTCGCTCAGCAAACCTAAACTTTCTTGTCTCCTGTTATCTCTTCCTCTCAGTTTCTCTGTTTTCATATGTATTGTTTGTCCTTCGATTTTTTTTATCTAGCTTTACTTGGTCTTTAGGTATGCACGAAAATATAGTAAGTCGCCATTGCCAGAAAATAATTTCAAAACCAATATATAAGATGTATTCGGGAGGCAAAATGTTTTAAATCACTTGCGAAACTACGGTTCAGACGGTCTTGAAGTAGCTCTTTATCGTAATTCACTCTTTTTTTTTCACGAATTGCTGTGTTAAGCAGCTGAAATCAACTGAGCTGTACATTACCAGAAAATTAGGGGAATGGAGTAAAGAAGTGGACCGTATCCGCCATTGTGCTTTATATCGATTTTTGGGAGGGATTCAGGGGGATTGACACCAACAGAAATCCCATATAAGAGAGGGGAAAATGTTGCAAGGGGAAAGTAAATACGTGGCACACGACTTGCAGGCAGTCGTCGTGGTTGATAGACAAATTCAAACCCTTTATCGAAAATGTTCAAGCTTTCCCTGTTTACTCATTTACTGTACTTTGATTTGTCAATATCATCGGTTTGTCGTTATCTAAAAGTCGTCGTTAATAAAAACACGTGATGATGAATCTCATCACCACGGTGTTTCGCCATTTTCTCTCGGAGCATCTTGTAGAACATTCCAGAAGCGTTCATAGTTTTCAGAAATCGTGAAAATTATAAAATGTCCCATTTTGTTTGAAATTGTAAAGAAATTTGACAGACTCTGGTCCTTTTTTCCCCTTGATCGAAGATTAGTTCATGTTTTATAGTACTTTGGCCAGTGCCTAACCCCATGTAAAAGGTTTTTATAAATCAAAAAATTTTTATTGCACATATTTATGGAACTTCTTCCTATGTAGAAAATTGTATCCGTTTATCCATTTTTTATAACTCAATAGCACTGTTTATGCTACAGTTAAATGCTGAAAACCTTTCTTTTCTAACATTTAAGTCCAAATTAATACAAAAAGTGATGTTATAACAGCCAATTAGTTGACAAACAATAAAGAATTTTCATAGTACTTTTAGCAATTCCCCGTTAAAGCTCTAATGTACGGAAAATTTTCAATCAACTGGAAACTGAAAATAAAGTTGTCCTACGTAATAACTATTTTTCCTGTAAGTAAAAATGTTCCAGATACTAATTAAAATGGATGAATTATTAAACTTCTGTAACTTATTGATTGAACGCTGAATTAGGATCTTGTCTACATTCCGATGGTGCTGTAGATGTTACAAGTTTTTCAAGATGTAAATCAGAAATGTATACTTGCAGAGATTGACCGGGCATATTCAAAGTAATTATAAAGACTTTGAATAGTTATAAATTCATGGAATTAATCACTTCAGCCCTGCTCAATTTTTTCAGTTTTTCTCAATTTTCGACTCAATTGTTCTTTAATTCTCTTGAATGTAAATAAATGGTAAATTTTCATTAACAAGATGAAAATTCGTAACAGGCATCGTGAATGAGGCAATTCTCCCCACAATACGCTTACCTTTATTCGTTAAAAAATTAAAATGTAAACGTTCTAATAACACCGTCGAATTATGTATTGAATTTTCATGGCGGAGTGGAAATTTAACGTCTAATTCCATGCTGGAGCGTGTACAATTGGAGAAACTGAGGATATTTTATAGTTGCGTGTCAACATGTGATTGTTACTAACCTTTCTTTCCTGACCTTTTTTATTCTCCAACTCACTCAAAACCTCTTCTATTATAGACGATGGCAGCCGCACCCTAACTTATTTACAGTAAGTCTCAATACCATTGTCAGCAGACTTCAAAAACAAAATAAATAATAATTTCAATTCAAAATTCTCTTTTTACTATTACAACCGTAACAATTGCCTATGTAGTGTAAAAGTTTTAACAACTATTTAGGGGTTACCCATGCATTTATTTGTAGTCATAGACATTACAGTAGATAAAAGGAAGGGCCGTGAAATTAATATAGATGGAATGTAGACTCTGTGGCCGTGGCGTCTGTTTCACTAATCTCTTTGTTCAGTCAGGGAAATTAATTATAATGGAGGTGAGCAGAGCTGTGGTAACATTTGACATCGAGGAAGTTCCAAAGAGTAGCAGAATCGCAGCTACATCAGCTTTTGGATCGTCCATTAGTAATAATTACAGGGTGACGTAACACAGTTGCGAAATCGGGGAACTTTTCACGAGTTGTTCGAAATAGAATGCGGGGTTGGTTTATATTTGTCCCTGTTGGCAAAGCATGTGAAGTAGGAAAAGGGAAGCAAGCACCCACGGCTCCATCGCTGATAAGCAAAAAGCTTTTAGTAGGAGCGGAGCAGCGAGGGTGGTTGGTGGTGGTGGTGGGGAAGTCGTTCGTCAACACGGGTGCGTCATCCCCACACGCTGGGGAAATCCATGTTGTCGCGGGTGGGGTGGGGAGGGGAGCTTTTTTAATTACGAGGTCGCCGACCAATGGCGAGCCAGCTCCCCCCTCCGCAGCGCCGACCAATGAGAGGGAGGCAGTTTTTTTAGGATGGCTCAACACCGACGTCCTTGCCCTTGGTTTGTTTGGACTCGTCCTGCGACGCGCGGCCGCGGTGAGTATTTTCCCCGCAAGTTAGCCAGCGATAGGGGTAGTGAACGTGACGACTGTGAGTGCCTTCAATTATTCTACCCTTTCTCTCGGGTGACAACCCTTCCGATATATAGGGGTCCGTCTGGGAGAATAATGCTGGTCAAGTGACTGGACGATATTAGAGCTGTCCAAGATAATTAAACCTGACGGGTTTTCAAGGGGCGCCATCCGGAAATGTGATTTGTTTTCTGTCATTATCATGTGCTAGACTTATAAACTCTTTTCTTACCACCATTTTTCGTCCGATGACGTGGTCCACGACCTATGCCGGGAGGAAAGGATTGTCATCCTCAGTAAATTGATTCAACTCGTCAGCCTGTGGTATAGTTCTTTCTTTTTTTATTAACTAGCTGCGTTTAATAACATATACTGTCTCTGTTCTGTTAACATTGCTTATTAATAAAATTGTACAAAGCATATTTTGTGACTAAGGTTTGTTCCTAATACAAAGCTGCCAAAGTAAAACTGTAACATGATATATTGCGTTTACACTTATTTCATTTTTTATAGCGTGTTGAGGCTAATTCAGTATGGATTTTTTAATATAAAGCATTAGATATTCTGAATACGGTTTTTAATGTATAATTTTGTAATAGGTTCAAACAAATTTAGTTTTTTTTTGCAGAGACCTTTATTAAGAAATATTAATTCCAGAGTGAACTCTCGGCCTTCTAACCTAGTACAGTGAAGCGACAGTCTATTCCAGAAATTTAGTGCTACTCGTGAAGTAAAGTTTATATTATAAATTATAATTTTCAATCTTGCTTTTCAGATACGCTTTCTTCGTTTTACAGTGTTCCTTCTCTAAAATCCTGATATATCCTTTCTCATTAGTATTGTTCACATCACACTAAAATTATCTATCCTATTTAATGTAATTTTAAATTAGTGCTCGTACAATTCTTTATTTTACATTTCGTCTTTAGTCTTAAATAACTTACTGTCGTGTATATGGTATTTTATTCATATTTGTAATTAACATCAATTTAGCAGAGAAATAATGAAATTATTATATGTATTTATTGCAACAAATTCATGGTATCGACATAATTGGACTGACGTCTGTGTAGTGCCTACAAGTAATAAGACTTGTCGCATGAAGACTATGACAGAGTAAGCCATCGAAACGTCGCTCCATGTTCATTCTACTCTGTTAAGAGACGCCCAGAATTATTTGTTCAGCCATCAAACCGTGTTAATGTACTATATTTATTATTTACAGACTGACTTATGAGGCCGATAATAAATTATCCTATATAATACAAGTATTTCGTTTCTGTATTTATTTTATTTTACTAGTGCTCACATTAGGATGCAGTGATGTCGGATGTAATTTTTTTAAAAGTATTACACCACAAGAGCAACGTCTGTGATTTTCACTAATTTATTTGTCTGTATTCGGCTATTCCCTTTTTGTAATTTCATTACCCAATTTAATTGCACTTACTCATGAATTCTCTCAACAAGTTTGTACCAATTCTTCACTTGAAGATCTAAGAAACAACACTTACTTGAATTCAAGATTCCTTTGCAAGCGTTTAAGTTTACAGTCTATCAAAATTGTCCGAATTTACGTTTCTCCGGTTATTAAATAACTGCCAAGCGAGGAGGACGAGATCCTTATTTGATGCTTCCTCGAGATACATGACGTAGCGGAACAAATTTGCGAAGGTCGTCACTAAGCTTCCCTTACATCGTCTGTCGGTAAGATGATGGAGGATTTAACAATAGACGTCTCAACCAAGGGGCTGCTGTCTGAGACGCACTCCTCACTTATTCGTCGTGACTTTGATAAATGATGGAGGAAATCAGTTGTTGCATTTTAGACCGGCTTTCGAGGTTGCCCGCGAGATTTCTCTTTACTTTGCAAATAATCTATAGCATGGATCATTGACAGTAAATGGCTTGTTATTTGGGAAATTACAGAAAAGAAACTATCGGGTATTCCATCGGCTTAAGGTAGGAAAAATTACGCGGCGGCGGAGGAAAGAAAACATAATATTCCTATTTTTCTAACGGTAACAATTTATCAATAATTTCCTAGACTGAGGAAAACAAGACGGTAGGAAACCAGGGAAGTTTATTTTATACGAGGTGAAGACAACTTGCAAACGATTAGAAATATTTCTTGATGTTTTCACCCTGTAGTGACTTAGGCGGGAAGACTGCGAGCCGAGAATGAGGTTTTCTAAGCACTGGTCCGTGCGCTGGAATTTGGTAACTGGAGGGAAAACTGGTGAAACGTACTCGACCCACGCTGGTGGTCTTTGGAATCCGTGTTACGTCATTGTAGTTTTTCTGTTTGTCCTCCGTTGTTTTTGCCATCTTTTCTCAAACGAGCACGAATGTGAATTTAAAATTGCGTGTACTTCCAGAGGCTTGTCATGATTAATAATGGTGGCTGTGAATCGGCCACCATTATTAATCTTGGCAAACCTCTGGATCGTACTAATAAATTCAACTCGTCGTTTTGAGATATATTTTATTCATTTTTTATTAATTAGTTACGTTGAACAACAAACGTATGCATATCTCCCGGCAGCTCTGCATTATCTAAAGATCTTTTGTTCCGTTGCAATAATTTTAAATGCTCTTCAGACAGAGACATTCCTTTCATTAATAAATCATTTTTATGAAACATCTTAACAAGCATCCCAAAAAGTTAACTACAAGATCAAAGGTCGTACTCTATCTGTTACAGATACACCTTTTCTTCTTTAAGTTCCCAAGTAAGTCCTCTGATGTCTGTCAATATTCTAACGTAAAATAAGAAATTTTAAAAGTCGAAGATGATGTCCTAATTGAGCTAAAATTTAGAATCGTCTCAAGTTTGTTCGACGTCAGTGATGCATAATCATAACTTTACCTTGCTGTTGTGCATATGGTGTATATATATTACGTTGAAATAAACACACAAGAAGTATATGGAGTCGTGTAGAGGAGTTTGGTATTTCAAGCACGCAGAGACTAGGAATATTTCGGTCTGGGTGTCGAGGAACTGCAGACAGAAAAATGACCACACATTTTTACTTCTGCCGGATAAATCGTTTGTTAGAAAGAATCTTCAAGTATACGAGGAAACGTAGTTCCCGTCTAATATTTTTTTTCTTACAGTAAATGTTCTCATTACTGGAAAAATGGGCAGAGGTTTTAGAGTAGTGTGGATTTAGGCTGTTTTTGAATGGACGTAAATTCAGGCGTCTGGCTTTCTTTCACATTCCCAGAAACGTCTGCTTGTCTGTTTTTCTAAATGCAAGTAGCACGAGTATTCTTTGTGGTTTAGGCATTTTTCCGCGTTCTTCGTTCCCCGAGTCTCGCAAACACACTGTGAAAGTTGCTGATGACAATGGTGGAAGGGTTGAGAATGCGTTTTTATGGCAGCTGCGTCTGTTGGGCCAAGGTCACCCACCACAAGCTCGCCCTCTCCTGCTTTGTTTGACCAGTTCCAGCAAAACAAGGTCCAGCCAATTCCAGCTGCGGAAGGTCGCACAAAGGACGGCCGTACTCGACTTTCAGGAAGTAGGCCACGGAGTGATATTTCACCCCTTTCTCTCCCCCTCCCCTTTCCACGCAAAACCCTGGGAATAGGGTTTCGTACCCAAATCGGCAATAAGGGTTTCCAGCTGCACATTCTGGGAAATCGGGGCAGATGGTTTCATAATTTTTTCCAGTCAAGTAGTTCTTGTCATCAAGGTCGTCACTGTTCTCCTATCCTTGCATTGCCACTGACATCTCTTAATCTTTGTCTTTCTTTATCGGAAACTGTTATGGACAGTCCATCGACATCCACCAGGTTCAGTCAAAGCCTCCTTCGTATGCATCCAGAGGGACAAGTCTTGCATTGTTTCAATAACTTGGCAACAGATTACTGTTCTTGCCGCCAGACTACACTACCTCACTTACCAGCCCGACATTTCGTTAAGGTTCATCAGTTTCATAGTTCCGTTTGAACCACAAAAATATTCCCTGTGATTTCTTTGTTCCGTTTCCTCTCTTCACGGAATTACTTCCTCTTCAACGTTTCTCTAACATTTACAGAAGCTTTTTGAAGATAACCACCCGTATACAGTCTACATCTACAATTCCACAACACGTTATTTCAACTGGAGTTGACGATGAGTTACACATTGAGGATGATTATGTTCAAAAGTGAATAGCCGAAAGCCCCTGTGGACTTTGACCTACGTTGATTTTCGACTGTAAATAAAACCGAGGACTAGAATAGCACAATTGGTTTGTTTTTTCCTTATCATTGTCGGAATCCTAGGCCAGAGTGTATTTATATAATGTTTCCCAAGTAAAATCTCTTGTTTTTTCTAATGTCATTTGGCAGACTTGGCTTAACGTCGGGATAACGAAGGCTGGATTCAAAGAGGCTAAGGCGACGATTTTCTTTCATTCTACAAGAGAACCAAGGATGATATCTAGACGGCGATTCTCATTTTTACATTTTAATTATAAACATGAAACGAATATTTTTCCGTGTATTCGCAAAGAACTATCTAAACTCGTGTGAATCTCTTTAGATTACGATGCAGTTTCTGCATATGGTTGCTGGATGAAGGTTTTCATTTAATTAATTTACTCTATTATAAAAAGGACTAGATCCATTTACATTAATGTTGAAATGAAACCTTAATTTTAGACTTGATTTATTGATAATATTAATTTTCTGTGAGTCAATTTTAGAAGCTTTGGGCTTCTTCGGCCATATTCAGTATAATAATAAATAATAAAACAAATCTGAGTTCATAAATAGTGATTAAGGTTTGTGTCGCGTAAGCAGAATGTATCCTTTACAAGTATTGTAATATTTAGGGATGTATATGGGCAACGGAGCAGGAAGCTTCTCAAATTTGCTGACAAAAGGTTGAAAAATTACATATGGGTTTTACGTCGGTTATAATACGGAAAATTGAATGTTTTTGAGCAGATATCAATTATTTATATTCATAGATTTGGCCGGCAGTCTTTATAATGCTGCTGTGGTTGTCGCGATTGTTCCTAAAAAGGCGTCTACTTTTGTCGCGTGTCTTTTGTCAATATTATTGCTTGGAAATTTTCCAGCTGTTCACAGCCCGGCCGCACCCCATTTTCTTTTCTGCTCCCTCCCACCCCCCTTCTCTTCCCCGGGCATCTAACATTTCCTCTAGTCTCACCAATCACTCCCCCCTCCCCCTTCTCTTCCCAGGGGAACATTCCCTTATTATCGATCTATAAATACATTTTTTTTTCTTCCGTGGCGACTTCCTTCCTTTGCAGAATCTTGTTCTAATCCAGGAGGAACTGGTTTCAAGCCGGGTTTTAATTTGAATATGGCGCGTGTGTAGTTTTTCTGTCGCCTCCTCCTTCCCCTCCCCCTCCCTTCTATATTCGCGGCACGTGGCCACGCCACCCCATTTTGATTCCCGCACGCACACACGCAGGGGAGGGCGCACACCCCTCCGCTCTGTCTAGGGTCAGGAGATTCCTGCACGCGCCTAAAATGGCCACGACATCCAACTTACCCTTACCAATGCATCCGTAAAAAAGAAATTATTGCCTTCGGCTCAGTTCACTCTGATGAAATATTTCACATTACACGAAACATTTGCGTCCCAAATGAATACTTATTTTGTACAATCGGGAAACATTTCGTGGGAATAATTCAAAATTATGGGCAAATATTGCGAGGTGGAATCTAATTTTAAACTCATTATGAGTATGCATTCAATTCGGCCCCCGTGTTTGTGCGTTATTCTAAAATTAATTGATCAAGCTGGGTTTCTTTAAATGCTCGGAGAGTAAACTTGTAGATATTATGCCTTTTTTAAAAGTATTTAGGGAAGTAAAATATACATTAGTTACTCTTGGACTTAAATTAACGACCAATTCAGACAAAGCTCGTTTCTTAACAAATTACTTTTTTCCACATTTTTGGGATTTTGTTTTCAAGTAAAGGCATACACAATCAAGGTTTATCATACGTTAACTACGGAAAAGTTATTTTTTACCAACAAAAAAAATTCAGGTTGACTAATGTCGTTAAAATATAAATGGTTCTTTTTTGAATTGAGTTATAAATACGTAAGAGACTTGCGTTGAAAATAGTTGCATTAGAGGTCCCAAAAGACAAAATGTTGCTCCTCGTACTGCGTTCAGTTCTGTAGGAATTTTATATATAGAGGAAGATGTCGCAAAATTCATGACGGAACGTCCTATGAAGGAAATATTTTTTTTCCCCAATTTGAAATTGTTGTTAATGTAATTATTTTGAGAAACAGGCGTTTAGTAATATCATAACCCACACGCTCGTAAATGAAAGTCGCGCCACTGCTGGAAACTGATTTTATTTTTATGAGGGAAATCCTGAAGCAGGCAACTCACATTTAATAGCATTGGAAGGGAATCGAAAATGGGGGGGATGTGAAAAGCAGAACAATTATTTGACGTCAAAGCAATTAATTAATTTATTCATAACCAGTTACAGAGAGAAGGATGGAGCTTTCTATTTATTAGTATAAATTTATTGTCCGTAGTAGTTGAATTATATTGACTTAATAAATCACAACGAGTGGGAAAAAGTCATAAACGGAATAATTTATTTGAATTGAAAACGTTTCGTCCCACAACTTTTAGGATCTTCTCAGTTCTTTCTACAAAAAAGTTATATAATTTTATATACATAGTTGAATATAAATAAATAAACTTGGTACGTTGTAGATACAATTAAATTATAACAAAAATTTTCAGATACAGTTAGGATTTTTTTATAAAGAACTGGGGACATTGTGATAGTTGGGGGGGCGAAACGTTTTTAATTCAAATAAACTATTCTATTTCCGACTTTTGGTAATTATTTATAAAAAATGAGACTAATTACTTCATTATTAATGAGTCAATCTAGCGTGAAACACTGCCAAATAAATTTGAATGTGCAAATAAAATAAGGAATTAAGAAGTTGAAAACGAAAGATAGAGAAAAAAGAGTAAAATGTTTATTTTTCTTATTCGTCTGATTAGGAATAATTTGGCGCTGGTCGGATAACCATTTCATGGGGTCGCATCTGGCCCGCGGGTCGTTGTTTCCCCATCATTGGTATAGCGTGAATATATTTTTGAATTAAAAACAATTCTCTAATAAGTGATAATTTTTATTACAAGACCTTGGTGCTGTCGTAATAAAAGGAATTTACACCTGAAAGAATATCGATAAGCTCGTCCTATTATTATAGGGAAATTATTCAGACTATTGTTCGAGTATAATGGCATTATGACCGTCTGTAGACAATGGTTGACAATAGAGCGCCTCAGCCTCGCGTATTATAGTCTAGTTTTTTTTACACTAGGTCAAATCCCTCCCTCGTTCTCTTAGGTATATCCCGTTGTCGGTACACAATTATTTAGTTGCAAATTTGTGTGTCTGGGATTATCAACAATTCTAGCGCCCCTGACAATGACTTAAGACAATGGATTGACGAAGACAATGGACGACGGATTGGAGGTCTTCATTCCGTTATTGGATGTGGTTACAGGAGGAATGCCGAGGACATGAACGCCGCAGCAGCAGCAGCAGCCTATCCGATGGTCGGCGCCTACGACAACATGCTGGACTCTCCAGCAGATGCCTGGCGAGAACTCTCCTCCTCCGTCCACATCGTAAGTTCCTTTAAAATTGCTTATTAAAATCCTCTGTCCTATTTACCTGATACAGACAAAATTGTGTTAGCGAAATACGATTTCGTTTTCAATTAATAATTTCATAAACCAGCCATAATTTGTCAGTAATATATCTTAATAACTTCTTCAGAAGAAAATGTAATGTTCAAAGACTGCATATATTTTATATTCTAAAAAATTGTAATTTTCAATAATTCTTTTGACCGTCATGTTCATAACATTTTTTTTCAAAAAGAAAACGATTCGTCGTGTCATTTTTAAAATTACAAACATGTTCTCCTCTTATATTTTAAAAATTGTAAGTAATTTTCAATAATTCCTTTGACCGTCAAGTTCATAACATTTTTTTTCAAAAAGAAAACGATTCATCGTGTTATTTTTAAAATTACAAACATGTTCTCCTCTTTATTGCATTAATATTGGTTTATGACCAGTTTAGGTGCTTTATTCATTTACCAATAAGCAGTTTGTAGGCGTAATTGTTATCCTATTCTAAATTCATTCGCTGCGTTCGGACACTTTGTAAGACATAACACACAAAAGTAAATATTGACAAGGACCACAAGGATTGGTCGAAATATCTACTAATTTTTATGTTCCTATTTATGTTCAATATTTTATTGCATTCTCTGTTACGCGGGTCGGTAATGTTATTTTTTAAGACAGCTTTTTTTTCTGGCAGTTGAAGTTGCCTATAATTTAGAAACTAATCGCCTGCTATGAAATTGTTCGTATCTTAATTTTCAACAGATGTTCGTTAACTATTGAATATTATAAAGGCGCACACTTTAAAGTAATGTAGACTACGGAAAAAATTGTCTTCATCAAGCACAAGCGTTTCTTACTAATCCAGAAGCGACTTCTCATGGAATGTTGAAATTATTAAACGATTTAATAATTACTCAGAATTAAACATAAAAAGTCTTTCCTATGAATTATTCCGTACATTTTAGTTCTTTATCATACCGTTTTTTCTGAATAATTTCCTACCGTTTGAAGACTTGGGTGGGCACGCTACTGTACCGTTAACCAATCAATTACATTTAACTTTAATGTAACTCGGGTCATTTGAACTGCATGTTTCAATTTTTTAATTTTCCGATTGCTTCCTCAATCTCAATTTTAGGTTAAATAAAAATAATTGTGTCAAATACGAAACCAATAGCTGACTTTAGAAAACCGAAAAGACAATTAGTTGGAGGATAGCAGCAGCAAGTGTTAAAGTAACGGGAAATAAAGAGTGTAAATAGTGACTTATTGTAAACAGTACCCGAAGCCGCGAGAGAATTTAACAATGGGTTGTTGCGCACTCGTCATACGTCCACTAGGGGAACAATAGGTTTTGCAGTATTGTGAATGGAAACTGTTTAAAATAAATTGTGACAATAAGCAAATTGGCTAGGAAATATTTTGATAGAACAGAATGACAATAGTACGACGTATCCGCTTCTTTCTTTAGAACCTCCTCAGGTGTAAATTGAGACTATAAATTAGCGACAAAATAATTAATTTAATCACTAATTTATTTGTAGTAGTTTGACTATATTTTTATAATTTCCAGGTGTTTATATTGTAAAGAATTTAATGAAAGAAGTATTGTTTGGGGGAGGAGGCGAAACAGTCTACACGAGGGTGAATAGAAAGGGAGGGGGGAACTTCCGAATTCAAGTGCGCTCCTTGCACAAACACCGCGGTGGGGACTCGAAGTTAGAGTCCTATTAAAATTCAGTGGAAAATATTAAGACTTGTGTAATATACGAAGACTAATTAGGTAAAGAAGTAACGAACGGGCAAAATTAAATGGTAGAATAAATTCCACAGCACCTAGTTTGTCCTTAGTCTCACTTCAGCGACAATATTTGCGTGGTATCTATTTTATCCCTTAATTTTGCATTTAACTTGGAAAATTTCATAATAAATAACTAAATATTGCAACGCTGTATAGTACACAAAAACAAATTTATTCTGCCCAATTGTTTATAATTTCTGTAAGTTTTGGAATCTTGTGGCTTTAAATATCAAAATAATTTAGCCTGCGCCCACGCTTAATATTGAATAGAGGCCCGTAGTAACGTGGTGGGATAGATTCAAGATTTATTGTTTTTAATTTTGTGAAGGCATTAAAATCCTAAGTCTGTCTGCTTGATGTTTATAGCCATGGAAAAGTTCGTGTAAATATTGATATCGTTTCTCTTTCAGAAGCAGGAAGCGTCCGACACCCACGACGACTCTGGGATTTCCCCGGGCCATGGCAGCAGCGAAGGTCCGTCTCCTGACCGCGGAGGCCCGGGGGCGGGAGGTTACTCTGCGGAGGACTACTACCGACCCGAGGGAGTGGGCGAGCCCGCGCCGCCCCCGCCGCCCACCGAGGACGCGTCCGGCGGCCCGGGCAACGGAGGCGGCGGCGACGACCACTCTGTGAGCTCGTCGCAGTCCGATTACGACGGGGGCGGGACGGGCGGCGAGGACGCCCTGCGACGCCTGCAGGTGGCTCTGGAGACGTCGGAGGCTCTGCGGCCCGGGGGCGGCGCCGGAGGCCCCACGTTCCAGTGCCCGCTGTGCACGTTCCGCACGACGGAGCGGCCGCTGTTCGACTCGCACCTGGGCACGCACTGCGAGCACAAGTGTCCGGCGTGCGAGCACGTGGCGCCCTCCAACGACGCCCTGCGCGCGCACATGCGGGAGACGCACGCGCTGTCGCCGCCCCAGGACGACCCCGCGGAGACGCGCGTCAACTCGCAGGGACGCGTCAAGACCTTCCGCTGCAAGCAGTGCGGCTTCGTGGCCATCACCAAGCTGGGCTTCTGGGAGCACTCGCGCTGCCACATCCGCGCCGAGAAGCTGCTCACGTGCCCGCGGTGCCCCTTCGTCACCGAGTACAAGCACCACCTCGAGTACCACCTGCGCAACCACACGGGCTCCAAGCCCTTCCGCTGCGACAAGTGCCCCTACTCGTGCGTCAACAAGTCCATGCTCAACTCGCACCTCAAGTCGCACTCCAACGTCTACCAGTACCGTTGCGCCGACTGCAGCTACGCCACCAAGTACTGCCACTCCCTCAAGCTGCACCTGCGCAAGTACGCGCACAGGCCCGACACCGTGCTCAACCCCGACGGCTCCCCCAACCCCCTGCCCATCATCGACGTCTACGGCACGCGCCGCGGGCCCAAGCAGCGCCCTCGCACGGCGCCGCCCACGCCCGATGACGTCAAGCCCTTCAGGTAAGCAAGATTCAGTTTCAAAAATACAACAGCAGCACGTAATATTTTTGAAAGCAGAAAATTTTAAAACCCAGTTGACACACATTTGTAACACGGGATTAATTTTCCCCTCCAACGTATGTTAAATAAATTTAATTGTAGGAATAAGCCCCACATAATGTCGCACAAGAGAATGGCCACAATTAGGCATATAAATTTTCATGTTTCTTAATTTCCTGATTCCAGATTAAATCACACGAAATTTAGGAACGAAACGTACGAACTACTGTTAATAAATTAAATAGTTCATCTGACAAATATATAATAAATGAGTTTTATTAGCCTTTTTGTCTATTGTTGGTTTAAACTTGTAACGGAACTTCGCGACAAGACCGGATTTCCCGCATTTCGGCCGAACGAGTCATGGAGCGCGGTGTTATGTACAGCTCAATCTTCTAAGTTCAAAACAATGTTTTGTATTTTGAAATTTTTTTCCATAACATTTTACCCATTGTAATCTATTCTAAATTTCCTTTTAGTACCTCAAGTAGTATCAATCAGAGTCGAAACGTTGTAATATTTAAATCTAAAAAACCTGACAACGGCTGATGTAACGAATTTACTGTTAGTGAGAGTTAATGTTATTTTTTTTCAAACTTCCAGGTCGTTCTAGTCTCGAACAAACTGAGATACTGTAACTAATTACTAATGTGTTTTACTCCTCGTGCCGCGTAACAATTATTTTGGTTAATGTTTTAATATTAAAATGTGATGTGACGGTAATGCAATATCGGTGTTTGTGGTTTTCAGCCCTCCGTCTCAGTTCTCGCAGTCGCCCTTCACCCTGCTGGCGCGTCCCGGGGGTCTCCCGTTCCCCTACAACGCCATGCCGTTCCCGCCGACCACGACGCCCATGGCGCCGGCCTTCCCCTACAGCGTGGCGCCCCGCGAGGGCTCCGACGCCGTCACGCCATTCTTCAACAACAACAATAACGAGCACCTGCACCAGGAAGAGTCCGAGGGCTTCAAGGACTACATCTCCCGCGTCCTCACGACGACGCAGCTGCTCATCCCCAAGGTGCCGATGCCGACGCCGCCCCCCGTCGCGGCGCCGGCGTCAGACCCCCTGGACCTGAGCAAGCCCGAGCCCGCCGAGGCCCAGGGAGACGAGGACGCCGCCGCCGCCTGCGTCGCCAACTCGTCGACGACGACGACGTCGTCCCCGAGCAAGAGCCGGCGGAAGGGCAAGGCGTTCAAGCTGGAGCGCATCGCCATGAAGCTGCAGTACCAGCAGCTGAACGCCGTGACGGAGGGCGACGCCATGGACGAGGCCGACGAGGAGTCCGGCGACGACGCCCCCGCGCCGGCCTACAGCTGCGCCTTCTGCGACATCACGTTCCGCGACGTGGTCATGTACTCGCTGCACAAGGGCTACCACGGCCACAAGGACCCCTTCACGTGCAACGCGTGCGGCCAGCAGACGGCCGACAAGCTCGACTTCTTCCTGCACATCGCGCGCTCCCCGCACTCCTGAGCCTCCTAGTCCACCCACGTGCAATCATTACGGGTCTCCAATGCATATTTATTATTTATCTCCTCTGCGTCAACCAAAAACTAGAATCTGTACATAAGAAAGACTTCAATAAATATTGTTTATGTTGTGGGGTAACAATTAGTTAAGTGGATCTCTATTTTTATTTTCGAGTAAAGGGAAAATTCCAATCCGGTTTTAAGGCGAAAATCTTCACCTGTAGCTGTTACTGTTGGTCCGCATTCGATAGGAAAATTGAAACCGTGAAAGGGTTGCTAACAAATATACTCATGCGTGTCAGCTCTTAGAAAGGACGACGCCTCTTCCCTTAAGACTCGTAAAATTTAACCTGAAACCAGGAGTCTATTTATTTTCATTTCATTCCTAACGTCAAAAAGACTATCTAAAATGTTGCAGAATTCATTCAACTCTGTTACTTCTCACGATTCTGTTAATGTTGCTGAATGTGATTTGAAGAATTATTTTACAACTAGACGTTTACATTTAAACATATTCCTTAAACCAGAGAACAAGTTCTTAATTTCTAGCGTTATTATTTTGTATTGTAATATTTGATAGCAAACCTTGAGATAATTTCAGTTTTCCGGCCGAGGTTTTGCTACGTGTGCAGATTTTCACGGCAAAGACAGGAAAGGTCGGATTGGGATGTTTCCTCGATAAATATTAATATATTTTTTATGAAAGAGTAAATATATTGTGTGAGTGTGTTTTGTGCGGTCTAATGTTCCGTAATAAATTCCAAATATCATTTGAGAAAAAAAAATCTATATTTATAAAATTGTATTTTAATGAAGAATGTGGTTGTGTGGTCCATATTTTTGTATCAAATTTGACCTTATAAGAGTTGTATGTGATTTTAACATTCGTCATGTAATCGCGGTTCATTCCGCCTTAGAAGAAGAAACCTGGTCAACATTTGTTCCTATTTGCAGACTGAGTGTTTATACAATCTTTAATGAATTATTGTAATTTTTTCTCAAATAAATAGTGAAACTAATTCCGCCTTCAAAAGGGTTTTTCGTTTAGAATCCATTTTGATGGAATTTTTTCTACCCCTCCTGCATGCAAGACCCGACTATTGTGGAAAATAATTTGTTGTTCAGAGTTATTAAACAAAGGTAATGAAACTTTATAAAACTTTTGAAAAGAGACAAAACTTCAAGTTACTCCATTTCTCATTATTCTAAAGATTGTTCTAAATATACATTTTCGGGATTCATGCAGAGAAAATGTCGTTGAATAATTTATTAAAATTCAAACTGAATTGCTTTATAACTCTGAAACGAAATTTATTCCAGTCTTATAAACTACTTACGGATAAGGCGATATTAAGTTACGAAAAAAAGACAAAGAAAACTAATTATTCTTCAGAGAAATTTTCCATTTATATATTACAAAAAAATTAATCTTTATTTTTAAAGAAACATGAAAGGTAACATGTTAGATTTTTTGTACACAAAACAGTAGGAATATGGAAAACAAGGTTATTTGCAGATTCTGGTATATTATATTAAAGGTAAGTTGAGGAAAATAAATAAGTTCGTAGAAATGAATTAAAATTTAATGCTATTGATTTACAAAAATTTTGATATTCTGATTCCGATCGCAAGGCATATTAACATTTTTATTAATGTCTATCCCTTAAGATAAACTCTTCAGATAGATACTGAAGCGGAAAATTGTAAATATTTAAACTCAATTATTAAATTCATTAATTAATATTCCCCCCATCATTTACAAAATATTAAACTAAACTCGTGCAATTAGGTGAGTACTGAAACAAAACTTAAGACTAGACTCTAGCCTTTGTTATTCCACTATTTCCCATACTAAACTCCATTACCTCGGTTTTCCCCTACTATTAATCCTCATATTATATCTTCAAAATCTTCTTTTGACTCCCCTAATATCATCGGCAAACCGTAGTATTTTTATTTCTTCTCCTTGCCATATAAATATATTTTTAAGAAATTGGTTAATTTTAGAAAAATGAGTCACAATTTGGGTTAATAATAATCACGACAACCTCTTTTCTGTTAAAAGTAAAATTACAGTATTTTTTTGTTTCAATTTTAAATTGCTGGACAAATTTGTCAACAGACTCTTTGATGCGAATCTTATGACTAGAATTATGTTTCCTTGCAATACATGACATATTTAAACTTCTGATTACTGGCTACGCTTAACAACGCCACGGAGAAAAATAATAAATTTGGTAAAATATTTTACCAATTAAATTGATCTGACTTAACATTATAAATAAAATATAAGTGATGGCCAAAAGTCATAAATAAAAATAAATTATATTTCGTCCCCAACTTTTGGAACCTATAGAATTACATATACATAGTTGAATACAAATAAATATGTAACTACAACATTCCAAGTTTATTTATTGAATTACATTCATCCATTTATATGTAATTAAATAATTTTTAGTTGAATGAACTTAACATTCCCAAAAGTTGGGGATGAAACATTTTAAAATCTAAAATTATTCTATAAAGTATGGCAAAATTCCTTTGTGCCATGAGAATATATACTTTTCGGTTTATCCCTTCCTATGGTATTAAAGGAGAATTACCTGTATCAGGAACACCCTCATGTAGACATTTATAAAAAAATAATAGAGTGAGGAATGTCTGTGTGAGAAATCTCTCGCAGGTATTTCTCATCATTTTCATTGAGGGGCTTGCATTTGGGGATGCTTCGTTCTCTCTGGCTTTATTCGAGGTTCTCACATGCCGAGGCACCTTCACCTATTTTAGGAGGTGTATGGTGTATGTACTGGAGCCGAAGACTTTGGGAATTTCGGTAAGAGCACAGCAAAATCATCACTCGTCATTCGGAAGTGCGTGAGAATAGTACGCAGTAGCACGGCCTACCTGATGCAGGTTTTCTAAGGTTTTCCCTGCATCTCTTTACGTGAAACACCGGGGGCCCTAGTCAACCCATGGATGTCCTGCTCTACCTTCGACATCCCCCATTACAATTACCTTTTTTATGCTATTAAAGGGGAGTTGCCTGTTACATGATCACCTTCATGTAGCCTATTACTTATAACAAAAATTGAGTAACGTGTAAATCATTGATTAATTTCTAGACGTGTTTCTTTAATAGTCAATGTAACACCATTAATGTTTAAGATGATAGCAGTTTTTTAAGTAAAACCAATGATCTTTTACCTATTGAGCAGCTCTTCGGGATGTCGGTTGTCTTTTGGTTTATAAAGACGCGGGCTTTGGGTTAACCTTATCCAGTAATGTTCACTTGATAAGGCCAACGATGTGGATTTCATTAGTACTTAAAATTGTCTGTTTAATGTCCTTTTAATTAATTCCATTAAAATTATCCTATTTACGACTTTTAACCATCATTTGTATTTTATTCGTAAGAGTTAATTGTGAAGGTGTCTAGGTTCAATATAGATAAGGAAGGAGCACGAGGGTTGGTAGAAACGTCGAAACTATTGTTTTGATCGTCTGTAATACGCGTTGTTAATTCGTATGTTATTTTAGAATCGGGGGAGTTCAATCTTTCAAATATGTTGTGGTATTCTGTCCTGAGACTGGTCTGATGCAACCCTCCATGATAAGCCTTCATTTACGCATAACTAACAAATCCCACATCATCCTCCCTAATCTGCTTAGCGCATTCCATCTTTGGCCTCCGTCTTCTGTTCTTACCCCAGACACTTTCCTCTAATGCTAATTTTACAAGACCTTCGTGTCACCTTCTCTTGATCAACGTCTTTCATCTTGTTCGCTCTTCCCCTACCCTGTTTAGAGCTTCCTGGTTAGTTACCCTATCCACCCATCTGATTTTGAGCATTCTCCTATAGCACCACATTTCAAAGGTTTTCAAATATACAACAATTAAAGTTTATATTCCGGATTTTGGCTCAGATAGATGATTGTTGAATGTTGAATGAGCTGCAAACTTGTAAAATAGCGCATCACATATCTTTAAAATTTCTATTCAGTTTTTTCTGCTCTTTTGTTTGTTTGTTTCATGTATTGCCTGGAGCTGCGTTGGAAGGACAGTTTCCTGGTCCAAGTAGTTAAAACTCCATTGCGTGTTTCTCAGTGTGTGCTTGTTTGTTTCCCAGTGTGTGTGTGTGACATCGTGTGTCCGTGTTGTGTTTATATTGACTTTTGTCTATATACATTTTCTTTTATTAATTTATTTTAAGATTATTTGTCTTTAATTATGTACCTTATTATGTTCATTTTTAATGTATGACGTATCCTATTACCTCAATCGAGGACTAATGGAAACAACAATAAATCTAAATCAGAGATAAAAGGAGTGTTCAGGTGAATTTTAAAGCATTGACGTTTGCCATGTGCAAGTTCCCGATTCAGATGGGTGGAGGATTTCGAGATGTCCGTTAACACCGTTGGCAGGGCGCGAGCGTAAAGAGTAACGGCTTCGAGTTTCTGTCTTTGTATGAGCCACTCCCTTCCTCACCATCGATTTCGGTGACGTCTTCGATGGACGTCGAATGACATCGTTTGTCTAGCTTCGGCATTGCGGGGCAGAGGGGAGACTTCCATACT
The DNA here is from genome assembly GCA_034510155.1 of Eucriotettix oculatus. Lineage (NCBI taxonomy): Eukaryota > Metazoa > Arthropoda > Insecta > Orthoptera > Tetrigidae > Eucriotettix > Eucriotettix oculatus. The sequence goes on from CM067379.1 coordinate 26,847,574, forward strand.
TACTGTCCTCATTGACACTACAGCAATGTAGGTACTTTTCTCCGTTACACAATTATGTTGGATCAATGTAGCAGGAGACATTTTGCTATCGCCTTTCAGTGGATCCTTCAAGTTTTATATGAAGGAGTAAATTTTACTAGTGATTCTGTAAATGATGAGTATTTGATTTTGTTCAAGAATTTGCAAGAACTTGTGATATACAAATTTATAATAAGGGAGAACAAGAACGAACTTGGAATGGGGCTGATTTGGGGCAACTAGCAACAGAGTATTGGATTCTGTTCAATCTAATGTTCATGGATTTATTAACAAAATTTAGAAGGTACTCATTTTAATTTAAATGTTGCGGACAGTCTTTATACTTCACCCAAAACCAACAATAGTAAAAAGTCTAAGGACTATGGTGCTTCACGATACACTAGAAAATATATCATTTAAATTAATCAACCTGTTTGCCAATTATGGTGTTAGAACACTATTTACATCATATATTAAATTTAGCAAAATTTATAAAGATATTTTACGTAATTCTGATAAACATCATGTCTTGAGCCTGTTATATTGGTCAAACCAAGCGTAAGCTTCAAATTAAAAGTAAGTAACACTTTGCCAATTTAAATCAACCGCCGATTAAGCAATCATGTTACAAAGCGTGTATATTTGAATAATCACAGGACTGGTTTGAGAAATATACGATTTTAGATGCAAGAAATTATTATTATTCTCGGTTAATGAGCGAAATGCTTCAAATAAGACCAAATATAAATTCTATAAATATAAAAAGATATACGCAAAATTTAAATTACATATACGATTAAGTACCATGATGGTTTAAAATTGCAACCTAGAAACACTGAAGTTTGATTATTGTACTAATGAAATTTATTTGCTGACTTATTTGGCCGCGTTTTTTATTTTATTCTTGTGTTAAAAAAGTTAATTCTGATCTGATTCATCGGCATTGTTTTCCATATTTTGGACCGTGGAAGTTGTGTAAACAGACTAATTTTTTTCTGTTAAATGTTTTATTAATCCTTTCACATTCCTTTTAAATTATTTAAGTAACCATGGTATACTATAGCCATTCCCATTAAATTGAATTAATAATTCTAGATACAAATGAAGAGGGATGAAACGTTTTGTGTTAATTTAATTGTTTAATAAATTTCTGTCTTTTGGCCAGTATAGTCTACTGAAATTTATTTTATGGAACTTGGAGTTAAATAATAATACATCTCTTTGTTGGTTTGGAGGGCGTTGAGAAGTGCATGCGAATTATAATTTATGATACATACGAAGAATTAACGACCCTTAATACAGACTTATTCTAAAAATTGTGAAAAAAATTTAAACATTAAGTAGACGTTTCGATCATCTATTGTGGTCCTTGTCAATAATTCACAGACGGTTATTGTTTCTGATGTTAGTTAGTTGGTATTACATTGGGATGAGTTTTTTCATAAATTGATATTTAAATGGAGGACGATTGTATATGTTTTGAGATGTGATGAAATCTAAAGCCCTTCGAGGTTGGGTTTCTATAGCGACACAAACAAACCGTAACGTATTCACGTGGATCCAAAGCGAAACGTTTCCAACCGCGGCTTTGAGCTTATCCACCTTTGGAGCTGGATTTTCTCACCTTCCCATTTCCATGTGTATGAAATGGACGTTTCTGCCCGCGGAAGCTCCTAATTGGTCACCGAACACATCGGTCCGTTACATTTGTAGGTCATCGGCAGCTGCCCGTTGTTCCCATAGAGTTTCCATCTGCGTTCCTCGTCCTCGTATATCAAGAGCATTGTGGTCAGTTCTAAAACAGCCCGGGGTCACATTAATCTCTGCCCCCTGACCCCAATAAACGCGGCCCCGCACATTTTCCACACCTTCGATTGTGGTATTGATAGCCAAACACTGGGGCACGCTCAACAAAGGGCACGAAGGTCGCCCTCCAACTGTCCTCGTCCTCGCGGTCCAGGACCGGCTGCTGACCCTTGGGAAAATAAAGACAGGGATCGTCGGCCTTCTGACCTCTGTGGCCCAGGTTCACTTCCACTCGTACGCAATCTAGAAGGTTCTACTCATAACCTGGTGCAGGTGCGAGGCACAGGTCCGTCACCAACCTGTGCGGACCCTCCACTCTCTTCAGTCATCACAAACTACAGACTGCCTTCAAGGAAACCTTAGCACTCATGAATAATCTTGTGCTAAGTGCACAAACTATGAGCAAGCGAAACCATGTATTTGGTTTTGTATTTTCAAACAGGTGTATTAATGAAAAAGAAGTTCTCGGGATTTCACCCGGGTTATGTCAATCATAAGATACGACGTTTCGAAGGTTATCTCCGCCATAGTCTTCAGGTAACTGAAGGTGTATTAATATTTGGGATTCAGTAAAAACCACTATTGTCTGTAATTTAAAGGAAACTTTTGACTAATTATTTCATATTCATCACGTGGAAAAATAATTACTGCACAAATTAGTGCAATCAAGAACCGTAATCGAAATTTCTATATCAAAAATAGTTTCAGTTACACCCAGATTTCAATTTAACAGCAGCGATTTTTTTAAAAAAATGCATGGTGCTTAGTATAAAACTGTCAGCATCACGAGTTCCGTTCCAAGGGCGAACACTCCACCACTGAATCAATAGTCTGTCTTCAGATTTGAGTTTACAGAATTATTTTATTTTTCCCAAGAAACACTTTTGTTGCTAATAATTTTTATTATAGCTACGTATTTTCTTAGACACGAAATGTTGTCATTATGAAGAAGATTCATTACAAATAAATCGATTGAAACTAGCCATTTAAGTTCCAAAAAATCCCGTGAATGACAAGTAGACCTCAATTATTAAAAATCACTTTACTAACACCAAATATAAAAATTACAAAAAGAAGTATACAAACTACTGACAGTATATTAGTGATCAAATAAGCACCACGCAATGTTCTGATAGCATTTATGTTCACCACTTTGTTTGTTGTGTGAGTCGTCTTCACGTTTTTCATCATGTTACAAGGCTAACAGAAACGTCTTTCTATTAAAAGAAATTGTCTTAATTTGGCTACTCATTTTAGCAACTTGTACTCTTTTACACGGACACTCATATTTTGACATAGTGATTATAAATTAGCACTTATCTTTATACTGCAGTGTGACAACCAAGTGCAGTATTGCCTTGGCAATGCCTTCCCTAGGAATGAAAAAGAAAAGAAAAATGATTGGAAGTCACCACTGGGGTGGGGGGAGTTAAATAACACAAAATTGCTCCACAATTCTTAATATTCCAGTTTACCTGAGCAATGTTCATACACTGGACACTTCATCCTATGATTGAAAAATATTGAGTCATTAAACCCAACTCTTATTCCTGTTTTCCGTAGCCTTAAGAAGTACAAAAAGTCCCACTCTCCCAACAGTAAAAAAATGTACCGTTCATCTTCAGGAACAAAGAATACCAACCAGAGTTGGAGACGCGAAACTGATCACTCCTTCAAGGAAGAAACCTGCTGAATTGAGTGTATTCCAGAGAGACGCGAGGCTACCGAAGCCATCGTATCAATTACATAAATATAATAAAAGTAACGCTAAGGAAGTGTAACTCATGACACAAATGATGCAACTGGAGGATTTCATTTAAATCTCCTTAATTAAGTTACAATTTTATTGACCAACCGATTATAGACTTGAAGAAAATAATTATTATAAATTGATACAAAAATAAACTGACCGATTAGACTAGTGGTTTAGTAAAACAATTGTAAGTTTAATAGAAATTCTATTTCGTGGAGGACGTTGGTTTTAAAACGTTACAGGTTTGCTTAGTTTGTTAAATTTTCCGTTAAATTCCTGATGCAATGTCCGAATTGTCTGTCTCTCAAATTATTTTGAGTTGAAAGTGGTTCCTAAATAAATTGTTAACTCTTAAGTAGAAATAATGAAATCTTAGAGCAAATTAAAGTGATTCAAATTTTGCCAAAAATGGTATATATTGAGGGTTTCCCCTCCTTAATGTTAAATGGAATTGTATTTTGGGCTACCTCCATGAATAAAATCTTGCCAGCCCAATAACTTATACTTAGGCTACTGTGACAAATAAACTTAAGGACTTGATAAATTTACATCTGATTTATGCAATAATTAAATAAATTTTCACAACCTAATTCAGATTTTATTTCGTAATGTTATCACAAAGAACAACATTTTGGTATGTATTTGTACCTACTTTACGTTTATCTTCAAATTATCATCACAACATTACACTATCAGAAAAATGACACAAAAATTTACAATTTCTTTAAGTTTTCCCAAGGCTCTGCTATAAATGTAACTGCATGAAAAATAAATAAGTACCAAAACATTGCTATTTTTAATTGTACTAAAAATACGCCTGAATAGTCATGAAAATTTATTTTTATTAAGATATAGTGACACACAAAGGGGTGGAATTGACCCGAATATAAATTTTTAACAAACTTTCCGATAGCAAAGAATTAAGAAACATTGCGACTCAAAAAACATTCTACACAGCAACTGCTTCTGCTTTGTAATTGAGTTTTTATAAATTTATTGTATTAATTAATAAACTTGAAATCGTGATAATTTGTTGTAAAAGTTAACAATATTGTTTACGGAAATATTTTACAGTTAAAATAATAATAATTTTGATTTGATAAAAGAAATTTAATATTAAACGTCTGATTAGGATGTTATGTGATGTTATTATAAATAATTCTTATGTAAAATAAGTTATTTAGACGTTTAATTTTACGTATGATTCATTTAATAATCAAATAAAATTTTATGACCTATGCTCTCTAAGTTGCATTAAAATATAAAGTCTGAAAAATGTCATATAAAATTATCTATTAATTAATTAGATGTATGCATATATGGACAGAACAGGCAATGAAGAAAGTTAAAACGGAATACGGAAAATGAATCATATTGCAAGGAGAAGAAATAAAAGCGCTACGCTTTGGCGATAATATTGTAGTATTAGGGGAATCAAGAAGACTTGGAAACCATAATAAATGGTATGAACGTAGTCCTAAAGGAAAAAGTCAATAGAGGAAAAAACAAAGGTGATGGAGTGTAGTATGGGTAATAGTGGAATTACAAAGATTGAAAGGGATATTTTGAAGGAAGCTAAGGAATTCTGCTACTTGGCATCATAATAACTAGAGTAGGATAGCACATGCAAGGAAGGCTTTCGCAAGAAAGAGGAATTTACTTACGGGTAATATAAGTGTGAATATTAGGAAATCATTGCTAAACAAGTTCATATTGAATGTGGCGTTATATGGGTGCGAAACGTGGACGGTAAGAGTTGCAGAAGGGAAAAGAATAGAAGCCATTGCAATGTGCTGCTAAAGGAGAATGCTGAAATTCAGATGGGTGGATAGAATCACTAACGAGGAAGTTCTAAGCAGAATAGGGGAAGATTGAGCAGTATGGAGGAAGTTAATCAAGAGAAGGGATGGATTAATAGGCCACGGTTTGAGACATTTTGGTCTTGTAAAATTAGCATTAGAAGGAAGTGTGTGGGGTAAGGATGGAATACGCTAAGCAGACTAGGGAGGATGTGGAATGTAATAGCTTTCGCAAGATAGGTTAGCATGGAGGGTTGCGTCAGACTTGTAATATGTACGACTCTTTCATGTAAACCCATGGGAATGATATTTATTGTGTTCCGCAGTATTAATTGTAAACTGAACTAGTTTGGATAGTTGGTGTTCAGGTTAATTTGAAAGGGTTGTGCTGGCCTTGGCTTTCTCCTGATCACGGTTAAGGGGAAGGAAGGGCAGCTTTCACGTGCGTCCATTGTCCGTTGTGAGATATGGCCCCGGGGCACAAAGCACTTTTTCTCGGACTCTTCGGCCTACTTCGGACCTCAAAACCGTTGACCAAACGGCAGATGCTTCGTCCGTATTTCCATCTTAAAAGTACAGCATAGGATAGCGGACTCTTTATGGCTACTGCTAAGGAAAAAACACCTCGTCCCGTTACAGCATCCACCTGAGTCCTCCCTCGCAGACGAGTCCGAAAGAACAAAAAAGGGCGATTGGAATGGACCAAGGAACACTTCGCCACCATAAACAGCTCCTAATTAAATTTGTAATTCTGTACCCAACAATTTTTTTGTTTTTAAAATTAAATATAGCCTCACAGTCCTTACCATACTGTCATGAATGCGTCACAATATTAAAGTTTGTGTTATTAATAATACACTGATCTATCTAAGAAGTCCAAACGCTAATTAATAATCGTTTAAATAATGATTTAAAAAATGCTTCTCGGGCCACCTTCGTATTCAGCGACTTTCACAGCCCTTCTATACACAGTTCTCTTTTAATTCCCACTTAATTGGGATCGTCCGTAACAGATTTACAGAGGAAACTCGGGTCTGATATAGGAAGTGTTTCATTTCTAAATAAAACAATTGTCTACCTTCAAAGAGGCGCACACAGTATAAAACAATTCGTACTTACGATAATGGTAAATGGAAAAATGCAGGACTGTATTAATAAGCGAAAAATAAAATTTAATGTAAAAGGATATCGAATTTACTACCTAAATGTAATTATTTCAGTCATTGCAGTGAACTGAAGTTCAGAGCAAAAACAGAAAATGAAGAGAACTGTAGGACGCCATTCACAGTCATTAACATTAATATAAATACATCATCAGGTGTACAATTTGATTTTGTGTTTCCTAAATAAAAATAATAGTTAAACAAGTTATAAAAACTATATAAAACAGATTTCCGGACTCTTCTATACCCGGACGTGATTCATGGCCTGTTTTTACGGCGAACAAAATCTCTTACTATTTCAAACGTTGAATCACTTCTTCCGTATTTTACAGGACTGTACAAAATATATAAATAAATAAGCCAATCAGCCTATTCGTCAGAAAATGTTTCATATAAAAGTTTTGGAAGCTAGACCGCGCATGACGTGACGCAGGGCCTGGAGCTTTCGACATAAATCATTGGGTGATAAAGTTCGTAAAGTAATTAATATCCCAAGAGAATTGGACTAGTTAGCAGCATGTTACAAACGTATGAATGTGTTAACTCGGTCCCGTATTGCTGTTTACTGCCAAAATTTGTAATACTACCTTGCGTTCCTTCAATTTAGAACCTCAACAAGTCTACATTTAATTTAATGAAATCAGAAGAAAATTTAGATGTGCTACAAACTGAAGCATAAAAAATCAGATTGACTTGTTTTTCAATACACTCAGATTTATAAGCTACAAAATATAATTTGAGGAAAAAGATAGCTTTATTTAGTTCCTGATTGGGTAAGTAAGCCGTAGCTTGCGAATTGTAATTAAACATGAAAAAATTGAAGAAACTAGCATAACAGGTTTAATCTTAGATATTCGAAGTTGAGTTATCACAAGAAATAAGGTCTCCTATTACAAAACGTAACACAATAATATATTTAGAAATTTAAGAAAACAACGCCATCATTGCCAGAAAAGTGGTGTATTTGTGGCATTTTTGGCTATTTTTTGGTGTCATTAAAATTATTTCTTGATTCAAATAGAGAAGAGTTACTTCAATTGTACTAAATTTAGAAGATGAGAATGGAAAAATGTCGACCAGACCATCTTGAAAATTATTTTTTATTAAATCATGTAATAAATTCAGCTGTCCGTTTCTTAGTTGAACATGGCAAAAGCCGAAAGCTCCTGCAGAATACATTACTTTTTTAAATTAAGAAAAGGATTAAAGACAATTATGTGATTTTAATAAATAGCAGACAGGATTAGAAGCGGCATGATGACTCGTCGCTCAGGCTTCCGGAAAATGTCACGTTATTCGTCAATTTATCCGTCATCCTCATGACATTGTCCGCTGCGTCAAGTGAAATGGTGTGATAATTACGATTAATAGTAATGCTGAAATGACCGTATGGCTGACCGAGGAATGATAATTTATCGTGGGTCCGTAAATTGAAACGTCCGTTCTCAACGCTCGGACCGTGCGTCATTGGTCCGTCCATTCATCTCGAGCCAAAGCGCAGTTTCCAAAGTCAGCCCCTGTTCGGACAGCGGAAGAATAACGTTTGGCTGATCTCACCCTTCATTTGTAAGTAACGGGTCCTCATTAAGGTTCGTTTCACAGCTGTGGGGATAATTTCCCTCGGACAGGGTGGACATCGCGTGGGAATGGCTGACCGCACGCTTCTGCTTCTCAATTAGCAGAAAATGGCCGTCGATTTCAATACATTTCTCATTACAATTCTTCGAGGAACGGTGGCCATTTTAAATCGTCAGTGTAAATATCACGATATGCGGGAACTCTTAAAAATATATAAAAAGTCCATCTGTGTTGTTTAAACTGTCCTGGAAAATAAAATGTCTATCCATCCACTTTTTTTACTAGTTCAGATCATTTACAATGAATAAATATGTACTCACGTCCCGACATATGCTGCTAATGAATGTGATAATATTTATTTTCCAAATAGGATAATGAAGCACCGGGAAAGTAGTACGTAGACGATTTCCGGGAAATATGTTCCACTGAAAAGAAAAAACATTGCCCAAAGATATTCATCCGCAGATTGCTGTATTTTGGGATTGATTTCAAAGCCTGGGTCAAAATCCATGCGAAGTGGTACAGTAGTAGTTGCTTGAATATCTCAGAAAAATTCTTCCTTATTTGTGTCTTCCCTTATATTTTAGTTGTTCAAAACTATTTTTTTTAACTTTCCATTGTGTGCCGTTAAAAATTAGCGGCCATTTTTTTTCCCAGACCGTAAGCGTGACTGTGTGGGACACTGCGTTATCCTGTCTTTTTATGTTCAGAACAGTCTGGTATACAAACCAAATCTATATTTTCGCACCTAATATTATTTTTTCATTGATTCTGTGTGCCGCGCAGCTATTAACAAAGTCATAGACATCACCAAAAGGAAGAACAGCACATGCGGTCAAACATAACCTTCATTTTTAACCGGACTCAATAATACAATTTACAAAATACTTTTGAATTACCAAAACAAAAGAGAATTTATGAACAAAATATATTTTCTGTCATGATCAAGCAAATTTGTTTCTGTACCACCGCGTACGGATAATGGAGACTATTACATAATTTTTAAAATAATAGTTATTTCTGGGAATTACGAGGCCTGTTTTTAAAGTAATTGCCGTTTTAATATTTTCCCATTGCAGCGCGGCATTCTATATTTTGAGCATGCGCGATCTCATCCTATATTCATTACGAAGCCAGACGCAGCTGTGAAGCAACACATCTTTTTGTTTTCCTTTCGTTGCAACATCAAACACTCATCGGATATCATAACATTGATTGGAAAATATTGTTGTGCTACTTTTTAAGTAAATATCGGTTCGTATTTTAAGGACAGTTCTCGTACGTCTCACAGAATTATTTTAGTGCACTTTCAGTCTCCTTCTTTTTTAACATTACTCCATCAAGTGAGGCCAGGGATCGTTTTCAGATATATATATATATATATATATATATATATATAACTATACATATATATACAACTATTTTACACTATGCAGTACTCATTAGATTTTTTATTTCCTTCAAAATAAGTCACGTGAAAAAGTTATATTTTAAAAAGAAATTACAAATGTTCAAAGATATTTTTCAAGTTCCTTTTGTATCAAGGTTTCATATAAGTATGTAGAGAGATGTCAATAATAAATAATCAAGATAGATAATTGTCCAGTTACAGAGACCGAACTAAAGAATTTCGAGGTTCGGTCAATAATTGTTGCATGTCTTTATTTGCAAGAACATTCTCCAAACTCTGTATTACTCTTCTCGGGTGGTTCATTATTTCTTTGTGTGATGTCGTTGTGCCATTTTGAAATAGAGAAAGCCTCGTGGCGCGTGTTGCTGGTTGAAGGCTTTCAGGGGATGTTGGTGGCTCACTCGACAATCAGAACGGATCACATTACACATCATCGTGATTAACCCCGACTAAAGCCAACGCAATCCATCTGAAAGCTAAATCCAATCATTGTGACAGTGCTCGTGCTTCTAATCCTATTGTAACAATACACTGGTTACAAAAATTACAATTTCCGTGCAAGGACGGTTTCTAATGCTCCACGAAACAGCTTTATAACATTTTTACATAATCATTTTTTCGGTGGTCGTAATCAAAAACCTATCGTAAATAAGATTATACATCTTTATATTTATTCAAGTCAACGAAATTTCCTCTGAAGCATTATTCCACTAATTTTAAGTGTTAAAATAATTATTAACGTCTGTAAGTTTAAATTAAATTTTTAATCCGGCCAAAAGCAGACTAAATTTAATAAAATAAAACCAACCACAATTTAATACAACTACATATTTCGGCCCTGATCTTGACAATTTTAGTCTCTTTTTGGCCTAATTAAAACATTAATTTTAATTGTAAATTGGGTTTCATAGTTCTTGAAGGAAAACTCTTTTTTAATAGCGATATAACAGACAAGCTTAGATTATACAATAAACTTTAATACGGGTCAAAAAATTAATTTCTAACAAAAATAATATTTAACGTCAAAATATAAAAATATATCAGAATATGTTGTTTTTCACGTCTGATTTTTGTAATAATAATAAACATTTTCGTTCACTTTCAGAAAAGTGAGCAAGCGATACATTTGTAGCGTAGCCTGCAGAAGACTGTTTTAAAAAAATGGTGAGTGTTCTTAATTGCGTACTTTTTTGTTTAGTATCATATTACCACAAAAAAATTTAAATGTTTGTTTTTGTTGTTAATATGAGGTGTATTACTGATTTTCACAGGATAATTCCTGACGAAGGTACAAGTAAGTACCGAAACGTTGTTTTTTCCTCTTTGGAAATTGTTAAATATAAAGTCTGAAACTGGTCGAAAATTTTTCTTATATATCAGAATAGTTTCATAGATTATTTTTGTCTGCAGCTAGTATTTACTTAGGCCTCTTATATTTTATGTTTTCAAATATAATGTAACGAGAGTAATGCAAGCAGCCTACATTTTCTGATGTAATATTGCTGTGGGAAGAAAAACAAGAAGCATCTCCTTTGACTGACTCTCTTGATGGATATAATAATTTTATAGTAAGGACCACACATAACATAATTTGTATAATAAAAAGAACGCCTATAAAATAAAGTAAAAAATATAGTGGTATGAATGACAAGATCGTCGAATTGAAAATAATTCGCGGTGTTTTAAAATGGAGGGGCTGAGTGACATTTTTTTCGTGAAGCAGCTGTCAATTAGTGGCTGTCCGCAGGCAGGCAGGTATCAGCCCCCGCAGCGTGTTCCCGAAGGATTACAGGCCGAAATCCCCCACCTGATTCCACATGCAGGGAGGGGCAACGCAAAGCAGATGGACGCCCGCGCAAAGGGGTGCCGCAGTTTCCAATTTCACATTCGCAGAAACGCGTGAGAAGGTCGCCAGATGTCGGGGGAAAACAAAAGGCGGTCAAGCGAGGGCGGCCACTGGTCAGCGCGACCGTGACTCACCGCAATCTGTCTCTCAATTTCTTTTGAATCCAGGCCGAGGGGGAGGCGCAAAACCCGTGCGTAATCCACGCGGAAGGAAGGAACGAGGTTTGTAATTGCGAGCTCTGAAAATTTTCCACGATTCCCCCTCCCACGACCGTTCATTAAGTTGAGTTTGCCTGTTTGGCCGGGATTCGTCATAGAACCGAAACCTCCAACCCTCGGATCTCAGCCTTTGTTGGCCCAAACGGACAAGAATTTCCTTCATTCAATGACGCATTTATATTATGGACCTTTGTTAAAATAAAAGTAACAATACGACTATTGGGGACACTGCAGTTGTCGTCTAATAAACATAAAAATAAATTATTCTTCCATTTATATTTTAGTCACTAATGTATCACAGATGGGGACAATTAAATTAAATCTGAGTAACCTAACATACAATTATACCTTGTTTTCGATCACAGCTCAGAGAAATTATAGACTGTCACTACAGTTTTTGTGATAGTTACATTGCCTGATGTGGCTGGCAAATTATTTTTGAATTGTACTTTGAAATTTTATTGATTTAACGGTATAACTGTAAGATTGAAGGATCGTTGGCTTTTGTATGAGTGTAGGGCAGCTCAAATTGTGGCATGGCATATTAGTTGTATGGTATTTAGTTTCACCCGGTAATTTAAATGCCAGTGTTATGGCGAACCAAGGTCATATAATAGTGAAATTTTCACTACGAATAACCACTAATATTCTTAAAGTGCTACAATATTTACACGCAGATTAAATATTAAATGCTATTGGCACGTTTAAATTCGCTGGTATCAAGTAGAAAGTCGACCGGCATTGCTGTGCCTTATTGGCGGAGTCTTTAAATTAGTTTAGGTTGTCAGAGAAAAGAAGAGAGGGTCATTACACTGGTAATCATATCGGCCACACTGACGCTTTATAGTGGTTTGAGATTAATATATGGTGCAATTATCTTATTTACAATTGCTGACGTTAAGCTCATAGCATATACAATAATTAACTTTAAAGAGTGTAGAGAAACTGAAGATAAATGGAATTAAACTAATCAAGTTTTTCGTTAAAAAAATCCTACTGCCTGTTGGTCCAAGCATTTTACAGATATCAAAATTGCAGAATTAGAATAATTGTAATTATGCTGAATAAATCAATGATATGACAATTAAGTGTAAGCCAATTTATCTCCAAACCATTTTTAATTAATATTAATAGTAATTATATTTTTAGTTTCTTAAACGATTTATAGTTGTTTACTTAACACTTATATAAAGAGTAATTAACTCATGTTATTCTGCGTTTCGTATGTAACTGTGAAGCCAGTCACCTTTGGAGGTGATTTTACCTATGTAATCATATGACGTCATTCACCAACCCAGCAATTATTCTGGCAACGGATTTAGTGGAACCACTTCCGTCACAAAATTGTTACGGATTTGTTGTAAAGAAATGCAAGTATTAATTTTTGTAAACTAAAATAGGTTATGTAATAAATTAACTTAATTCTGGATATTTAAACATATCTGTTGAGAAAAGTGACAAATAAATGCTGTGTGTGCCTGGGTACGTCTTACCTACGTCGCAGTTTTAATTATTGAGTTTTTAAACTATTTGTGGAATTTAATTCATAAATTAAATTTTTTGATCGGGAACTCAACCAGAAACTTTTTATTTGTGTAAATTATATGTCGCAGAGTATTTCGAAGTATTTTTTAATTAGTTTTCTAGTACAGGCACTCAATAAACTATAATATTTTTTGAATATTACCCAAGCAAGTAATAGCTAGGGATCGTATAGACGACGAGCTTGTTTGCTCATTTTATACATCAAATGATTTATTTCTTACCTAAGATATTCAAAAAAGTTTCACGACGTAAGAGTTTCTTTGTTAACACTACGTCTTGCAAGGCCAGAGAATATGTTGAGGAAGAGGGTCTTTGTATATTTATTTTATTCCTGGGACCGTTGGCGACATGTTTGCATGCAAATGGACCGTAATGAGCAAGGTCGCAGCTCTGCCGAGAGAGAGCGCCGAAGGTAATGGGCCGCACGGTAGCGAGGTGCGGGTCATTGTGGGCGACGGGAAGTAATCAATTTAAAGGTCCGCTTTGTGCGAGGACTGGCCGGCCAATACGTCAACCGGCGCTTCTTTGCACAGCGAGCGAGCCAGCCATTGTCGAAAGAGCACAATAAAAATTCCGAGGCACCCTCATTACGCCGGAAAAAGGAAAAGACGAGGGTCCCGAAAGCGCGGGGCGGAGGCGGCGGGGGAGGCCACAAAAAAGGCGCAATGGCAGGGGGTCAGCGCCGTAAAAAAACACCCCTGGCGACCCTCTGGTGTCATCTCGCCCTGGCCAAATAAATAGCAAATACGCACAATGGCGTTCGCGAGACCGTGAAATCCGTGGCGTGGGTGCGCTCCTCTCCAGAGACACAGCACATGCCGACCCGCAAATATCATACCAACTGCCCAACAGAGGAACACGTATTACTCAATAAGACATCTCTAATTTCTTGAAAACAGTCATTATGATCATCCGTTTCTAAAAATAATAGAAATATTAATCAAAAGACTACTTTTACAGACAATTTAAAAGTTTTATTTAACTACAACTTTCGTCCTCAAATTTGGGACTTCATCAGGTTTAAAGAAAATATAAACTTTTTCCGATTTAAAATTTTTGTATGTATGTAATTACACATAAATCTTAATAAAGCAAAGTAAAGGATACTCGTTACGATAACATTAAATTTAGATTGTGTACTTTTTATTCCAACTTATTTATTATCATATAGAAAACATTTGAAACAATCGTTCTAAATATCTTTATTTCTTGGAGTGCTAATGGACAACCGATAATTTTTCGTTTTTTCCGTTTGCTGTTTAAACGAATAAATCCGAAGTTTTTCTTTACGACTCGTGAGGTCGCGACATTTAGTTTTCCATGTGAGAAGCACCGATTCTCCAAATCTAGCCAACACATTTGTGCTTTGTTGATGGCCAAAAATGTAATAAATAAAAATATTCAGTATTCGAATTAAAATCAATTAAACTCATGATGACAAAATCAACGCGAAAAATAAATCGTATCGATGATTCAATGAAGTTTATTATTTTTCAGACAGTTAGTTCTCGGACAACAATAAGTTAATTATGGTGCGAAATGGTTATAATTTATGTTATAGATCAAGAGTATAGGCATTCACTTTTGGAGATCTAGATGCGCGTATGGATCACGAATCCTTGCCCACGGATTGTTTTTCACTTTTTAATATGTTTATATATATAACCTACTAGGTTAGATGTACTATACCAGTATTCTTCGCGGGAGTGTGCCTAACTTCCCAAAAGTTTCATGGCGATCCGACGAATGGTTATTTATTTTTATTCAAATAGATAAAGAATTTTATTTAACTGTGACACTTTTGTTGTTAATACCAATGGACTTGGTCCATGACAAAAAGTTTTATTTTTTGATCTCTAATTTTTATAATGGTTTACGTATAATTTCATACATTCAACAACTTAAAAGCCAGAAGAAATTTATTTACGTCTGCTTTTTACCTCACGGAGTCCCAAATTTGATATCGACACGTCGTAGTTGAATAAAACGTCCGAATGGCTGTAAAAATGGTCATTTGATTTATCTTTAAATAACTTAGGAAATGGATAAGTTGAAGACCTCACAGCTACGTCATACCAGCAAGCACCGCCCCTCAAACGTCTTTATGTAATTTATGTAATGATATTTATAAAATCGAGGCATGGATTCAATACAGGAGAATATTTTTTCTTCTTTATTTTTTAAAATATGACTAAAATGAAAGGAATATATTTTGCTTATCTCAAATAATTAATTAGTTAAATTTTATAAATGAACTTATTTATTATTATGTAGGCGTCCAATTTGAATATGACTTACTGTTTTCGGACATTCAACTCGTCTTAAGCCATAATATCTTATAGGATCTATGGGGAATCAGAGAAAATATTATATGGATTTTTAATTTATTGATAATAACGCAATAAAATGTTTTTTCTAGTTTTCCATTATCTACGTTGTGGAGTGGAGAAGTTAATGTTCACGAGTGAATAATATAAGAGAAGGGAAAGGAATAAAACAGTCAAAACCTTTCGTTTTCAGCGAAAATTAAGGGTTATAATTAAGATTAGAGCAGATAAGTTTGAAAACTCGTTAACGAAAAATTCTGTTAAAATCAGATTATTCGAAGAGGTTAGACTATCGGAGTATTAGCAATTGGCTGAGTGTATATATATATTAACAAGAGATTCTTCTGAGTTACTTATTACTATACTAAATTACTTACAGCTGCCGCAAGTAATCATGTTGCCATTGATTATCACTCCAAAGATTAAAAATCAAACAGCCCGCGTTCCGATCTTCTTTCCTGTATTCCAAAGAGTTTCTTAAACAATCAACCGCAGACATTTCCTCAACTTTAGCACTTTAAACATTTATAATTTAATATGATTCCATTTGAAAGCAGAAAAAACAATGCTCATTTACGTTTACATCCAAAGCTTCTTCCACATGCAGTGATATAGAAACTTCGGTAACCAATAATGAACAGAATTTGAATATATGACAAGAACAGAGTGGGACAAAAGTACATTTGTCATACCGATACCGATGTTTTGTCTGAGAATTTCCGTCCTAGGGCACCGGAGTAAAAACCAAACGTTTCAGGATCAGGTCAGTGTGTTACTTGGAGAAGCGGAGAGAAAGTTACGAAGTAGGTAGCTTTTGAATTCTACGTTTTCTAGAGCACTAAATATACGACCGTCTCGAATCGGTGTCCCACGAGGAGCTCCAGGTTTCTCTGCGGGGGGAAAAAAACCTCAATAGGCGTCGGAATTTCACTTTCGTTGATCGCGATGCTTTTAGAAGGGAATAAATACCTTAGGAACGCGGCCGTTCAATGAGTTAGACATTCCGTCAGAAAAAGGCTTTCCATCAGTTAAATCAATCAGTTTGCAGCCATTTTTTTTCCAAAGTTGTTGTAACAACAAATATATTAAAGCTTGCCATACTTTTAAAACTATATAACTTTATTATCTATACCTAATTATCACGACAAATAATCTCCGATGTTCCTAACCCCTTCATTTTTCGGGTAATAAATTATTAGTCATGAATATCGTTGTGTACCTTGACGGCTTCGATACGTCTATTATATATATATATATATATATAATTAATAGGGAAAGGAAAGAGAGATAGAAAGAAGTGATCGGCTATCCGACGACTGGAAATGTCTTCCTAACTTTCTGATGAAGGGGGCGGTGCCTCCGAAAATTCAAGTACTCTAAACCTCACAAGGTGTTTACCATCTATAAACCTCAGGTAAGTCACCTTCTTTCTATCTATCTGTCCTTTCCCCATTAATTGTTTTAATTAACATGACAATGTCATTTCCTGACTCATATTTAATATATATATATATTCAATAACGACTCATTCCAACGTAAAAACAATTTGTTTTCACTTTACTTCCTCTTTTTGGATACTCGTTATTATTCCTTTGATTGTTTTTAATATTTGTTTCACGTAGAACTTACTTTTCCTTCAATAATAATCATAATAATAATAATCTTTTTTGTAGTGGTAGTGTTCAACAAGTTTCTGTTCGGATATAAAGCTGATAAACGTTACAGATATAACACTAGAGGCTACTTAAAGTTTGTAAAAAGATAAATCAATACAGATAAATATCACAAATTTGGAAGATTACATGTCATCGATCAAAATTTACTCGACAAAACTATTTTGGGTCGACTCCAGAATGCATAAATTCGGTCGCCATATTTACTAGTTTCGTCATAATGCGAGAGGGAAAATATTAAATGCGAAAACAAGTATCATATATTAGTTTGATATGAGGGTAAATCCTGTGCTAAATAATGAATATTTGAATGAATAAATACATAAAGTGAAAGGAAATAGTCTCCAATTTATTTATATATATGTCGTATGATATGGAAGCTTAATTTTAGGTCTGTGTCCCGTAAGTTTAGTTCTGTTTAGTTTAGTTATGTAGGTGGATGAACAACCATTTTATTTAAATTGGGTAAACTACACTGTGAATTTTTATTTTACCAACAGGGTCTTTCACGTTTCGTGTAATAGTGAATAAATTATCAGTGGATTTAGTAGTTAATTTTTTATTTAATTCAGTTAAAGAATAGAAGGATTTTGGTGCAGGCGAGACAGTATTTATTTTATAAATTTATGTTTGACAAACTGGGTGCCCAACGTTGCCCTGGACAAATATTAACAAAATATTCTGTTATACTCTTTTTTTTTGTAAATTTTTGTTTAGTTACCTGAAGAAGTCCACAAAGACGGACGAGACGTCGTAGATGTATTAAAAATTGTTTGCTGACAAATTTGATGTATTGTTTATTTATTTAAAACTGTTAAAACCTACGCAAGTACCGTAGTCTAGTCTTTTGGATTTTAATGATGGGTTTCCTTGACCTTTGCCCACGAATGCCTACCATTAGAGAGAAAAACACGAAAATACGACTCAATTATCGTGACGACTTTTTTCCTTGTAATCTGTAGCCACGCGAAGATGACAAATTATTTCCCGTTCACTGAAATACTTATTTATCACTCAAAATTGGTGAACTATAATTTTTCTCGCTATCAATTGAGTTATACAATATTTTTGTCTTAAATACTAGATTTTTTTTCATCGTTGGTCATCCTTGGCGAAATGTATCCAATACAATATCGGATTGTTCTGTTATTAATTTAAATTTTATTTGCAGCCGCTAAATGAGAAGTATTTCGGGACTGTATATTTACATTGCATTTGCCTTAGAGTAACATAATTTATGTGTTGTTAACAAATAATGCGAACATTAAAATTAATTTAAGATATTTACACTTACCATTTATACTGCACACATATATTGTTTTCATTTACATTATTTCTATTTAGTTGATTATCTTTGATTTCACACTTAGTTTTTAAATGTCCATGTAATGAATTTTTGTTACGTTGACGTTTATACGATTTGGTCAAGGTCTTCTTCCCCGGGATATCTTCTCTTCTCTTCTTTGTTGTTCGTATTTTATGCAGTCTTGTCGTATGTGATTTATTGTTAGTTGTGTTTCACATAATTCAGATATAGTTCGGGAGTTCTTTTTTATTATTAGTTTTAATGGAATATAAGTCGTTCAAATCTTTATTTATTTTACCCGAATAAAATGTAATAAATGTTGAGCGAAAGAAAATATTTTTATTAATTGAATCAGTTAAATCAGCCTCTATGTCAGTTTTTATTTTATTAAATGTTGAAGTATACTACGTTTCGTCTCTCATTTGAGAGAGGGAGTGAGTGATGTTCCACGAGCAGCTAAATTTTTATACCTGAAGAATTTACAAATGAGAGACGAAACGTAGTATAGTTCAATATTTAATGAAATAAAAACTGACAAAACTCGTCTCCCGTCATTCGGAAGGGCGTGAGAATAGTACCCAATGCCCGACCCACCTGATGCAGATTTTCTAGGGTTTTCCCTGCATCTTTTTAGGTGGAACATCGCGTAGGATCCTCAAACTATAGCCCGGGGGTCCTAGTCAACCCTTGGCTACCTAGTTATAACTTCCGCACCATCCCCCCTTTTCAATTCCCTTCCCTTGAGTAATTAAAGGGGAGTTGCCTATTTGAGGATCACCCCCATGTAGCCTGTTACCCCCACTCCCCTCCCCCTCCAAAAGCCCACAATTCTGCTTAGACTCCAGATCGGGACTTGAAATTTTGCTTCATTGATTAGGTTCCTGATGATCGAATAAATTGGAAAGTTTTGTAAAGGGGGGAGGGGATTCTTTGTTCGGAATTATGAATAATTGGAATATGTATGTTTTATATTTAATGTGATTCTTAAGTGTAGGTCTGCTTTTATAATTCAATTATGAGCTATGGCATCTCTAATTGGGGAAACTGCTTCAGGAGTAATGAAATATTTAAGTTGCAAAAGCGTGCAATTAGAATACTTTCTAGCACGAATTCTTAGATGGAGTTGCAAACCTTTCTTCAAAAGTTTGCAAATACTTACTTTACCAAGCGTATATATTTATGAAATATTAAAGTTTGTAAAGCGGAACTCTAATTTGTTTCAAACAAATGGCGAGTTTCATGAATACGCGACCAGAAATCGTTCAGCTCTAAGGTCGGACAAGCATCGCCTTGCTCTACACCAGAAAAGTATTCACAATACCGGGATAATTTTATACAACAGCCTTCCGCCAGAGGTTAAAAATAGTACCTACAAAAGCTTCGTGAAGCAGAGTAAAACTATTCTTTTAAATGGCGTGTTTTACTCGGTACAGGATTTTCTTAATCGTCCTTCTAGTATTTAAATCAAGGTTCCTGCAAAAAGCGTTGAATGAGCTGCCTTATAAAATAGCACATCACATATATTTCAAATTCCTATTCAGTTTTTTTCTGCTCTTTCGTTTGTTTGTTTCAAGTATTGCCTGGAGCTGCGTTGAAAGGACAGTTTCCTGGTCGCAGAGCTCCAAGTAGTTAAAACTCCATTGCGTGTTTCTCAGTGTGTGCTTGTTTGTGTTTCCCAGTGTGTGTGTGACATCGTGTTTACGTGTTTTGTATATTGACTTTTGTCTTTATACATTTTCTTTTATTAATTTATTTTAAGATTATTTGTCTTTAATTATGTACTTTATTTTGTTCATTTTTAATTTTTAATGTATGACGTATCCTATTTCCTCAATCGAGGACTAATGGAAACAACAATAAATCTATAAAATGGAAGAGTTTCATTTTATCGAGCTGTAGTGAAATGTATACAACAATTTTTTTACTAATTAAATTTATTGCCTTTTTTAATAAGGCCAAAAACTGACGAAGTGTATTGTAATTAATTTGACAACAACCTGTTTCTGTCCGGATGTGGATCCTAATCAGATTGACAAAAATATTAAAAGTTATAGATTAACTTACAAAGCTAATATAATAAAAATATTAAATAACACAGATAAATAGCAGAAGGTTGAAAGATTACATGTCATGGCTCAAATAATTATAAATACTACACCATGAATCAGTTTTTGGTCGACTCCAGAATGCGTAAATTAGGTAACTGAACGACTCTTGCGTTGAGTAATTATTTTATTGCCGAAGACAGTGATTACAGCGAAGGATATGCACAACTTCACACCGTTTCTCGTGCTCGTGCTCTATATTTGGTCACTATTCTAAGCCATGAAAACCTCGCGTTATTTTATAGGAAAATCGTTTATACGAAACAGGCCAGTTTCTTTAAAGATTATTTTTTGGTTGGCTGTTGGAGGATAAGTTCCGTTCGGTGGAAGCAAGGAAGCTAGCGACCCTGAGGCCCATTTTTTTGACTCCGAGGGTGGCGCAGCTGAATGAGCGTGGCGTAACACTGGGAGTTGGGACACTAATTTATGGGACAGAAGGAATGCAACTCCGGGGACAATGCTTCCTGACAAGACTTGCTACTTCCTTACACGGCTCTAAGTCCTAACTTCATACTAGCAGTCATCGTCTCAAGAAGCTTCAGTCCATAATCCGTCCGAACATCTGTAAGCATATTACATCACTGCACCAACAATAAAATACCTCCTCTTCTTCGTATTTTTAATATTAACTATTTAAGGTTTACCTGGGCCAAGAAAAAAAATTCCTTGTAATAATTGTCATAATGAGTCTACTTGGCGTACATTTACTTACGACTATACAAGCGGTCTTTTCTAATTCATTGAATTTCACTTGTAGAACCGTTTCCTTACTCAAGTATAACAAGAAAAATATGCAACTGTAATTTAATATTTATTGGAAATATTTCCGGCTCATTCAGTAGTCAAATGTAAGAAAAACAAAAATCAAAGTAACCCATTAAATGTTATTTATTAACATTTACGAAATATACTGAATAAATAACAAGTACTTAAATAAATAATTTACGAGTGGAAAAAGTTAAAACAGAGTAAATAGTTTCATGGTTTTACTATACATCACAAAGATCCAATACAAATTGACTTATCTGAAAATTATGGTGTTGGTTTTTAAATGTATAAATGGTTGTAATCGTTATTGTAATCCTTTTTTAAATAGTCGCATTACAGGGACGTGTTACATGAAGGGATGAATATGTCCGAAAACTCCGCAAATTTATAGTTTGTGATGATCATTGTGTAATTTAAATATATAGCTATTTATTTAATGCTGACATTTTGTCCGTCTTTTTATTAATAGCTAATTTTAAAGTCATCAAAGTTTGTTGGATTTCATTTGAAGTTTCATATCAGTATTTACTGTAATTCAAGCCATGAAATTTAACGGTTTATCAACATAAATTATGTTACTTTTTTAAAAATCATAGTTCGGTTGTAATCGTCAGTGGACCTAAAAGTCTATATTTTGACCTCAACGTTTTAACAAGATATATGAATTCTTGCTTACATTTAAAAATGAAGTTTTTTAATTAACGAAGCTCATCTAAAGTTAGAAATTTGAATAATTTATAATATAACGAAATTATCGTAATTTTACATATTTAATTTTTGGAAATATTTTTCGTCTGTAGTTATAAACTGAATATATTTGGTTATGTCTCCTTTTTTACCTAAAGAAAACCCAAAATTGTGTACGAAACGTCTTATTGTATACATTTTATTGTGTCGAATGGATTGTATTAAGGAAAAATACACAAAGCGGAATCCTATAAAGGAACTATATACATATTAGTAGTGAAACAGCCTATAAGTTAGAAAAAAATACAAACTTAATAAACAGTAGTTTTTTTGGCGTCTTCGGTTGTGCGTCGTGCACGTCAAAAGTTTCATCCTCATTAATTTTTTGATTATTGTTTAAATCTCACCAGATAAGGTTCCAAATTAATAAAGTTTATATTAATTTTTTCTGACATAGGTTGTTTTACAATTTATTGATTTCCGAACAGTCAGATATTCTAATTAATCATATTTAGCATTATGTTTTCATACATACATAAAATTAAAAAATAGCATAGGTATTCCTAAAGGACTTAGTGGTGGCCATAGCATTGTTCCCGTTAGAAGGTTAATAGAAGTGAATTCTGTTTTCCTTTTGTCGTGAAAGAGTGTAATATATAGGTATACAAACCACTACAAAGTGTTCCCCTGTAGGTGGTGAAAACTACAAAAAACGAGGATATGCCAAACAGGTGGCATAGATTAATCCCGACCCCACTTGGCTTCGCGGTGTAAAGTGGCCCTTTTAGGGAGCTATTACTAAAACACCCTTCTTTAACATCAGGGTCAAACCAAGGGGATCCTGTTTCCTGCGTTGTAAAAATATTAAGGGGCGGAAGTTAGATGCTTTTTTTGTGTGCGTGTCGAAGGTTAGGTAGGGTAGGGAAACCGCTCGCGTGTACGGAACGTGGCTTGCGGAATCACCCAATCTGCATTCATTGCTTGCTTTATAGGGAAGAAGAAGGAAAAAAAGAGAGGAGGGATCCGGCGGCCCGCTGACAGGTATAACAGGGGAACCGGAAGCACAAAGCTGCGCGTGTCTGGAGGTCGCCGCCAAGATGGCGGACGGTCACGTCAATCAGCAGCCGCAGCCTTTACGTCTACAACTGTTAAACATCAAACAATAGCTTATAGATCGATACATATTATAAAGCCCACATACAAAAAGGGGCCGTTTCAAATTATTTTACCGACCAGCCGAAGAGTTTTAAATTTTCTATGAGCTATGGGAGAAACTGAGGATGTTTTTTTGAACATTTAGACTAAGTGATGTACGTTTTCAGGAATATGGGAACGGAAGCAGCTTCCACATAAAGAATCAGATCACTTATACAGCCTGCATCGTCAGATATATAGACAAATGTATCACCTACATATTTTACAATTATTTTAGGTCGCACCAACTAATAGTGTGTTATTAACTCCAGATATTACACAGTCTGATTATCTATACCAATAAATAAAATTGAAGTGTTTGTCTGTGTGTGCGTCTGTATGTGTGCACGTTTGTCTGAAATAGGCTCCGAAACAGCTCAACGGATTTCAATGAAATTTTTGTGGGCTTAATAACAGGAGATTTAACTGAAATATTTGTGCATATTTCATTTCAATATATTACAGGAGATGTTATGCTCCCAAGCAGTCCATCCATTGTTGCAGTAGGATTGGCACCGTTATTAGCCTATTGTTGGCCGAGAGCTAACACCATGAGAAATAATAAACTTCTTTGGATCGTCGGTACGTAAATTGGTTTTAATTGTATTGCCAAGTAAATTTTAATATTTAGTAATTGCTCATTTTTATTTACTTATTTTTTGGAGAACAGGCTACGCGAGGGTGATCCTGAAACAGGTAACTACACTTTAATAGCATAGGAAGGAAATTGAAAAAGCGGGGATGTGAAAGATAGAGCAATGTAGCCAAGGGTTGACTAGGGCCCCCGGGCTATAGGTTCAGGATGACTCCGAAATGTATGGTTCTAAACCAACTGCGAGTTATAAGGTTTGCCCTGAAGACGATACCGTACTTTTGATATATTCAATGAATTTAACTTTATGGAAATTCTGCACCTGTTGTTTCGTTTTTAGGGTAATATAAAAATAACTATTTCAGCGCGAACGAAGTCGCGGGGGTTAGCTACTTCTAAATATAATTGTCTAGCTGAGCTTCGTCTATGAATACTAGGAGGTAGGATATTGCCGTCTCAAGAGGTCCAGTCTTGAGTATGGGACAATGGTTTCCGGCCTGATCTTGTCGAGGTTGTTGCACTCTAAGACGATGTGTTGAGTCGTTAGATTCTGCATGCTGGTTGAGGAGATCTGAAAAATAAGTAATTCTGTGGGGTTCTCAATTCTTCCTAAATTCTTTCCTGTATTTTATTTTAATAGATATAATTTTCCTCCTGGTAACTTCAACATCACCAATTAATCATTTCCCTCTTGTTTCTCTCGCCAACGTTTATATACTTCTCTTCGATTTCAGTCGCAATAACTTTCCAGTTCACAATCCCATAGAGTCTTGAATTTCTTTCAACTCCACATTTTATTAAAAAATAAAATTAACACATGAAATACCAAGCGAGTTATCCAAATTGAAGTAATAATAATAATAGGCTAATAATAGTAATACGTAATAGTCAATATTTTAAATTTCTTCTTGGATATTGGCAATACGTTTCAAGTTAAGTGACGTACAAGGTATCCGTAAAATAATGTCTAGTTTTAATGGTCTATTATAACATGTTAAATTAGGCTGTTTTAAACAAAACATACATTAACCTTGTTTTTCTGGGAAATGTTCAACATGTGAGTCTTAAGTTACACGACACGCTTCCAACCTAAAATCAAATTCTTCTCACACTCTGGTTAACGATTGCGAAGTAAGGGAAGTAACAGTCTCTTCAATCTGCGTCCGAATTATGGAAAATCATTAGGCAGTGGCTCAATGAAGACACGGTCTTTTATAAAGCAACAAAGGAAAAAATGGTAGTGAACAGAGTAGTTTTAGGAAACAATCCATGATGTCGGTGGTTTTACGCCTTGAATGTAGATCTCACCTGGCGACGCTGTTTCATCCTCTCCAAAATTCCACCGTGCGACAAAATATACGCATTTGTCATTAGGGAAAATAATTATCAAAAACTGTTTGAATCACTCTTTAATTGTGATCTTGAAACAACACTCTACAACGCTCATAATATTAACTTTTATATGCGTTGCTCCTACTTTCCTTGGTCAATTTTACGAGGGCAAAAGTTTAGTGTTTACTCATCCATTCAACCAAAGTACTAGAGTTGGGCCAGGCCTTCATTAACTATATCGGATGCCGAAGGTGATCAAAGGTACCTTTTCGGCTAAAATAGTTACGTATCCGTGCATCATTTTCAGGAAAATTCACGGAAGGATTTTCTACCATTTTTTTTCCATCACTTTCCTGAAATTGTTTCCGACCCACCTCCTGGTTAACAGAGTCTGTCTGAAGAACGGTTGTTTTTTGCAGACCGGTCAAATAAAGGAAGAAACGCAGGTGGTGGGAGGAAAGAGAATTTACCGCGTCATTGTTATTTGTGTTAGCCAAACAAAAAAACAGCATCTGTTTTACAAAATGGCCGCCGCCACATACTAATTGGTTGCTTATTTTGTGGACTGGTTTTTGTATATTATCCTTTAAGTTATACTAAATCGGTTATTTAAACTGTGATCTTGTCTCCGAAAAATCTGCAAATTATTAAACTAATAAAACTATAGAATAATGACGGGGAACCCTAAAAATATTCCCGCCTGATGTGGTAGAAGTTATCGTGTGTGACTATGAGCAGGTAGGACAATCAGGTATGATCTCCGTTTTTTCCTCACATACGTTTACTCACGGTCATTCCACAGCCTCCTTCCTAATTTATCCTGTGCTAATTTTTTCATCTCCACGTAACTATTGCAGCCCTCTTCCAATCTAATTCGCCTAATGTCTTTCTGTTCCTCTTCTATTCCTACCCCACACACTTCCCTCTAATACTAATTCAACGAGTCCTTAATGTGACCTGTTAGTGTATCTCTTCAGTGTCCTCAAAAATGTTTCTCTCGTAACAAATTTTATTCAAGATTTCCTGATTGTGACTCGATCTACCCTTGTGACTTTCAGCATTCTCCTGTAACACCAAATTTCAAAGGCTTCAACTTTTCTCGGTTCTGCACTGCAGATTTTCCAAGTTTCGCTCCCACATAAACTTTAAGAAATGATTTCCTAGATTGCAAACTTATATTAGACGTAAGAAATATTTTTTGCGAATGCTTTCCTTTCCTTTAGATTTGTTTGCATTAATACTCATATTGTTCTCGGTTATCAAGACGTCGCTCATACCATAACAAGCCATTCAAATTTTCTGCACATTCATACAATTACAATATCGTCAGCAAAACTTTGTGTCCAAATTTCCTCTTATTAATTTATGACTCCTTTCCAAACTTTCTCTCACATATATAAGAAGATGTTTTGTCTTTTACTTTGGTACAGTAAGTCTATAGGTATGAAATAATTTCGACAATGTTGTCTATTATAGCTGTATATACTTGAGAATCAGATTGCACTTAAACGTAAGACAATTTATCTTTGCCACCCTCCATTTTTTGTGGCTGTACTAGATGCAGGAGAGTTTTGTAGTGGGTCTGTCATAAGCGTCCTCATTTCCCCGACAACTGAAACCTCTGCAGGAGAGTGATGAGGAATTCATGAATGGACCAAGGAGGAAACGCAAGTTAGCGAAAGAAATGGACAGGCCTCTTTAAAAATCTAATATTTATTTTTTTGCGTGCGTGACGGCGTACATAATGCAGTGCACACACACGGGGGGAGGAGGGGGAGAGGAGCCACCCACACCTCGCGTCTCGCGCCCATCCATCATGAGGACGTGAAAGACGGCCGCACAAAGCTGTCAGCCAAACCTCATATTGAGCTTATTTATACTGCATTTTCGTCCCCTGTCCGGGGCTTTTTTGCCTTGCGCAAGGAAAACATCTTTGTGCGAAACTGCCGAGTGCGGGGGACATTGACAGAGGGAGCCCCCCGCCCCCCTCCCCCGCCCCCCGATCACTCGCATCTAACGGACTTCTGCAGTCCACGCACGGGAATATTGCTAACACACTAAAAAAAAAAAAGTCTCATACACTTCCAATATGAAGTCATAATTAAATGTGCTGTGTAAGTTATAATTTTTCTGATTCATCTCCGACATCATTTGTCTCATTGTTCCATTCTCTGATCTAGATAAAGTAAAATAGATCTTTTTATCAACGCCGCTACATATTTAATGACAGTTTCGATTTTGAAAATGATACAATATTAGAAATATAATTTTAATATCTTTACATATAAAATTGCGGTGTGTGTTTGTTCGTAATTCTTGACCGATTTTGGTGAATTTCTTTATTTAATTTTTGTATTTCTGGGGTCACCTGGATGTTTCTTAAATATAGTTGGACCCGGTAGGTGGTGCTATTGTCGAGATTCACAATTTTTATTTTATTTTATGACCAATTCTTTTAAATATTTCTTTTGGATTTAACACATAAAAAAAACATTAAATGGCAATTTTCAGCCTGACCGTTTGAATAATCTGTGGCGTTTGACTCAGGCATGCGCAAGTTCATTGCGTCGTAGCTTGGCATTGTTCTGACATTTCGATTTCGGATTCCCCGAGTTCTGATATATTCCGAGTATTTTAATTGAACATAGAACAAAAAAAGTGTGTTTGGAATAATAGTTTGAGCAATGTGAAAATTGCATTATTTGACTTTATATTTATACACACGGTGACATTCCATCCAACCTCCAAAATAAAACATTTTATTTTCAGCGTTCAATTGTGAGCTTTCGATGACAGGGGGCGTGGAAAGGTAAATTTTAAAAAATGTGACGATCTCACGTTGACAAAGAGATTACTCTCGTGCAATTCAATACTGCAGCGGGTTAGTGGAAATTAATTACAGCGGCAACGCTGGGAACTCACTTAGTAATAAATATCACTATATATAATAGCCCTGAGTAACGCTCGGCCAAACCACGGAAACGCTTGGCTTCAGCCTCGTCAAAGAAGCCACGTTACACAGAGAGTACACTTCATACCAGTTTTCCATTAAACAATTACGTTATATTACTTAAAATTTATTATTAATTTAAGGTGATGGAAGTTGTTACTTAATAATTCTCTTGCATATGGTAAGTTATACATTTTCATACATTATAATAATATACATACTTAATATTTATTGTTTTTTTCAAGGTGGTCGAAGGTTACCGTAACATATTGAAGAAAACGAATGACTACAACATAAAGTACTTTTTGACCATCGAAATAAATATCAACCGTTTATTTCCATTAAACCTAGCAGTTTTAATTCAATTCATTCTAGGTAGAAAGAAGAAGACGCATGGTTAAGGTGGCCGGCTTCTAAGTTATATGCCCAGAATTGCACAAACAGTCCGCAAGTTATAAAGTGTTCTTAAGTTTGGCCAAACCATTCATCAAGACAAAAACCGGCAAAATATTTAGTAGTAAAATTGGATTCTAAATTGACTAGGAAAAAGGAGAAAACAAGTAAAAATGAAGACAAGAGAACTACAGTCACCGATAGAAGAAAATCACGGTTATCTATTGAAATCCTGATATATAAAGCAGTTATAAATATAGGTCTATGGGATTCAGCTTATGGAAATCGATTGTTCAAAGGTCCCAATCCAAGATCCGTCGGAAAATTTTATATGCCTCATGGGTAGATAACGAACCGCACACTGTATACAGATTTAAAAGTTCTAACGGTACAGGAAGTCATCAAGAATTAAACAGTCCTTGACAATAATCCAAGGCCACTACCAGACAAGCTTTTACAAACAATTATCAACTACAGTGAGGTTAATTTAATCATTTTTTATTTAATTTCTACAGGTGATATCATTGGATGTCGACCTCCCGTAGCCTAGTGGTTAGCGTCACTGCCTCACAACACCCCGGGTTCCAGTCCTGGCAGAGTCTGGGGTCTTTGTGTCGTCACGGTCAGGGAGACTGGGATTAAGACTGCTGGAGAATTGATACGCTGATCACGTATCACTCCAAATTCGGAATGTGTCATGTAAAACGACAGTCCGCAGTCGATCTGGCAGGTCAAGGCCCTCAATGGGCTGCGGAGCCAAGGAAGATATCATGTCATGTCATTTAATATTAACACAATTAGTAGCCGTCACCATTTTAGCTCATATGATTGTATTTTATTCTGATAGCTAAACAAATTACGATTTAAAAAAAATTCTGAAGTACATATTGAAATAAGAATTTGTTCGTCTGATTCTTCTAGCGTTATAGTTTTTTAAATTATTTTTTGTATTTTTGCAATTAAGTTGTCGGGAGCAGCTGTGAAGGTAATGAGATACTGCGGGTGGCTATTTCCCCGGCTCGTGCGGTTCCTCCTGCAGCTGTGCCAGATCGACCGTGTCTTCTATCTGCTGGCCAAATCTCAAGCCTGCTTGCTGCCTTCTCTACGTCGCATTCGTTACTCACTGAATTACTAACCCCGCCCCCTCCCTCCCACCCTTCTCTATCTCTATCACGGACCTCACACCGTTCAAACAAGCTGAAAAAAAATTGAATACAACTTAACGCAATCTATTTTTAAATCTTGGAATAAGATCGTCATTAATAATTTAATATGCTCTACCCATTGCCTAGAGTCTATCCTCGTTCAAATATTCCACGATCCTCCATATTCTTACAAGATCGTCTGCATATTTCCTCACTTCATAGTATCTACATTTCTCATTCTCAATACATAATGGTCGTTCACTTGATGCCTAATGAGTCTAGAAACATTTTTCTCCTTTGCCTTGTCACGAATAACACCTCTTTTTCTTTCAGATGTTCCCAGTCTGATGCCATTTCAAGAACATAATATGACAAGATGGGAGATTTTATAAACGTTTACACGCTTGTGTAAAACACAAAATACGCCCAGTATTTTGTGTTTATGAGCTCAGATTTTAAATTTTATCTCGAAAAACACCTTATTCAATTGAATATATGCGTTTATATAGGGGGAAGTAAACAGTAGACAAGAGGTTAGGTTAGACCGCGCATAACGTGACGTAAGGTCTGGAACTTTCGACATAATACATTGCCAATTAGTTGAGTATGCAACGTAAATTAGATTACTTATGAGTTGTAGGAGCACGTTACTGACGTGTAAATGTTGTAACTTGGTTTCATTTGTAATTTACTACTGGCGCACCTCATCCGAAATGTGTCAAAATATCGTTACAGTTTTAAGTAAATAAATAAATCACACTATAGTAAAAAGTAACAAAGACAAACTAGAAAAGGCAAGTAACAATAATTTAACTAACCTGCTAACATGGTTTAATGCGAACGGACTAACAAATAACTGTGACAAAACACATTTCATGCAATTTCACACACTCAACACAACTTTACAATCTATAACACTTAAATACGACAGCAAAAATGTAAATGAAACTTCCTCTGTTAAATTCTTAGGTCTCTTAGTAAATAATAAATTAAATTGGACTGATCAGATTAATCAATTACTTAAGAAACTCAGCTCAGCTACATGTGATGCTGTCAGAGCAATGTCCACCTTCAGTGATTTAAAAACAAGAAAATTAGTATACTTTGCATATTTTCATTCTATTTTATCATACGGTATATGAGTTGGGGCAACTCAGTAGGCATAGATAAGATATTTATTAGTCAAAAACGTGTTATTAGAGCAATATGTCAGGTTTCCTCACGAACTTCTTGCAGAACTCTGTTCAAAAAGTTAGGCATTTTCACTTTGACGTGCCAATACATTTATTCATTGATGTTATTTGTAATCACAAATAGGCACTTATTTTTTAATAATACTGATATTCATCCCTTCAATACAAGGAACAAAAATAATCTGTGTAAAAAATGTAAAACATAGTCAATTGCACAGAAAGGTGTGCATTATTCAGGGATATCCATCTTCAACACGTGACTGCAGTCAGCACAGAATTAAAGAGTTGTCCGATAATCAAGGTAAATTTAACACTGAATTATGCTTATTTTTGCTTAGCCACTCCTTCTTCAATAAAGGAATTTATAGAAGAATCGGAGAAGAGTAATTAATTAGTTTATAATAGTTTATAATACAAAAATTTGTTATAAGTATATTTATCTTTTATATAATAAAATAATGTAATAAATGTACACCCTGACCCATTCGACATCCTTGAAGCTTAGCTTCTTTACAGGATCTACGGAATATGATTATTATTATTATTATGTTTAATTTTGTACAGGTAAATCTTTAATCGTAACTGGCTCTGCGACTCCTGAAATAATATGGCGACTGCTTAGCGAATATTGAAATTTGAAAAAGAAAAGCAAATAATTAATATTTTCTTGTATTTCTCAACACATTAGAAGCAAGATTATGTCCACAATTTTGGCACTTCTTCAGGTAAAATGAAGTCGGGTTCAACCGTCTTTTGGGCTCAGACCGGGGTGAAAACTTTGTCTTCATAACCTCTAGTTTGTCATTAAAATGTATGTATTTACACCAATAAAAAATAAGCTCAGAAGAAATTGGATTTGGATCTTTTTCCCAAATTGTGGACGAAATGTTGCATCTTATACATATGAATGTTCGTAGTCTAATAAGATCTCTTATATGGACGTATAGAAAGACATTACATGAAGTTTGTTCTTTGGTGGACTTTCGGAGTTCACTTTTTTAGTCCATGTAATTTACTCCTGGTAATTTTCTACTCCTTCTTTTTCCGCATTTAAGACAGCGTCCATGTTCTAATTGGTACCCAATTCCGTAGGGCTTAATTTTTGTTAAAACAACTACATAAAAATAAAATAAAATTTATTTCACGGCGTCGTGTTTTCCAGCATGTGTGAATGAGAGTTTACTGTAGTTGTCACCTTAAGGGTTAGTGAGGGAAGCTGGCCACCCCCTCAGGCCTCATTAGAGAGGCTGGACGCCGCGCCGGCAGCTGCGAGGATCTTTTTTTCCCTCTCCCTTCTCCTTGGCCGTGTCGGAGTGAGTTATGGCCGCTAACAACTGTGGCAGATGTCTCTGCTGTAGCACATTCGCGAAATCAGGTGACGTCTTCACAAAGAAGCGGGCACCCGCCGCCTATCCGCGCTCGCCATCTACAACTGCTACAACACACGCTCTCAGGACAATATAAAAAACACCGAATGACACTCAGCGCTGGTCCATGCTGTACGTAACTACCCATATTTCACCGTATAGCTTTCCACCCGACTTCTTTTACAAAGATCTTGAGGTTAACGTCGGGTAATAATAAAGACCTCCGACTTGGTCGCTCAGTCCTGTTATAATATATGTAATAACATACAGTCTTGCCATACTAAGAAAAAAATATATTTATGAGTAAAAATGTCATTAAACAAGAGATTGGCCGAAAAATTTTTGTATTACATAACTACAATTCACAATACAACTTTCCTCGCATAAGTGCGTTTAAAAGATTAATAGATGAGGTGGTTTCAACTGTAATATAAACAAGATATATATATATATATATAATTATTGTTCCATGCATCAATATTATCCACGTTGAATGAAAAAAATGGTTCAAAAATAAAATCTGCTGTAAAATTGCAGTTACTCTTATCCTTCATGTTCTAATTTTTTTGACACCAAAATGTTTTCCAGAGTTTCTCACAGTTTCAGACCATCGCGTTTATTGAAGAAATAAGTTTTAAAAATATATAAAACTAAAATTACCTATATTATCTGACTTCTTTGAAATAATAAATCAACTTCTTCAAGGAATTTTTATATTTTAAATGGCTGATTTTTAATTTAGATGATAAGACGAATAATATAATAAACCAAAACTAAATATTAATTTGCAACCAAAATCAATATATAATATTCGTTCGTTAATTGGTGTGAATGATAATTACCATGTATATTAAATAAATGGTTTTTTTCCTGACAGTTAAATAATGTAAAGAAGGAATTGTAACAGGTATACTAATATATATAAATTTAACGTTTTTAGTATACCTGATAAGGGTTTAAAAGGGAGACGAAACGTCGTATGTTGTAACTTTCTAATAAAACCACTGACAACAAAGGCTGTTACAATTCTTTCTTCATATTATAATACTTTAACGGTCTGTTATACCAATGCTTTGTTAATTTAATTTCTGGACCCAGTCGAGGATGCAAAATTTTCTCTTTTCTACACCTCTAATGTTCATTTCATATTTAATACATCCATTAAAAATGTCTATTATTTATATTTTTATAATTTAATTGAAAACTGAACGATTCATATATTATAATTTTGTCAATTTAAATAAATAATTTGTAGATATTTTTTTATTAGGACTTCGGAAGAAATTTGATTGTTTATGTTTATCTGAAGAGTCCCCTAAAGTGTGGGCGAAACGTCGTATTAATAAAACAAACTTTGTTTGTTCCTGAATTGATCGTTAGTTTAATTCTTTTGAACAACAAGTATTAATTGATATATAATTAAAAAATAAATCTTTAAAATCTCATCTTATTTTTGTTGTTTAAAATGATTTCTCATGATTAAGAGAGTGAATGTGGTTGTGCGCTACAGATATAAGGGACGTTGTTAGCCAGGAATGGAATGTTGAGATGTTACATGTCGGGATGTGCCGAGCTGATGGAGATGCTGAAGCTTCTAGAACGTACTGACCGTGAAAGCCGCTCTCGTTTTCACGACGTTTTCTATTAAATGGGTTCGAGCTTCC
This sequence comes from Eucriotettix oculatus, assembly GCA_034510155.1. NCBI lineage: Eukaryota > Metazoa > Arthropoda > Insecta > Orthoptera > Tetrigidae > Eucriotettix > Eucriotettix oculatus. The sequence goes on from CM067379.1 coordinate 26,881,407, forward strand.
CGCGATGCTTATCTGGAATTTGTTTCGCGAACTTCCGGCTGACGTCAGGGGCTGTGGAACCCAAGATTTGCGGTCTCGAGGAGGAGATCGCCCCACTCCAACGGCTGCGCTTTTGCACCGCTAATCCCCTGCTTCTGGTCACTCGGTTTTGTAGCTGGTCATTTTTTTTGCCCCGTGCAGGTGAGGGGACGGCTCCAGGTGCACCAAGAACCTCCACCTGGGGGTGCAAAACTACGCCAGGGGTGAAGAGTTGAGGGCCACGACGCGCACGGCTTTGAATTTATTATTCCTTCAAACATATAACTTACTCCATCCCAGAAAACTCTCAACTTCATCCCTTGAAAATTTTCTACAATTACTAAAATTACCAGAATCTCATGACAAAGAATAATTTTGTATAGATCATTCTATCACATTTCCCAATAGATATGTAATACAAAGGCAATTGATCTTTATTTATAATTATCTGGATGTTCGGCGATGCCCAGGAATTAATTTATATTAGCCTGCTACAGCATTTAATCTCTTTGTCAACACGTGATTTAACCATCGGCAAGAGCGTCACATGTTTGAAAACTTTATGATGTCATATCTTAATCGACTCAAGAAATCTAATTATACTTTAAATAAACACAGCCATACAGAGAATGAATTCCCGGCCAGCACCGGGCACCCACATAGCTAGAAATAAAGAATTTGACCAAGAGAAGGGATATATTAATAGGCCACGTTTAGAGACATGAGGGTCCTGTAAAATTAGCATTAGAGGGAAGTGTGTGGGGTAAGAACAGAAGAGGGAGGTCAAGGATGGAATATTTTAAACAGATTAGGATGCGGTAGTTATGCGGAAATGAAAAGGCTTGTGCAGGATAGGTTAGCATGGAGGATTGCACCAGACCAGTCTAAGGACTGAATACCACAACAACAACAGCACACAGAAAAATACACAAGAAACAGACAATTATATTTATAAGGAAAAGATACTTGCAAATTAATGCCTTATTAGCGTAAAATAATGTCTGTTGATACAATATACATCTACGAAAAATAAAATTGGGCGTTTGCGGTCCTGGTCTGTATATAAGGTGCCCGAATCATCTGCCCTGTGACTTATAAAACATTTTGCAAAAATATTAAATAATTAAAAGTATCATTACTCAAGAGTCACTTGACAGATTTATTTCCTTCGGTTAGATTAGTTTGAAATCATAAATTTACCCTGACGTAGACTATCAAACGTGAAACAATACTTAAATATAACCAACATTTTATCCAAGTTTTGTTTTTTGCAAGTGTCGTCTTGCCGCCGCCTCAGCGTGCACGCGTCGGATAAACATCTCGCTTGGCAAACTTCGCGAGGATTTAATGGTATAAGGGACAAACAAAATCTTAAGAGCAGAAATTGATGTTGCATTTTTTTGGCCTTGAATTGGGGGGGGGGGGAGAAAGGAATCTAAATCTTTAAAACATCGAGAGAAACTTTTTTTTGGGATGATTAGCGCTGAACAAAAAGATAGTCACATAAATGGTATAGAAACGCCAAAGGGCAAACCTTATAACACGCGTTGTATTTGAGCATATTCGGTATATAAGGAATGGAGCACATCGCATACTTCCCTTCATATTCTATTAAAGGGTGCTGTCTGTTTCGGGATTACCCTCATGTAGCCAGTTAGCCAAAAAACCAAACACTGGGTTTTATTTATATAGATTATGTACTGATGCATTCAATAATATTAAATATTTCCAGAATCATTAATTCTTTGGTATACATTAATTTCTCCTTTAATTTGGTACAACACTAATGCCAAAGTCTGCTAATTACACAAAAATTTAAAATTTTGCCCGCTAATGACCTAGCATCTTCTAGCAGATTTCGATTCTTCAGTTCTGTAATATTCGAGGGGACCTCATTCTAACATTCTTCAGTGGTTACTAAAAAAAGCTATTCTCCAAATCTGTCTTTCTCTTCCGCGGAGAATATGAAATTGAATTTTGCTGACCTCTTATTTGGTATACAGTTTGGATCTATTAAAATTGGAAGTGGATTCTGACGTGAACTTAGCAATTTAATGAGACATATAAAGAATTAAAATTTATTCTTAATTGGTTGAAGTATATGTTTAATGAGAATGAAATATTATGTTGGCCAATGCCAGGCAATGTTTTACCTGTATGTAATATTAACAAAGCACCATTCATCACATTGACTAAAGGTTAATATAATTTGTCATAGTTGATTTAGCACTTATCATCTAGTAATCAAACTATATTTTAAAAATATTTCATTATAAAACAAATGGATTTATTCGGGTTCTGTCGCCTAGAGGAAGCTCTCACCTGTTAAGTAGGCAACACGTGAATAGACGTGCCTGAAGTGACGCCTAACTCTCAGGAGACGTGACGCAACTATCGTCACTTTCCGTTATCAATGAAACAACAAATAAATAAATAGACCCGCTAACAAACCTGAAAATATTCATTAGAATAAAAATCAGCACTACATGTCGTTCATTTTCTAAGTAAACTATTACAAACAATCTATTAAAATAATTCGGAAAATATTCACAAATAGTACAATATGACATTCCAACGGAGTTGATGAGATCATCAGACTAAGAAGCAATATCATGGTTGTTCAGGATAGTTTGCAAAATCTACGAAACAGGAAGAATACCAGAAGATTTTAGAAAAAGCATGATTATACCCCTACCAAAGAGGACTGGGGCTGATAGATGCGAACAGCACAGGACAATTAGTTTAGTATCTCACGCGTGCAAAATATTAACGATGATAGTGTATAGGAGGATGGAACGACAAATATAATATGAGTTAGGACATCAGTTTGGTTGTATGAAGAATGGAGGGAGGGACAAGAGAAGCAATATTGGATTTGCATCTTATTTTTTAAGACAGAATAAGAAAAAACAGACCTCCGTTCATGGCATCTGTAGATTTAGAAAAAACCTTGGAGGGACACACTATTAAGGATTTTGAAGATGACAGGAATAAAATGTAGAGAAAGAAGGGTTATCCATAATCTCTACAGTCTCTACAGTCAGCAGGGCATGAAAAGAAAGCTGATATCAAGAACAAGGGTGCAGTCTGTTTAACTAAAATATATCAGGTGATGAAGAATGGAAAAGGAATCATACTGCAAGGAGAAGAAATAAAAACCCTACGCTTTGCCGATGATTTCGTAGTATTAGGAGAGTCAGAAGAAAAATGTCATGAACGTGGTCCTGGAGTGAATAGTGCACTGTCGTCACATATAAAATCCTTTAATCATTTAATTGTATATTTAAAATAATCTTTGTTATCAAGATTTAAACTTATTATTGCAGAAGCGAAAATAGAAAATCCTTAGGTAATAATGAAGGACCTGAAATTGAAGCAAAATATGTGGATATTATTAATAGTTTACAAAAATAATATAAATTTCAAGGTTACTAATTTTACCAATTTGAACGTTACCGACAAATATTTTATACTGTAAGATTTTTATTCGTTTTAATGTTATCATGTTTTTAATAAAAATTCAATATATAATGACTGCATCGAAGCACTAATGTTAAACAGGACTTGAAAGTTATTAGTGTGATAAGACATTCGCAGCGGACGCGTACTGATACTTTTAATTATTATATATTCATTACATGTGTTGCGTTTTTAGAATTACCCGAGGTAATTACCGCGTCCATGACAACACAAACATCCAAGCCCATGCCAGGATTCGGACCCGGGACCCCTGGGGTGTGAGGCAGCGACGCTAGCCACTACACCACAGAAGGACGGCACCTTGTGTGATAATTTTGAAACAAATACTTTGGGGTTATGGCCTAAAATTATTTATTTCTCTGATAGCTGTCCCTTTTTATTTAACACTACGGTTGAAAAGGTTGCAAAGGAAATGAGGATTTTTTAAAATTGCTTCTGACTTGTTGGCCGTTTTATTTATTGATTTAACTGTAAATGTAGCCATTACTAGCATTAGTCGAAATTTGACCGTAATTCATTGACTTTTTAAGTTTGAACGGTATTGCAAAACTTGTATTGTTAATCAATCAATGCACAATGGAATTGTGTATAATATTATTGTATTAAATATTACAAATGCTTTGAATGATATTCCATGCGCATTTAATTGTATCTCTCAATATAATTTCATCATTTTCTACACTGTTTGTATTTACATTTCTTCCATTATTACACGTACGCGAATAAATATATCTGTAAATGTTCAATGTCGAGGCGTGAACTTAACGGAAGTGCGAGTATCTGAATGTACTCAGTTTTTTCAGTAATATATAAAGCACATATATACAATGTTATGCAATTTACGCACGTTTCATTTAATTTAGTTCAATGTCTTTGTAATACTTGAGCGATATGTCTAGTCAGTGCGACTCTTTGACCAGAGACAATACTGTGTTTGAAATTCAGTAAGGATGGAAAGCATGCATTTTTTTATATTTAAAAGACATATTATGCATAAATATTATCGTTCTGAACTCCTTCAGCAAATGTCGGCCTCCGTACGCGCAATTTACTTGAGAACGAGTACAGATTTTACACTCAGGTATTTATATAAAGAATTGTTAATAAAATGATGTGCTTATCGGAGCTGTCGGTTTACCAGTGCGGCCTCTCGTCAAGAATCTGATTGGCGGCGAAGCCCTCGAAACTACAATGTCAACAGCGGCCATTGAAACACACACACACGCACGCACCCCCCACCCGTCCTCCATGGCTTCTCTTTTAAACATTGATATAGCGCCTTTGTGCACGCGCGGCGTTGTTTTTTTGTTATATCCCCCTCCTTCCCCTGGCACACGCTCTTCCGCTTCCAATGGGATGGGATCCTAAAAAGACTCCCTCCCGAGAGCTGGAGGGGAGTCCGCTCCATTCAAGGCTGTTCCGAAAACAAGTCGCCGCAGATTACACAGCTATATGAATTTAAAAAACATCCTCGGGGATGAAATTACATCTATCGACGCAAATAAACGTCTTATTGCATATAGTGTGTTCAATTTTGTGAGACGAATGTAAGTCGATTTCGAGTGCAAGTGCGGGGAGCGATATTGCAGTGATCCAGAGGGCAGGGGCTGATGGCTGTGTTAGGTGTCAATCAAGGTGACAGGCCTCGGCCACTCAACTCAACTAGGAGACCGCGGGACAACGCTCTATGGACTGCTCACAGCGCCATTGTCCGCCTCAGTCGCCGATTTCAGGCCCGTCACACACACACAAGAAAAATACAGAAAGTGATTAGTACATCACTACGTTTGTGACTAGGAAACCGTGCATTTAGTCATGCGGATTTTAGAAAGGGCAAACTCTGAAACGCGGGAAATTGCATATAAATCTCTCGTGCCTCCTCTGTTAAATTATGGCTGTATTTTTTTTATTTGGGTTTATTTAAAGTAGCATCAACAACAACTGGTTATTAACAACTGTACATTAAAGCTTTTTACATTAAATTACTCTATAAATTTATCATTTAATATCTTCTTGATGTTTCGGTGCGAAGTCCATTTCTTTGAGGCTTCCAATATTTGGTACCTTTGTTGACGGAATGTGCTGCTGATGAGTCAATGGTGTTGCATTGGAAACAGAAAGGAGGGGGAGGGTGATTTGCTGAAGGTGTTTTTTTTTGGAGTGAACGGTACGGACCCTTGTAATAGCTATTTGGTCCCATCTGTATTGTTGTTATAGTATTCAGTCCTAAGACAGGTCTGATGCAACCCTCCATGCTAACCTATCTTGCGCAAGCCTTTTAATTTCTTCGTAACTAGCACATCCAACATCCTCCCTAAACTGCTTAGCGCATTCCATCCTTGGCCTCCCTCGCGCACTTCCCACTAATGTTAGGACCCTTGATGTCTTCAAACGTGGACTATTAATCGATCCCTTCTCCATGTTGCTCGCTTTTCCCCTATTCTGTTTAGAACTTCATCGTTAATGATTCTATCCACCCATCTCACTCTCCTATAGCACCACATTTCGAAGGCTTCTATTCGTTTCCTTTCCACCGTCCACGTTTCGCACCCATATAACGCCACACTCCATACAAACATTTTTAGTAACGATTTCCTAATATTCACATTTATATTGCCCGTAAGTAAATTCCTCTTCCTTGCCTGTGCTATCCTACTCTAGTTATTACGCTTCCGAAGTAGTAGAATTCCTTAACTTCCTTCCAAATATCCCTTCCCAATCTAACAACCTTTGTCATTCCAATGTTTCCTATACTACACTCCATTACCTTGGTTTTCCCTCTATTAATCCTCATATTGAAATCTTTCTCCAGGATCTCGTTCATGCCATTTATTTTTTCCAAGTCTATATAAGGACGGATTTATTTTTATGGAGTTGAAAGTGGCTGACTGGGTTGTAGTTATTGGATTTAATTTATTTGCATTTGGTTTCCATTGCTGTTCTGTTGAAGCTTCGCTTGTCTATGTTTCCAGATATCCAGGACGGTATTTATTTTTATTTATTTATAAAAACTATTATCTTTACAGATTCTCAATTGTGCCAATTTCGATATAGTATATACAGTATGAAAAAAATCATGAAAATAAAATATTGTATTAGGACGGTATTTATTTGCTTTGCTGTTGCGTTATTGGTTTGTTGGTATCCGTTCAGGAAATATCAGATCTAGGCAGTAAAATTTGCAATGTCCTAGTCCAGAAATGAGAAGGTTCACTATTATGACTGGGTTGTGTTAGAGAAACGACGTCAAAAGATTCGTCTGAGCTCGGATGTTTGTGTCGTCATGGTCACGGAGACTGGGATTAAGACTGCTGGAGAATCCAAACTCTGACCACGTATCACTACAAATTCTGAATGTGTCACGTGACAGTCCGTAGTCGACCCGGTAAGCCAAGGCCCTGAATGGGCTGCAGAGTCGAGGAAGAAGTTTACTGTTTGTAACCGCCACCCAGTGTAATTCAATTACAGGTTCAATAAATTCGTTTATTAATGTTGTAGAAAACCGCGAGGCCTCTTCTTTATCCTTACGAGAATCTGTAAAAGACTCGGGAAGCTTTTCAACGCGTTCGTCACCTGAGTTTCTCGTCGAAACGACGGAACTTAAAAAGGAGCGAAAACTTACTTTACACGAAACGCAAAGAAATGTAATTTTCTTTCACGGATATCAATATAAATATATTTATGTTTGAATACAATCGATAGTAACAGCCTAAATTAATTGAGTTACGGTTAAATTTCCAATGGAGGGTGATTTGAAATTATTGCAGTGTTATAACTCGTCTGTATGGAGATCAACGATATAAATAATTATAGACCCTTGAGGCACTCCATAGAGTAAAAAACAAGTCATTATCGTTGGTTGTACATTCAGATTAAATTTCCAAATCAGTATTAAATAAGTCGTTTAGATAACTAAGAGGCCTCTGTTTTTAATCCTTGAGGTACTCCAAATTAAGAAAGCATGGAAACTGTCTATACAGAAAGTCAAACTGAAAATCAAACTTTACGCACAAAGACAATATCGTTTTAAATTTCAAGTAGACAGTTCAGTTAAGAAATATATACCTGACACTCTATTGCAATTAAACTATTCATAACATAAAATGCTTACGCTTTTCTGTTCAAATTATAATTATAGTGTTTTTTTTTTGTATTTAAATGGTGCTAAATTTTACTTTATGACCGGAGAGTGTAGGTTATTTTTGTTTTCCTCAAATTTCCCCATTCACTGTAAAAATGAATGTATCAAATATTCCTCAGATACATTTCAGTATTATTCCTTATCTGGGAACCGTTGGAAAATTTCTCTCTGATTTAAATTTTTCTTTTTCACTGGAGTGTTTAGTACAATTTGTTTCAAACATCATTTTGGTGAACATTTTATAATGAATTTATTATTTGTAGAATAATTTTCATGATTTTATTAGACCTTTTACCTTTGCAATAACTTTGGCCTATCAATGGACCTTTTTTTTTCAGAAGACAAAACTCTATAGTCTCATCTAGAACAGTTTAAAACCATTTACTTTCTTCTATAATATCAAAAGTATATGAAGGAAAACAAAAACTTTCAGGTTGGTCAAATTATGAAGTCTTCAAATTGACACAGATAAATAACTTACATTTTTTCAAGTTGACTTCAACTCTTATTTAATCCAGAACACTTACCACTGAACATTTTCATGAAATATAATACCTTTATATTTCAGATGGAAAATAACCACATCCTGGTCAAACTGTCTGCTTTAATGTGTACCCAATGCCATTTGAGCCAGGATTATGAAGGAAATAAAAATATAAGTAATTTGAAACCCAGTAAAGAGAAATGAATAACACTCAAAACTTCATGGTTTGACAAGTGTTTTTCAAAAAGTGAAGAGAAAGAACTCCAAATATTTGTAAAGTTGTGATAAATCAAAAGAAGAAATTATTCAAGTTTAATTTCCACTTTAAAAAAAAGTAGCAAAACTAAAATAAAGTGGAATATCACATTCACAAGATTGGGAAAAATGCAAAACGAAATGACACCAAATGCTAAAGCAATCTCCAAATATATTTTACACTCACAATAGAAACCTTTGTCGTTTTTCTGTTTGTGTTAATTAACTATGTTATAACTGTGATAATTAATTTGAGATGGTAATATTTATGAAAACGAAACAACAATTAATTGAAATACTGGGTGAAATTGCTGGGTCTCAATGCCACAGAGTCTGTAAATCATGTATTCAGGATGCACTTTTATCTATCCTTATAATTTTGGGATCAGGACAAGTAAGTACAATATTAATATTTAAAAAAATAGAACGAATTTAATTAACAATTTACAGTTAACAATTTGTAGAAGCAACCATCTTTAATGCAAGATGTCAAGTGTTTAGGAAAAGATTATTACATACTATAAAATCAAAATTAATTATAACTGCTAACATAAATACACTTATCAATTACTGGGTAATCACCCACCATGTCCAACCTTTATCAAGGGAAAAATAAATATTTACTAGAACAATTTAATGATGGCGGAGAGTAAAGCGGTAAACACTATATTACACATAACAAAATGTTACACCATTGCATTAGTATTGCTCCACCACTGAACAAGAAATTTACCAGTCGACAAGCTTCGCACGGGCAAAGTTGACAGCGAAGATTTCTATAAAGATTTTCGAAAACGACACAGAGCTTCAGAACCAGTAAATCACATACAAAATATAGTTTTCGATAAATTTATGGAACTCTGTACCCATGACTATCATCACACAGGTGGTATCCTACATTGTTTTTCGAGAAAAACTAGGGTCACCTCTCTCAATGTTCCAAATGAAAATTTAATTAAAAAAATAATTAGACTGTAAGTAAACAGATGCAACAAAGTGAAAATAGGAATTTTATAAGTCTACAAAATATCCACACCTCACAAAATGTAAGGTGCATGGGTAAATTGAGGGTCTATCACTTAATAGTTAAATATAAAAATCACTAGCTACTATAAATTAATAATAATGAACTCAGTCATGTTGACAATACACGTTTCAAGTTAAATATCAAACGTTAAGTACTCGTTCTAGTCAGTCCCTGGCCGGGAGCCACCGACCATGTCCCCTTTTTCGTCGTTCGCGCAGTCTGGTGTCAGTTTTTCGCCTTCAGCAGCGGCCTCCGCAGAATCGCCAGCCTCGTCTTGGTCAACGCCACCGCCGTTGCCGTCGACCTTGGAGCCAGCGTCTTCCTCGTCTTCGGAGGTGTTGGTGGGAGGCGTGTCGGGTTCCGAAGACGAAGATTCCGCGGACGGTTCCTTTTTATCCTCTATTTTGGGCGCTTGTGGACGTTGTTTGCGTGCAGGGTTCATGGCGAAGCAGTAACAGCAACGAAAGGTGAGGAACTCGAACTCCTCCTTGAGCGCCATGCCGTTGTGGGCGCTGCACTCCTTGCAGATGAGCGCGAACCTGTTGGAAGGGCCGTCGGCGATGAGAAAGTCCACGAGCTTGTCCACCACGGAGCGTTCCCGCGGGTAGATGGGCCGCGGAAGGGGCAGCCCTCTGCCCGTGCCGCCGCCCACCAACATGCGACGCTCCGGGGCCTGGCCTTGTGCCGGGGGCGGCGACGAGCGCAGCAGCGACGGCGGAGGCTTGGGCGGAGAAGACACCGGAGGCGCCGGGGGCGGTGCTATAGGCCTCCTGCGTAGCTCCATCCCTTGGTGCGGGGGCGGCGGAGAGACTTTAGCAGGAGGCGACGGTCCCGGCGCCGCAAGCTGAGTTTTCATATCCGCGGGCGCGAACCTCTCGAGGATCTCCTTGGCGGACTTGTACGTCTCCTTGTTCATGACCTCCTCCAGGATCTCCCGCTTGAGCTTCTCTTTCTGCTTGAGCTCGATTTCGCTGCGCACGATCTTGCGGCGGAAGTAAAAGGCGACGGCCCAACGGACGACCACGACGACGACGGGGAAGACGCAGAGGGGCAGGATGTGGAAGGCCTGGTCGCGCAGCGTGGACGGGAACGAGCGGAAGTAGAACCAGAGCGCGGCGAGCACGTAGAGGCCCGCGGAGTACAGCATGAGGCGACCCACCACCACGCGCTTCCGCTGCTCCGCAGTCACGCGACGGTGCTTTATGTCCTGGATGCGCTCGTCCAGCTCCTGCAGAACCTCCAGCGTCGTCCGCTTCTTGCGGAATCGAGTCAAGATAACCCCCATGGCGGCGTCAGCCTTCTCTTCTCATAACCTGAAAACAAGTCATACACGGTTCAACAAATGTCACTGCACAAATATTAAGTGAATTTTTCTTTTTTGAAAACCATTAAAGATACAGCTCCGAGGTTTTCACAGCTTATTTTTAAACTTATTCCAACCATTAACCATCAACAACGTGGGACCAAACGCGTAAAGAAATTGCTTCCAGCTATTACACGGTTCGGCAAATCGGTCTGAAGTTTTATCAATCTTACATGACTTACAGAATGTAACATATATGTGGTTTAATTTTATAAGATATATGATAAATAATTACAAAAAATTCATCACTGCACGAGAGATGTTCAACCTATTTATCTATTAGAAAAATACAAGTCGAGAAAAGCTTAATTTGGTAAATTACATAAACTGCATAGTAAATGATAAAATAATATTTAAATTTCATATCTGAATAAATTTTCATAATAAAAAATATTAAGCATTAATAATCTTCAATGGTGTAATTTTTTCGAAGCATACTAGAACATGCAAACATGCATTCTTTCTCCACGTTTCTAATTTCTGGTACCAACGTGATGGTCTCGACTTCAATCAACATGTTTAGGAATAAACTCCTATGTTTCCGTACGATAATCGTCCTCGTTCTGGTTTTGGTATATCGGCCCAACCGACGAATCTCGAATAACTGACCACGTGCCTTTAGGGCGAAGGGTTAATTCATCAAAGCTTTCTATCCACAACTTATAATTCTAATCATTCATTCCGCTCGCACACATATACGATATAGTTAAAAATGTGATTGAAACTTTCAGTGCTGTATCTAAAATTTACAAAAAAGGTATCTGTCCGAATTTCCTCCAGCTGGTTCACAACTTTTAGTTCTCCTATAACAAATATAACGAAGTAATCATTCGCAAGTTGTTCTACACTGCCGTTAATCGTATTACCGACTTGCAAGAGAGTTTATTACAAATTATTCTTACACAAGTAATGTTTTGAACTGAACCCCATTTAAACGGCAATATTTAAAGTTAGGCATGTAGTGGGTCATACGGAAGTCCATGGAAAAAACAATAATAATTTAGAATTTTTCCCGCAATCTTTACGCTGCTTTCGACGTAGTTTGCCAATGTTGCCTCCTTGCCACAGGAGCTGAGAATTGGGTTTCGCTACTCACGTTTCATTAACTAGATTCAGGTTCCCTTATTACATCAGGCTTCCTTTGGCGGTAATTAAAACGCATTCCGGCAAAACAGACGAATCTTAGTTTAACCCCTCCCCCTCCCAAATTAAAATTTGTTCACTATCATAATTTTTAGGGATTTTTGACGCAATCTAAGAGAAAATTATCCACCCGTGTAATAATTTTATCCATTTAAAAAGTCAATCTTATTTAGTGAATTGAATATTACACACTATATTTTAACGAAATATTAAGTATTCAAACTAAATACAGATTTTTCAATTTTTGTTTTGTCTACTTACCTGATGAATTAAATATTGTCGAAACGTCGTATTAAGTAACAATTTCTTACGACAAACTGGTTGTATTATTTATTTATTGTAATAAATTGTCAGATACCCGCTTTTTAAGGACCATTCTACTGCAACAACGTCATCTCATAAGACTTTAAACAAACCATATTTTCCTTAATCACTTCACGTCGATATTTAAAGGAATTACGTTAACCACAACTTCACAGACAAACCAAGTACATCTTTTATTCATACAACGTTTCGTCCTCGTATTTGCGACTGCATCAGAAAAATTTCTATGGGTTGTAAGTGTCCATGTCCATAAAACAATTTTTTTAATACATTTGGACCTCTTATCTTGGTCCAAATTAATGTGTACCCACAGAATTAAAAATTCAATTGAAGTCTCAAACCGTGGGGACGAAATGTTGTACGGAACACACAAAAACTGTCCGAATAGGTCGTTAATTTAATTCTATACAGATTCATCCTTGTTGTTGCAATATCACTTTCGTTTAAGAATTAACAAAACAATAGTCAATGGTATATAACACATCTACGACGTTTCGTCCACATTTGTGGATTTTATCAGGTAAATTTTAAATGGATAACTGGTAAGTAAACGTGAAAAATTTTGCGTCGTGGACCGAGTCATTAGACAGTTACGGCCGAATGAAGAAATTGTAAAACAGCCTGTAAATAAGAAAAAAAATGAACTTCATCAACAGCAGTTATAGCACGACGTTTCGTTATTTATTTGGAACCTCACCTGGTGTGAAGGCAACAAGAAATTAATATCCTACTTTTGACGTAAACTTGCCCTCGAGCTAATTAGTTGAAGCCTTTAGTGATTTTTTTCAAGATTCGTCAAGTCATTCGTCATTTTTAATATTTTTTGTATATATTTACTTCTCGGCTGTCGCCGCGAATCTGATGACTGGGTTTCCGTTATCATTATTCACACAAGTTTAATTTTCTTTTATATTTCCGTCGTTAGGACTTCAACGACAGGTGAAAGTGAACCTGCGAATGCATGTGATTATACATTGTCCCTTAGTCACACTTGCTGAGGAATGCTGCCCAAGTCTCTCACTAAATGTTACCGAACATCCCACGGGACAGAAACAGTCTCTTGGTCACAGGACGCGTCCAATTTCCCCATAGTCCGCAAAAACTGCCACAGTCGCGGAAAACACGCTACTTGAGCAAAATCTCCCACGCCACAACAAAAGGCTTGGCAGGGTGAAAGAAAGGGTGCTCCCGACCTTGGGACTTCGGTAAACAGGAAGAGAAGGCAAAAAAAAGGGCGAGGAGGATCTCAATGGGAAGGAGACCGCTGCAAAACAACCGCCTAAAGGTAGTACGGGAAATTTTTCATTCAAAGCTGCAACAAGTCAATTCGTGCACCACATTCGTTACAGAGTTTCACTTACACGTTAAAAAGTCTTTGCTGAGTGATCTGCAACTTGGGATGGTATTACTAGTTCGTTGCATGTGGACTACTTTTACCTCTCGGACAAAGTAGGGCACAGGACCTCAATAAAAAGGATCCCTACATTCACTTGGTCTAAGAATGGCCGGCGCCTCCTCAAATAAGCTTACAAGCCATGTCAGAAAATCTCAATTAAATTCTACGTTAAGGAAATTATTTTTTTTAAAAAAAAAGGCGAAGGAAACAAAAAAGGGCGTATAATTACAGCTATAGGTTTTATTACAGATTTTTATATTAGTTTGTTTGCTGTTGTCAATTTTGATTTGCGTCCAATACACCTATAGTCTTTGACTGCATTTTCTGTTCCCTCCATTTTAAGTTTGGTGTCAAAGTGAAGACCAAGATATTTTACTGCTTCTGCTTTTGGAATTTCCACTTGAATGAGCCTGACTGTAGGGCATTGTCCTTCGTAAGGGTAAGAATTATACTTCTATTTTCCATCTCTTCAGCAAATTTCTCTGATGCGCTGTCAGGATCTGTACGTGTCGACAGTATTGCTGTATCATCAGCAAAGGTACTTGCATGTACCTTGTCTTAATAAAAAATTTAAAAAATGTCTTCTACACAAGACGCATACGAGGCCCAACCCCCGAGAGAATAGGAAAACGGTTAGAGATTTCTCCATTTACGTAAGAAATTATCTTTGATTAATAATCTGTAATAAGCAAACTCCTAATCTGATTTCAAATTAAATACATAGAAATAATTTCACCTCCGTCTTAACACCCTTAAGGTAGGAGAAGCTCCCGAAGAGAAGTTCCGCTAAATTTAAGGTATCTAGAGCTTACGTAATACGCACAATCCAACTAAATTAGAACTGGGATATCTACAGGTTTTTTTCTTTATTGTATGTTGGATGCGGTCCAAGCGACGACGTCTCGCGACCTCACGGGAATTACAGTCGTGTTGAAAATATTTTATTAACCTACTACTACCAAATGTCACGGAGCTTCAGTGACCTTACTCAGAAAGAAAGCGCGCGAGAAATTCTTATTTTAGCACACAATTAGTGCCTATTAACAGTCCGATTACGTTCCATTTTGTTTGCATTCTCCAGCCTTTCAATACTCAAAACCCGGCTTCTCTTCCCTCCCTAACTAATAATAAAAGGACATTTCCTTGCCTTATAATCGTCCACCGATGTTCAAATTACACACAGTTTATAAATAGTGACGTACACCATCAACAAACCAAAGTTAATTTAAAGCCGAGCTGTTTTCATTTCTCCCTAGACACGACCTGCATTCTTAAATAATTTATATTTACGTAAAATTATAAAGTCAGCATGAAATTTAATCACCATTGTGTTCGATAACACAAGAATTAACGACCCGATCAACAAACAATACAACAAATTTAGGAACAAAATAAAAATTTAGAAAAATGTAGGCATTTTAAGCCAGCTTAAACCTTGACGGACACGTCAAAGTTTATATTTCGTTCAAATTTTTATTGTATTGTCCTTCCACAAATTTCATTGTATATTGATACAGTATGCATTGTACTGCTAAATAGCTATTCGATTAATGGTATAACACAGAGGTTCCCAAACTTTATGGCTCCCAACGTCCTTATTACTATTTTTTTTGCGACGCCCCAAGTGAAAGCACGTGAAATCCACTGCAAAATTTACGTTACAAATATGATGATAAATGAAACAACACGACAATAGCTGACAAGTCCGTTGCATTGTCTACAGCAAGACCAGAAACTGCATTGTGCTAGCAACAATGTAAAGGGGCTCAAGTGTGCCACACTACTCAACGACGTCAAAATGACGATTTTTTTGGAAATTATCAGTTTAAATCTTACAGTATGTGAGAGGGCGCAGAATAAATTATTGCAATTATTATTTGCGGAATAAAAACAACTAAAATTTTCCCATAAAAACCATTTCTTTATAAATAAACTGAATTAAAATTCCACTCAAAAGAAATAATTTATTCTGCTTCCACAGACATACCGTGAAGGTTAAAAGTAATAAGTGAAATTTTTCAGTGCTGTATTTACAAGGGTTTCCGAGAAAAACTTGTCTAAAAATCTTTATTTTAACATGGGCCACATAAGGCCTTCCGACTTTACCCTCAAACTGTGTATTCAGACTACTGCTCCACAGTAAAGAACGCCATTAAACTAACTAGGATATTTTTCACTCTGTTAAAGTATCGGGAATTTTTTCGGATGTCTAAAGGCATTGTGATTATTAAAAAAACACCTGGCACCCAGGTAATCCGTAAATAAGCATTTAGTGTCTCCCAACTTGTGAAATAAGGCATCTGGGAATCTGGGCACGTGTTATTAGAATCTCATCATTAGCTAATTCAATTAAGTCTTATTTTGCATTGAAATTCTTCTAAACGAAATACAGAGAATGACCAAAAGTCAAACATAGAATACTTTAATCTAAATTAAATCGTTTATTTTTCGGTCCCTGATGTAGTAATAATATTTTTGGTAGTATTTTAATTAATGTACCCTGAACATCCCGAAAGTTAAGGACGAAAAATTTTAATTCTAATTCTGACTTTTGGCCATTCTTTGTATTTTATTTATAATATTAAGTCAGAATAATTTTACTCTTTTATTTTAAATTCTTCTACTTCCGACTTTTGGCCATTTATTGTACTTCATTATAAATGAATTTTGTGGGGCCAATTGATTAGTTTTTTCATTAATAATCACAACTGAAAATTGAGGCATCAAGGACAGTATTTCAATCTATCCAAATATAGTGCATCGTTTCTTCGTTGAAGATACAAAATTTGATTTAAATTGTACCGAACTATACCACAACATGCCCGTTGGTATAATCCCTCAATTAAAATTACATATACGACCTTTTAAATTTACAAATCACACATATGAAATTATATAGAAACCATACAAACATGAAGCCTGTCATGCAGCCCAAGAATTAACCTTTACTGAACAATAGATTTTTGTTAGTTTCGGATAACAATTGTTATATAGTTTGCAATTGTGTATGTGAAGCTTATTACATAAAACTAATGATTGTTAAATTAATCTTTATTCAAAATCCATTATCATCTATAAAAAATATGTAATAGAAAGTAACAGATATAACCTGAAATAGACAAATGATTTAGAGTTGCATTTATTAATTATTGCACTAATAAAATATAAATTTTACTAAACTGACCCCGTCCCCTTTCAAGCTACCTTAAGGTATATCTTACGGCCCCCAACTTGATAGAGGGTCCCACGATCTCCCCCCCTCCTCCTCCTCCTCACCAGTTCCAAAATAAATTAATTTGAGTTTAAGAATTAACTATTTCTCAATCGATATACAGCCAACTTGTATTTCAATAATCGATTGTTTTACCTTAAGATTTGTATTTTCCATAATGGAGTTTATCACATTTTGATATACAAAAGTAGGTTATAGGTACAGGTATAATAATGTAATGTGTCCATTAACTCAAAATCAATTAGCTCTTATTATAACATACAACTGCTGTATCACATTATATTGAATTTGACATAGAATTTATTTTTGTTAACAGGCAGCATGAGGGTTATCCTGAAAGAGGCAACTCCCCTTTAATAGCATAAGAAGGGCATTGATAAAAGTGAGGGGATGGGGGTGGAAGGTAGAGCAAGGTAGCCAAGGGTTGACTAGGGCGACCAAGCGACAATTTTAAGGATACCACCCGGTGTTTCACCTTAAGAGATGCAGGGAAAACCCTAGGAAACCTGCCTCAGGTAGGTCTTCCGAATTTCGGGAGACTAGTTTGCTGTGGAGTCGCAACAATATTTTTCTTTTGATTTTATAGAAAATCGACAGTTTACTTGCACGAAAATAAAATATACAGCCAATTTAATCAGAAAAAACTAATATATATATATATATATATATATCATATTATCCTCATGTGTAACAGTTTTGTCCATTTAAAAAATTACCTGATCAAGCCAAAAAAAATGGACGAAACTTAATTGTTGTGGTATTTAGTCCTAAGACGGGTCCATGCTAACCTATACTGCCAAAGCCTTTTCATTTCTACATAGCTTGAGTAGTAATTATATAAATTAATTTTTTTGTCAACAAAATTGTCATTTTTCTTATTAATTTATAAATTGTATCTCGCTTTAATCCTTTAGGTATCCAAAAATCACATTTGTCACCTACATGGAACATGTGGGTTTGGAAAGGGGCCCCACATTTGAAATTGATTAGAGCCTCCATATCTAAATCGGACACTTTGATCTTTATATTTGCAAGATTTACTTTTTTCTCGCGCTGAAAACCTTCCTGCCTCATAACCAAGAAAAAGCAGACAGCTTGGAATACAATCTGCATAAACTGAATAATGCATTAAATTTGAAACAATACTGTCGTGAAAAAACGGGAAACAAGTTGAAGCCCACCTTCAGTGACAGTTATCTAGGAAAATACGAGGCCAGCGGACAGTGGGGAAACACTTGTCAGACCTGAAATTCTCTGAACCACAGAACTCAAGCTTAAGTGCGTGATAACGTACCAGCGTATCTACTTCGTGCGTTCGGTCGGTAAACAAAGGTTTACCTAATCCGACCCACGACCATTTCAGATCACGGATGACGCTAAATTCAAACGTGAATATTCGAACTTTATTCCAAGTATATAAACTCACTTTCACAGTGTAACTGTCGCTGTCAGTGCTCTTATCATTCCTTTCTGGAGAGATTACGTCTCCGGTACGGCGGATGTTAAGTTTACTCTACACTCGCGATAACCACTCCACTGCTGATTACAATTCTCTCTTCAGCAGGTTGCTGAAAATCTTCATCACTCTCAGGGAAAAAAATAATCATGCCTGTATAAACCACATTTTATTTCTTGTTAACCATTACATTAAAACACATGCTTTCATATTCACCTCTCAAATGGCTATAAATTATTTGGTAAGCATATTCCTTTTTTGGATTCACATTCATTCCATACAAAGCATCTACGTTATAATATAATTTTACCAATTTTTTAAAACCAGTAATCCAGAATGTGAATCTAAAATTCTATATGCTTATCAATAATTCACAACAATTTCACAGATGAATATGGACTCTTGACTGAAAGCTTTTGTATTTTAATGTAATGATTACGAAATAAAATACTAGTTTCTTTTTGAGAAATTGAGGACCGTTTCCATTCCTTTTATATAAGCAGTATATTAAATTTTGGCGTTCAGTCTCGTGTAGCATTAATTTATCCATGAAAAAAATTCTGAAGAAACTGCGAAAAATAAAGTTGTGGGAAGATAATATAAGAGAAACCAATCCATTCATCCAATTCCTAAAGCAGTCATTGATATTTAAATTCTCGTTTTTAAAAAAAATTCAGCAAAGCAAAATATAACGTAATACGATGAGAAATACTATGGTAAAAAGTAATAAAAATTAGTACAACTACTAACGTGTTTTTCACAATAATCAAGCCGAATAAATTAACGATCATAAACTTTATATTTAATTCATCACACGTTTCTTCAAATATTAAATTTTGAAGTACGCGAGTTACAAATTTCGATAAAAACTTGTTTATTGTCAAATTTAACAAACGTGGAGACGAAACGTTGGATGAATAATATAAAAATTTTGGGGGTCGTCAATTTAGTCGAGGTAATAGAAATTCTTTCTTCAATAAAGATAAATTTACTTTAGCTCATTTTGAACTTCATAATCGTGTAATGAGATCCCTTGGGTTTTAAATAAATCCCAAAGTTTTGCAACTCAATTATTAAATATTAATTTCGTTAATATTTTACATCACAAAATTCTTCTTTCGTCAAGCATATTACATACTTAAGTTCTTCAGTATTTTCCGTGCAAGAAACCGGTTCTCTAAGTGAGAAAATCACACAAGAACTATTTATAATAAATGTGAAAAATTAAATAAAATTCATGATCAAAAAGAACAAAACGTTTCGGAACGTATTTGTAACTTTTTCGGGAGAAATTGTGACGGGCAAATCGTTAATCGTGAAAACGTAATTAAAATATACCGAGAACAGAGACATTGGTTTGATACCACAGGGTTTCTAAGTACATTTTAATAACAGTCTTCACGATTAAAACTATGGCAAACACTATTTCGCTAAGTTTGGCAGAAAGCACCAGTAAAATATCAACGAAATTATCATCACTAATGAAGCTGCATAACTTTATACGGATTTATAACATAATTACATTTAGTAATAAATATTTATCACAAGTGACTTAAGGATCGCACCACAAGACTGCATCTCAGTTGTCAGAATGAAAATTTGCGCTAGTTAGGAAATGCAATGTCTTGGCAAACCAATTTTGCACTGTAATAATAAAAAAAAATTAAATTCAAATATAAGGAGTGAATAACGTTTATCTACGACTAAGAAGAAGGTTAATCAGAATTAATTTCAAGAACTGAAACAGCTAGTGTCGTCATTGTTCAACTAGTGAAAGGCCGTTTCCGATTAAATTCCCTAATCTTCTCTTTCAATCACGATATGGTGGTTGAGGCAGGTTCTAACTGCTGTTATATACAATTTACAGATGGGCAATTTCTTGAGGAGGTCAACGACCAACTAAGAAGCTATCTGCAATTTCACTGATGTCATCAATTCCATCCTGGGATGTTAAAAATCGCCATTGGAAAATTCTGGTTTAACCACATTACCGATCACACAACCTTGTTGACCATCAGACTTACTGGTGGTCCCAACCCTTTACAAATTTATAAGATCAAAGTGCGGAAAGGGGGGTTTCATGTTTTAAAAAAATATTCCATTATTTGTAATGGGGCTACAGTGCGGCTTTCAGATTTCGAGGTCTGTTTCCTGGGACAGATCTGCAAGTTCTGACGTAGCTGTGCTTTATTTGCTTCAAGTGGTCCAGACTAAAACTTATTTTCAGGCTGCTGGCTACTCGACAAGCCTCACTTGGCATCTAAACGCGATAGAAGGAGAAAGTGCTACGTTAATCTTAGATTAAGTCACAGATAACCCGATGTCATTAACACTTTATACGCTCATCCTGGTGGACAACAACATTCCTAATAGACGATGATTCAAACAAACCTGACCGTAGTTACATCACTACTTCGTATGCGTCACGTTGGAATAGCCGGATGACACGCATCAATGCTTTGTGAATTAAAAATCATGTTCCGCTCCAAACATTAACAAGTAAAAAAAAAGATTAACGTACAAATAAAATCATCTAAACGAAAGTAATGTGAACATGTTGCAACAAGACTGCGAATACAATCAAAACGAACAATATCCTTAATTTTACAGCCGATTATTGGGATAAATGCAAATACATTATTGTAGAAAGGCAATGACCGATTAAATCTTGTCCTAGATCAACCTTAGCTGTATCCGTACTAAAAGAAAACAATACTGAATTTATAATGTAAATGAAACTAAAGTATGAAACAAAGTACAAAAAAAACTTGTGGGATACTGAATTCTGACTATTTCAGCATTATTTGTAAAGAATGCTTTAATGATATAAAACAGTGTTAAATTTCACAATATTATAAAGCGACCAAAAATTTAAACTAGCATACTTAATATCGAAAGACTTAATCATCAACGTACATTAATTATAATTTCAAAAGTCTGAAAAAGTTTAAACTATAATCCAATAGGTGCAATTATATATTTTTAAAATACTTGATATATATATATATATATATAGTGTGTGTGTGTGTGTATAAAGCACTCAAGTGATTTAAATTTCATCCAAATCCGTTAAACTGCCAGCAACGTGATAAATGCGGGGAAGGCGAAAAACAAACTAACGATCTATTTGACTGGTTTAAATAAAATAAAAAATAGATACGTAACCACAGGCGTTAATATATTATGTTTTTAAAATTTCTCACCTGATGTATTATAAATAAAGGCCTACTATGTAGTAGCATAAAAGTGCTCAGCTGTTCCTCCAACGTCCTCCGTTTCTTCCTTCGTTCCGAGTCACAAAAATAGACTACGAGTAAATCTCGACTACTGATGTCAATTCAACATTGTGAGCTAAATTCACACGTCATTCTAAAACAAAGCCACATCCTTAATAAAATATTCTCACTCTCCCACCGGCTGTAAACAAAAGCCACTAGAGGTTATATATGATTCCGAGCCACGGCTTTCAAAGATAATCATATTAAAAGACATAAATCATTTCACACTCGTTCCAGAAATATACATTCTAGTATAAATGACAAAAAAATCAATTCCCCAAGATAAGTTTTGTGTCTCACCTCTCTATGACATTTTCGTGGTATTAAGAGTTAAATAATTCAAAGCTATGTTTGGTGCTTCTCCTGTCAGGATGCGCCTCTTCTATAAACAATGAGTTTGCCCTTTCGGCGTGATTGATCTGACCTTTTCGGCGCATCTTTGCGCTTATAACATAAAAGTCGTGTAGCTTTCATATTAAAATCTGACACAAAATCGTTTCCCTGAAATGTCGTAAACGTAGACCCAGTGGAATTTGTGATTGTTAAGTTTATCTACCTGAGGCCATATGATTGTGACAAAATGCCTCAACGTGTTTATTTTCTTGCAATGGGCTCCCACAGTAAACAATTTACCCGGTGTTTTAATATTGCGAGAAGAACGTTGAGTAATGTGCGTTTAAATTTATTTGTATTACGTCTTTATTTAACGCGTCTGGATAAGTAATTGTTATAACTGAATATTAAAGCAAAATTGATAAATATGTGAATCCAATTACTTATTCTAGATTTTTATATGTTGTTTGGTAACGAATAATAATTTTAAGATGCTTCCAAAACAAAATTAAATGAGTCCATGAATTTTAAAAAATTGGACATTAAGTTTGGCAATATTAATTTACTCGGTTTTCGTGGAATGAAACTTGCATTTCTTCATACTTTATTTAATCAAATCAGACCATGTTAAAGCATCTTGTGAACTAGCTGGGCCCATTATTCTGTGTGTTTAAAATGTACATCAAAATTAGTTTTGTTTTTTTGCCCTTGAATACTTGAATTCATTTATCTTTGTTTCCTGCCCAAGTAATCAAACCCTGGCCAAATTTTGTAACTTACATAAATAAAGAATCCATTTCCATTGAACAAATTTTAATTCCATAATGAAACAATACAGTTTTTAATTTTTTTATTTTACTAATCATTCGATTTAATATGTAAGTAAATAAGGTATTTTAAAACATACTTGCACAAAATAGGTTAGCATGGAGGTTTGCATCAGAGCAATCTAACGACTACAACATAGAAACAGTTTTACTTTAGAAACTCTGTTCACCAAACAATACTCTGGTGTTGTCAATCATTATTGTTATGTAAAAATAATAGTTTGTTGTTTTATATAGTTCTTGCAGTATAATTATAGTACCAACATTTTCATCACAGAAAATCAACTTTCTGACATCATTGGAGTATTTTATTTGTTTGAAATTATATGATAAGATAAATTTTATTACTGCATAATTCTAAAATATTGAAACAGGGTTTATCCATTTTATTAATAATATACAAAAGAATAACAGTTCATTTGTCATAAAAAATTAATTTTCCATGTAAAATAAAACCATCCTGAATTTTATTGCACTGTAAATGTAAATGACAAAAAGATAATTAGTGAAATGATGAGATGAGGTTATTAATTTACCCACAACTCAATTTATTCCAGTGATGAATTAATTAATTACCTATAATGTGTTCAACATAAAATAAATTTATTTTATTTTAGGCTTTTCCCAGCTCAATACCAAAAATACCACCTGAAGTAAATACTGATAATGAATATGAATGCATATCAAGAGTTGTAACACCATTGTACGATATTCCCTATGAAGAGCAGCTTGAACTTAAGTATAAATGGTCAAAGAATATTGTATCAACCATTGCATCCAAACTAAAAAAATTAAATAAAAGTAGGAATAAAAATATTTATTGTTCCGTCGAGCCTGTGAAGCCTTCTGTATGTATGGATATCAGTAATTTGATTTTTTATTATGTTTGATTGTATATATTTGATTTTATACATTTTTTATTTTATAGCCAGAGATTGTGGCTTACCGTAATAAAGATGAATTTAGCATTCGTTGTGGAGTAGATGGGAATCCCAAGACTGTAGGTTTCTTTGTAGGGAGTCCAGCAGACGGGAAACCAGTTTGTGTAAGAGGAACTCACTTAATCAATATGAAACAGAAACATAAAAATGTTGCAGAAGTAAGAATTTAAATCCATTCTTGTAACATATTATTTATATTTAATTATTCGTGTTCTTTTATTCCACTATTTATCTTTTATTATTTTACTTGATAGAACATCATAATGGGTATATTACATGTAAAATTGGCTGAAATATTTTATATCACTTATCCAACATAACTGTTAAATATTATCACATATTAATACCTACATAATGCAGATTATGAGTAATAATATTACTGTTGGTTTTTAACTTGATAGATAAGAATTTAATTAGAGTTGTAAAGAGTTGATGAATGTTGTATTATAATTTGTAACACATATTTATTGTTCAATATCAGTATGTTCTTGTTCAGTCAATTAACAAAAATATCAGTTTGCAAATGTTTCATCCCCCAACTTTCAGTACCTCCATATTTCTTTAACAAAAAATTTGTGTTACTGCTGTTATGTCCAGGCCCAAATTTGACTTTTGGCTATTCTTTGTGTTTTATTTATTTATAATAAGTCTAATGAATTTAATTACTTTATTTACAAAACTCTCAGATAGATATATTGATTTAAATGTTATTGTAAAATAGAAAAGTAAATCATATTTTTTATTGATTGATTATTATATATTGTATCCAGGTTTATTAAGTTATGTATTCTTTGACTTATTTCAAATTGATATGCTAAAGAATACCTTCTGTTGGATTTATTTATTGGGTTTCCTACCTCATTCACTATTTTGTGTTCCCAAGATCAACGTTCACCAATACTGAGCCAAAGTATATTTAATACATTTGTTTAGATACTTTCACTGTACTTTGTGCATATCTTCGAACTAGGTATTTGAGGAGTATTTGAAGCAATCTAAATATAACGCTTGCCACAATTTTCATGATGGTGGAAACTGGAGAAATATCGTTGTTCGTTCTAATAGTTCTGGACAGACAATGGCAGTTGTGATATTTCACCCTCAGAATCTGAGTGAACCAGAGATTCAGATGGAGGTTGACCATCTGAAACAGTTCTTTGTTGAAGGCCCAGGGAATTCCTGCCATCTTGATTCTCTGTACTTCCAGGCTTGGTAAGGATTATTTTGAATGTAATATTAAATGCAGATTTTAATTGAAACTCTAAAATTCACAGGCGTTATTTTGCCCATTTTTTTTAAAAAAGTAACATTTAGTTTTCAATATTATCTTTTCTTTGCTTAGCTAACCATATCCCTAAATTTGTCTACAAATTGATTTGTTTGTAATGTTTAATCCTCAGCTTATGGTGACGATCAATAATTAATATTTTTAAAATATTTTCTGTACATTAAAGTACTAATTGTGTAGTTAAATTGAACCAGCTTTTCATTAAAATGTGAAATTTGATATTTTATTTGGTCGTTGTTACAGTTGTCACACTCGTTGCACTAATGACCAAGCACCTTTCCAACTTCTCCATGGAGAACCACACCTTGTTGAGGATATATTGGGCTACAAATTTAGAATTTCTCCAGATTCATTTTTTCAAGTAAACAAAGCAGCTGCTGAAGTCCTGTATAAAACTGTTCTGTCTTCAGCACACTTTAACGACCGAGTAACACTGCTTGATATATGCAGTGGAACTGGTAATGAAATAAGTATAAATGTGTATTAGTTGAGTAATAACTGTCTAACAAGTAGTAAAAGGCTACTGACAGAAAAGGTGATTCTTACTGGTTAGCAAATATGGAATTTCTAAGTTTCTAGCAAGTGTCATAATGATTTTGAAGGTTTATACACAACATAAAGTTAAAGTGATTTTAGTTTCTGGCTTTTCAAGGTAAAGGTACTGTAAGGTATAAGAAATTAAGCACAGAAATGGTAATAAAGTATGTTTTCAAATCAAAGCTTTTATAATTTTTTTGATATAAAAATTTAATTTGTGAAGGCATACTTATTTATGTTGCCTAAATAACTTTGATTCTGAATATTACCATTTTCAGTATTTTTTATTTATATACATTATTAAGTATATAATACTGATAACAATGAAAAACAATATATATTTTTTCTTCAGGAACAATCAGCATATTAGCTTCAAATTATGTTCGTGGAGCTCTTGGTGTGGAGGAAGTAAGAGATGCTGTAATTGATGCAAGGAATAATGCTGCTTTGAATAATGTGTATAATGCTGAATTTATTTTTGGAAGAGTTGAAAAGGTAAGATATTGCCTGACATAAACACAGTAAGAATTTGAGAGATAATTTATCATCCCTAGATGCTGTTTGACCTCTGATTGGATCTTTGGAATGTGTAAAAGACAAAAACTGCTATCTTGTTGCAGAGACTTAAAAAAATCCTTGAAGAATTGGACTTGGCTTCGGATATTGTTGCTGTTTTGAATCCTGGAAGAGGTGGACTTTGTAAGTATTCCTCGCCAGGATTTATACAACAATGATATATAATCAATTATTAGTCAAATTAGTGGTTATCTATTTAATATTATTTTTCTTTAATCGTGATGTGTTTTTTTTTACAGCTCCCAAAGTTATAAATATGCTTACACAATGTAGACAATTGAATCAAGTAATATATATTTCATGCAAGGCAGACAGTCCCAATACCATAAACAATTTAACACTACTGTCATCCAAATTCAGACTGAAATGTGTCATGCCAGTTGACTTGTTTCCACATACGTGGCACACTGAATTAATTTTCTCATTTGTGGCATGAAGGAGTGTACTTTTTTGTAGTTAAATAAATGTTGTAAATTAATTAAACTTATTTTTTATTTCTACAGAATAACCAATTTAAAGACACAAGGTGTAGTTTTTATAGTGTTTTATTTTAGATTAAAATTAACAGGGGCATTTATTTATGTTGCTGCCATTCTTATTCTGTAAAGCTTGTTGACCATATATTACTTATATGACTATAAGTTGGTTATTTTGTATAATTTAAAAGTAAAATAATAAACATTCTTCACAATAAAATATATTTTTATTTATTAAAAATCCTTTTAATCTAAAAATGAGAAATAAAGTTAAATATAAGATCTGGGTTTGTTTTTGTTATTTGGCTAACATTGTAATTCAAAACTATTGGGGCCATATTTCAGTTTGTGAACAGGGAAAAATACTTTTATCAAATATTTGCAGTAATTATATTGCCCACACAATGTATACAATTACCTCAGTTTGCTGTTTTAATGACATTGGAGAGTCCAACTTGTTCTCTTTCACATCCCTCAGGTTACAAGTAAATTTCCAGTCATTAATAATTAAACCATAACTTTTTTTATGTGATGTCATTTTGTATGCTGCTCTAAGCTATTTGAAATATAGCCACTGATTAAGTCTAGTTATTGTATGTCTATATTTTTGGATACATAAAGCGATAATTAAATAATAGCTCTGTAACTCAAAATCATTTTGGTTGGGACTAGGGGTACTTATGCTTGTAGCTTATAATGTAAATCTGGCCCTTTGGTCTTAACGAAATACCAAGATTTAGCCAACTGCTAAAATTATAAATTACACCACATATAAAAAATAATAAAAAGACTGCCAATAAGTCAACATATAAATTTATTACTATTTATTCAAAAATGATAAATTAAATATGGGTTCTATGTTAGAATTTTTTAATTTATATAAAAAAACAATATCAAGATGTTTGTAGAGAGTAAAAAAATCTTACTGACTTGACAAGACAATGCAGAAACTGATTGGTGTGAGAGAGAAGAATGCCACAGAGTCATACCATGTGTAGTGGCCTCAGGTTCCCCATTTGACCATTTCTGATGTGGATGAAATTTTTACAGCTTGTACTATGAGGTTAAACCGATGCTTCAGAAGGATTCTTCAAGTAAGATGGCCAGAAAAAAATTCAAACGAAGAATTATGCAAACAAACAGAAAAAAATTCAAACACAACTATGGAAACTAACAAATTGGAAACCAATTGACATACAAATAAAAACTAGGAAATGTGAATGGATTGTCCAGATGGAGCCGTTTAAAAACAGGCACTTGATTGGAAACCACAAGGAACTAGAAGAATAGGGAACCCTATGATAATTTAGAGGAGATAGACAAGGAAATTCGCAGTAAAAAGCAAATTTGGAAATAAGTCAAACAAAGCGTTGACGACCAGAGAGAAAGATGGAAATGCTTGAGACGGAGTAACAGTAATTGAACCAAACAAAGTCACATTTCAGGTATAATATTACGGCAGTTATTGGAGAATATATCATGAATATTTGCTTCTAAGGTAAACCTCATGCATAGATTAAGAAAATAATAACGAAAATTAAACAAATTGATCCCATTCCAAGGGCTTCAAAGTCGCCGAAAAAAATCCCGTAAATTATATTTCTGGGGATTTTAAACGAATCCTACTGGATCGATATTCATATTTTGTACTTCACATGTTTACACGAGTGTTTACAAACCGGAGGATTTACAGACAATATTCTTTGGTGAATTTGATGCGGCAAACTTGACGCCAAAAGTGATCATTTTCATTCATAGGGACACCAGGTGGTCAGAGTCCACTATAGGATATTTATTGTCTCATCGTGTTACGAAAGTAAAATCACCGAAAATAATATCGCTCCTCTAGGAAGAAATTCTTTGGCTTTTAGTGACCTTGTGGAAATAATTTAATGAATAGGCGATTGCTGCAAAACAAGTTTACTTTCAGTTTAAATATGTCATGCACCTACTAAGTGAAATAGCATATGAAAATACATTTTTGTACAATAGTATGCAGATGCGAGGGGTGTATTCACGGCTTTGTCCCGGGAAACCAGACTTTAACCTATCAAGTCGAAGTTTGTTTAACCATCTCGGTAGACTTTGTGTCTTGATTCATTCTCATCGTGTCGCCCCTCCACGAAAGCTTCCTGTCTCCGAATGACCAAAAAAAAATTTTTTGTTGTCACCTGCTGAGATCATACTTGACAGAACGACTCTTACAAGTAAAATTCAACTCTAGCTACTCTAATTACAAACCCGTACAATCACGGGTGCCTCAGGATAGTGTGTTGGGTCCTTTGCTCTACCTGGTCTATACTTCGGATCTACCAACTACGGACAATACTTCCATTGCAACATTTGCGGATGATACAGCTTTATTATCTGTAAATGCAGACCCTGTCGTTGCAACACAATACCTGCAAAACCACCTGGACCAAGAAATGGCAAATAAAGATAAACGAGAGCAAATCAACACAAGTTACATTCACCACAAGTGTGCCCTCCAGTCTCCTTCAATAACATTCAAATTCCAATAAAGAACAAAGCTAAGTATTTAAGTTTATATCTAGACCAAAAAAATGACATGGATAAAACTTGTCCAAAAAAAGACAGAAAAAAAATCCAAAATTAAGGTAAATGTCTTGGCTAGTGGGAAGATATCAAAATTATCTTCAGACAATAAAATTTTATTATACAATACATCAATAAGCCGATATGGACTTGTGGGGATGTACCAAGCCATCAAATCAAAAAATAATTCGAAGGATACAGTCAAAAATACTCCGCTCAATCACCAACGCTGCATGGTTTGTTTCCAATTCCACATTACACAACGACCTCAAGATCCCATTCGTCACAGAGGAAATCAAAAGACTAACGACGAATGGAAGGATACCAAAATAGGCTAATAGCCGAAATAATCTACCCTCCTGAAACACAAGATCTGATTCAGCAAGACAGAAACTAGTCAAAGAAATATACACCACTGAGCTTCTGGGGAATCGTCATTGGACGATTACCCTACTCAGGTTTTAAAGCATACTTTTATAAAATTTACTTATTGCATTGTACTGCAGATTGTAAATTAACAATTTAAATAACCAAAAAGAACCTCTTACTTTAAGTATAATATTTCTATATTTATTTGTTTTTCTGTAATCATTAAAATATTTTGTTATTTGCAAACCGCAGAAAAAAAAAATTAGTTGGCCCGTTCTCAAAAATAAAGTTGTCTATCCTTGTCTCATGTGCGTAGTATTGATGGTTGTTCGTTGATAGCGGGTGGTTTAAGGTATTCTTTAGTTGCGGTTTTATTTCTCCTTTTTTAGTTTCGTTCAGTTGCACGTAACAGATTTTTCTTCATACATTATATTTAATTTATTCCACGTGACAGTTCAAAATCAAGAAGTCGATTGTCAGTGAACGCATTATCACCGCACTGGACAACAATTAGAAATGTGGCGTTGTGACAATAAGAGTCTGTCCTGCGCATCAACCGTTGCGTCCTATTGTTAAATTTGCTCGGTACTATTCAGATTCACTTCAGTTGATAACGGAATCTTGTCTCATCTAGCTGCGTGCTGCAGTCCCAGGCAAAGGTCCCAGATTCAGTACGGTAAGTACCGTTTTCACTCCTACGACTTGATAAACAACTTAATAATTTATTTCTTCTCACAGTATATTAAATGTAAAAAATATTACATATTGCTTAGTCTAGAGTATCCCAAATTTTTTCTGCCCAGAAATGCTTCGCAAAGATGGCAATTTTAACTGAATAACTTGGCTTATTTTGTATGTTGTGTAATTCCTAATTATATAGTATAGATAGAATCAGTGCAATTACTTGCGAAACGCCTATTTAGACCTCGCGGGACATTCCCACGTGTTCGGGGGGAACGTAGTTTGGGAAACCCGGACTTTGACTAATTTTATAAGAACTTAGGATCTATTCTTCAACGACCCCCCACAAATCTATAAAACTTAGCGATTTTAGGAGCTACATAGGTCTTTTTTTTTTAAAAGTGTTCTCGGTAAAATCTTTTTATTATATAATCCCAGATAAATTTGTCTCATTATATTTTGTAGTAAATCATTGTTCTGTAATTTATTTGTGCTGTTAATCATTATGCTGGATAGAGTCTGGATGTTACACCCACTAGTCTTTATCTAAGGATTCATTTAAGCCACGAATTTCAATTACGAGTCACTCGAACGTATAATTTTCATTTATTTTAACCACATTTTTGAAAATAAAGATCGGGGAAATGATTATGATGTCTTTGGGGCAAGTACTCGGTACTTACGGTCATTAGGTGCGTGATTAGAATTCCACGCCAAAATTTCTTGTTAAAATATGAAGTTGAACTGTGTGCAATGTGCAAAAGTGAACCAAACAGAATTAGTATTTGATATAAATAAATAGTAAATCAACCTATAAGTCAGAACAGATTTAATATAAACTTTATTAACATTAGCTATTACACAATGTTTTGTACCTAAATTGGACATGCATGTCAAAATATTCCCAAATTTCATGTTTATTTAAAAGTCACCAGATGAGGTTGCAATTTTAGGAACGAAATGCCGTGTAACAGCTGATATTAATAAATTTTATATGATTTTTTTTAAATTTAGATTTGTTTAAAGTCGCATCTACATCAGAGGTAATTAGCGACCTCTTTCATGATTGAAACTTTTGGATACATTATTTGCTTACAAATTAATTGCAATGGAACAGGAAAAAGATTGAGTGTTCATAATTTTTCAAATAAATTAACGACTTTGAAGAAATGTAGCACTTTCTCTTGGGTCTTCCACGATTTGCTAATTTATTGTAGGTCGGAGTTAGAGTCGTGTCTGTTGCATTCGGTTAAGATATGGTGTATTCAAAGATATTTCCCCCAGATTTACATTTGGTGGGGGGGGAGTTGGAGAATAAATGTGAATGGGTTAAGTCCGTATGGTTTAATCTCTCATGGTAATGTAGGGCGGGAATTGATGCTAGCTGCGTTGCGGAGTTTGCTTGTCTTAAACGACGTCCAAGTAGACTTTTTTAACAGGGATAGCCAGGTATCCTCACTGGTGTTTGGTGGCGGGGGGAGTAGTTGCTGTCGCTTTTTCCAGGCGGTCCACGTCTTCATTTTATACAATGTTTTTGTGGGCTGGAATCCATACTCATAATCAATTTTCCCTCTACTTTGTGTCTGCGTTTTTTCCCTGATCCATGAAATAAGTTCTGAATTTTGTTTAAAACTGCTGATTTGTTCTGACTTATATAGACTGAGTTTACCATTTATTAAATGAAATAGATTTTTAAGATAAATGAATAATTCTGACTAGTTTCATATTTCTGATACTTTCTTGTTATCTATTTCTGATTCTTTTATAAAATCAGATACAAAAGGTATAAGCTTAGTTCTTATAGTTATGATTTTATCTAACAGAAAATAAAACTATAACTTCTATTGATAATTTTAAAATAGTTCAAGTATAGTATTGATTTTCAATATTTTCATAGTATTCTAAGGGTCATAATTTTAAAATAATATTTTCAAAATATTTTACAATCTCCCTTGTATTGTCATTTTTTTTTCAGGCAGTTAACAGTGGAAGAATATTAGGTCAAATATTAATACTACTTCACTAAAAATCTAATTATTAGAGTAAATTGCAGCTACTTATTTACTTTTTTAACAGATGCAGAGGCCACGTCCAATTTTTAACCCAACAATCTCAGCAATGAGCTCTTCGCATACAACTAATGTGTCTCAAGATAGAAGACAGCCTACCTTTGCAACTCCTCAGCCCAGACCACAGGAACAACCACAGCCTGTGTTAAATTCAACGTAAGCTACATAAATTATAATTTGTAAAATAAATTATATGTAACTTGATGATAACATCATCATCCTATATACATTATAATTTTATTTTAATTATCATCCAATATGTATTAAAATTTTGTTAAATTTATTAATTTATTATTGAGGTAGGCCTAATTTTATGTTCTACAATGTGTCTAAAAAATGTTTATTTCTTAATGTTGCCCAAGTTGAAAACTGCAATTATCACATGTAGCAATAATTTATAATTATTTATTAATGTAAATATAATATTTTATAGACCGCTGATGAATAATTCTACGTTTCAAAAAAATCTTGGCTGCATGTCAGAGCAGCAAGTCTGGAATGCAATGCGAAATGTACCAAAATATGGAAACTCAGTGGAAATAGCTGTACCATATCAAGATTACAATTTTATTAACCGCATTGACCCATCAATGCCTTACTTTGTCTCATTAGTTCCTCCATTGCCAGGAAAAGTAGTATTGACATCAGCACTAAGTCAGTTTGGTATGCTAGCTATGAAAGAGTGGATGAATATGAATAATATTTATAACAGGTAAGCCTTTACTATTTTTAATAAATGTCTTTATAAACTACAGCCTGTCATAGGACACTAATGTGAAACACACCACATCCAGTTCTAAAGCTGTGTGGAAAATAAAAATTTTACATTAATTGATTGGCTTTCATGAAATTAAATAATAAAAATAAATTTGTGTAATAATATGAAAGAATTCACTGTTGTCATCTGCAGATGAAGATGATAGTTGTGATCACCTTGGCAACATTGTTTTCCATACATATTTACGCTACAATATAATTATGAATTTTAGTCAGATATAGATGCCATCAAAATGCATAAATATTAAATGTCTCTCTAAACTGCTATAGGGTTTGGAAGTTTAATGGGTTTATATATTAAGATGACGCAGACTTAAATATTGACAGAAATGGCACAATATCTTAAAATGTTATAGTATTTTAGTGACACTGATACACTTTTTATAGTATTAATTACATTATAACTTAACAAACATTGTTAAGTAATGAAGTTTTAAGTAGTACAAGCAAATTGAGGGATAGTTTTCTTTATTTACTTAGAATATTGTGACTTGATGTGTTTCCAACCCGTTTGGTGTTCTATGTGAAAAGAATAGCTTGGCTTGAGTTATATTTGGCATGCTGGAGAAAACAGGACTTCAATTATATTTATAAATTTTTATTGTGTTATTGTTTCACAGATTTAATCCATACTTAACTCCACAACAAACCATGACACCTGTCTGTGATGAACATGCGAATCAAGCTTCACAAATTAACCGAGGTACTGCATCCAAACGTTACCATGAAATATCTACTCAAACTGTAGCAACAATTGAAACTCAAACAGAGGAGGAATATTTTTATGAGTCTTCTGGCATGCCAAAAAGCAAACGTGGCAGAAGAAAATATATATCTAACTACAAAGTTTCTTCTCGTAATATTTATTAGTATAAAATATAACTCTTATACTTACATTAATAACTTCATAATTTTGTCTATTAATTATGAATAAAACTTTTTTGTGCTTGCATTTAGTCTATAAAACTTTTTATTATAGATTAACTGTGTACAAGACATTTAAATTACTAATTTTGCTTGCATTCAACCCTTGCTATCAATTTGTTATATAAAGAAATTGTATACATAGAATTATAAAATTTATTAGACTAAGAACATTACTGTTGCATAGATATTCCAAGTGGTAAGAGGCCCTTACTGTAGAAAAAATTTAATATTGCATAATTAGGTCATAGTCCTAATGATCTGTTTTATCTGTATTAAAGTTAAAATTCCATCTTTTGTATAAAAATCATGTAAAAATAATTATAATAACATAAAAATTACACATCCGAAAGGAATTTAAATATTGCTAATGGTGATGTAATGTTCTAACAACATTCATAAATAAAAATTTTACAATAAAATTCTTAGCTTACTTTACATACACTACACATCCTATGTGGACAGGTTTAAATAGCGTTTAATCAGCATTGATGGGGTAGGACTTATGTCCAGCAGATATTACCAGTGGACTAACTAACTCAGTGCTATAAGCGCTAATTTAAATTCTAGCTATTTGAATCCTGTAAAATGTACCTTAAAGCAATAAAAGCAAATATTAAAATGGATTATTTATTTATTCAATAAGTGTATTCAAATGTGTAATGTATAAATATAAATTTATATGGAAGACTACCAATAATTGCTATTTTTAAAATCAATATTGCCAGTTGCTTATGAAGTTTGTCAAATTTCTCAGGGGAAGTTAAAAATAAAAATTATTTGCAAATGCTGGAGGAAAATAAGTATTGTTTTCCCTTGGTTCTAAATTATGAAAATATAATCTTTCCTATATCATTGGGCCAAATGTAATATAAAAATTAATAACTATCTCATTGAATTATTTAAATGTCACCAATTTCAACTTATGTGAAAACTTTTAAATACCTTATGTAAGTATTTTGATAGAAAACTAGCTATTACCATTGAAATTAACGAAATATAATTTCTTTAACCTTTCGGTCATTCTTAACATTAGTTTAAATAGTTTGCCGGGATTTTCTATTAAAATTAATAAAATCTCAAGTGCATAATTTAAAAATATTCAATAGTTATTTTTCAATCAAAAACTTCGCTCCAACAAAGTGCCCCATCATAAACCATTACCCGCCCACGTACTAGACCAAGGCGGGAATTTATATTCCAATACTCAATTTAAAGGGCCAAACGTGTAGGTTTTTTTTACAGTAAAGATTTGCATTATATCGTATATTATGACTCTCATCTCACATTTTTGTATCAATTTATTTTTATTAGAGAATTCCTAATGAGCCCGTCATTTTCATGGGAAACCAGGACTCTAGTATCATTGATGGGACAAGTAGAATTATACATGGAATTATTTGTACTATCAACCATGATTTCTTATTATTGCGTAGGATCGTGCAATGCGATAGAGGATTTATCTACTGTTCTACAGTGAAACAACAAAATTTAGAATAAATATGGAGATATGTAGTGTGTTTAATCTACATAAATTTCCTTTTCCGAATCGATTCTTCAAAGATGTCCGAGTTGGTCCATAGACCGCGTTGCAGTTTCGTTTGTTTAGCTGGCAGCATTGATGTGTGCCACGCTGATGTGGCGTTGGCGGTTGTAGTGTTGGTGCCGGCTACATGGGATGAGGCTTATCGTATACGTGATGTGAGTTGTTATTAATATGTTAATTTTTGTGGTATAAATCTTTTAGATTTGTTTAGAGTTCCTAAATATAAAATATGCATCAATTAATTTAACGAATACCAACATAACCTGCAAAGTTGTTCTTGTAATTCACTCAAAAAGAAAATTTTTCGAAAGTTTTCACTTTACACGAATTCTATTCAAGAGGACAGATATTTAAAAAGTTGTTTTTACATTTTAATAAAAGTATAGTATATTTATTGGTTTACAAAAATAACATACTGTAATGATAAACACACCATGTCAATGTGTAGAATTATTTTTATAAATATTCATTATTATGTATGTATGACTTTTCCGAAGAACTTTGTAAATAAAATGCGTTGAGCATTGTGCGATTACCCTACTTGATTAAAATAATATATTATTGATTACATGAAGCGTGAAATCATTGAATTTTACAGAGGTCTTAATTAATTAAACTATGGGACTACTTGTGAAATCTCGTGGACTACGCATGTCCACTGAAAAGCAGGAAACACTGTTGAAGCTGAGTATATTATCACTTGCAGCAATTTTATGTAAGTACTCCATTAATTTTAATTTCTGCACAATTACATTTTAATCTTAAAAATGTTGATTGATATTGACTTAGTTAAAGTAGCCAAGGGTTAACTAGGGCCCCCAGGCTATGGTTTAAGGATCCTACCCAGCGTTTCACCTAATGAGATGCAGGGAAAACCCTAGAAAACCTGCATCAGGTAGGTCGGGCTTTGGATGAGAATAGTACCCAAAGCCCGACCTACCTGATGCAGGTTTTCTAGGGTTTTCCCTGCATCTCATTAGGTGAAACACCGGGTAGGATCCTTAAACCATAGCCCGGGGGCCCTAGTTAACCCTTGGCTACCTTGCTCTACCTTCCGCATCCCCCCGTTTCAATTCCCTTCCTATGCTATTAAAGGGGAGTTGCCTGTTTCAGGATCACCCTCATGTAGCCTGTTAACCCCCCCCCCCCCCAAAAAAAGGAATTTATGTAACATAAGAATATATTATCATTTAAGTTTATTTTGTTTACTCTAATGCCTTTTATGTGAGCATGGAATGGTATATCCTTTTCCTTTTATAGTTTGTTTATCTTTCCTCTGTTGCCTATATGATAAATTGGCATTATTAATGTATTTTAAAATGACAACTATTAGTAATATTTTATATAAATAATATGTATATTTTTGTGAATATCTATTATATTAGTTCAATTTTGCTATTTTAACAATTTGTTCTTATGTATTTCAGCATTTGCAACAAGATTATTTTCTGTCCTGAGATTTGAAAGTGTTATTCATGAATTTGATCCTTATTTTAATTATCGGACCACAAAATATTTGGCAGAAGAAGGGTTTTACAAATTTCACAACTGGTTTGATGACAGAGCATGGTATCCTCTTGGAAGAATTATTGGAGGTATTAATGTTATATATTCATCAAATATTGACTGTTAATATTGTGGATTTTTCAAGTTTACATTTTCTTGAGAAATAAATGTGCCACTATATAACATAGGAGCACTGTAATTAATTCCTTAATGTAATTTTTACTTTTGAGTGAAATAAGTGTTAATCTGATTTTAAGTGTAATGGTGATAATTAGGTGAATGTGATTTGGTTTATTTTTCATCAGTTGTAATTTTCAAATTTTTCCATTCATATGTCAATATTATGTATTTAATTCCCAAGGTTATGACATACAGAGCCCCATCCTTCACACGTGATTGGTGCTTGTGTGGGTAGAAAAAGGAAGATTTTTTTGCTTGAGTACAAATATTTAAATGGCAAAATATTTGTTATTAATTTGAAAAGTGTGGTTTGAATGATGGAAAATCGCTCTTAATGTTTTTGACATTGCCATTAGTAATGAGTGCTGCTTGCTCAGAGAGAGGGGGGTATAATGTACTTGTTTCATTACATGTAATGTGAAAGATCAATTTAGTGTAATTTAAGAGCCTGGTCTGTTTCTTGACCATTTGTCTTATAAGGGTAACAGTGGTAATGATGTCCAGTAAAAATCAAGAGTATAATTTCTGAAACACAAATTACATTATTTTCCCTTTGTAGGCACTATATATCCAGGCCTCATGGTAACATCAGCTGTTCTCTATCATTTGGCATGGCTGTTAAATGTCACCATAGACATTAGAAATGTCTGTGTATTCCTCGCTCCATTTTTTTCAAGTCTCACTACCATTGTCACATACCTGTTGACAAAGGAGCTAAGGGTAAGATTGCAACTTATTTTTTTATTAATAGGTTATGCTGAAGCATCAAAATTGAAATGTATTTGACCCTTACTTATCATAACTATATCTGGAGATGAAAAATGGCAATTCTCCCATTTATATCCTTGGACTGTCTCTCTTCCACATTTTGAAATTGTGATAATCAGTAATTTGAAATGAGTATTTAGGATTTTTATGATGCAGAAAATGCTCTTTACTGTATAGCATAATACATGATTCAGTTATCCCACACAATTCCCA
This sequence comes from Eucriotettix oculatus, assembly GCA_034510155.1. Lineage (NCBI taxonomy): Eukaryota > Metazoa > Arthropoda > Insecta > Orthoptera > Tetrigidae > Eucriotettix > Eucriotettix oculatus. The sequence continues at coordinate 26,919,571 of CM067379.1, forward strand.
ACAAATAGCTATTGTAATTTATTAATTAGTTTATTTCCTTAGTAAAAAGTATTTAATAAAATGATTCATTAAAATATGAATGCCTTTCTTAACTATATGTTCATTTATTTGCTTTTAAAATTTAAACATCTTACTTTGCAGGACTCTGCCTCTGGATTAGTAGCAGCAGCAATGATTTCAATTGTTCCAGGTTACATATCAAGATCTGTTGCTGGTTCATATGATAATGAAGGTACTTACAGCGAAGAGTGTATTTTATTAGCTACACTGGAATTGAAAGAATTTACAAAGTCTATAATTATATAGGCCTTTTTGCTTCTGTACTCATCAAATTCAATTTATAGATTATTTTTCATATTTATACTTAGCTATATTATTTGACTGTTTGGAATTAATAAATAGTATAGTGGCTTATAAGTCAGAACATTTATGAAATTTATTAACATTAGTTCACACCACTACATCAGATTTTTTCTCTTAATTTATAACCTAATCTAGTGTTTTAAAGACACAAGAGATTTAGAAGAAGAAAATTTCGTATGTACTTTGCATGACTGTAGAGACAACTACACTTGTGCGACATGCAGGCCAAAATTTCCTTCTTAAATTTCTCGTTTCTTTATAACAAAAAAGGGATACAAAAAGTTGTGTGGTGTAAAGAACAAATTGTATTATATATGTATAAATATTGTAAAAACTGGCACCATCTTATGCTCAAAATTAGCAACACTTGCTTATTTTTACATGGTATGTTTTTATGGAATAATCTTTTACTATTTATAATTTTATATATTTTCTTTTTATGCCAAGTTTAATCTGTATTCCTTTTCTTAAGTTTCATACCTACTTTTATAAGTTATGTTCCTTGATTCAATATTTGGAAATAGATTTCTTGTATTAAAAAATTATCCCCACTATCCAACCATTCATAGATTTGAACATAAGTTTGAATTAATTTCTAAATTTATGTAGTGTTGTTAAAGTTATTTAAATTTAAAATATAAATAAAAATTCAAAACAGTTATTTTTTAATTTTAAATTTATTTGAAAGCTTTTAACCTTATTTAATTGTCAATCTTCATGAAATTGGGCAATAGTTTTGCTAATATAATACAATATTTTTAACCTTTTAACCTTATTTAATTGTCAATCTTCATGAAATTGGGCAATAGTTTTGCTAATATAATACAATATTTTTAAAAGTAAAAAACACATTAAATATGTGCACTTTCTTTAAACTATCCATTAATTCTGTAAAAGGTATAGTTACGCAGAGTGCAAGATAAACTGAAATTAATATTATAAATTTACATTTTTAGTAAATTATTTCTTAATTTCATACAGTATTATTAATATGATATTTATTTCACACATAATTTGTAATAATGCTAATTGTTATGTATTGTAGACTAAAGTAAGTTATATGTTAAAGATATTCAGATATGTGTATAATGTGATTAGGACAGGTATAACAGAAACTTTGTTCCAATATGTATTCCATGAAATTGGGATTTTGGAAAACTTCTTGAAATGATGTTCTTGTTATTATGTGATTAATATTTGTGCATCAGAATTATATTACGTATAATAATTTGTATGTATGAATCAATATAATTCTGTATTTGTTTTTGTGTGTTTATGGTCTACATTTTTTTTGCAGGTATAGCCATTTTCTGTATGCTTCTCACTTATTATATGTGGATCAAGGCAGTAAAAACTGGCACCATCTTATGGTCAACGTTAACAGCACTTGCTTATTTTTACATGGTATGTTTTTATGGAATAATCTTATACTTGTGTATTGGAAGTGTAAATTTAATATAGATAATATGGGAAAATTTATTGGACATCAAATGTTGGTCTGCTTCTTTGTTTATAAAAATGCTTTCAAATTATTCGTCTCTTAGGTTTTTAAGTGACCATTATAATAATGTTCTGATACGTTTTTAAATAAAATATTGAAATGATTGATTTAGTAATTAATAAATCAAGCTGTTATTTTTAATTTTAAATTTATTTGAAATATTTTGACCTTGCATAATTGTCAATCTTTATCAAATTGAGCAATATTTTTGTTAATATGATAAATATATTTAAATTGCTTAATCAATTTTATGCCACTGGCAATAAGTATATTTATAAAGGAAAATGAATACAAATATCTGCACTTTCTTTAAACTATCCATTAATTCTGTAAATGTGTAGTTACGCAGAGTGCAAGATAAACTGAAATCAGGACGATCAATTTACATTTTTTTTTTGTAAATTCCTTCTTACTTTCAGACATTCTTTTTAATATATGATCTATGTATTTGAAATAATGTTAATTATTTACAATAAATAAAAAGATGGCCAATAGGTCAGCATAATCAATTTATTACTATTTATTCTAAAACAATGTTTCGTATCCTTTTTGAGACTTCTTCAGGCGTAAAATTTAGCAAATCATCATATTTACTTCTGGATTTTGGCTGTAACATTTGGTAGAGATGGTTTGTGACAGTAAATTCTTCACGTCATTCATGTAATTCTTCACACGTACATTCAATCTTTTTGGCCGAGGGAGTATTAAATGTGGATAAAGACAGTAAAAACTGACAATTTCATTCTTCACACGTACATTCAATCTTTCTGGCTGAGGAGGTCAAGAAGTAAATATTATGAATTGCTAAATTTTACGCCTGAAGAAGTCTCAAAAAGGGAACTAAATGTTGCTTTTAAATAAATAGAAATAAATTTATATGCTGATTTATTGGCAGTCTTTTTATTTATTGTAAAATTTAAAAAGTCAGTAAACTATGTTGTAATGTTAATTAATATCTATATAATACCTGATGTTAAATTGTAAGAATACTGACTTCAATTATAGATTTAAGGATGTTGATAATTTTTTGATACTTCAAGTTGTTACATTTTGACCTGGCTGCGTATGTTAAAATCTTAACTAATTTTCTAATACTCTCTTACAGGTTTCATCATGGGGTGGTTATGTTTTCCTCATCAATTTAATTCCATTACATGTCTTGACCCTCATGGTAACAGGACGTTTTTCTCACAGAATTTATGTTGCCTACAGTACATTGTATTGTGTGGGTACAGTTTTATCTATGCAGATCAGCTTTGTAGGTTTTCAACCAGTTCAAAGCTCTGAACACATGTTGGCAAGTATATAATAAAGGTTTCATATTTGTTTTGAAATTATACTTCATTTTTATTTATTTAGTCCCAATTCCTGAAAGCATGACAATGTAAAAACACCAAATTGTAACATTTCTGTGGTGTTCTAGTCCAAATTTTGTTAAAATAATCAATTTTGTCTTAGTATGTTTTAGAATTAATTGCCACATTTACTAGTGTATTCTGCATACCTTGTTTACCAAAATTTGAATAATAAATTGGGGTTTATGCAGTATAAACTGTATACTTGAAAATAATGTGAACGAAATTCTCCTGGTATTCCAGTGAGGAAAGTTCATCAAAAACATGCTGTTTTGATTATAGTCATTTAACAACAACATGTTTTTGACATACTTATGTGGTTGGAATCCTGAGAGAGTTTCATCAATTATATATACCAGGAATATCTTCAGTCTACAGACTGAAAAACATGTTTCAACCATATAATAGAAAAATGATTCTTATGAGAATAGTCATAATGGATTGCTTTTCTTTATTTGCAAGTATGATAGATTTTATCTTATCATTAACTCTACAATTAATGCATTGTGAGTATTGGACTATTGAATTGTTAACATAGCCTGTAAGAAAAATGTGTGAATTGAGTAACACAATACACTTTTGTAAGAAACAATTATAATTAATTTTTGAAAAATATTTTTTCTTATAAAAACATTTAGTTAGGAGTCTTAAAAAAATTTATTTTTCAAAATTGCAACATTTATTTCCAACATTTAAAAAAAATTAGCATACAGCTATTTTTATTATATAGTCTATAGTCTCAACTACCAAATATAGAAGCTCAGTAAAACAAATGAAAGTTTTAACCTTTTTTGTTCTTATTTATGAAATGAAATTAATTCTTTAAATTATATTTCAGGCACTTGGTGTTTTTGGATTATGCCAGCTGCATAGTTTTGTTGATTATTTACGCAGCCGTATGACAAAGGAGGACTTTGAAACCTTGTTTAGAGCCATGGTAGTATCGACAGCTGCTATTACTGCTGTTATAGGAGGTGCCTTGACATTAACAGGTACATTTTGCTAGAAGTGACATTTCTTGTGATAGGTATGATTATGTAATTCAGTATTACGAAGTTTTACACTATTTTCTTTGTGAATATATGAATGACATTAATAAACTGAATTCATAGATTTGAGAAGACATCTGAGACATTGAATTAATCTTAAATATTAGTGCATCTTGTTTGAACCACTCAAAAGTATGTATTTGAGTGGCATAGAAAGATGCTACATAAAATTTGAGAATAGATCTTCCTGCTTGTTACAATACAAGCAGGGTTGAACCATTTCTCACACAATTTGTGTCAGTCACAGTAAATTGATGTCATTGCTTACCTACTGCCAGCCATCTATTTAGTATTTAAAATGTATGTTACTACAATTTAATGGAACCATTTTACACTAAATCTTCATACTTTTTAATTTGATTGCTTTTGCTTTGTTTTCTATTTTTGCTGTTATGGTCCGTGTAATTTGTAATGTGAAAATAAATACAAGTGTTACAGGATAGTTATTGTATATCACATCAAAATTATAAGATAGCTATTCAAAGCAATTCAGCCAATCCTATTGTGTTTGATTGTTACACATTTGAAGTTTTAATAAATCAATTGGCCATATTTTCTGGTGAAATAATGATCACACAGGTTCTTTGGAATAACATAAGATTGGTAAAATTATGACATGATATAGTTCAAGGTTTACCTTCTGTGATAAAATAAGGTAAAGCTGTAAACAGTGTGTCCATTTTCTTGCATCTTGTTTGAACCTACCTTAAAATCGTATTATGGCAGGTATGGAAACGATGCTACAAAAACTGATAACTGATCTTCCTGTTTGAACCATTTCTCACACAAGGATGACATTTAAAGTGTTAAATTAAAATCTCTCCTGTTTTGTAGAACAGTTTTAATTAGAAAAATTTATAGTAATACAGATCTACTAAATTATTAGTACTATGATTAACCTTATTTTTTTTTGTTATTTTGAGTAAGAAGTAAATGGTTTTGAAAGTTATGTGTTGATGTGTTCATATTCATTTCTTTATTTTACAGGTAAAATATCTCCATGGACGGGGCGTTTCTATTCTTTACTAGATCCATCATATGCAAAAAATCACATTCCAATTATAGCATCAGTGTCAGAACATCAGCCAACATCATGGTCTTCTTTCTACTTTGACTTACAGATTCTTGTATTTCTCTTCCCAGCTGGTCTTTACTTTTGCTTTTCAAAGTTATCTGATGCTAACATTTTTCTGGTTTTATATGGAGTAACCAGCATTTATTTTGCGGTGAGTGTTTTTATTGGAACATAAGTGTGTAACAACATGTTCTTTTATATTTAAAAAGCTTTACTTTTCACATATATAGTCTGGTGTACTTTGGATCAAAGATGGTTAAGATTTCATAGCTTATGGCTAGTTGTTTCCATGTGGGCTACAATTGCAGTTCCACAATATGTTAAGAACGTTGCTGGAAGTTGCCATGTATTTGATAGAGTACTATATATGATGCAGGCAAAACACAGTATTAGAATAAAATGTTAATGAAAGGAATTTTTAATTATATTTGACAAATTGTGATTTGTGTAATGTACTTCACATTGCATCAGGGGGTTTTGTGTAATTTATTCTTAAATGTAATACAAGTTGTTTTCTTAAATGTCAGCATTTTTATATAGTAAATCATTGTACATATTAAAGTAACTAAAGTAAAATTTATGTGTAAATGAGTTTTTAGAAGCATTACCGTGTTTCAACACAAATTGAAACATGAGACTAATTTATAATAATGTAATTTAAATTTCAGGGAGTGATGGTACGTTTGATGTTAGTTTTGGCTCCTGTCATGTGCATCCTGTCAGGTATAGCAGTATCAGCTATGTTATCCACTTACATGAAACAAGTTGATTCAACAAAGAGTGTTGACAAGAAAACAAAAAAGTTTGAAAGCAATTATGTTATGAAAAGTGAGGTAATGGTTGTGATAAATCTTTCTTTTGCTCTTAATTTTATTATATTAAACAATATTGAATGTTAAACCAGGCATTTGTTTTATATAAACAAGTATCTTAATTATTTGTGATACGTGGATTTATTTTCACATCAAATTCATTGAACTTTTTTGTCATGCATTTTGTAAAAATAGTATGGAAGTAATTAATGTGTGTATAACTTTTTTTTTTTTTTGCAGATAGCAACAGTTTTTGTTTGCATTATGAGCTTTCTTTTAGTATCTTACACTTTTCACTGTACATGGGTTACTTCTGAAGCATACAGCAGTCCAAGTATAGTTTTGTCAGCACGTTCACATGATGGTTCACGGATCATATTTGATGATTTTAGAGAGGCATATTACTGGTTACGGATGAATACACCAGAGGTGAGATGCTGGAAGCATGTTCTATCTTTTAAACTATGGTAAAAACCTGTGAAGATTTTATTATTTTCCCTGGGAAAGTCTTCAATCTCTCATTCTGTCTGAATTTATATACATAGGTCTCGGACTATTAATTGTCTTACATTTTTTGCAGTGTAAGTAATCAGTTTTGTCTGTTTTTATAAGTAAAATAAACTACAGTGTAACAAGTATGACATTATTTTGATGTTTCAAATTAACTTTTTGTTACAATAGGACCATTTGTAACATTCTTCTGTTAATTAATCTAAACATCAGGCTGATTGTAAATAACAAATACTTATTTACAAAAATAGGATGCTAGAGTGATGTCTTGGTGGGATTATGGATATCAAATAACTGCAATGGCAAACCGGACAATCTTGGTAGACAATAATACCTGGAACAATACACACATTTCAAGAGTGGGACAAGCTATGGCATCTTCAGAGGACAAGGCATATGAGATAATGAGGGAACTAGATGTTGACTATGTTCTTGTCATATTTGGTGGTCTTACTGGCTATTCGTCTGATGGTAAGTGCAGTAATGTTTTGTCTTTCATTAATAAGATTTTTGCAGTAAAATTGGTTATCAGTTATGTGTTAAATTACTTGTTGAGACAAAATATTGAGATACTTTAATAATTAAATCAATTTTAATTCCATCATATTATGGTATACATATTTACACCAATTACAATAGTAAATTAATGCTCAAGTGTTTTTAGCAGTATAGCTTGGCCCGCACTAAATTATAGAATAGATTTTTAAAAACTGATAATAAAAGGGCATGAATGTGCAGGATTCAGATATGTTTATTACTGTTGTATGCTTATTAACAATCATTACAAAGCAATTGGATAATTTATGCTACTTACATGACTTGTGTTTTCACAATGTGTTATAATTGTTTTCAGATATAAATAAGTTTTTGTGGATGGTTCGAATTGGTGGAAGCACAGACAGAGGTAGCCATATTAAAGAGTGGGATTACTACTCCCCTGCTGGTGAATTCAGAGTGGATAAAGAAGGCTCAAAAACATTGCTCAATTGCCTCATGTATAAAATGTGCTATTATCGCTTTGGACAAGTTTACACAGAAGGAGGTGATTACTCTGTGAAATTTACATATAAATACCACTTTCTCAAATGGGTTCTAAGTTTACAGTGAAGCTCTCAAAATACCTCATTTTAGCATGAATTAAAAAAATGAATTATTCTTTTTACCCCAAAAATTGCCATAAATAATTTCATTTCAATTTCATGCATGCAAATATGATTAAATAAATTACACAAAATACACACCTATGAAGTAATTATGGGGCACTGTAATAAATTTATGCTGCAATGCTATATTGTGTGCACTAAAAAGTATGTTTGATAATTTTTATAATTCTTTCAGGCCTTTGTCTTGTATTTTCAATTGAGTTTTACTTGTTAATTATTGCTACAGATTGTTCAATAAACTACTGTTTATTTTAATTTTGCCTTATGAAGTGTTAATAAGTAAAATTATAGAGTTCATTTTTTATAGTTTTTTACTAAGCTAATCTCAGAAGTATACTTTCAATGAAGCTACTTTTCTTAGTAAATAAAATTTAAAAAATCGGTATTATTAGAAAGGGTCATAAATCCTGACAATGTGTTGAATTTTTTCTTACAGGCAAACCACCAGGTTATGATAGAGTAAGAAGTGCTGAAATTGGAAACAAAGACTTTGAACTTGATGTTCTGGAAGAAGCATACACCACGGAACATTGGCTAGTTCGTATTTACAAAGTGAAGGACCTCAGGAATCGGGGTGTATAATTGTAGAAGAATTGTTTGTGATTTGTGCCAATTCATGAGAAAAATATGCTTTCACATTCTAATAAATTTCATCCTTTCAACTGGAGGTCATTTGAGCAAAATGAGAAACTAAAATCTAAGATTGTGTGCTCTCTGAATTTTTGTACTATAATTTATTAATATTTCAGTTTATTGGATGCATATGATAGTTGGTTGAACTGTATAAGCTGGCTATTGAAGTTAAAGTAGAACATAAGCAGTATCTGTATAATTAATTGATCTACAGATGTTAAAATTTTCTGTTGTGTGATTGTGTGTAAATAACATGATTACATAGCTATATGAAAAAGTCGCGCTCAAGTTGTTTGTTTTAAAAACATTTGTCTGTCAGGAATACTCTTGGACTGCTATATAACTGTTACTAAGTGGATGTATATGTTGGTTTACAATAATTGGGAATAAGTTAATATTTTTAGATTTATTTTATATTCATTTGGTGGTGAACAATGAAGTTGGCTTCTTTTATTTGGCCAGAAATTTGGAATGAATTTACATTTGTTTTTAGTGTTTAGACTTTGCTTACAGTTAAATCAAGATTAAGAAACTTTTTGACTTGATTATATATGATGTGTGTGCACAGTCAGGTTCTGGTTTAACTTCTGGGAATTGTGTTAAATTGCTCAAGGTAGGTTGAAGAAGTAATTTCTGGGTTCATGTTTCATTAGATTTGGCATATTATTTTATTCTAAAACAAATTGTGATATTTTTATAGATCATTTTTATAATACTTAACATTTTTGGGTGAAAGGTGAATGTTGTGTGCAAGTAAAGTGTGCATGTTCATTCCCAATGTTTTTAGTCATTGTTCACGTACATTCTACCAGTTTTGGAAAGAAGGAAATCTGGGTTAGTATAGGAGAGGGATCATGTAAATAGCATATCAATCAAATAAATATAATCTTTGACTTTTTATGAATGGACTTATTTTGGTAGTTTGTGTAACATTTAATTTGGATTCAATGTTTCCATTTAACTCAATGTCGCTGGAAAGTAAGAAAATTTTCTCACTGTTACAAATAAAATCACAAACATTCTGAATAAATACATTTGGTAAACTCTGTTTTATTGATTACATTATGTTTCTGTTTTTCACTAGCCTGTTATGTAAATTGAAAATGAAGTACATTTTGAGATTCCACATGGTATGTTTACATGCACAGTAGGGAAAGGGGAGTGTTGTTGTTTGAGGAGGTACTTCCCCTCCAAGTGGCCTGGTGAAACACTACTATCATTGTTAAGAAAATCAATTATTTTCATATGAACAGGGTATGGAGACTGACAACATTTTTAACATGCGCTATACTTATTATCTACTACATTATAAGGGTTCATTTATTGACTTAAATCATGTCCTGAACTAACGGCAATATACTTCATAATGCCAATGTTTTCAGAATTGCTTTTACATTATGTAGTTGCCTTTACAAACCTTGCAGTTCAAATGAGTTCCTGTCTACCTGCACTGCAATATGGGTGGAATTGTCTACTGCACATCATCTTGACACAACTAGCTAATGCTCCTGAACTGTAAATGGAGACTAGACCAATTTATTTTTCTGTGAAATATTAGGTATAGACAGGACTGGCTTGAAAATTGATAATAAGCTGGGATTTGTTTGCTTTTGATTCTATGCAAAGATAAGCTATTTAAAGGTGAGTTGTTTGTATAAGTAAATTAAATTTATGGACCACCACTTTAATTTTAATTTAAAATATTTAATAAACTTTTGTAGTCTATGATTGGTTAAAATATTAGCAAGGCTTGTTTTCTGAAGGAACAAATAAAATTATTGAATCGTGGCTTAAAGTCAAATTTTATTTTATTAAAATTTACAAAACTCTGTATTGGCTTCAATTGTATATTATTTTTAAAAATGTGAATTGAATTTATATAAACCATGTAACTGAAAAAAAGTTTTCATTCAAGGCCTTTCAATCATTCAAATCATATATATACATAATATGCAACTTAAAATGAGGTAAAGTTTGCAGTGGTTAGAAGTAAAGGGAATTTTGTTATATGAACCCGTTGGGTATATTATTTTTAACACAATGTGTGTCGGGAATTCATAACTGCGTGGTCCGACACGTTACCATTTAGTGTTATTGAGTTCGGTAGAGCGTGTTGCGAAATAAGCAGCCTTAAATGATTAAAAGAATGATGTCGAAAATATTTTAGGTAAGTAATTCGCAGTGGATATAGACTTGATATACATATGTTAAAGACCTTGATAATTGGGATCCTGACAAACACGACTATAATACAAATAATTATCTCGACTTCGCCTCCAACGCTGTGTTGTTGGTATCGTTAAGAACATCACAGAATATTCAATTTATAATTTTTACAATATTTTACCAAGATTACTCGAACAACATTGAACGCGAATATATAACAGACAATTCAGTCGAAATTAAATGTAAAATATGGCGCTAAAAGCCGCATGGTTCATGCGGCTTAAAATAAATATTTTAAAAATGAAAAGATTCAAGCAGTACGATATGTCTTTCCTTTATTTGAAATCTTTTCAAATGTATAAATTATTTTATTTCGGTTGCAATGTGCGTACATTTTAAAATATCTTCTCCTGAGATAAATTACTTATAAAAACGTTTTATTTGCACCTGAAAGGAACAACACTTTATATTACTTTATCGTTTTAAAATGTAATTCTGATTGAATATGCTTGTCATTCATTTATTTTAATAAAGTCGGATTAAATTAATAATATTGAGTACATTGATGAAATTATACAAAAATATCTCTGGTGAAGTAATTTGTGATTATAAGATCTCTGACGACGATTGTGTTTATATCTATGCTGCCCTCGTATATTAAAATATTAACACAATCGTCTGCTTCGGTGTGAAAATTTACATTTATTTGGATTTCTAAAAAGTGATACAGATTTTATGCCCCGTTATAGAAAGAACTCATTGAAATGGATGCTAGATTATAATTTCTTTTGTATTGACTTATTTACTTATTTATGTTTACATTTTGACAACTGTTCGTGACGTCAATAATTTACACTTGTCAAAGTTTAATAAACCGAAAACGTTGACAGCAGCATAATTTATTAATTTTACATCAACTGAGTACTCTTGTTTTTATTTTAAAAATAAACGATTGTTTATATTTTTGTAATAATGGCCGGTTTGTTTGAGTATGGCAGAGAAGCCATCCGTGTTAAAGTAAAGGTATGAGCGTATTTCAGTTACAGCGTTTCGTTTGTATAAACTGTTCTTTATTATTATTTTGACATTTTTCAGAAATGTGAAGGCATATTGCAACCAGAATTCAGGAAATTTAGTGTTGATCCTCAAATAACATCATTCGAAGTTCTACAGAGTATATTGGCAAAAGCTTTCGATATTAAAGGGTGAGATGTTTTATACTTCAATTTTAAGACGATTATGAATCTTTTAATAAATGTTTCATAATAAACACACGCTACCCATATTATATTATGCATGTAAACTGCTTTTGTCAGTATCAATTTTGCTTTATTGTGTCAGAATCTTGCTGATATCATTTTAATCATTTGTGTCTATACAAAAGGGCATTTAAGTCAGTGTGCTAAGGATTACTAATATGAAATGATTGACCAAGTGTGAATTGTGATAAACTAATCTTATACCTGCTTTCATAAGAAATCATTTGAAAGTATTACTTTCAATAATTGTAATTGTTTATTTTGGAGAAAAAACTGAGTGTTTCATCACATTAATGGTTTATAATATGTTTTTTTCTTTTTTGTAATAAAACGTGCAAATTTATTTATTTAAGTGTTTTTTTTCTGTTAGTCTTGAATTGCTATATTTTTTATTTATTGTGTAACTCAAATATATTTGTAATTCTCTGTTAGTTATATTAATTGTTAATTTCATACAATTTATTCATTTTCCCCCCCAGAGATTTTACAGTCTGCTACAGAGCTATTGATGATTATGGACAAGAAACATATTTGTCTTTACTTTCTGACTGGGATTTAGATGCCGCATTTCTAAGGTATCTACTTTTAATATACTTTAAGAATTATATGTGTTAATTATTTAAAAAAAAGACTGATGTTAATAATCCAATTTGTAAATTGATACAACCAATAATTCAGTCTCACTTGTTTACTCTTTAATTATGCATTAGGAGCTTTTGACTTAAGTGTCATATTCATCTAATAAAACAAAGACAATTAGAGGACATTTAGCGTATTATAAAACAATAACTTCTATATGTATAATAATCAAAAACATACCTAATGTGTACAATCAAATAAATATCTTAATATATCATATTGTGTTACATATTTAGAGCATGATAGCTCTCATAAATTACATAAAAACTTCAGGCGTCACTCGGCCAGTATGCAAACAAGTGCTGGGATATTTGTGCTAGTGTCGACGCATCCAAGAATACATTGTTTGAAATCTAGTTTAAAAAGCTAATATAGTACAATATATAAAACATTTACAAAAACGTTACATATAAATTCCTAATAACTTAATACATTGTAAGTTTGAGTCAATTGATCACATTTGCATAATATGTTCCAATTTCAGAACCTCATTTTTAAAGTTGACCAAATTGTTACGTTAAAAATAAATAGAAATAGCTTCAGCAAATCTAAGTTTATATCTGAATGAATTTGTATGTAAAATATTACATTTTGTGAATTATAACTTGTGCTAATGCGATTTAGTGTGTGAGGATAATCCCCTGTTATTTTTGATTTAATTTATGTCAATAAATTTTATTTGTAAAATTTGGAGTTGTATAGCTCATGTAAGTTTTCATACAGTTTTTACAATAAAGTTTATAAACTATATTATTTTTATCCAATACTTCAACTTTATCTTTTAATTTAGAGCAGATATTGCGAATGTGATTATTAGGTCTCAGTGTGAATTTGAATTCATTTATCTTAAAATTAAGAAACATAGTTAGTATTTTATTTGTTAGTCCTCTTTTATATAAGAATCACATGACCATTAGTAAGGGTTTTATTTGTTGTAGAATTGATTAAAGGATTAATTGAAGGAGGGATACAAGATACCGCTGAGTGTACAGATTGAAAGAATTGTTTTATTCTGGTTTGTGATGATGGTTTCAATACCATTGAGTTGTTTTCCTTATATAAAATTTTTTAAAATTATTTTGACAGTATCACGACCTTACTTGTTTATACTTCTCCTTAAATTGGTAGAATATAATAACTGGCAGAGATGCAACAAAACACAGGCAAAGCTTCCTTCTTCAAGACCGCATGTGTCTAAATATATTCTCAACAGTAGTGCTCAGCTTAAATTTAAAGTAACCTGCTACCTCCTTCTTTTTCCTTCCCACTCCAATTGTTTTGATTATTTTGACAAATTTACACCCTTACTTGCTTTATGTGCTCTTAGAATTTATCTTTTGCTTTCTGATGTGTTCTAGTGCATCAGAACCTTATCTTTATCTCCAAGTGGATATGAAACCATTTGAAGAAAGTTCAGATGATTGGGATGTTGTTGGTACAATTGATGCAACACGTACACAATTCCAAGAAAGTAAACTTCAGAACAGGTTACCTGGTCTAATTATGAACCAAGTTGAAAGAACATTCAATATGGTTCAACGAGCACTAAATTTAGTTGAAGATCAGCAATCAGCATTATCAAACCATCCACCCAGACCGCCTTTGGCTGATGCTGAATTTCGTAAATTTCTTGATCCTATTGGGCAGGTTGTACAATCTCGAGAACTGAGATCTGTTATATACTTGGGAGGCATTGATCCAAGTTTAAGGTTATATACATGAATATTTTTATGTTTCTTAATTTAATTTTGAAATAACTCTTCAGGATTTAAAACTAACTTTGTTTACAGGAAAGTTGTTTGGAAGCACATACTAAATGTTTATCCTGAAGGGATGTCAGGAAAGGAACGAATGGACTATATGAAAAAGAAGGCATATGAATACCAATCATTGAGAGATTGCTGGAGAAATATGATTCAAAATGGGCAGGTAATTATTTATGAATTAATGCAATCTCTAATTTTTATGTCATCATTTGGTGATTACATAAACCTACTATTGGCAACAGTTATATTTAATGTAATTTACTAAAAGAATTTTGACATTAAATACATAGCTATTTGAATGCCATTATAAACTTGTTCATATCATCAATACAAATACAATTATTTTCACAGTAGTTGGTTTTACTTCAGAAAAATTCTGCATTATTTGTGTTACATCTTTTACTTTTTCCAGAATTTTAGTCTTTTTCTATTGTTCTTACCAACCTTTTCACTAATTAATTCTGGCTCTACATACCTAAATATACAATTTTTAATGTTTTAAGCTTTAAATTCTAGTAAGCTGAGCACTAAGAATATATAAATATAAGAATATTCTTTATTAGGAACCATATCTGTGAAAAGTAATATTCTTACAAAATAACAATTTTTAATGGTAATGTTATCATAAGATTTAGAAGTTACTATGTGTACATTATGCATTTTTTTTTTCTTCAGGTATTTGGTGAGTTAGCCTATGTAACGAGCATGGTGCGAAAGGATGTTTTGCGAACAGATAGACACCACACATTTTATGCTGGTAGTGATGATAATCAAAATATTGCTTCACTTTTTAACATACTAACAACGTAAGCATGTCTCCATTTTAGAATTAGTGGTAGTGGTATAACTATGGTATTTATTAAGTTTAGTGCCTATGAATTGAAAGTGAGCAGAGACAGCATATTTTAATCTTTTTTTAAAAAAAATTATAATCAAACAAAATGACACCAAGTTACAACATTTACATGTCAGTAACATTCTCCTCATTACTAGTCCAATTTGTCTTGCATACTCATTAATTTACAATTAAAATCTGTCGCCACTCAGCCCCCATCACCCCAGGAATTATGTTAAAAAAGATCACTACCACAGTTGCCCCAAGAATTTTATTGAAAAAGCTCACCACAATTGAACAATGAATTAATGTAGAAAGCTCCTGGCCTTATGCCACATTGTGCATGGCTTAACCTAACCTCATGGTTAGGTGTTTATGCACCACATTGTAATGGTTTTGTTTACAAGTGATTACTGTATGTTTGAATTATATAAATAAATAATCGTGACTATGAAATTTTGTATAGGTGTGCATATTTTTATATGTGCCTTGTAAAAATATGCAATTACATTAAATAAAAAGAAACTGTGTGTCTGTTAATAAAAGATGAACAACCGGATTGGCCTCGTGTGTGCCCACCCCTGAAAGACAGTCAGGTGTGGTGTTCCATATGTATGTATTGTAAAAAAATTGCTTTGGTCATTTTCTTTAATAACAAAGATAAATGCTAGAATCAGTCTGAAATTGTAAACACTGCAAGATATTAAGATGAAATAAGACAAGGAAGACAGGGTGAAAAGAATTGTTTGATTAGACAGATAGAGAGGGGTAAGTATTGCTTCATTTTGGAGTAGTCCAAAGAAGATAATTTGATGAATGTTTTATGTTAAAAGCTAGTCATAGAAGATTTAAAGGAATATATGAGGGATCTGAAATAATAGCATAAATGACATAAAGAACAGAGTAGGACTATAACAAAAAGTTTCCAATATTAATTACTAAGAAATGTGAAGAAGGTTACGACATTAAAATTAGGGTGAAATGTGTAGCAGAGTACTAACTTAAATATTTCATGTTTTTAGCCTAGAGATTGTTCAATTTATTGTCCTTTTTAGTGTTAGTTTCCCAACATTTTTCTGTACCTTGCAGCTTTGTGGAAGATTAACTCATTAATATTTACACCATTTGTCAAAGCATCTATCTTGAAAATGTTTTTCATTTGATTTTTTCTTTGATATATTTCGGAATAAAGTTTGATTATTTTTAAATCATTTATTTTTATTTCATATTTATGTAAATCTTACTTTGCATACTGAACTTGGTTACACTACATTTTCTCTAAATTAAAAAAATTGTGGCTAGAGACAGATCTTAATATGGACTGAAGTTGAATGTTGTTATATAAAGATGATTATTGTTTTCAATAAATTGGGTATAATATCTCTAAATGGCGTAGGCTGTTTACTACACGATTAAATGATATTTTATTCCACTTATGTTTAATATTACATTTAATTTATGGTTATAAGAATGGACAAAATATTTGTGATTTGCTACGAAAGCCTATTGACACAAAACTTGGCCATACAGGTGACTTTTTCTTTTAACTTGATTACATTTTGGTGCTATGTGTGTTATGTGGAACATGATTTCAATAAGTTTCTATGATTTGAAGGACACTGAGTAAGGAACAGAAAGTAACATTATTTTATATTACCATTATTTACTTGAAATTAACAAGACATTATTTCAAGTTAGTTTCATTAAATTTTACGTACTGTTTTTGTCTTTAGTTTTTGTTTTACATTTTGTGTAATGACATGATATTTCTGTATAATCTGTACAAATGTAAATGGCTTCCAGGTATGCTCTGAATCATCCAAGTGTGAGTTATTCTCAAGGGATGAGTGACTTAGCATCTCCACTCCTAGTTACAATGGGTGATGAAGCTCATGCATATATTTGTTTTTGTGCTTTAATGCGCCGATTACAATCAAATTTCAAATTGGATGGCGTGACGATGACTTTGAAATTTCAGCATCTTGCAGAAGGTCTCATGTATTATGATCCAGAATTTTATGGTTATTTGAAAAGTCATCAGGTAATTGTAAATTTTTCTCTCTTTATTGATCATTTTTCTATTTTTATTTATGTACCTTTTTATTTGTCTAGGCGGACGATTTATTATTTTGCTACCGATGGTTGCTTCTGGAAATGAAGAGAGAATTTGCATTTGATGATGCACTGCGCATGTTAGAAGTACTTTGGAGTTCTATTCCCCAAATGCCACCAGACAAAGACTTGGCCCTTTTTGAACATCAGTTTTGTGCACAATCTCCTGGTGATTCTCCACCACCTATTAGTCCACTTTTGAAAACAACAAGGGAAAATGCATATACGAAAGTGTGTGCTCTCAGACGGCAGAGTTCATCAGCATCTCTGCATTCTATTGCAAATGGTTCAGTGCGTTCAAGACTACAGAATGGATGTAGCTCTTCCATTCGTCAGAATCAAAGTTTGGACGAAACTGTGATTGGCTCAAACCAAAATGTGCTGAAACAACATGGAAAGGTGAAACCATTTGCCAGCTTAGATGATGCAAGTATTCATTTGGGACACACTGAACGTACGGTGAAATCTAGATCTCTGTCTCCTCATGAAGTGTTATCAGAACCTGAAAACGAAGTTAGTAATGAAGTAAACAATAAAATTAATAATAAAATAGTGACAAGAGCCAATGATGGTTTATCAGTCAGCACTGGGAACTTGTTAATGTCGAAAAGTAATGATAAGAAAGGATTCTTGAATGATCTTAAAGAAAAGTTTTCCTCGGATAAATCAAAAATAATTTTTTCATCATTGGATAAAATAAATACAAGTGAAAGTTCCAAAGAAATGGTTAGTAAAACTACCGACAGTGGAGGACAAGTTAAAGTGGTAAAAAATTTAAATGAGTTTTTAAGTTTTGCATCAGCCAACAAAAATCGCATGTTATCAGAGAAAATATCTCAGAATATTCAAGAACACGAGAAGAATAGACTCAAACAAGAAAACGTTATGAATAATGAAGATTCTGAAAATGTAACAACAAAGATAAATGAAAATCCTAAAATTACATTGACATCAGAGTTTGATAAATCAAAAGAATACGGAAGGAATGGTGAGTCTGAAGAAAATTTTGATAGAATCAAGAAGACTGAAAACATATTACAAAAAACAAAACTTAATGATATTGAAGATGCGTTTTGTGAAAGTAGTTCTCCTGATGATTCAACTGAATATTTCCCTATGACAACATCCATGACAAGGGAATTACGCTTAGAACTGGAGAACTTAGACAGGCAAGTTTTTGGGTCTAAGTTTAATCAGCGCAGTTTAACACTGGAAGACTCTGAAGACATGGATTCACCGTGTAGTGAATCTTTCCGTTCAGTTGATGTGAAAATTGAAAATGGAGCTACAGGCCAAAAATGTGACTGTGTTTTGTCAAAGCAAGAATCTGAGCTTCCGAGTGATGAAACTACAACAGAAGTTGCTGAAATATGTAGTGCACCTTACAACAAGGTCCCAGGCCCAAAGATAAAAGTAGATTCTGTTCCACAAAGAGGCCCTCAGAATGTTCCAGATATATGCAATGACAATCAAGTGGTAGAGAACTATAGTAAAGATCAAATTCGGGGATCTTTATGCTTGAAGCTTAATCGTTTATCTCAGAATTTCAGCCCTGGTTCCACTGTTGGTGCTGGAGAAGAAATATTTGTTTGGGAAAATCCTTTACAGTGCCCTACAACTCCTGATGAACAAGCTGATTTGGAATATGACGGAAGCATCAATTGCAATGATCCAGACAGCTGTTATAGTTCTGCAATCAGCGGTGGAGAAATTTTTGAAAATGAAGGTCAAGGTGTCAAGTCAGTTACTCCTATACGGCTAGTTCGGAGTGGAGTTGGTGGAGTGTATTGCCAGCACAGAGCAAGTTCCCCAGATGATGCAAGTGACAGTTCAGATGGTTGGAACGGACTCAAAATTAACAATACTCAAACACTAGCATCTTCAAGTAATGAACAGAAATTATGTAGCAGGACACTTCCCTTAGAAAAAATTAGCCCAGAAATGCTTTCTTTAGCCAGGCGAAGAGGTAGCAAAGATCATTTTGTTACGATTCCTGGTGTAATGACAAACTCTTGTGAAGAAGTGACTGAAAACTCTGGCCTTATAATCCACAGTAATGTTACTGCTAACACTGCAATAAGTTCCACAGCTGTCCCTTCTGTTAACAGTGTTACCAAACCACCATCTCCTGTAAATAAAAGTTCACAATCAGGTTTTGGATTGCAGTTACCCCCTCCCCATAAGTTTGGAGATGGAAATCCCTTTTTAATGTTCCTTTGTTTAACTGTGCTTCACCAGCATCGAGACTTTATTATGCGCAGTGCTATGGACTACAATGAGATGGCTATGCATTTCGATAAAATGGTGCGTAAACATAATGTTAATAGAGTACTCAATCACGCGAGACAAATGTATGCTTCTTACCTCAGACACCAGGCTACTTTAAATAATAATACTCAATCCAATGCAGATCTTAATGTATAGTATACTATTACATTTTTACCTTCAAATAATGTTGTTTTTTTTTACTACAAAAATCTGTTTCGCGCTATAGTAATGTGCCTCGATCTATTAACTTTATCCTGAGTTGAGGTGCTAGTGAGGTTGATTCATTTATTTATCATTTTAATTTCTGTAAAGGTATTGATTTATTTAATAGGTTGCACAAAATGATAAGAATGAAGGTATTGCACTTCTCTTAGTTTTGTTTTACAATAAAACAATAATTTACTCAGAATATTTTATTTACATTTTAGTAAAAATAAGTTTACAGTTTTATTGTAGCCGGTGAAAGCCAAGTTACTTAAAAATTTATTCTTTCATAATATAAAGTACTATTGTACACACACAGTGGGTCATAAAGGAAACTATTGCTTAAATGTCAATTGCTTAGTTGAAGTTTATACAAGATCAGGATGGAAAAATCCCAATCGGCTCAGGAATCAAACCCAAACCTCCCACTTACCAGTTGTGTAATCTAATACCTGAGCCACCCGAATTGTCTCCTAAGGCAGGGAAGAATATAATTAAGTAAATTGGAGGTGAACCTAAGCCCATGTCTATTTAAAGGATGGAGAAAAATCACACCAGGTTGAGGAGTCAGCTCGGCGTCTCGTAATCAGTATATCGTGATTCGATTCCCAGTTTAGTTGAGGTTTTTCCATCTTGATCTTCTAAGTTTAATTTCATAACCTCTAGGGCTGAGGTTCAATTGGAATATTTTTTTCTGCTCTTGATTTTTTTTCAAATTTTTAAAGACAATATATTTTTATTAATTTGACACCTGCAACATTTCATACATAAATTTAAACTTTTCAAAATATGTTTGCTGCTTGCTGTCTACGAATTTCCTTAACATCAGCTGTCTCTTTCAATCTTTAAACCTTGTAGCAAATTGTATTGCTACTTATGATCACTATCTGCACACCAAAACAAAGGCTTGTAGAGAATAATCCAGCCAAGGAATAATGTTCTGAAACAGAATCGTTTCAATGCAACAGAAATAATCTGCAATAACTTCAATTATTAAACCACTTTCTATGCCACTAGTATGACAGAACTCGCCACAGATAAACAAAAGCAATTTTAAATTTCTCTTATACTAAACTTGTGTATCGCACAGTGTACCACATTTTCAAGGAAAATTGAAATAATATTTTTGTACTGCAGCAGAATAATAAATCCACTTCATTATTAAACTGCCAAGTTGAAACTTCATGTGTTTGAGTTGCCAAAATGTACTTACCTATAATGTACTGGGCGGGTGAGATGACCATGTGCATTGTCAGTGGGTGAGCAGTCTTTTCGTTGTTAGTAACACAGCACAGGTTATCCCACAAAGTTCCACCCACTTGGGCTTTCACACAACAATTTTCCTCAACTATTGTATAATTTTCAATTGCTTAATTGAAGGTTAATTAAGAAAAATAATTGAGTTTTGCATTAAGGGAGCAATAAAGTAACTTTTAGGGATACTTTTAGGACATATAAAACAACACAGAGTGATATTATCTTAGATTAAAAAAACACACCTCAGATTATGAATGATGATTGTAATAAAACTTCACCATATAATTTGGTGAGCGAGCCACAGGACAAGGCTTTTGTTGGTATAATATATTATATATGTTTTTTGATCAATAATCTAAATTTAATTTGTGTTTTATTCTCTGTTGATATGAATTACTTATCAGCCTTCTATATTTAGTATTATTTTGTAGCTTTGATAATTATCTCCATATCAGTTTGAATGAAATGAATGTTGTTACTGTATTTGCACTTGTAATGTTAACTCACTTTAAAACTATTGGTTGACAACAATTGTCCACGACAAAATTAACAATCTCTGTGGCAAATGTTATCAAAGTGTTAATTGTACGGGCAGGTAAAGCCTCACGCTCAAATGCAATGATTTATTTACAAATCGTTGTCATGACACTTTGTGCAGGCTGCAAGATGTTTTGAAAAATAATGCTTTAATGTAGTTAAGCTCCATAGAACTTGCGGTTGGGACGCTGTCTGGGGTATGTGAATTGTCAATGAGATTAATATGGTAATGTGGCAAAAATGCTTGGGTAGAGATAGCGCTTAAAATTAAATTTCTGCTTGATTTGTGTCCTCAGTTGCTTACATGAACTATTTTAACACCCTAATATCGTCTTGCAAGTTCACACACTTTTTTTTTTCTTTTCAAAAATTGTATTATGTTCTTATTGTCAAGACTCAGGTTTAATGTACTTATGACAAATTAATATATTCTTTTAAATTACAATTTAAATCACATTAAAACAGGATGTAAATGTTATTAATGCAAACAATATTGCGTTTTAAATGGGTGCTAGAAACATTTTGGATTGTGGAGCTCAAGTTGCAGTTTTCTTCTAAAAGTGTGGACTTATTCAGAAGTGATAATGTTGCTTTTGGTGAAAAGCAGAAGTTGAAATTAAATATTACATTTTTGTTGTGTGGTAGAAATGTAGTGCAGGAATTATGAACAATATTGTTTACAAAAATATCTGATATCATCATATTTGTCTGAAGTAAATTTATAAAATTAAGGAATTTGCAGAAATTAGTCAACAAGTACAAACACAATTATTTTACTTCATCACCCTTAACCTAAACTTCTAGATTTTGTCCTGTCATTATTGACTGTGGTATGCTTTAATTGTAAAAGTATAATGCATTGTCTGAATTGAATTTTTAATGTAATATATAAAATATTACAAAAATAAGTGACTGGTTTCTAAAAATAGGGCTATGATAAGAAATGAAGGGTTCATACTCCAATTTTGTGCTAAGACTGTTTCATATTGAAATTATATTTATAGCACATTTTCTTGAAACATGTTGAATGTGTTTTTAAAGTTTTCGGAAGTTGTGCAATTATGTTTATTAGAATGTATTGTCTCAATTATGTTACAGGCACAAATGTGTGATCTTGATAGAGTATTGTAATAAATAGACTAACAGTATAATAAATATATTTGTCTCTAATTAAATTATCTTTACACAATTTTCAAATGTGAATTGAAGATGAATTTCTTTGAAGCAATATTTGGCTTGTGTTTATCTGAAGTGACTCGGTAGAAGCTATGTGTACTATAAAAATTTGCTTGTTTCATATTCTATAATTAAAATTACAAACATTTTTTTATCATCTATAATTAAATGTTTCTTAATATGGAAGAATACTTTTCGCAATCAAAATAGTCACTCAGCTGGATTGTTAGCTTCAAATATTGCACGTTCATTACTCATAATATATCAAAACTTTGACAATACTGATAAATATACGGCATTATAAAACAATAAAAATAGTTAACTCTTAAGAGTTTTGACTTATTTCAATTTTAAAAATATTTATTTTATTAGATATATTAACAACCATATCAAATATTAATAATATGTAGAGAATGAGATTTAACGTGATTTTGAAGCAATATAATTTATGGAATTTTAAAATCACAATTTTTGTCAATTTGTAGCGTAAGCTCTTAGATGGTAAGGTGTAAAACATGAAGTTTAATGTACTTATTTACACTGTATCATAGACTGTTATTTGTGATAAAATGTATTCTACATTTGTAGGGTCTTTAGCTTTTGTAATATATTTAACAAGAAATTATACAATTTAAGTACTGTGCTTATTCCGTAAAAGTAGTAGACATGTGCCGTAGGTGACGCCCGTGTAGTTGCAGCCTTCATAAAACTGTATTGTACATAGAGAAAAGTTCTTATGGATCACAGCAAAATCATTTTGCATATTAAATGTGTATGTAAATATATTTTTGTATCACATGAAATGACAAGTGCAACAAGGTCTTGAAGAATGGTGAATGCCTTGTACTTATTTCACTTATCTCTGTTAGTTTCTTGTTTGCAGTGAGCAAGGTTTCTGGATATTAATATTTCTAACCAATTTTTCACTAATTCCATTCAGCAGCAGTAAATAGATTTATTTTCTCTCTTGTTTTGAATATGATCTCAGTCAAAAGTGGCGACCATTCATTTTCACAAATATGGACTATATTTAGTTATTTGGAGTGAACTCAAGATTCCTTTTGGGTGCTTAACACATAAATGTAGTTTATTAGTTATAGCGAGTGCTAGTGCATGTAGGTACTAATTAGATCGTACACCCACCACCATGACAAAACAATTCATTGTCGTGTTCTTAAAACAAAAATAAATAAGATACATATATGAAGCTATCTTCTTTGATCTTCCTCCACTTACCATTGAAGAAACAATCTCTTAGATAATTTTGAAGGGAATATAGCTATTCTCTGTGTGTATTAAAAATCTAGGACGAGTGTTTCTTCTTACTTATATTTCAAGAGATACTTTGTATGCAAATTGTGTGTATGCTTTGTTTTGAATTGTATTAATCTGTTTACTCCTTTTTCAATTTAGTTTGAAATGTTCAAAACATGCTGAACAATGTATTGTGTCAGTCTTTTATTAATTATCAAAAATAGTCATTACTAATTTCACAATAAAGCTGTCTTTTCTTGTTAAAACAGAATTTGAATTAAAATAACTTATAACACCACGACATTTCTTATTAGGCACTTGAAGAAATTAAAAGGTGTAGTGTTACTACAATCAGTTTAATTTGTTCAAATTGTTGATAGACAGTTGTATACTAGTGTCACTTATTAAGGAAATGTTGAAGATATGAAGACGGGGTTGATAACTCACTTAATCTGAAATAAATCACTCATGTTGAATGAGTTTGGTATTATTACTCACAAGCTTCCAAAAGTGAATAGTATATAAGCACAAACTGTTGAACATTTTTTTAAAGATGCACAGATATAAAAATATACAATAAATATTTAATAAGTATTTACTGGCAATTGAAACTACATTGACAAATTTGCTCAAGTACTGCAGTATTTTCAACCTTCATCACAGTTGAAATCAATTTATGAAGTGTTTTATGTTCAAATTATATTTAATCTTGAGCAGATTTTAATATACCGAACAGTATTGTCTTGCGTAAGTTGAGTGTTGGAAATCCTGATACTGAATTTTAAATTAAATCAGCGTATCTACAATAAAAGTTACTATTATAGACTGCTTTAAGTGCACACAGCATTGCCCCCTCTGTAGTCTTCCAAATTAAATTGTATGACTTTATGGCATGTGGTCCACATCAAGTGGGAATGTTCTTGATTGATTGCTTGTTGAAGTTGAGTTCAGATTATAAAGAATGACATTTAATAAGGCGTGAAACATTGTTAATTTAATTACTTTTTAGACAGTGAATTATGACTAAGCTGTTTCACTTTTGATAACAAATAAATAAGTTTGGTTCTTCTTAAAGTATATGTTTGTCACTTAAACAATTGTTTGCATTGTACTTTTATTTTAAACAAATGTCATTTTAACTTGTTAATACATAATGTCTGTGCTACAATAAACTTGTACTTCAAACAATTTTTTTAATACATTGAGTTGTTCCTCACATATCTTTATAACCATATATTAACCCGTTCAGCTCGGATGACACGACGGAAC
Organism: Eucriotettix oculatus; assembly: GCA_034510155.1. Taxonomy (NCBI): domain Eukaryota; kingdom Metazoa; phylum Arthropoda; class Insecta; order Orthoptera; family Tetrigidae; genus Eucriotettix; species Eucriotettix oculatus. The sequence goes on from CM067379.1 coordinate 26,944,774, forward strand.
TGTGCTTTTAAATCCTTTGACGTGAACGGAAGACACTTGTGTTAGCTTGCTTGATTTCTTGTGACATTCCTTCATTATAAACATTTAAGTGTGAAAGTACATTCATTCATATTCAGTTGAGAGCACAATGTATTTATATACACGGTATTTAAATCAGAGTTGATTGGGTTAAGTGCAATATTGTGGATTTTTTTGTAACAGGCAACTCCCCTTTAGCAGCATAGGAAAGCAGCAAAGAGTTGATTAGGGAAGAACACCAATCCTTTAAATAGTACATATTGACACGAAAGTGAGCGAGATATTTATTGGCCAACCTGAAATGTCCATCAAGAGAGCGGAGGAGGTAGCCTCTGTATCTCATTCTGGACAACTGCACGCCATTGAATTGAAACCACAGCAGGACCAGATTTGAGACAAGAATAATCCATTATAAACACCCAGGTCATTATTGGAATGTGCCACCAAGTTTCGTCAAGTGTGGAAATGATAAAACAATGATTAAGAGTTATTTATCCTAGGCATTTCCCAGGAATACCTTCAATATTTAGTTTTTGATGGTCAGCCAGTGTGTTCAGAACAGGATCTGCAGTTTATCTGGTAAATATAATGTAATGAATCTCAAATGAGTGTAAAAAAGAAAGAATAAAACAGATACAATCTGCACATACTTCAAAGACTTGGTTGGGATGAGTTGGACATACGACTGGGGAGAAGATTAAGGTATTTAAATCTGTGAAAAAAAAGTTAGTATGAAACATTTCAATTGAAACAAAAATGCAATTATATAATTGCAATGCACACTAGAGGAAATTATGGGACCCACAATGATGATGGATCTATAAAGAATGTAAAGGATACTAAATTCCAGAGAGCTCACTGGCTCGACATTTTGAAAGCAGTTGCCAAAAATATCCTAATTTCAATTCCAATATGGTAAAGCATGTCAATTTCATACCCTCAGAGAGTCATCAATGTTAGAACAATTTAAAAACAATTATTGTATTATAATGTGCTCCATGTAAACATACATGGATGTATTTAAGATGATGGATGTTAGCCAGCTGAAAACCTGAGAAATGTTTATTGGAAAGACTCGAGGCATCATTTCCGATCTTTTAATTTTGCAATATAATTCATTCATTGTATAAAAAGTTATGTCCAAGTTACATATTAAACACCTTATAAAAAGTTTTTTTTTTGCGGTTGACTGAAATCAAAATACTAATTAATTATGTACTTACATTTATTTAACGACAAACCTTCTATACACTCATTTCTACAATTTTCAGTCTGAAGTTTATTCTCAATACGTCAATTATAATTAGAAAATAAATTGAGAAATTTGTACATTTCAATATTTCAAAAATGGAACGAAAACAAAAGGGAAAACTGATATTTATATATATATAAAACTATACATAAAATAAAAATTACCTTACACAAATAGTATCTATATAAAAATAAGCTTTATTTACATTATTTGACAATTTGTGGCGAAATAAATAAAGGTAATTTAAATTACAGATCGTATGTAGTCAAAAAATATAATTAATGGAAATGTACAAAATTAAGCTCAGGTTTAAACTTATTTTTTCCTGTTGTTTCCTGAGCCAGCAAGGATCAGAGCAATTCTTATGAAAATATTGATGGTGTCTAGATAAATTGAGACAGATCTGTAAAAGAAATATACATAATTAAAATATTATCCATTAAGTAAAAAATTGCTATTCAGGAAAAAGAAATATATGTAAATTTGGAAGTTTTTTCAGTCTATCAATAAAATCTATTTGACAGTGTCACTAGTCCAGGAGTAAATACAACCTACAACTATCGTTAGTATTTCTATTCACGGACAATTGTCCTTCAATTATTACCAGACATGTTTATGATAGAAACTATCATAAGTTTCATAATATAATAAATTATACAAACAGAATAAGACAGGGTTTGTTACGAAATCAGTAATAAAGTAGGAAACCATACTGAAGCCAATGTTGCTACTAGAGTATAGTACTCCTGCACAAAGGCTAGATTTTATTTATAAAACGTTTAAAGAATATTTTTATTCATTTAATATAATTTTGAAACTGTTGTCCTTATGCATTTGCTTTCATAAAAATGAAGTTTATATTGAAATATACATGTTCCACGATAAAGTTTAAATTTCAAAATGTCAAATAGAACTTACGCATTCACAGGATCAAATGGACGTGATGCCATAACAGGGTAAGTTTCAGCCATTTTAATTATACGCTGAGTGTCGTACAACAAGAACCCAGAAAACAACAAGAGACCTCCGTACATACTCAACGAGTACAATCCTGCACCCAAAGCTGATGTTGGAGGAAAGAACATTGATCCTGCAAATAAAAAAGTGAAATGTATTAAATAGTTTAATAATTATGAATTAAATGTGAAAAAATATTGAAGATATTGAAAGCAGTAACTGTACATTTCAGAAAATTAAAATCTCTGAAATAAAAATAAAGGAATTATGCACCATTTCTTCCTCAAATCATTTCTGACTCATTAATCTAGTCTTCTAAATTATTAATTTAGTCACTGAACATAATAACAAATTACTTTTTTATAAATAAATTATTTCAGAAATGACAATATTAAATTTTCTGCCTCAAGCACTGCAGCATTTAAATGAACATAATAATTATCAACTTTACATTCCATCTCAAATTTCCATTATATTTATGTAATGACATGATAAGTAGGAAACATTTAATTAATTTTCATAATAGATACAGGATGGAAAAAGGAAATGGTTAACATAAAATTTAAGCTTGGTGTTGCCATTGAGGAAAATCTAGGTTTATTTGAATTTTCAGAGCCAAGGAAATGCAATCCAAGTGATGGCCAACCACATGTGTGTAAGTATATATATATATATATTGTAATATAAAAACACGATACCCCATTGAAACAACATTAATTAAGGTTGCCTATTGAAGAAAAGACTGTCCAGAATAAATCTTAAAATTGTGGATAGCTGTGCTCCATATTAATTATTGTGGTGTTTGTATTGTGTATTTCTTCAGTATTAAAGAGTGAAAATAGCCACTCCAGGATATTTCTCCAATGAGAGGAATTAGCGACATTTATTCTTGCAGAGTGTATCAGTGCTTCAGACAGAAGAATGTTAGCTGGCGGCTTTATGGAGCTGACAAAGGGTGTTTCAATCGTTGTCAGTGCTTAGTGCCTGCACCATGTGGCCTTTGTCACATGTTCGACACAGGTCAAATCATGCCAGGAAAGTGTCCAGAATCTTCTTCAAACTGAAAAGTTCTATATCTCAAATAAGAGATGGCAATGTGATTGACCAGTAATTTGTCTATGTGGTTCAAGGTCACCAACTTTCTCTCTCAATGAGGGTCTGGGAAGAGGCAAGGACTTGATGGAGTGACCTGGTGGGGTCAATTGTTTATGACCTAAGCTAGCAGCAGCAAATTTTGGCTGCTCAGTTGTCGGCGCCTCCGAAAATTCAAGTACTCTAAACCTCACAAGGTGTCTACCAACTATGACCCTCAGGTATATATGTAATTTTTATTCCCCTTCCTCTAAAATGGCATGGTCATCTGTCTGAGCCAAATGAAAGAGGAGGACACATATTGTGTATATATATCAAATTAAAACATTCACAAAAGCTATGTATTACCAATTGACGAAGCAAAGACAACTCCCAAGCCAATGGCTAACGGACCACCCATCATAAGAAATTTTTCACTAGGAGCACAAACAGCAACGGTTGAGAGCCCACCAACAACTCCAGCAGTATACCTGAAATTATTTCAAATGAAAACTGCCATGAGAAATTAGAACTAAATTAATTATTTCACATTTTAGTGTTACAGATTCTTACATTTATTAAAGACTACTTATACATAAATACAAAAATTAGTCATCTTTGTGGGCAAAGTTTAACCAATGACACATCACTTATACTACATTTCAACAGGACCAAAAAATTAATACCTACCAAGCAGCCCTAAGTAGTAGTGGCCCTCCAATAAAACAAATTGGAGCAATTACACCTCCAATAACTGCTGAATGTGCAATCCAAGCCATCTGCTTTGGCCCAAATCCTGGTTGATATGGGATGCTCTGGACTAGTATACCACTTCCTACCATAGCAGCAATAGTAACTGCAATAGCCTGAAAAAGTAATAGTTTCCCAAAACTTTATTCTAATAAGAGTTCAAACAATAATAAAATAAATGTATATATACGACAAGTATGGAAGGAAAGGAAGAAAGGAGGTGATGTTTATTAGAGTGGTGTTCAGACAGGCTTACACCAAACTTAACCATTAATTATTTGATGATTCCTCTACACCATGACCATAATGTACAAGGGGATTTGGCTTGCATTTCTGAAACTGGAGTTGGCTAATTTTGGCTCTGGATGCGGTTTTCTCCACAAATCAAAGGTGCTGATCTTTCCCAGAATTGATGATGAGGATGCCTCCACCTCTATGGGGTTTAAAGATACTCATATGCCAAGGCACCTCTACCTATTTTAAGATGATATTTTGGATCAGTCAGCCAGCTGCCTGGAGAAGGATAGGCTGTACCCCTAACAGGTAACTCCTCTGTCATTCGGATGAGCATGAAACAATTACTCAATAGCCCGACCTAGGTTTTCAAAGGTTTGCTCTGCATTTCATTCCGGTCAATACTGGATAGGATCCTTATACTATAGCACCTTGGTTGCATTCCTCTCACTTCCATGTCCCTCCTTTCAAAATCAATTCCTATCCTATGCTATTATACAGTTGACATTAATTGGATCACCTTCAAAGTAGCCAGTGACCCCCGCTCCCAAAAGAATTAAGTAAAAACTTCAAGAAGGGCTAGACTATATGGGAGGGTATATAAAATATGATCAGGGTGACAACTAGTCAAGGTATTGGCCACTTTGATACAGTAAATAGTCCTCCTTTAAAGTTGATGCCCACATTGAAGATGAATAATGGTTTTGGAGGAATCTTAGAAAATAAAGCATGAATGTAAAAGAAAGAAAAACAACAATATTTAAGTAACCATGCAATAAAACAACAAATGGGTATACTCTATTTCTAAACACGTTAAATTTAATTTCTTTAAGATATTCAGGAAAACAAGCTTTTAAACAATGATCTTACCCCAAAAGAATTTCTGGACACAAAGTTCATGAACTGTGGCGATCTAAGAGCAGCAGCTGCACTAGCAGCTGTAATTACAATAGAACCTCCAAAATACATATAAGTATCTTTAATCCTTTGTTTAACATAGTTTGGCCACAACCTGGAATCCAATTTGAATGTATTTAAATCATGAAAAAAACCAATGAGACACAAGTTTAAAAACAAATATACTAGTCAGCCTTACACTGCATGATCCACAGCACCAGTTCCACTCGAGAGACCCAAACCATAGAAACAAAGTGCTCCTATTCCTAAAGCTGCTCCACCTGCTACTGCACCTTTACCAATATTAAAAGCTGGGGGAAAAATCATTTAATTAATAATAATATTATATAATATTCATGTATTTAAAATGGGACTGAGTTGCATATATTGGATAGTGATTGGGAGAATAGGATAAAATTTACATGTATTGTTGTAAATACTACACATAGCTTATGTTATAAGTGAAATTATGTCAATAATGAACATTTTACAGAGGTATGATGCTGATTTTATTGTGTGATACATTGTGGTGAGCTTAAGTATAATTGGGTTCATTGAAATTACAGACATTTTAACAGAAATAAACATGTATTCACCTGTTTTGTCAATTTAATTACGAAGTGAATAGAGACATTATTGACAAGCCGATCTATCTAAATTATGGCTTGTTGCGTCTATACAGAATTTCATATTTGCCTCTCAACAATGCAATCAAACAATCAGTTAATTTGAGGATGGATGGGAGAGCAACACATGAACTTGAACGTTCATTCTGAATGAGCGTGACTAGTCTAAATTCTCATGGACTTGTAGAGGCTCATTTCGACAGGCCATTATGGCTGACCTCTCTGGATACCCTCGGGGACCTTCACACAGAATATTCAAACATAGCAGTTGTTTGAAATACTACGAGAAGAATACACGGCTGTTTTCACTACAGGAACAATAAACCGGAGCTAAGAAAACCTCCGTACCAAAATGTTTTATTGGCTTAAAAATAAATTTTAATTCACGTCCAATATACTAAACTATTTTCTTTAATTTCAAACATGATGATTTCAGATCACAATCTAGACAGAACCTGTCTATGCATATCTTAGTGATTAAGAGAACTCTCTTTACATTATTTTGGCACAAACATTTTATTCTAATCTCAATTATGATTATTCTTTCTGTTTTGGTGGAAATTTACTATGTGTATACAGAAAAGCTATATCTTGTTAACTAACCAAGCTGTAGAGACATCATCAGTACCACTGTGTTAAATTAGAATTATGGGCTGAAGGGGAATTCAATTCTCTAAACATGATATACCACAAGAGGGCCCCTCCCAGCCTGAATAAGCCATGCCCATTACTAACAGTAACATCACCAATATTAATTGTCATTTGACGTGAATATTTTATCATAATATTCAATTAATAAAATATTTATAATTTAAAGATTTATTAAACTATCTGCAATTTAAGAAAAGATTAAAAGCTTTCCCAGTCAAATATTTGTAAATTAGTAACATGCATTTTATGCAGCTTTGAAATGATTTTTGGAACCTTATCACTGAAAAATTTGTAATTAAGTAAAATATTACCCGTCATTCTACAGTACTTTATGATCAATTTAAAGACTTAATCATTGAAATATTTATAATTTAGTAACATTCAGTACTATTCGTAATTTCTAAAATTGATTACAAAAATAATTATTTACAGATACACATACAATAAGTTTTTTATTTCAAAATAACATGTTAAAAAAAATATTTCTTTCTTCTCAATTTCTCATTATACTATCACAGCTTTGTTATATTGTAATTACAGAACAAATGAATCATAGTTCATTGTTTGATATTGTTGTCTGTAGTGAATGAATGTGCACAATGACAAGATTTTGATGCCAACGAAGAATAGGGCACTATAGACATAGTTAATTTCCAGTGACATTACTTGTTTGTTCCGTAGGGGCCATTTGACTACTTTCAAATGTGGAACTTGAAGCAAAAATGACTCATTACAATAGGAATAACTACAGGGAAGAAGTGTAATGGAAGTAAATCTATTCAGCACGGATCTTCGTTCAATAGATCACATTTAACTATATCTCAAATTATGAAAATGACTTAAGAAATAGTATCGTGAGGTGACTGACAAAAAGACTATAACTGAAAGGGCACAATCTGTACGAGAAAGGACATGGAGTCATTGTCGAAATAGATGTCAGTGTTTTTGGGAGACAACAAAGATTGGAACAGTAACTGCCAATAATGACAAAATGTTGATTAAATTTCTTCTACCCATACTGTTAATGTCTACAATTTTTCATAAAATGTAAGTAACATTCATTGTCATCATTTAAATGTCCATGTAAATCTTAAATAGAATTCATATGTACATGCTGTGACATTAGTTGTGGAACAATCAGGACTTGAGTGGGCAGGACTTCAAGGTCGTGACGTATCTGTAGGGAATTGAACTCCACCAGTTCCACATTATGTCATAACCACATTAAAAAAAATATAATTGTGTAAATTTACCTGTATCAGTAGCAGGTGCCATAAATTTTTCCTTCAAACTCCGCCTCTTTGCAAGGCGTTCACTAAAAGTGCTCTTACTATCATTTGTAAAAGTTCTCAATATTTGAATCTTAGGAGCATATGATCTTGTTAGCAATCTTACATTTGCTTTTATGGGTGCCAAGGAAGCTTGGCAGAGTTTAGAGATTAACATGGTTATAAACCTGTAAACAAAATGATTGAATTTTAAGATCATATATGCTATAAACACTTAAATTTGGATCGATGTATAAGTGCATTTTTGAAGAATATTAGTCTTTTAACAAATCTCAAATTGTATTTTGGGATGAAGATATACAAAATATGTGAGTTAGAATACAAATGACAATATCTGAAACTTAGAAGTGAAAATAAATACACAGAATAACAAACCATACAATTATATTTTAATTATTCTTATACGAGCAATTAACATCTCTGGCACGGGCACAATTATGAATATAAATATAATAGTCTGGAAACGCAGCAATAAGATATATACAATAATTAAATAGGTAATGCATACATTAAACATAATGACGCAATATACCGACAAAGGTTGACAAGTTTTGTGAAACATTGCACTAACTTATAACGCATAGTATGATACTTACCGTTATAATAACAGCTGTTTAATAAAGGTGTCACTGTGATCGTGTTCAACTTATTTTACGATACGCATAAAGTATATTTCTCAATATGAACAGAGACCTGAATCCAACAATACGAGAATTTTCTAATTGGGATTCCAAAATACTTCGTAAAAGATAGACAGCTCCAGAGAGATACAACACTGAAGACTATAAATATAAATGAAGTGAAATTATTCATGAAATTATCGTTTGCTACATCTCAATATAATCCATAAAATAACGACCACTTTCACAATCCGTAATTACTTTATTAATTAATGCTACACGTTTCCCACTTCAATTTCAAATTGAATATGCTAATGTTACAACAAGCTTGTAATATAAATGATTTGTTTTTTTAAAAAAACTACCGTATTTGATAGTGGTTATTATTTATTAGAGCATGATAAATAAAATACAAATAATGTCATAAGTTAGAAATGGAGTTATTTAATAAGAAAACGTTTCCAGATCCTTTTTTAGCCCCAAACGCTGCAGCAGCCTGAAATATTTTAATTTATGAACTGAGGAGATCCCAAAAGTTGAGGAATAAATAGTTTTCTAATTTAATTATTCTATTTCCGACTTTTGGCCATTCTTTGCATTTCATGTATTTAATGATTAACGGCTTGTTTTAATTTATTCAACACGATTAATATTAACTCATTAATTTACTTACTTTATTTGAGTAGTGTCAAAAAGAGGAACAAGTGGCAATAATACGGCGATACTCAGTTTTCGACTGGCTTTATTCTGCAGAATACTATTTATATGTATTATTAAATACTCTTATCAATTGTTACATGTATGTCGTCGAATTCTGACGTTCACATATGGACATAATACTGCTTACAGAAACTTAAGGCAATGTATTGCTATTTCCAAAATTCATAATTTTAATTATTTCTTGAAGGATTTGAGAAAAACCTATATATACTGCATTAAAGTTCATTTCTAAGCATTGCAACACGAGTATTCAGAAATAACTGCTTTATTACCCAAATAATATATGTATACTCCGTAGGAAGTCATTTCAGAACTGGATTATTGAACCCTGGATCCAACAATTTAATATTTTATTAGACTTTTCTTGTCATAATTTACTTTCGGCTATTTTCTGCCAGCCATCTTAGTTTATGTTGTTCTCATATCCATTTCAACGTTGAATTGAAGGAATGGATATGTAAGGAACATAAATATAAGATGACATGCAAAAAACAGACGAAAGCCTCTATAAATGATAAGGAAAGTATTATAAAAAATTCTATTAAATTGCTGGACTCCAAGTTTTAATTAATCAGTAATAAATATATATTTCTATAAAGCTATTCAAAGTAAACACCACGAAGGAAATTCACAGGGTGACACTAAGTTGTTTGAAAAGGGTTTGTGATGTCAACTCACAATATCCTTTCCAGGTCATGATGTGCCAGGAGTAAACAAGCAAATGAAACCAAGTTACAACATTTCTATTCCTGTAAAATGCTCCTAAGACTCATAACTAATCCAATTTGCCTTGCATACTCATTAAGTTGAAATTGGTTTGTCACCATGAATTATATCGAAAAGGCTCATTCCACCAGAATTATCCCAATAAATAATGTCAAAAAGCTCACTCCACCAAATTTGCCCTGTGAATTAATATCGGAAGAGCCAGGCCTTACGTCACATTGCATATGGCCTCTTCACTGCAGGTTACTGCTCTGGCATATGGCTCCTCTCCATAAAACATAAAATTAAACTAATCACTTTTTTAAAATTTCAGCAAAACAAGTTTTAAAAACTCAAATTTAAGTATAGAATTTTAGATAATAATTAGTCAAAATTTAGGAATGGAAGAACAGTTGGATTTAGAATTGGGAAAAACACCTAAATACGAAGGAATGGAAAGAATATGGCAATCACAGCAGCTATTAACAGAGCAGCAGCAGACAAAGTAGTGGGATGGAAAGAAAGGGAAAAGAGAAATGAATGGTTTGACGAAGACTGCAGAAATGCACTTAAAGAAAGAGAGGAATGTCGTATGAACATGTTAAGGAGAAAAACTAGAAGTAATGTTATGAAATTTGAAGAGAGCAGGTGAAAGCAAGGAAAGTGTGCCAAATGAAAAAGAAAGAAAACATGAACGGAATTACTTGGTAGAACTGCAAAAGATGCATGGTAGGGGAGAGGTATGGAAGTTCTACCAATAAATTAAAGTAGTAAAAGTAGGATACCAACAAAGATCAGCATTATGTAGGAATAAAATGGGCAATATAGTAGACAGAGATGAAGACGTTATGCAAAGATGGGCAGAATACTTTCAAGAACTACTGAACCACCCTATTACAATATAAATGGTGGAACAAGTTATGTGGGTCCTGACTTGGAAGTTAAGGAACCAATTCGAAATGAAATATATAGAGCTGTCAGGAATTTAAAAAATAACAAAGCACCGGGGGCAGATGAAATACCAGCAGAACTCGTCAAGAATGGGCCCAGAGAATTTATGGAAACAAATACACGAGTTAGTAACAGCCATCTGGAGTGAAGAAAAAATGCCGAAGGAATGGCGTAGCGATTATTCATCCAATATATAATAAAGGAGACAGATTGGAGTGTAATAGTTATAGAGGAATTGCCCTGCTGAGTACAACATATGAAGCATTTTGACATCCAGACTAGAACAATATTCTGAAGAAACCATTGCAGATTCTGGAAAGGAAGAAGCACGACAGATCATGTATTTACAATAAGACAGATAGTGGAGAAAGCGCACGAGCATAATATAAAAATACACTGGCTCTACATAGATCTAAAACAGGCATATGATACGATAGAAAGAATTAAATTAACGGAAATCCTGTATGCATTTGGAATACCACAAAAACTGGTAAGATTAGTACGAATGACACTAGAAGAAACACGGAACTCGGTAAGGATACAGGGGAAGCTATCAGCACTATAATTAATAGACTATTACAGATAATGGCCTATGCTGATGATGTGCTAGTAAGTAGAAATAAAGCAACATTGGAAGAAGCACTAAGGCAGTTCATAAATCAAGCAGCATGGATGGGCCTGGAGATAAATGAGGAAAAGACTAAATACATGATCATATAAAGAAAGACTAATAAAACATTTGAGCAAGTTCAAAGTGTGAGGTACTTGGGATCCATAGTGGCAGAAAATGGTAAGGTGGAAGATGATATCAAGGCCAGGATCGCAGCAGGAAACAGATGCTATGGGAGCCTCCTCATAATATTAAAATCAAGATATATCTCCAAAGCCACGAAAGTAAAACTCTACGTAAAAGTTATTAAACCAGTAGTTTTATGTGGATGTGAAAGCTGGACGCTCACAAAGAAAATGGAAAACGAGCTGACGGTATGGGAAAGAAAAATTTTGAGAAGGATATATGGGCCAATTAAGAAGGATGGGATATGGAGGAGTAGAACCAACTTGGAGTCGAACTGTACAAGTGCTCAATTATCGTGGTTATTAGTGTTAAAATTAGAAGACTGGAATGGGCTTGCCACATCCAAAGAATGGGAAACAATAGAGTACCAAAGAAGGTGCATATGGGAAGTATGGTAGGAAGGAGAAGAAGAGGAAGGCCTCATCTCAGATGGATCGATGCGGTAGAGGAAGACCTAAGAATGTTAGGAGTGAAGAGATGGCGTAGGAAAAAAGAGAGGAAGAATGGGCTACTGTGATGAAGGATTTCATAAACAATATCACAACAGTAAAACTAATTCAATATTTATAAAATAAAATCAACAATTACAATCCTCAATTAGATCTGACAAACTGATGGTTCATTTATCATCCTCAAATGAGAACTGTCTTGGAAGCTTTGGTTTTATTTTGAATTTTTCAATAATTGTTTTTTCAACTTTACACAGAAATATTACATATCCTGTTTTCCAATTATAGCTTTTCTTTCGTTCAACACACCTGAAACCATAAAATAAAATATTGACAAACTTGAGAGATGATAAAGATATAAATATATAAAAAGAGAAAGATGGAGTGGGGAAGAGGTTGGGTTGATAAGCTAAAAATTTATACTAATTAACATAGTTTTATCATAAAATGTACAGTTCTAAATTCCACAAAAATTAAACAACATGCGAGAGAATTTAGAAATCTGTAAATTAACATTCTTCTGACCTGTGAAAACATTTGATTATCTGATTTGCCATAATAAGCTTTTTTTCCAAACAGAGATTGCAAACGAAAGTAGTAAATATATCTATGTCAACAGTTATTGGTTCATCTTCTGTATACACCCATTCCTTCACAATATCTCTTATTTCATTAATATCCATTGTACTACTAAATAAGCCAGATTCCTTTTCTTTTGGAACTTTAGCACATTTGGGTTCTATGTCTGGTGCTTGTTCATTTGTAATTAATACTTCTGGTGAACTGTTTGGTTTCTAAAACATTATGATGTAAATTACATATATTTATAACACCTACTGACAAAGCAAATATTAAAACATTGTTCAACTTTCATGAACCATTTACATACCCCAGAAAAATATTCATCTAGTTTTCTTGAACATTTTCCAGCCTTAATAAGTTTTTTATTTACATTTTGTTTACTTGACACTTTAGCTGGAAAAAAAATCGACATGAAATAGTTTCTTCACAAAAATATGGGTTTAATTGGAAAAGAATAAATTTGTATACTTTAATTCCAAATAAGAATATATGGTATAATAAAATATTTATCACACATTTCACATAATTTTGTAGCATGGCATGAATTTTTAAAAAAATTAAACATATAAATTGCCATATGAAGATTGTGGATACATGTGCATGCCCAATGAATTTTTGAAAATAAAACTTGCTTATAGTCACATACTACAAATTTACCACTTTATGGGCTACATTGTTCTTAATTATAAAAATTATGATTATCTTGTCCACAGCATATATTACATTTGGTTATAATTAAAAATCATGCCTGCACCCACCTTTTGTCTTCAAGTTTTTATGTTGCAAAATATTTATTTGTTTGTTGCTTTTACGATTAATCAATTCTTTTTTCAGGTCTCTGCACACATCTTCAGGAAGTGCTGCCAGAAAACTAGGATCAACCTGAAAATAATAACCTGAATGAAATATCTCAAGGAGTCAGTTTAGGTGACATAAGAAAATATTAATAGGAAAGTTACCTGAGACAATGTAATGTTTAATGAATCTTCAATTAGATTTGATTCTGGAGCACTCTCTTCATTTTCTATGCTTGTAAGGTTGTAGTCTGCAAGTACTTCAAGACGTATATGTTCAGGTAATTCAGACAAAACAGTTTCATCCAAAGTAGTTGGCAATTTCTTGGTATTTTTCATCATTGACATGGCACTTGAGACAGCTGAATTAGGTTTGATATCATAAATACCACTTTCTTCAGCTGAATTCATCTTTGAACTGTTCCCAGAACTAAAATTTTGAAGTTTCTTATCTTTATCACATTTTGGTAACAAATACTTTGTAAGAGAAGAGTTTTTGGAGTCTTTCATGTCTTCTAGTCTAGTAATCTGAATTCCAATACCTCTCAGATCTGATGGTGGAACCTTAAGAAGGTGGTACAAAGACAAAACCTCTCTACAATGAAAAGAAAAGTCATTAATGTACAATTGTTTACATCAATCTCAATATATAAAATATAGGTTACTGATTTTGGTATATTACCGACAAATTTTTTCATAATCAAATATTGGTACAGGAAGAGATGATGATTTGGTTACATAATCACAAACTCCATGACCCATAAACTTGGCAGTTTCAACTGGAGCATCTTTAGCTCTTATCTGTAAAATTTTTAAAAATGTCCTAATTGTTCATATCTGGAACTGATTAAATTAGATAGCTATGTATGTGTTATAAAGATATTGAGAACTAGAATTTAGCAAATTTAAAAATCTCAAACAAAGGTAGAAACCCGATTAATTTTTTATAACTATAGAAGATATAAACAACTTGTTAATAGTATCGTATTAGCTACTGTTTATAATTGGAACATTGTGTTTAATTTTAATGAAATAGAATTTAATGAATTGTTAAAACACAAACTTGGAGGAACATAACCATGTGCATTATTTACAAACTTTTGTAATGAACTTAGCCTACAAGTCGTGTATGCAAAATGGATATGGCCATTGCAATTTTATGTTAAAAATGAATTTGTTTTCATTATGATGTTAGTAAATGCTAACCAGTACTTACCATAAGTTTTAATGTTACACAACGACCCCTCATGCCACATTCTTGAAGTCGCATTTCTACTTCTCTAGACAGTTGTTTAAGAAACACCTCTGCTTCACTTATGGTAGTAAACCTAATACCATAATTCACTTCTGCTGAAACTGATTTACGCTGATGATTAAAATCAAGTTCCCTGTTATCAACACCACGACAATGGTTATATAAGGTTTCCCCAATCTTGTTACCAAATTCTTGCTTCAAATGAAGCAAACTAAGTTTTTTGAGGTCATAACATGTTCTGACTCCAGCAGAATGTAAACGATGTGATAACGTGTTCCCAACACCTAAAAAGAGTAACATAAGTTCACAAGCATTTCAATTAAGTAGATGTGCTATAGGTAAATCCTATAAAATTAATTTTTTTAATTAGACTAAGCTTTTTACATTTGGATAAGAATGCATTTTCAAATATAGCAATGAATATAACAACACACTTTAACCATACAAAGATTTATATTTGAGTCAATTATTGAACAGAAATGAAGTCAAATGAGAAAATACGGGACCAAACACACTTTTCATTTACCTCATACACACAATTGAAATAGGAAAAGAAAATGTTTAACATGATTAACATTAAGTAACTTATACCAGGAAGGTCTTCAATTTTTATGCTATCCATAAACTCTAGAACATCATGTGGCACCAAATAAAATTGTCCATCTGGTTTAGCTCTTCGTGTAGCTAGGCGGGCTTGAAGCTGATTACTTCCAAAACCAGCAGATGCAGCACAACTGGTCTTCTCCTTAAAAGATTAAATTTTGAAATTTAGCCCAACATTGCTTCATGTATTTGCATAAAGTTAAAAAGATGGTAAATATAGGACCTCTTAATTGTGTAAAATTTAGGAATTTTCAATTCAATAAGGGAAGAAAATATAAATAATAATAAATAATTTATATAAATAATATAAATAAAAGAATAGTCAGATGAAATAAGTGACAAAGTTGATAAAGAGAAATTTTCATGCAAATTGATATGGTGTTCAAAAAAATAATGAAGTACAAAAGTTACAGTTCACGGAAATAATATTTCAGTAACAGATGCAACCTGAAAAACTGATTTCACTCACATTAATTTCTTTTCTTATATATGAAGCAAATTCTAAAGGAGAAATTTTGGCTTCTTTTAATATTGATGTACAATCCACATACATTTCATCACAACTAACTGCTTCGATATCGAGAGTGTATCTGAAATAAATAAATAATTAATCTGGCAAATACCGGAAAATTGGTAGACATCACAAAAAGTAGTAGTCAATAATATAAGCAAAATAAGTATAACGTGTACAGTATACATATACACACCACTATGTACATTAATAAACATCATAAAACATTCATGTAATGAATTTATAAATTGTACATTGTTTCAAAATTTAGTATTTTGTTACTAGACAGGCAACAAATATTCAAAACAAGTGAGTGAAACAGTAGCAGTTTAAATTCCATTGAACAATTTGAAGAAAGTATTACAGGTGTAATAAAATAATAATTATGCATTTATTTTAATTCTGAGTTTTTATCTTATAGCAACACAATAAGAAAAAGTAATGGAAACAAATCTTCAAAACAAGAAATATAGTAGAGTCAATGGTTGCACGAATCTTCAAGTCTAATAATAATCAAGTGTCAACTTACTTACCTAGTTAAAGTTTCATACAATTTCATTGCCACTTCTTTGTATCCTTCAAAATCATATGGTATTATTTTTAAATTTGGGCACAACTTAAGTGCCTGGCCTAGAAACATACCATTTTTCAACCCAGCCTCTCGAGCTTTATAATTGCATGAAGCTATTTCAGACAGTGAATCATATTCTCCCACATTTGCAAACCACGATTCTTTTATACTGGCACTGTCATCTGCAGTTTCCTTGGAAGAACAACCGTTGTTTTGCATACGCCACTTCTTCTCCTGTCGCACCTTATATGCATCAAATTCTGCCTGTATGTCTCTGCCTCTAATATTTAAATTTGTGTTGTTGCCCTTAGCATGAGCTACAGCTACAGGAAAATTAGATAACTCAGGGTGATTTCTCAAACCAACAGACACAAAAAAACAGTCCATATCAATATGCATTATTGTTTTATTATTCCCATTGATTTGGTTCTCACATTCATAATCTGACTCTAATTCATCCAAAATATGTGAATTAACAGCACATTTCTGGCTCTTCCAAAATTTTAACTCACTACAGCCAGGAAAATTTGATTTGTTGTCATTTCTTAATTTTCTGATGTAATTCTTAAACATAGCTCCCATTGTAGATATATGGTGAAGCCTTGAATTACTATAAAACTCTGCTATGAAATTTGCATCTGAAGCAGTTCGAGTATGCTTTGGAAGCACGTTATTTTTTAAATTGTAATTGTTATCACAAACGTTATTTTCAACATTTTGACTGGCTATTAGACACTCATTTTCATCATCTAATCTAGACTCTAAATAAGTATTTTCTAATGAGCTATTAATCCCAGCGCATGCAGTGCTTTGTGAAGAAAATAAGGCAGGTCTATCATCATCATCCCCACTCAAAGATTTTTGAGAATAAGGATCATTGCAGTCTACATATTTTTTCTGTTTCTTAAAAATAGAACTTAAACTTGGCTGAGAAGAAGATTCATTAGAACAAAGCAAGTAATTACGAAAATCCAGTAACTTTCCTGCTTTAACACTATCAACTATCCATGCAGGTCTAACAATACGTTTCCTTTTAGCCTTCTTTTCCTTGCAATGAGGGAGATTTGAAGCAATTGTATGAGTTGTTTTATATGATTCATACTGGTGATATATTCCTCCATGGTCAAGCATTATTCGTCGCAGTTCATCTGCAGTTGGATCTATTATAAAGCAAGAGGTCAAACATTATTTTACAAGTATTAGTAAAATAAATCTAAACAAGGTTCAAACATGTATCCAATTTGAATATTTACGAGAATAAAAGATATTAAAAAGTGTTAGTATGAAATTGAATTTTTTTGTAATTGATTTATTAAAAAATGGTAAATTATCTGGGGATGCTTGCATTTTTTTTGCCCAGTGTAATAACTAAATCCAATTTTAAATGATCATTACACAATGAGACACATTCGGATCGAAAGCAACACTTTGAATAAAAATATTGGATGTCTATAAGCACTGAATATGTCCTAGGCATCAAAACTTCCAGCAATTTTAATGGTCAATATATTGAGAGAAAAAAATAGGAAAGCTTGGATAACACAATAGATACAGGAAAAGATAAAGGGGAAAAAAAAGAAAACACAAATACAAAAGAGTATACTAGACTGGGCAATGAACCACAAATGATATAAACAGGTCAAAAGAATGGCTTGACTCCAGAATACAGACTCTTGGGCAAAAATTGTAAAAAAAAAACTTCGAATTTGAAATTTTAGTTAATACCTGTGTAACCATTAACAAATATTGCAATTCCTTTGAAAATGTCCGATTTTGAAAGTCCTGATCCGGTAACATCTTCCATATATTGCTGTAGCAACTTAGTTTTCTTTGCTTCCATATAGCCACCCTGAAATTTTCAATATTTATAATAATTTAATTATAACATAAATGTAATAAAGAGTTATAGTTTCGACAAAAAACAATTACGTATACTTTAATTTCAATATGTTAGGTTAATTTTGAAATTTCAACATTTTAATTCGATTCGAAACGTACCCATAATTCGAAACCATTAGTTTCTTCATTTCTCTTCTTTTTAATCATTATATCTATATAAATGATAAGTTGTCTTCAACTGAATATACTTATCAACAACTGTCAAAACCACATTACGTATAGATCCAAACAGGTATAAACTTGACATCCCCGCCACATTTTAGTGCAGAAGAGAGGAACAAAGTTCATAGACATTGATGCACATATACTATCTCTGGATTCGCGTCAAAGTCATTCTATTTCCATATGCGCACATAAACATAGTACGGTATTTGATTGTCTGTGCTGTCAGTTTATTTTTATTTCTTCTTGGGTGGTGGATGCATATTTTGATTTCATGTTATAACTCTTAATATATGTTCTGATAGTATTTCTTAGTCAAGTTCATAATGAATTCAATTTTACGTTTGTGATAAATACGATGGAAGATGAAGACAAACAGAAAAAAGTAGAAATTGGTCGAGAAAAAGTAAGTTTGTATTTATATAGTAGAAAGTTTAAATTCTTGGTTACATTGTTTCACAACTATTCAGCATTTAGTTCCTAACAAACCTTAGTGTTACTGTAATGCATTTAATTGCTGTTTATTGTTGACAGCTGTTTCGTGAAATGTATAAACTAATGAATTATTTGTGTATAAAGTTTAATTTTTGCAAGTTATTACTTAATCAGGATATCAGATTTTAATGCTGTTACAACATATAGTTAAGGACACAAATTCAAAGTAGATAGCATTTAATTGTATGAATAAATTTTGGAATACAAGTATTTTTTACTTCTTTTTGCTCATAATCTATACATATTTTATTTATTTGTTTAATTATAAATTGTTGACTTATTAACTTCAGGCATTTTATGCAAATTTAAGTTTGTGTGGAAGGTTACTTTGTTATGTGGAATCATTTCTTCTAATTTTGTATTTGCATAGTACATTGTGAGTCTTTCTTGTTAATAATTCTCAGTAATGTCAAGTTATAATAGCCAAGTGAAGGATTATTATTTATCAAATTAGTGCAACACACAGTAATTAACTACATTTTGTATGGAATTAAAACAGAAATGGCTTGTATTAAGCTGGAGTTCTGTAAGTGCTCTTTCTGCTGTTGATCAAATTTATTTATTTGAAATTAAATCCAATATTTTAAATTTTTTGAAAAAAGCATTTTTTACCTTGGGAAACTAGTTCAGTTTTTTAAAAAATATACTTAGATTAGTAAAATGGGAATTATAGTTTGGGTAAATGCCTTTTTTAATTTTCAAAATATTTCATTTCAAGTCTTCTTGGCTAATATTTGTTTCTATTTTATAGTGGTTTTATATCTCTTTCTTTACTACAATTGATATATCTGGTTTACTCCTACTGAGTGGATTTGATGGAAAGGGTACGGTTTTGTGTGTTTGAGTGGTTATAGTGAATTTTACCTGCATTAAGTTCCAGCATGATACAACTAATTTGGTTTTACAAGATTATGTGTGCATAGAGCTTTCTTTAGGAAACCGAATATGCTGCAGTAGTGTGTTTCTATTTAATATATTTAATGCATCCAATATTATGAACAAGGCTTAAGATATGTTGTGTACAGAATCATCAATATATGAAAAATGTTATATCAGGATTTTTTAATATTAAATTTTTCAGCACTTTTTTATATTGGGATTTTTTTTTAACACTGCAGGTTCATATAACACTAATATTTTTATACACCATGCACTTATCTAAAATTTCTACTAAACATTACCAGTCTGATATACCAATGTAGTCTGGATGTCAAGTAGGCTAATTTTCTATCCTGAATGTAAACTCTGCATTCATATGGACTAATTATGTTTATTGATTACAAAATAAAGATGTCATATATAATATGTACAGCAAAAAGAGATAGAGAGAATCATAGACTTACTTTCAGTTGAGTGATGTATAGTTCGGTAAACCTCTTTTGGTATCATTAATGTGTAATACTTGCTACAAAGGATATCCTGCAATTTCTCAGAATAATTTTTCATTGATCAACTATAAATAATATTGAAAATATTATTTTGTACTGTTCTAAGGTTTGTTCTTTTTCAAATTGACGGTAGTCACTAACCATTCCCTTAACATATTGGATGTCAGTTTATGCATTGAGCATTCATGTTTAATTTCTAATTGGTTTAGAAAAACTACTTTTTTGGGTAGAGTCCTTAACTATTCCTCAAACCTTCTACCAAATCAGAAGAGGTATTTTTCTTTCTGACCATAAGTTTCACTCCTGGAATTTAAAGTTAAATTTTAACATTTTTATGGCAAACTTTTATCCTCCGGTATTTAATAATCATGAAATATAAAAGAGACATGTCAAACTTAGATGTTTTGTTCCCAGTAAAGTAGTTAAAGATAATCTAAAAATGTTCACAGTATTACCATTCTGTGAACCACTACCCTAAAGGAAAGGAAAAGAGAAAGGTGAGACTTACCTGAAATTGAAGCTTATTGTCACTGTTGGGGACACTGGGAAATTATTCAAATTTTCAGATGTGTTAACCTCCTTTTTCAGGATTAAAGGAGATACATTCTATAGGTTTGGTGGGCTACGTAGTTCTGACAGCTGTCTTGAAAATTTGACATGTTACTGTTTCTCAGCCTAATTGTATGTTCCCAAGATTTTAGTAGTATTCCTAAATCTTTTATTAATCCTCTAATGTTTTATGTTACTTGATTAAATGTGTTAACTTATAAACTATTTTAGAATGCTTATCTGATTCAGATGATTTTATGTTTTGTGAAGAGGCTGAATTTTAATATTGTATCTATTATTGCTTTTTTATGTCATTCTAATTTTATAATTACTTAAGAACTAGGCATTTTTGATAAACTAGGATTTATTTAGTTTGCAGCCTTGATTAAAAAGAAGAAAAATGCGTCAGGATCAAATCCAACAAATGAACAGAAAAAGAAAAAAAAGAAGGCGGAAGAAAGTCAGGCTGTTGGTTCTAATGAATCTGATGTTTGTTCCTCTACTATTGTAGAACATATAAAACTGGTATGTATATTTTACAAAAATTAGTAATTTGAAAACATATTTTAGTATTTTAATAACTTAGCAAATTTCTAAAAAACTTCTGTTAAACAGTAAGGTTCTTTTTGTTGTATACCAGCTACCTGGATTCATTTTTCTATTCTCCCCAAATTGTTCATAATAGTTTAGAGTTGTGCAAATAATTGCAGACAGGATATTATCACCCCACAAGTACTTTTAAAATTCCCTTTGTAAGAACCCTAAACATTCATTATTGTAATTTTTCTAATTGGTGCCATACCCACATTTCAGAAAAATTTAGAGGAGACAAATAGTGATGGTGAAAATAGTATTCCACTTTGGGATCAGTTAAATGACAACGCTTCAGTTTCTGCAACAACTACAAATAACACTATCAAGAACCTTCATATTAGAGTGAATGAATTGGAGGATATTCTTAAAGGTACAAATGATTTCTTTCAGTGGTTCAATTGGAATAAAGAAGTTGTACTGTTATAAGAGTCAATAGTGGTATATATTTTCATGTTTTTTTTTAAAATTTATTTTTTATTATGTGATGCTTAAGTATTTTAGTTTGAAGAGGAATGAGCGTTTTAAGGTTTGTAATGTAGTCAACCAGTCAAATACTTTAGTTTAGCATAGAAACACTTCATTTTGTGCCATTGTGAAAAATTATCACTGACAAAAGTACTAGAAGGTGGGCTCACATAGTGCAAACTTGGGTACAACCACCATAGATTTATATTTGATGGATATCTGTAATGAATTCTAGGCCCTGTAGCTTCATACAACATCTTAAAAAATCCAATCTTATTAAACTCAATGAAACACGTTTCACAGACCTGGGCAAAAGACCTCTTTGGTACAGTCATACCCCCACTCCTACCCAACCCCTCGGCAAGCTGTGCCCATCGTCTGTGTCTCTTCATGATGTCACACAGCTAACTCATGAATTAATGTGAAAAAGCTCACTCCATCCACTATCGCCCCGTATATTAGGCTGAAAAAGTTGATTCCACCTACACATTAATTTAAGTCAAAAAATATTTGCCACATTTTTTTTTGGGTAATATTACATTATTAAAAGTCTGTGCTCAAGTAGAGTGGGCAATGGGAGGAGCGACAGAGGAGGACAAAGTGACGGTACCAAACTAGTCCAGTTCTGTATCCTGGAAGTTACAGTTTCCTCTATTTGTCAATAAATTTCCAAGTCACAAAATCACAGAAATTTAGAAAAAAGTCTGAGGTAACACATTGCTTTCTCTAAATTATCTAAATGCTTTTTCTAAATTCAGTATATATTATGTCCTTTTGTTGCTGGGATATTCCAATAATTTGGAAGAAAACCTGAAGACGGTACAAATATGTACTGAAACATTGTTACTTTCTAAATTAAATAAATAAACTGTAAGAAGTCATAAATAGTTTATTAATACTTAATACTATTCTATAAATAGTTTACCATTGTGTACCATTCTGCAGGTAAAGATGCAGCTTTGGAGGCAGCACAGTTAAAACTGTATGATAATTCTAATAAAAACTATGAATTGTTTACTGAAAAGGAAGCTTCGTACAAAGCTCAAATAGAGGAGTGCCACAAAAAGGTAAGTGAAATCATGTAAATATTGTTGGTTTTTACCTTTTTAAAAAATTTTATTAGTAAATATATTCTTTAGTGTATTTTTATGCAAGCACTCTGAGTGTAAAAATGTCTTTCTTGTGCACCTCAATGCACTTGTTTTCTTTTTCAATTAAGTTCTTTTGTTGCCTATTGTTAATTAATACATTTAGTTATTTTATTTCTGAAGATCCATCACAACTCATTGTATAATTTTTTACTTGATATGCTCATTGAAGGCTTGTTTGTTATAATAAAATATCTTCTAAAGTAGACCAAAAGTGATTCACTGAATTTAGGACAAAGTCTGGGACAACACATTGCTTTCTCTTAATTCTCTCCCCTCCCTATGCTTGACATATATCTTTCTCTTCTTTGAACATAATTCTATGCTGAGCATATGACTTAAGGCAAATTTACCACCTTTCTCCCTCATTTTCGATCCTTACTTTCTATCCAATTAATCCAATGTGTGTAACATCGTCACATATCAAAAAACTGACCAACCATATGTATTTCTTTAAAATTGTTTTTTTTGTAATTAAATTCAACCTTTAATCACCGTTTTAATGGCCTTCTCTTTTGAGGTTAATATCTAAATTAGTTGTTGAACTGAAACATATTTTCCTGAACTCAAACCAAGTTAATTAAATTATTAATATAAAATCATTTTTCAGATTGTGGAGTTCCAGTTTGCTTGCCAACAACGTGATGAACTTGTGCAACGTTTATCATCAACCTTAAAAGATGCTTTAAGTTCCCGTGATGTAGTTCAGCTTGAAGGAGAGCACTTGGCAAAGGAAGTGGCTTCCTTAAACAGGCAGCTTCAATCAACTACAGAATTTATTCAAAGTCACCAATGGAACACTGGAATTAAGCCACAGGACTATGTAATGCTTCAAAATCAAGTATGTAATAAATTTTTAGTGAAATTATAAGTAGGCAATTTCATCGACAATTCTGTAATTTTATTTCATTGCAGTTAGGATAGCAAATTTTAATTTATTCATTTAACATTTCACTGTGTTTCAGAAGCTTAGTTTAGAAGATAATCTAAAAAAAAAAGACTTACTTATAGAGGAATTAAAAATGTTGGATAAGGCAAAACAGGAAAATTATGAAAGAGCACAAGTTGAACTTGAAAAAAAAATACAAGATTTGAATAACGATAGGGTTAAGTCAACTCAAGAGGTAATGAATTATGTTATGAAATAAGGTTTTTCATTAATTTTACTTAGTTATAGAGAATTGTGAACCACTTTCTTATTATTAAATTTTTGACAACAGAGAAATAAACATTTAAAACCAAATCATTAATAATTGTGAAGTATACTAAGTCTCATTAATTGATTCACTGAATAATGTGTGTTTAACATGATCTTTTCTGGCGTATACTTTCATAACCTGCACATTGCAAATATATTAAAATATACATATGTTATTTGGAGCATGATTCTAGTAAAATAATTCATTTCCAGAGTCCTTGTAAATATTAATGTCTTGCCAGTTAGCAAGACAGTCTTTCCATTCTTATATTTTTCTTTAAAATTAATAAACTTTATTGCAAAGCATTCCTCACCATCCATAATTAACACATTGATTTGTTATAAGAAATAATATCAAATTATTTCATTTTAATGGTTTAAAAATGAAATTGACAGATTCAAAAGTTGATGAGAGAGGTGGAAGAATTACATCAGCAAAAATCCACGGTGACCAATAAATTGACCTCAGTTGAAAAGGAACATTCATTGAAAATGGCAGCTCTGCAAGCACAAATGGAAGAAACATTTGGTTTACAGCTTACCCAGATTAAAGAAGAACTTAGGTAACTCCGAATTTCAAATTTTATCAGATTTATTTTGGATGCACAAGTTTTACTGTAATGTTTTATTATTTCAGAATTCAACATGAGAATGAGAGAGAGATGTTATTTGCGAAGTTTTCAGAAAATGAAAACTATTTAGCTACTCAGACTGAATTACTAGATTTCAACAAACAGGAAGTATGTGTATTGCAGGAGCGCTTAGAGGATGAAAAGAATTTTAACGTTGTATTGAAACAGAGTATCTCCTCTTATGAAGAGTTAGTCGAGCCTCTGTGTTTTGTGCTTGAAAAAAACATGGAAATTGGTAAATTACATCAGAATCAGTTACTTGAAGGAAAAAATTTTTATGAAAATAAATTAATAATTTTGACAAATCAGATAAAATCTCTTAGTTGCTATCAAAATAATTTAAACTGTGTGAATGACACTAATGAGAAAAACAGATTCAATAAGGAGAATGTATCAGAGACTGCCAACTTCCTTAACGAAGAACTAGAAAAAACAGCCAAAGTAATAGAGGGTTTTATTAACAGTTTAATTGTTTCTGAAAACTTACACAAGGATCAGTTAGTTGCATTTGAACAACTGCCTGCCATAAAAGAAATACCATTGTTGAATGAAGATAAGCTTTCTGAAGATGAAGTTTTTCCAGCCAAGAAGCGGTTAGTAAAGGTTTATGAAAGATTATCATCTGGTTTGAAGACTATGGAGTTACTAAAAAATGATTTCAGAATTTTACTAAATTCAACATCTGATCTTACAAAAGACTTGATAGTTCATGTAGAACCACGAGAAACAAATGAAATGCAAAATGCTACTCTTGACAGTATTAACTCACACCATCAACTTTCAAAAGGTGAAACTATTCATAATAATCTTTTGAATGTATGTAGTAGTATTAACAAAGATAAATTACCTCCAAGCTCAAAATTATATGTGGCTAGTTCAAATACAGTTGAACTAGAGAAAGACATATGTTGGGTTAGTGAAGTTGATTCAACATGTGACAGGGATGTACCTTCCCAGGTAAATTATAAACAAAATACTACATCAGACTTTGAAAAAAATACATGTTCACTGCAAAACACCATAGAATGTTTAACTCTGGAAAATGGACAGGAAGAAAGTAGAACAGGAGTTGAACATGAGTTGCAAATGTTTGCCGTTACCACCTCTTCGCCAACAATTTCAGGTGGCTTAACACACAACTCAACTAATTGTGATTTTAATGGAGGAATTAATTTTACTCATGAAGAATTAATTGTTGAATATTTGAAGGTTCAGAGTTTACTTGCAGGTAAAGAGGAGATAGAAATTGCTCTTAAAACTCATATTAAGGATTTAGAAATGACATTAAGCAAATCAAAACAGAAAATGGCACAGGTCAGTGCTGACAACTCACAACTTCTAAAATTAAAAGAAAATTTGTATTGTATACACAGATATTTAGAGAATAAAGGACTTAAACTGGAGCATGTATCGGGTGAGTCTCTGGATTTATATGGAAAAAGCAAACATATTGAAAAAGAAGCAGATAATGATAAACCCTCATATTTGATTGAATCTGAAAATTCAGTAGATAAGAGAGAATTTCTTTATTCGTATCTTCAAGTGCAATTATTGTTGTTAGGTGAAAATGTTAGGAAACCATTTCCAATTTATATACAAGAACTGGAATCATTACTAAATGATGAGTCAGAAAATGTGAATAAAGAAAGCATCCATATGATTTCCAAAAATTTATTTGACCAAAGGATAAATGAGAAATCGTCTGATTTAGTTCAAGAAAATAAATTATTACAAGAAGACATAGAAAAGCTCATGCAAGTTAAAGAAGCACAAGATAAACAAATAGTGCAGTTACAAAATGACCTAGATAAGCTTAGCAAAGAATTGCTTAATAATAGAGTACCTGATTCTAATGTAAATGTTTCAAACAAAACAATTGAAAACTCCTGTTTTAGTACAAGTGTTGACAACATAGCTTCAGTGGTCGATAGAAGTGACAGTACTGAATTGTGCATGAAATATGAATGGTCTGATAGCCTTATTGATTCAGCTCTCAATAAATTATTAGAAAAATCCAGTACCCTAAGTAAAGATAATAATATATTGGCTAATACATGTGAAGATTTGAAGGCAAAGGTATGTGAATTAGAAATGAAAAATAAAATGCTTAATGAAGAATTATTAAAACGTGAAGCTGATAGTTTAAACACAGGGGTTGAAAGAACATACAACATTTTTGGTATCAGTTGTGAGGTGGAAGATCTTAAATTAAGATTAAAACTTATGGAAGATGAAAATACACATTTAAAGCTCTCTGAGGAAAATTTAAGAAGTAATTTAATTAGTAAATTAGAAACTGTTGATGGCATATTAAATTGTGTTGATGATCAACATTCCACTATTTGCAGTAAACAACTACAATTTGATGATTTAATTTTAGAAGTCGGCAATAAATCAAAAGATATTCTCATTTTGCACGAAAAACTAAAATGCCAAGAAAATATTCAAAAAAATTTAATTTCTAAAATAAGCTTTCAGGAAGAAATAATTAAAGACCTGAAACAAAAGTTAGGGTCTTTAAATAATGAACTAAGTAATATTCATTCAAAGCTTCGAGAAACTTGCCAGGCATATCAAGAAAAAGAGGAGGAATTGAACATTAGACAGAAGGAAGTAAAGATTTTGAAAATAGAGAAAGAGCAATTAGAATTATGTAAACAAAAGCTATTGGAATGCAATGATGTCCACAATTCTGCAATGCAGCAGGAGACAAAAAAAATTATTAATGATTTTGCCAATGAAATAATCCATTTACAAAAAGAGCTTCAGAGAGGGAAAAATAAATTAGGTTTTGAAAGTAATCTTGAACAAGAAAGAGATGCAAATGTGTGTAACAGAAATCTTGACTTTGATGTAAACAGGTTTGAAGTTATTCTTAAAAGCAATGAAGAACTATTGGCAGAAAAGGAGCTTTTGATGAGTAAACTGCAGAAACAACAACAACTGGTTGAGCAGATACAGGTATGTTTTCATAGTATGTTTAAAATGTAGAAAAATAGCTACTTATATATTAAATAAAATTATATAGTATATAATTCCTGGTAAATATTTTGCATTGCATTCTTGAATTAGCTTTATAATATATTCATTCTTTCTATCATTATTCCACAAGATTAACACTTTAGAAACTACAATTTATCCAAATTATTTTAACAGCCTGTCAAGTTTAATTGATAATAACTTTTCATTTATATACATGTTTAATATTACACATTACATTTTCTTAATACATCTGAATTATCTTTTCATGGAACCTTGTCATATAAAAGGAGATTAAAGGTGCTAAAGATGCAGACTTATTATCATCAGAACTTCATATTCATCAAAATGACCTCATGTCTCAGTTATCAGTATATAGAGAACAACATGCTAGCCTGTCTGAACTTTTGGGTACAGCTGGAATTTTACAAGAAACTGTGTATCGACAAAAAAAGGAATTGAAAGTCAAGCTACAGGTTTGAAGTATTATTGGTTTATTATTGTGAAATTCAGGAAAATAAATGGTCTCATTTTATTGTATTATATATATTTATATGCATCAGGATATTACATTAATAATAATAATTAATAAGGAAAGGAAAGAGAGATAGAAAGTGGGTGACTTACCTGAGGTTCATAGATGGTAGAAACCTTGTGAGGTTCGGAGTTCTAAATTTTTGGAGGCACTGCTCCCTTCATCAGAAAGTTAGGAAGACATTTCCAGTGATCGGCTA
This sequence comes from Eucriotettix oculatus, assembly GCA_034510155.1. Taxonomy (NCBI): domain Eukaryota; kingdom Metazoa; phylum Arthropoda; class Insecta; order Orthoptera; family Tetrigidae; genus Eucriotettix; species Eucriotettix oculatus. Next base: position 26,973,319 of record CM067379.1, read on the forward strand.
GGCAACGACTGTCTATCAACCTCAGGTAGGTCACCTAGTTCTATCTCTCTGTCCTTTCCCTATTAATTGTTTTAATTAACATGACAATGTCTTTTCCTGACTCAGGACCTCCTTGAAAAACAAATAACCTGTGCCCACTCCACCTCCCAAATAGTCAGTCCCACCCCTAACCATCGTACAGAACATAGTCTTCCTCTAACCACTACCTACTTCTCCAGACTACGTAAACTCGACTCTTTCCTCCGCCTTGCCTACACTGGACTGTTATCGGGGGTTTGGGGGAGCTGAATTGTTGGTTTTGGGAGATTGAGATGGACTCATTATCTTATAGATAGTTACCTTCACATTTCCCCCCTCCCGAAACACCTGTAACAGCACGAGCTCATTGGGATTAGTATATTTGATCAAACCTAAAACCTTGATGTGTGTATACCTTGGTATCAAGTCCTTTGCTTTTCCCACATGAGAGAAAGTTGGGAGCCTGGTGATGTCCATTGTTTAAGAACTAAACTAGCAGAGCAGCAAATTTTGTCTGCTCAGTCGTTGGTTAGCCAAACACTAGAAATGTCTTCCTAACTTTCTTTTTTAATTAACATGACAATGTCATATATTATATCCTTACTTACTATACAAATATCCAATGTGTGTGACTTCATCATGTTTCAAACATTTCATTAATTTATATATATTTAATGACAAAGTCAAAGATATAATAAATTGGATAGCAAAGAGAGTCAGAAAATGGTTGTGGACGTACCTTTAATAACTGTTGACTGGTATGAAAGAACAAAAATGTTAATTTTTGAGAGTGTAAACCACCTTCTCCAGATAAAGAATGTCTGAACAGCGTATCAGCTACCTGCACAGACGCTCTTCACCTGCAGAAGGAAGTTGAAACTCAAAAATTAACAATTTCAAACTTCCCTGTTAGTCAAGGTTGCTATCGAAAACAAAGACTGTTTTCTGGGTGGAAGCCCTTTCTAATTGCCTGACTAGTTTGACAACCAAACATGGATTGCTAGTGTTTTACTTTTTGACCAGCCTAATCAATACATGGCACATAATACTTTTCAGTTGGTTCATTTTACAAAACACCAGAGTGAAGGGCAGATATTTTCTAGTAAATGTTATTTTTAAGATACATGTGAGAAGAAATAAAGTTTTTATGTTAAGAAAGTATAACAATTTGTTAGTTCACTGGGATATTTTAGGAAGTAATTTATTAATAAATATACTGTATTTATTTAGCCAAATTGTATCAAATAACCCTTGATAATATTTTCAGGAAAAAGAAGAACTAGAAAATATCCTTGAATCTGAACAATGTGCACTGAGAAATGCTCAGATAAAGTTGCAGTTATTGGAACAACAGATTTTAGAAAAAGATGTTACAGAACAGGTCCGAAATAAAAAAATGCTTTGGAAAAAAGTTGTTAGTTGCTTCCAGCTAAATTGTTATGGATTATATTTGAATGAGTGATATGATTTAATGTTTATTTTAAAGTCTTGTCCATTAAATAATACTAATTAAAAAAAGTATATGCTTTCCCCATGTGTTTATTAGAAAAACATTCTCAGTTTATCATCTGGTTAAATTGTTTATCATAACTTGGGTTTCACACAACTTATCTTTGCTGTTGTTGGGTTGATGGCATGTTGAGGCAATTTTGCTTTACATGTGGTGTTACCCAAGATTTCTGTCAGTGTTGTCCAATCAGAGGGCCAAAGTGCAATTTAGGCTAATCATGAGATGTTAGTTCAGCTAATTTTGACCAGTCACAACTTGAAAGGTCAAAATTAGTTGTACTTCAGTCTTCTGAATGAATGGCACCTATAGAAGTCCTGGTTCATGGTATTTATGGAGCAAAATTGCCTTGGCACACTATTCAACTGATGATTGTGCAGATGAATTTCATTGAAACATTTAATTGTTACCACCAATATAAATTCTAATTCGATTAGCATTCAGTTAACTATCTAACTTGGTAATTTGTTGTTTTTTTTCTGTCTGTTCTAGGAACTGAAAATTCAGAAACAGAAATTAGAATCTGATCTCAGAGAAATTGAGGATTTACTTCGTGATCAGGAAGAGAAGTTTCAATCTCATAAGATAGCCCAAGAAGCTCAAATTAGAAGTTGTAACTTGCAAATACAACATTGGAAATTACAATCAAGAATGCAAAACGTTTGTAAAAGCTATACATGATTTTATTAGGTTATGTTAATTTTATGGAATCACAGGAAAAAGCCCATTAATGTTGTTGATATATGATAGTTTAGTGAAATACTGTAGTCATATTTAGTATTAATAAGTCCAAAAGTTTTCTGGAAATATTCTTTCTATGCTTGAAGTCTTTTTGATGTTCATCTCTTGTAAAGTGGTCTATTCATTGGGATTTACACATAGACCTGTTTGAACAATTTTCATCCATTACTAATTACTTTATGCATTTCAGTTCACTGTTGAATGAAGTCTCCATTTGTCATTTCTGTAACTCAACTCTTATTCAAACGTAATTTTTTTCCATTTACATTTGGCACAGATAAAGTGATTTAATTGTTATATACAGAGCTAAATTATAAGTACTTTCAACACTCAACTTTAAACATATTTACAACAGTTAATAAAATGTAAACAAAAAAATTAAAGAAACCTTATTATTCTACAAGATTAAACATTTAAATTATCAGGAAGCTTCTTATCTGTAATTTAGTTTTTAGAAATTCACTCGATCAAATAAATATATTGTATAAATCAAGGTTGTTCAACCTTTAGTTCTCCTGGGCCACATTAGATTAAGGTGCCCCCCCCAATACCTGTAACAGCATGAGCTCATTGGAATTTGTATGTGTGATAAAACCTTGATGTATGTGTTCTGGTTATGTGTGTTTGTATGTTGTGTATATCTTTGTGTGTGTATGGTCTATGCAGTATGGGGTGGTTGTATGTATGTGTTAGTATTTACATATTGACACCTTTGAGGATGGATTTGTTTGAATGAGTGTATGTGTGTCAATATGGGGGTGTTTGTATGCATCTCCCCAGTCTTGCCTCTTCCCAGACCCTCATGCAGAGAGAAAGTTGGGGGCCTGGTGGGGTCCATTGTTTAATAACTAAGGTAGCAGCGCAGAAAATTTTGTCTGCTCAGTCATTGGCTAGCCAAACACTTGAAATGTCTTCCTAACTTTCTGATAAAGTGGGTGGTGCCTCTGAAAATTTAAGAACTTCAAAACTTGCAAGGTGTGTAAAGGAAAGAGAGATAGAAAGTAGTTGACATACATACCTGAGATGCACTGGTGACAGGCAGCATGTAAGGTTTGAGGTTCGAGTCCTGGCCACATCGAATTTTTTCAGTCTTTCTTCCTTCTTCCATTCCCTTCTACGCTCGACATATGTATTTCTTTGTGCATGTTTCCATGCCGTACATATGTTTCAAAGAGCGAATTTCCTGCCTTTCTCCCAAATATTTCTATCTTTCTTTCTATCCAATTATATATATATATATATATATATATATATATATATATATATATATATATATATATATACACAAACACACACACACACACACACTTTGTTAAGCATTCTTTTAATCCTATTAATGTAATTATTTTCTTTGAACCATCATTGTTCTCTGGAGTAATGCATTACACTTTTGTTCTATATTTCTTTCAGGTTGATAGTTTCTGTGGTGATATTGAAAAGCTGAACTCTGCTGTTAATGACATTCCAGAAATAAAGTGGAGAATTATGGAAAAAGAAAAGCTTGATGCTCTAAGAGAACAACTTGATGAAGTTCATGCTCAAGCAATTCATCGTCTTAAATCCCATTTGGAACAAAATTTTATAAATCAGCAAGCTACAGATGAACAAAATTTTCTCTCTCAATTGGTTTCTATTGAAGAAGCTCAAGCAAATCAGGTACATTTTTTGCAGTAGCTATGAAACAAAATCAATAGAAGTATTTCTCATGTGTATTTATATAAATATTTTGTAATATGACATAATATTATAAAAAAAACTTTAATAAATATGAGAAAATTGTTTATTTATAAGTAAAGGAATATTGCACAAGTCAAATTATAACAACTTAAGTTAATATATCTTAATTAAATTTTCAAACATTAATATGACCTCGTGTGAGATGGAAACATCCGCGTTAGTACAATGATCTTTACTTGAGTATGTGGAATAGAATGTAAAAGTTCCTGTATGCATTTGCATATGTAACATCAACTTAATGAAGTTAAAATCCTGAGAAGCATAATTACAATGAAAACTCTGTTGACAAAGTCAAGTTTCCTAGTGCTCTTGATGAGCAACAATTGTTTTATATGAATGTACCAAATAGTTACGGTGGTTAATCTTAGGTTCGATTGTAAATATTAATAGTATTGAGATTCAATTTTGATTTTGGTATCTTAAAACACACTGTGAAATAATTCACAAAAACAAAAGAAATATTAACTAATTGATGTTAATTATGTTATAATCCTATTTTAACAATTTTAATTGAATGCCTTGATAATCCAACTAGGGATTTAATTCTTAAAAATCAAAATTCTTCCATTTCTGACTTTTGGCCATTCTTTGTATTTTATTATAAGGATTGTAATTCTGTTGTGCCTTAACAAAAGAAACCAACATGTATGTTAAACAATGAGTTTTGTAATGCATGAATTATACTATTTCTTGTATTGTATAGCTTATGAAATATTTCCTCTAGAACTCTCAGAGAAGAAAACTCTTTGTTAACTTTATTTCTTTAAGTGTTAAAATAATTTATATTCAGCATGAACAAAATTTAATGTATTAAGATAATTTAATGGTTATTTGTGTTGTACATATTTTAAAATTCACAATTTTAACTGTGTTAATTATTCATTTTATATTATTTTGTGAACATTGCTTTACAACAACAAATTTTAAAATAGATGGAAAATTTAGACATAATATTTCATTTATACAAATTTTATCAAGCAACAAATGAACTTTTGGCTTTAGTACTTTCAGTTTCTCTAATGCCTCAGATTCTGTAAAACACAGACCATAATTTTAAGTGAAATAGTTTTGAAAAATTATTAATTTATCACAATTCATTTAAATATGTTTATATTTCCCATTTAAAATAACTATAAAAGTATGTGATATTGGCTTGAAGACTGAATTTGTAATATATATTTTTGTCAATAAAAGATATAAAATGAATTAGAACAATGTATTAATATGAAACCTGCCTATTCAAAATGTCAAAAGTGTTATGTAAATCAATATTGACAAAAAATTAAAGTATGCTTATATATCATGCAGAAAAGTAAATGAATAATTAAATTTAATACACTTTTTTACCATTTAAGTTCACTGATAATGTGAGAGTGATGTCTCATAGCTGTGCAGTGTACTCTAGTAAATATATCATTTCTGAGGAATTCCATCAAAGCTTGAATTTTTAGGCGGGAATAATTTCATAACTGCTAAAAATTAATTCTTTATTTGGATTTTGTTCTTTGGAAGTTTGTTTTATCATCCATATTAAAAAATATGTTACAGATGACTAAATTACAAGATGATCTAAAGAATAAGGATGAGAAATTGCAAAAATTTATATCCAAAGAAATAATGCAACATATAAATAACTCAGAAACCTTTGATCAACTGCAAATTGAAGACATTACAAAATTACAGGTACATTGTGAAGAAAAAGTTTTTAAAATGAAAATTTATATTGGTTTCATAGAATGCGGTATTTTTATTAATGAGAAATTATATTTTATTGTATAGGATGACATAACTTATCAGCTAGAAGAATTGAAGTCAAACCTTACTGAGAAGGAATCTGATCTATACAATACCTTAGAGAAGAATTTTCAAATGTTTTCTGAGAATTACATTTATCTGGCCATAAATACCTTAATGGTAAGGTTTCCAAGGAAAAAATTATACCAATTCATGATATATCTCTGTAACTATATAATTTTAGTATATTTAATACATTGTGGATTTTTTTTAGCAGACTCTGCAACAAATGTCCTTGAAGCAGAATATCCAGAATTTGAAGGAATTACACAAACAAGAACTTGTTGTGTTGCAAGCTAAGTTGGATACTAAACGAGAAGTTGATGTACAAACAGTTAAAAAAGTAAGCAAACAATTAACTATATTAATAAATTATTTAAGTTGTTGATTATATATATATATATATATATATATATATATATATATATATATATAATTAATGGGGAAAGGACAGAGAGATAGAAAGAAGATGACTTACCTGAGGTTCATAGATGGTAGACACCTTGTGAGTTTTGGAGAACTTGAATTTTCGGAGGCACCGCCCCCTTCATCAGAAGGTTAGGAAGACATTTCCAGTGAAGCTGATCACTGGAAATGTCTTCCTAACCTTCTGATGAAGGGGGCGGTGCCTCCGAAAATTCAAGTTCTCCAAAACTCACAAGGTGTCTACCATCTATGAACCTCAGGTAAGTCATCTTCTTTCTATCTCTCTGTCCTTTCCCCATTAATTGTTTTAAACATGACAATGTCATTTCCTATCTCATATATATATATATATATATATATATATATATATATATATATATGTGATATATATGCATCAGAAAATGACATTGTCAGGTTATAAAATAACAGATGTTTTTCGTGGCCGACGTAACTTCAGTATTTGACATCGGTTTTTGGGCTGTTAGGCCACGTAAATTCTCGGCGTGTCAGGTTATTTAAAACAATGGCAGATGATCTTAGTGTAAAAACATTCTACAATTTTTTACTAATCGATTTTAAGTTATACAAAAGGATTAAGAAATTTTGTGATTCATGCCTTCTTGGGTTTCCAGGTATTGTAATGCATTTTCCAAAATTTTATTATACTTTTTTTTTGTATTTAAGGAACTACATGTTTGGCACAACAAACAAACTGAGGGGATGGCTAAATCTCAAGAACTGCACAACACTTCTGTCAAGTGGAATTCAGAAATCTCCACAGATGATGCTTTAAAACAAGTTAAACATATTATGTTTTCACAGTATTTAGCATATGTAAAGGTAAATTTATATATATATATATATATATATATATATATATATATATATATATAATAATAATAATAATAATAATATAATAAATTGGATAGGAAAGAGAGAGAGAGAGAAAGAAAGTTATAGACTTACTTTAAGTTGATAGTAGGCATCGACTGGTAGGGATGTGCCAATATGTGAATTTGCAAGAGTCTAAATCAACTCCCTTCTTCAGATAAAGTGTGTGTGAACAAAATGGTGGCCAGCTGGCTGGCCGTCATTCAGAATGCACTTTTGGGGGAGATGATCATTGACTTACATGGACTCAAAAGTGGTTTTACAATCTACATCTGTTATCTCTGCTATAAGGCACCAGCTCAAGCTTTGCTTGCTGCTATTATATTCTAGATTATTATAAGAAAATCTAATAATAAAAGTTCTGAAATTTTATCTACCAATTTGTCCTAAATTGATTTTGTTGACAACAACTGTCGGTCATTGGAATGCAAAATATGAGTGTTCCAGACAGTGTTACAGCTGTGACTGTAAAATAGTCAGTTCCACCAAACCATCACTATTTTACATACAGTTCACATTACACATTCACCTGCTCATTCAAAAAAATAGCCTTGTAAGGGCTTGCCAAAACAAGTCAATGGTAATGTTACTAGACTGGAACCTGTCCTGCAACACACACACAAACTCTCTCAATTTACTGTAATTGTCAAAATGACTAGTCTGGTATCACAGTTTATATATATATATATATATAGTAAATGAGGGAGAAAGATAGGATATACGCTTTGAAATGTATGTTTGGCACAGAATTATGCTCAGGGAAAGACATATGTCAAGTGTAGAGAAGAAAGGAAGAAAGACTGAAAATATTTGGTGCCACCGGGACACGAACCCGGATCGTCACAGAGCCTCTGCTGTAGCTGCAGGGTGGCTTGACCATTAGGCTACGTCGCCGGTGCGTCGAATCTTGAATATTTTCAGTCTTTTTTCCTTCTTCCTTTCTTCTCTACACTTGACATATGTCTTTCCCTGAGCATAATTCTGTGCCAAACATATGTTTCAAAGCGTATTTCCTATCTTTCTCGCTCATTTACTATCCTTACTTACTATCCTAATATCCAATACCTATGACTTCGTCACGTAACAAACATTTCATTAATATATATATATATAATTAAGAATAATATTGGCTCATTGTTGGACATATTGCTCAGTTTTCTCTTTCAAATATTATGCTTTATCATCTGGCTTCATGCTTACAAACTGTTTTTTCAAATATTTCACTGAAAGTTCCTATTTTAATTTTTTTTAATTAGACCAGAAAAAAATTGCAATTTTAAGTAAGCTTTAGGTTGTAAATAATTTATTGATACATAAAACTAATTTTAAAAAAATTTCTTAGAATTTGGTTTGTGTGTGGAAAAAGTCTTATTTGCCAGAAGTGGAAAAGTTGTCATTGGAAATTGAAAATGAGTTTATGAAGGAAGAGAGTTTATTTGATGACTTGGAGAAATCAAAAATAGTAACAACTGAACTTTTTTCTGTTCAAAATAACTTGGAAATGCTAATTGAGTCAAAAAGCAAATTGTTAGAAGCTGCTAGAGGTAAGTTCTTATTTCATTTTCATTGTTTGGTACATTTATTTTCCACTCTTTATTTTTATGATTAATAATAGTCTTTTGCATTATATTATTTGATCAGGAGAGGAAGTTTAACATCATCAATTAATTCCAGGAGCACTAAATTATGTTTCAAGTTGAATCTAATATGTTCTTCTAATTTTACTTCCATGTGCCACGCTTATTATTCAGTAGTATTGTCTATTCTTCATTTCATTTTACATAATTTTATTTGTTAGCAAATTCACTTTATACTGTTTTACAGCTTTATTTTTTATGAGACTTTTCTCTTAATTTAGTCATTCTTTAATTCAGTTTAATATTACCTTCATCTATATATTTTCAAGTTTCAAAATGAGCATGATTTGAAAACTATAACCCTCCCCTCACTTTTTGTTTATATATATATATATATATATATATATATATATATATATAATTAATGGGGAAATGACAGAGAGATAGAAAGAAGGTGACTTACCTGAGGTTCATAGATGGTAGCCACCTTGTGAGGTCGAGTACTTGAATTTTCGGAGGCACCGCCCCCTTCATCAGAAAGTTAGGAAGACATTTCCAGTGATCGGCTAGCCAATGAGATCAATGAACCTTGGGTAAGTCACCTACTTTCTATCTCTTTTTCCTTTCCTTATTAATCATTATAAATAATTTTTTCCTCAACTTCTTGATTTTCTGCACACAGAAATTGAAGAAAACACAATATGTAACAGTTCAAAATGCTTGGAAGAAATTGAGTGTGTTATTAATAATAAGTTTTCAAATATTGTGAATGAAATTAAAACCCTTCATAAATGTTCAGAAGATGGTGAAACAATAGCAAAATTAGAAAAACAGGTATCAATATTGGAAATGGAAAAAGAACAGTTATTTGAAAAATATAGGTAATTCAACTGAAGTCACATAAATTATATACTATTCAAATTTTGGTCATGCCTTGAAGAAACTAATTTTTACAGGAAAGAAGTAGAACTTTTAAAACAAGAAAGCGATGCAGAAGTTAGAAAGTTACATGATTTGGTAGCTGGTGTAAAATGTGGGGACAATGCTGCCATGGAAGACTTGAGGCAAGAACTTGAAGCAAAATACACTAAAGAGGTGGAGGAATTGCGGAAATATTTTGAACAAAAAGTTGCAGAAGTTGAGAAACAGTGAGTCACCTGCCTTTAATTGTAGTTAAATATTGTATTTAATACTGTAATCGGGCATTATTGAGAAATATTTTATCTGTTGTCATTTTATTGATAGGCCCATTGAGAAGGTAGTGTAGCAATAGAGGACTTGTCAAATAATATTTATATGTACAATTAGCATTCGTGTATTTGAAAGTGCCAAATTTCTAACAAATAATAAGTAATTAATTATTTGGATATTATGCATGTTAGAATCATATAAAAAGTTATTTTATGAACCAACATAAGATATAGTTTTATAAAGCTTTTACATCAAAATCAATTAATGAAAATAATTTCTTACTTTGTAATCTTGATACTTGCTTCAGAATCATTTGGTATGAATAAATACATGGTTTTTAAGTGTATTGAAGTGAAGGAAAACCATTCTTCTGAGATGTACTGGCCACTGTACCTAAACCTAGTACTGTATTAGACAATCGTGAAGATCAAAGATTGAAGGCTTTCCCAGTGTAGTTGTTGAAGAAATAGTTCTTGTGATTCCACAGAGGTGCTGGATTGATAAAACTTTTACATTTAGACGACCATAAGCTCTGTTGTCATATTTCAGGCAATGAATAGAAGACGAGGACAAAGCTTACAGTCAGGGAAATGTGTTTTAATCCATGTGGAAAACCTAGAACTCTTTTTTCAATTTTGTAGATAGTATCAAAATTTATAATGTAATTAAAACCCTGTAACTTTGCTTGCTCGTTTATGATTTTATAATATTAAGAAACTTTTTGCGAAAAAATTAAAAAATATGATTTAGTCAATCAAACTATCCATAATTGAAACAAATAAAATAAACTGAATTGTCAATATAATAAAATAATAATTATACTTAATTACAGCTACTCTGAAGAAATAGTTAGCCAACACAGTCGCAAGCTATCTGGAAGCAGTTGTGGTTCGGATAGTGAACTGGTCTCGGATATTTATTATATGGGAACTGACCATGGTCCACGCTTGTCTGCACATACTTGTGAATATCCAGCAGAACCTAATTTCAAGTAAGTCAATCTTAATACTTTAGTTTCTACCTTTTAACCAACAATTTTAGTAGTTCTATTTTTCTTAGCACCCTGACGATGCTTACATTTTTACTTTTTAAATACCATTTTCATTTTTTTAGGGATCTGGGAGAGCATTCTCAAATTGATTTTGAGAAACGCATTGCAGAATATCAAGACAAATTAGACACTGTGAAATCAGAAATGGAAATGAAATATTCTTTGGAAATGGAGAAATTACGTGAAGAATATGAAACAAAGGTAGAAATTTTGGTAAAGGATCTACGAAAAAGCCATCAAAATGAAATAAAAAATTTGGAAACAAAGCATGATAAAGAAATGCAAAATAACAACACCAAGTGGCAAGAAGAATTACTGAAGCTTAAAATGGAACATGATATAGAAATCTCAATGTATTCAAAACAACATAATGATTTTAGTAATCAGTTAAGAAGTAATCATACTGAAGAATTGGAAAAACTCTCCAAGTCCTTTGAAGAAAAATTGAATAAGGAATTACAGAAGGTAACATCAGCAATTACACATAAAGAAGCTGAAAAATGGTCAGTCATAGTGTCTGAATTAGAAGAAAAACACAAAAATGAGTTAAGGATTGTAGAAGAGAGGTTCCATGCAAATCTCATTGAAGAAATTAGTAAGATTTCATCTGAGGCAACATTAGATAAGGTGAATTGATACATTTATTACTTACAGTTTTTTAAAAATTAATCCATTTAAAGAATACCTCATTATTTCACTTTTATTAATAGTGTATTTCTTTGTCATTTGTAACTCTTATTTGAAAGTTTTGATTGTTATATTTTACATTTCTCAAAGATTTACTGTCTGAATTACTCAGTTTATTATTTTTAATGTGTACAATTTTAATGTATTGTCCATTTTTTTTATAAATTAAATTTTTTATTGTACTTCTAACAGGTAAAAACAGAAGAGGGCCAGAAAGCAGTATATGCTCAAATAATTGAGAAATTTAATACAGACAGAGAAGAGCTTGTTACTCAATATGAATTAAAATTTAAAATGCTTCAAAGTGAATATCAAAACGAGAAAGAAGAAATAATCAACTCAATTGAAAATACTTACACCACACAAATAAAGTCTTTAGAGGAACAAATTAATATTCTGAAGAAAGTAAATGATGACTTGAACAATCAGGTGATACATGACTCTGAATCACAGAAAAATCCAATAATTGAAAATGTCGGTGAGTCTTTTGAAAAGCTGAATAATTTGTGTGTTAAAATGAACGAAAGTGAATTGGAGTCTTCTAAAACTTTTGAAGAGGGAGAGAACCATCTGATGGAAGGTAAGATTACCAAGTATTTTAATATGAAATACCTTAAGTTTGATATAAACAATGTTGTTTATAGAAAATTTGCAACATGGATAAAATATATGCTTTAAAAGATGTAATGAGTGAAATAATTGAAACAAGTAAGCTCAATTGACTTCTGTGCTTATTACACAGATGGGTTTTAATTTTTTTTTGTGTTTAAGAAATTTACATCAATCAAAATAGCAATCATCTTTGTATGATAGATAAATAAAACATTTTTTCAGTGATAAAGCAAATGTAATAATGGTTTCTTGCCTGTTGAAATATTTTGAATATCATTGCTTTTATTTTTTAATTTGATCAATTGAGAAAAACTAATTAATGAAAATTAATTATAAAAAGCAATCCAAATTTTGTTATAATTGGTAGAGACAAACTGCCAACATGTTCTGTGAGTTGCCAGGTATAAAATCCTAGCGTGACTGCAGACTGAGTCACACACTGCTGTTATGCCTTGTTGTTGCACTCTAACGTCAAATAACAATGCCTCCTGCCTACCTCTATCTTGGAGAAAACAACAAGTATCTTGCAATTTCATCCCAGGCTGTTTGGCAAATGTGTTGATTATGTTACTGAAATGACATAACACTGTATATAAATTCATGTTTTTTTACTTTTCCAATTAATAACTCCTCCTTTTGATCAAAACAAAATTAATTTCAATCCTTGAGTAGTAGCGTATGGTGTCCGCTGAGTATTTCTAAACCATACTGAACAAAATATCCTAGTTTACATCTGGGTACTTATCAGTTGTTCATTATCCCTCCTTTCCAGGAAAAGTAAATCTAATACAAAGTATTGTTTCATGTTGAGCAGTTGTAACTAGAGGCACTATAACATTTAATATAAAATATTTTACTGATTCTGTTTGATTTATAAGAATAATAGTGTATTATCTATTGAGATGGTTTTATATTACAACCATATATACTTGAGTGTTTTTTAAGTATGCTACCTATTAAAGAGATTCAAGTCCGTGTACTTACGTACACGTGATTAAATAATAATAATAATAATAAAAGGACATAACTGAGATACTAAGTCCAGTTGATATATTTTCAATTTAATCGACTAACTAATTCTGAAAATAAAATTAAAAAAATAAGGACTATAAATTTTAATCAAATAGTGATAACAGAGATCCTTGTAATTTTCTAATTTAATTTAAGTGTATTTTAAAAAATAATCAATGATATTGTGAAACCAGATAGTGCACTAAAAAGAGGATCAAATTCTAAACAACTTTTTGTCCAAGACTAATTAGTGCAGGAACAATCATTTTGTACATATCAGCCGTTATAACCTGCAAAGTGTTGAAAAGTGACCTGAAGTCAGAAATGTGTGCGAGCTCAGATCACAGAAGACCCAGATAGCTGGCACATCGTGGTGGCAGTGTGGCTCTTGTACATAAGACGACATGAGCAGGGACCCACACATGAAAGGATGGGACCTGACGGGACTGTGTCCCTAGCTTAATTGTCGGCTATGTATATGATCCTGTGGCAATGAGCACAATATGTTGGCTTATGATTACCATTAAAAATGTAGTTAATAGGTTTTTTATTTAATACATTTTTATAAAAAACTTCTCATTATTTACTTAGCACTGTCAAATAGTAGTTATATATTTAATATTCTAAGGTTTCATTTTTAAAGATTGTGAAACTGTCCTCAAATGTGAAATTGAAGAATTAGTTGGCAAAATGATTAAAGTTCAAGAAGAAACGATAACACAGTTACAAAAGGATATTATGGTTAAGGTAAGTTTTTATTAGCTGTTTTAGGTGAATAATTGTTATTCTTTTGTGCCATCATGAAGGCTATTATCAAACAGAGTTGAAAATTTAAATATATCTTTTATGTGAAAACTTGTCAGGTAAAGAAGTAGTCAATTAACAAAACAAATTAAGTTCTGCAATCAAAGTGCTTTGCTTTAAAGTTTGTCACATGGTTTGTGCGGTGTGTCATTCTGACAGCTCTTACGATTTTGAGTCACATGGTGGAAACAAAATTATTATAAGTGGAAATGTGAGATATTGATTTTATCACTTAATTTTGTCTTTTCATTGGCCACTTCTTTATGTAATTAGTAATTAACATATCTGAATTTTCTTTTCAGAGGATTTATTTCCATACTTTGGTTTTGTCAGATCTTTTGTATGTTGGCTTTTGTTATATATTTTTTTAGTGAATTAGTATATTTGAAAAATATTTATTTAAATAGCCTATCTACAAGTCTGCTGTGTAACCCAAAATTTGGCTTCTTAATATGCCCTTTACTACTTCAACTAACCTGGGTTTACATTTACTAACTTCATTTGGGTTGTGTAGAGGGTATTATTTAACCTATGGAACATCATATTCATTTGAATGTGCGAATCAAAATATTCAACTTGGAATGTTTCAGATATTCAAACACAAATATTACCTTGGTATTTAATAATATATTTGATACACTGGCAAACCAGTTTTTTATAGTGTAAGAATTTTAGCAGTTTTTACAGTATTGCTATTATCACATTCTAGTACAGTAAGAAAGAGTAAATGATTAATTTCATTTAAATTTTGGACATTTCTAAAGATGAAATTTTCTAAGAAACTTTTTATCACTTTTAATATAACATTTGTTAAATTTCTTAAGTATGTAGATTAGTTCCATTCATTGAAATATTTTTCACTTTTCAAAATAAGATCAAATTGTAGATATTCATTAGAAACTGAGTACTTTGTAAGCATTACAGCACAAATTACAAAATATTCACTAACTCACCTGCTTTGATATTTTTAACATTTTCACATTTTATTTATACTATTATAAAGGTAAATTCAAGGTAATGGCTTGTATTGTAGTGTTTTGAAATTTTCTAGCTCTTAAGTTAAAAATAAAAGTTTCTTACTCTTCTTAAAATATATATTAAATAAATCACATTTTAATTGGTACTAAAGCTGGAATTCTGTGGCTCACTATCGTCAAAAATATGTTTGTTCAGTTTTTTCTTTATAAAAGTACGGCTTTGGTTACAGAACGTCAATGGAATTATTTGGCTTTTGAAAATGGATGAGCGTGTCTATATTCCCTCTGCCATTTTATTGTATTCTGAGCTATTGTATGCATTTACTGATGTTTCCATGAAATAATTTTTCTACTGTTAAATTGAACTAAATAATATTATTTCATGATTTATTTTGGTAAAAGGTCTAATTTTTTTACATTAGTGCAATGCTATTTTTGAGTATGTTTGCAGATGTAAAGGTTAAAAAAGTGCCCAAAGCATTTTTTATTGACAGGCAATGTATAAAGAGAAAGTGAATGTTTCGGAGAGTCAGGCAAATTTAGTTGGAGTTCGCAATTTTGATTCTTTCAATGAGAGGTGGAAGGGTGAAGATTATTATTTTGACCAGAAAAAAGTAAAATTTGGTTGTTTGTATATAATTCACTTTAACTCGTGTATATACAAAAAAACTTGTCAATTGCATGAGTAGTTAATTGCAAGAGTTGATGATAATATTAACCATTATAATTGCATGTAAAAATAGATGGTGCACATAATTGTGTAGAATAAATACCTTGTTGTTGGTTTGGATTTGCATGCTAAGTTTATATTACAGAAGTCTGGGGAAAGTATTTAAAATTAATCAGAGTAAATATTCCTTTATGTAACAATTTCAATAAGTGTATTTCTAATATGAATTAAATAATTTTAAATTATATTTTTATTGTAGCAGAAAAAAGGATTACATGTACACTTCATTTTTAAAATCCTCACCTCTAGGAATGTGCAGTTCAATGAAAAATATTAATGAATTATTTGTGACAAATTTATAAAAAATGTATTAACAAAAAGAATCAGCTCTATATGATATATTGATAAATTGTATTAAATGCATGAAAAATACTAGAATTTGTCAATTAGTAAAAGATAAATGTAAACTCATTTTAGAAACTTGTTACTTGAGGACAAATAACAAGTAGGAATAATAACTGAGCTGATTATATGAGATGGAAATATGAAAAAGTCTCAACAATTTATAATTGACAAATATATAATAAAATAGCCAACTGACAGACAATAGGTGGTAAAATAAATAACATACAATGTTTATGCAATCTTTGTTGCTACCTTCAGTTCTTGAAATTAGTTAACTGTATGTGTACACAGGCAGATTAAACAGGAGCCTAACATATGACCTACAGAAGAGAAATGTGTGTGTTTCATTAATTATTGTATAGGTTTAAAAGTATGCTCCAACATGATCACATTAAATATATGGAAACTGAAATGAGTGTTGTATCTCATATTAATATATTTTTTAAAATGATGGATATGATAAAGAATAAGCATTATGATCCAGTATGTGGGAGGAGGAAGGTGTGGGGGTCATTTGATAACATTGATGCTAATTGCTGGATAAACATAGGACTAGAATGCACAAGATGTTGGAAATCAGTGATAAGTTCCAAATCTGCTCCAGAATGTAACCTTCATTCAGTAACACACAAAACAGTTTCTTTCACCTTATTTATGAACTCTTATTTATTTCATTCTAACATTTACACTTATATCAAGCTAATTATTCTTACTCCTGAATTTGAAAACTAACCAAACTTTTTAGGTTTGAAATTTTATTTGATCTTTTAATAGCCCTTTATAAACATGTAAGAATATCTTGTTAAATACAAGCTACAATTGTGCAATCTGTTGAGTTATTGAAATAAAAAGTTTAAATTTAATTAGATATGTATTTTTAAATCTCTATTCTGTTTTTAAATTGTCTCATTTTCACTGACTTAAAATCATTTTTAATTTAATATTTTAAAACTACACAAAATAAGTATGAATTAAATTAAGGTTGGGAGCTTACATATAACATTTATTTTGATTTGTGATCACAGTTGAATTTTTAAGATACAGTATGATCACTTTCAATATCAAGTGTGATGTTATCCTGTGCTTAATGTATTCATATATTTTGTTTATAACCAAATTTTCATGACATGACTATTACTTCCACTGCTAAAAATTGATCATATATATGAATACTACATTTCTGATTAGTAACAGGGATAAATCTATATTTTGATTAAAAGTTGAACATTTTTGTTAAACACATAAATAATTTAAATTAATAGCTGCTGGAAAGTGCCCAATTATCATCATGATGTAAAAGATTTCAACAGGAATGGAGTAGGAGATTTTGATGTTCAAATTAAGAGTGTAGCTATATTAACCTATTGTATTACTTACTGCATGCACTGAATTCTTGAAATAAAAAATAAATTCAAGTAATTATCTAAAGATGCTGATTCTTTGTAGAAAATGTTAAAATATTTAGCAGCTTGAGTGGCGTAATTGATCTTGTGTTTTAAGTGTTGTAACTGTGCTGTATGCTAATGTAGGAAAGTAACTATGCTAGTGCAATATGCCAACTAAAGGCAGCGCATGAAGGTGAGATGGAAATGTTGAGAGAATCCTATGACAAGAAGCTGCATGATGAAGTTGAGCAAGCAAAGCATGCCATAACAAAGGCTCTGGAAGAGCAAATCCAGGTACTAAAATTTTTTCAAGTAAAGTACTCAGTTAATTGAACCATAATATAGATATACTTAAAATTTGGGTCTTATTTTTCAGTCATTTTAAATTAGTTTAATATTTCATGTACTATATATTTAAAACGTGTATTATATGTTCATTTACCTAACAAAGAACAAATAATTTGATGTATTTACTATGGTCTGAGAAACTGGACTCTTCAAAGGAGAAGGAAATTTGTCAAAGGATATTGAAGTAAGTTTAAAAAACAAACAAGTTATCTAGTGATCATCTTTGCATGATGACACAGTGTAATAAAATAAAAGCTTTTGAAGTTCACTAAGTCTTATCTGTCAGTGGTGACATCCATAACAAAATGATCTTATTTCTTATTACTATTGGCCTTCAATGGTTGAAAGTTCTGGTATTTGAACATATTGATTCTGTTTAAAAATAAACAAAATTGCACTTGGGTGTAGTGTGCTTGGGATTACATCTGGGTATCGGTGTTTGTTTCCCACAATGTTTTGATGACTGGCACCATCATCTTCTTCAGGTGAAGTACTGCGATTGTCAAATAGTGTCTCATATATGGTAGACCTGTGGTCTGAGAGCGAGTGGGGTTGGAATACCAGCCAAGCCCACCCCTACCATCTACGGACCAGGATCCTCGGTAGTAAAGCAAACGGCGGGATCGATCCAAAGAGTGAGTGGGGTGGGGATAGCAGTCAAAGCTCATCCCTACCACCTACAGACCAGAACAAATAAGAAAGATATGGACTCCCAGACCACAGGTCTACCAATATATGAGACAATTTGACAATCATAGTACTTCACCTGAAGAAGATGGCGGTGCCAGTCATTAAAACATTGTGGGAAACAAACGTTGATACCCGGATGGAATCCCGAGAACACTACATCCAACTACTTGACTGGAAAAAACTACATTCATTTTTAATGCACTTAGTTATTTGAGTATATATCATGTTATATTACATAAGTAACTAATAATTTAGGCTACTATTACATTTTCTACAGTCTTTAAACCAATTTCTAATTTTTATCATCACTGTAGACTCTTAGATTTAATCTGTTGAGCATTGTATGAAGAGCTGTGTTGAAAATATGGAAAAGTATGAACAGAATTTCAGTATCGTTATGAAAATATGGAAAGGTTTGCATTCATGTAAAGGAGACAACTCAAAAATTTGTTTAATATGTTGGAACTTATTGTGCTAAAATTAATTTATAGTATGACGTGCTCTACTGGGCTTTGCTCAATGTTGAAAACAAGCTGTGTGTGAGGTATTAACGAAATTGTTTTATTTGATTGGTATGTTGATTTGTATGTCCCTTCACATAAAAAAGAATTTGGTAATACTGCACACGCAGCTTGTTTTATTAAAGTTCAACATCGATCCGCCTTTATTGAAAAACAACATTTGGCTGTTACTTTTCAGTTTGGTGCAACATGGTGCACAATTTACGAGATACAGAATATCTAGAAAAATGGGATACGTAAAAATTGTATTAACATTACTGAATTACATATTTTTTTACGCTTACGCTTTCGAATGTGTAGAATAAAATCGTTTAGCGCGATACGAATGAAACGCGATTTATTTACTTATTACCAATCAAATGATGTTATAATATCTGGCTGCACAGATATGCATGTCCTCATTTCATAACTTGATATCAATTAGCAGTGTGTTTGCGTTATACCCACCGTGTTGATCTTGAAAACTGAGCAACAATAAAAGTGTGATCTTCGTTTAGTCGCTGGACTTTAGTACGTCATTTGCACCAGTTGTTTTCTGTAACATACCTTTACCCAGGACTTTATTGACAAAAGAACTTCAGACCGTTTATTTGCAGTACGAATCACCCTTTCTTATAAGGAATTTGTGGATATTGCATATTTAAACAGGCGATAATCGCCAGCGGCTCAAGTCCAACGCGTTAGCCGCGAAAGCACATTATATCTCAGCGAAAGGTCATTTAAACTTCAAAACCATCGAATTTTGTTAAGGTATTCACATTCTAAAAAATTAAACGCTATTATTACCATACGATATTTATTATTTGTTACTTATTATTTTATTTTAAAATTAAACAGAGAACAATAAAAGAAAGGAGATGATGATTAGAAAATAGTTTGTATTACAACTTGAAACATGTTTTAGTTTACATTGTAGAGATTAATTATTAAATGACTACTGTGTGTGAAAGGTTATAGTATGAAAACATTTAAGTGGAAATAATACAATGGTTTTCTGAGGAAGATGACAAGAAAATTTTCCTCAAACTCAACCATAAAATATTAGTATTGTAAGGCAACTTTACTCAGTTTATGAAAGGTACTCATTGAAGAACAGTGACATGTCTCAATATAAATATATATATATTTTTTTCCAATTTTAGGCTTTGTTAGCAACTGATGATGGTACACCTCGACCAAAAGAGTTAGTACGTCTCCAAGAGAAATTTGCTGCTAGGTATGAAGAAGAGCTGTCAAACGCTAAAGAAAAATATGATCAAGAGATTGCTATGCTGAAAGCAGAATATAAACGTGACCTGGAGTCAATGATTCTCAAAAGTAGGAATAACAAAGCTGATGTTTTGAATCTTAATAGTGGGAAGGTATTTCGTTGATTTAGATAAAATAATGTTTTCTTCTATTGGTTTTCTATCTTTTGAAATGAATATGAAATAAAATTCAGTAAGATGATGCTTTATTTTCTAGACAAGTCAAACGGGAAAGTGTGACCAAATGTGTGAAAATTTGCATGCTGACCTTGATGAGGTTGTTAGAGAAAGGTAATGAAAATTTTTGTTCAATGTAAATGTGTGTGTGTAGTTGCTGGAACATTTTTCATTAAAAATAAGAAACCATGTAATAGATTATCTTGATATAATAATTTTGTTAAATCATCGAAATATACTATTTTATATAATTAGAAATGATTGATTTTTAAAATGTCATAATTAAAGCAAGGTTGTTAATATATGTATGAATGTCAGTTAAAATTTATTAATTCAAATAATTGGGATGATTTTAAATTCTTCACTATTATTATATATACATTTTTGATTTTATTTTCATAGTTAACTTATTACATACTTTTACACAAAATATAAATCATTTAAAATTACTTTGTGTTTCTTTGATAGTTAACGATTCCGTAATTTTTTTTTAATTTTTATGTCATCTAACTTTTTATTTTTTTTTACAGAGATAATTTAAAAAGAATGGGAGAAACATTGCGTCAGCTTGTGAAAGAATTGGTAAAATATTTCACTGATTGTGAAACTGAATTAAACAATACATTAGTAGAAGAAATAACAAGACAAAGATTAACATCGGTGGCCCCAGATTCCATTCTTAGCCAAATGTTTGATTTAGTTAGTGATAATTCTACAAGACTGGATGATCAAGAAAATTATGTGATGGAGGATTCATTACTTCTTTCTGAAAACAATTTGGAACTGAGTGAAGTCCTGTCTGAACAGTGTGAAGCTTTTGAGAAGGGAAAACAGAACAATAAGTCATTAGCTTTAGCAACTCCTAACAGAAGTAAAAGTGTTGATAAAAAAAGAGTTCACTTTGCTCCTGATATTTCTAGTATTAAAAGCTTTACAGAAGATGACAGCTTAATATATTGTATTGATAATAATAAAGATCTTTCTCTGGAATTAAGAACTGAATTGAACAATTGTTTGGGAAGACTGAAAGAGGAAGCAGCAGCTTTATTGAACCTATCTTCTGCAGTTCCAAAATCTATGACAGATGCAAAAGTAAAAACAAGTTCCTTGGAAGAAAAAATATCTTTTCTTGCCAAAGAACTCTCTGGAGAAGTTAATACTAAAAATGAATTGATATTAAAGATAACAAATCTGGAAAAGGTCAATGCTGAGCTACAGAAGTCGAAAGATAATTTATTATTACAACTTAAAAGAGTAAATAATAAGATCAATGATTTGGAAAAAGTAGAACCCATGAGAGAGATTATAACTGAAGGTTTTGGTGAGAATACATATTCAGATTTTAGCAAGGAAGTCGAAAATATGGTTCACTTACAAGAACAAGGTACATTTGGCATTAATTAAATTACCTAATTTTTTATTAATAATTTATAAATATATTTTTAAAATAATAAGCTTCACATGAAACTTCAATTGTTAACATGTGTATTAATGTTTCAAAATAAAACTAATATGTTTTGTATCAAATACTAACAACTTTGCTCTGCATATTTTCATAATATAAGTTCAAATAATTTATCAAAAAATATATATTTTTGATTTACCATGTCTTACTTTCATCTGTAATATATTCTTTATCTCAGAATAAAATGGTATTAACAGTTTATTTATTTTCTAGCACGATTAATTATTAATGAGCATGGCAGTGAAAATGTTCCACATTTGAATTTGTTGGAAGCTTTATGTAGAGAAGGAGATAGATTGACTGAGGAAGCTCGCAAGGAGCGGGAAGATTTACAACAACAGGTGAGATAAACAGTAATTTTTTTACTACATTAATTAATGCATAATGAAATAAGTATTTGCAGTGCTCTAAATATGAAATAGATTTGAGAATCTATATTGTAATAAATCTTTTTCTAAAAGCATAATTTGTGGGTATTCTGATTATACATAATACTTGTGGAGGGTATAGATTTGGTCATCTAACATTGCTTGTAAAAAAATTCTCAGCTGGACAAATTATACACACAATTATACATATTGTACAATTTTTAAAAAATTGAGAAAACATTGTAATTATATCAAATATATAGTAATTAAATGTTTTACTGACAAATTTGCATATATTTCAATTATTCAAATATATTTTTGTATTAACTTTTAGTAATACATTTCTGAAAGATTGGGAATGATAGCAATTTGTTTACTTTTGAAAACTGTCAACTATACTCATTATTGCTTGTCTAACTGTATGAGAATGTCCTCCTTTGTAAATTTCGAATGACCTACAATATAAAACATAAATATTATATATTAATTTTAACACTTACCTAAGAACTTATAATTTTTGTTACTAATATTACCATTTAATGATTTTAATTTTGCAATGGTTTGAGTAGGAACTGCATTATAAAATTTATTTTAAATGTTGAATCATCAAAATTTCAGAGATTGGTCTTCATTCTTTCAAATGATGGCTTCGTATAGGTGAACAATTGAGAACATTTTTAAAAAAAGATTCCACACATGATTTCCTTAATAGTGTTTTCTGAGATCACAACTTCAAACTTGAGTTTTATTTCTACATTTTCATGCAGGTTTAGTACATATATAAAAAGATGATTTCATTTTACTTCGTCGTCAATTAATTTCGGAAAAGGACCATACTGCAAGGAGAAAAAATAAAAACCTTATGCTTTCCTGACGATATTGTAGTATTTGGAGAATCAGAAGAAGACTTGAAAACCATAATAAATGGCATGAATGAAGTCATGGAGAAAGAGTTCAATATGAGGATTAATAGAGGGAAAACCAAGGTAATGGAGGGTAGTATGGGAAACAGTGGAATAACAAAGGGTGTTAGATTGGGAAGGGATATTTTGATGAAAGTTAAGGAATTCTGCTACTTGGGAAGCATAATAACTAGTGATGGTAGAAGTATAGTAGACCGAAAGTGTAGGATAGCACAGGCAAAGAAGGCTTTTGCGAAAAAGGGGGATTTGCTTACGGGTAATGTAAGTGTGAATATTAGGAAATCGTTGCTAAAAATGTTTGTATGGAGCGTGGCATTATATGGGTGCAAAATGTGGATGATAGGAGTAATATGGAGGACATTGACTAAGAGAAGGGATAGATTAATAATATAAAAATAATATATTTAATAATATTTTAAGACATGAGGGTCTTGTAAAATAAGCATTAGAGGGAAGTGTGTGGGGTAAGAACAGAAGATGGAGGCCAAGGATGGAATACGCTAATCAGATTATGGAGGCTGTGGGTTGTGCTAGTTATAAGGAAATAAAAAGGCTTGCACAAGATAGATTAGCATGGAGGGTTGCATCAAACCAGTCTTGGACTGAATACCACAACAATAACAACATTCTATATATACAACTATTCTGAGGGGAGTCTCTTTAAATAAGGTCAGTTGTTTTTCTGGTAATTGTGTGCAGTTGTAACTCATGAGATCAAGGTGAACTTAGTTGACTCTAAGCTAATGGAAAATCTTTTTAATTTTCAGCCAATTTTTTATTTTGAATCCGTCAGGTAAATTACACAAATAAGGTGTTATAGATTAGAATTACTTAAGAGTTTCTCTTTTGCCTACCAGGTAACAGTAGAATCTACCACCAACAAACAATGGCCTTGTCTTGAGGTAATAAAATTTATTTTCTAAAATAATTTGCAGGAAACAATATGGCACAATTTTGATAAAATCTGCTTTCATTTCATTTGCATGCCACACTGGTATCACACAGTTTATGAAACTGTGCATGCTTATGCAGATTGAAACTTTAAACTGTCACTAACAATATGTGAGGTTCAAATATTCCAAAACTGCTCTTGTCCATATGTCAGCAATTATTGTTTCACATTAATGGGATTGTTTCAGGTATACACAAACACTTTATTTACAATGGGTACAAAATTGTTACCAGAACTTTTAATTTAGGCTGAAGATGCTGTACGAATTTAACTATAATACTTACCATTCCTTTACCCCAGTGTTTGCTTACATTGAGCATCCATGCTGCTACATATTCTAAGTGTTTCACTAAATGGGATAATATGTGGGTTTGAAAGGGTAGTTTTCTAATATTTGAGATGGTTTGGGTACTGTATGTAACAAATGTTATTTGACTAATAAAATTTGCTATTTTATAGTTTTTGATCGGATTTCCTTTCACATCTTATTGATTTTCATTCTAATTATTTAGATTCATAATTTTCCTTTAATGTGGAAATCTACAACTCACTATTTGTGTTTATATGAACATCATGTTGGTCCATACCTGTTGTTCCTTTTTCCACTGCACATCTTTTAAATGTTGGCATTTGGTACATTGTAAAGGTTTTCAGGATATATACAGTCTTCATCTTTATATTCCGTACTTGAACATTTACTTTGAAAACAAGTGCTTCATGCTTGACAGTTCTTTCAGGTCTGCATGGCTGGGTAATCAAAGCTTGTAGATTATTTCCTCGTGTGGAATCTGACTTAATATTTCCCTTCTTAAATAAACTTAAATTTTAATTATGGGTATATTGTACACTTTCTTTTGAAAGTTTCTCAATCTTGGTCTCTTCTGCTTATATAAATACAAGCTTTGCAAGATTTATGAAACTATTAAGAAGCTTGAAGCTTTGTAAAGTTGCAATAGAAATAAAGCAAATTATAATGAAAATTTTGTTATTAAGGAGCAAAGGCATAGAAACTTCATTGATTTAGGAGAAACCTTTTGCAGCTTCATTAATAATCCTGTTTTATATGGACCACACAAATTGATAATTAAAAGTCAGTAATAAAAATTATACAAGTGATTGCTATATTAATGAGCCAGTATGTCCTTTTTTTTGGTTTTGTATGGCCTATAAATACCTCATATTCTTATTTCTTTCTTTAAATATATTCAAGACTATAATAAATGATCACTAGTTTTTATAGCTGGCAAAGTTTCTCCATTACTAAACAAATATCTCCGTTAATGGGTTCTGTTGTGGACATAATTTTTATAGAGATTTTAAGATTTACTAAATTAATACTCATTTTATTTGTGTATGATGAATACTTGTGTTCTCGTACTCATTGTGTCTTAAGATGCTAATTAACCTGGCATTAATAGATTTGATTTAATGAAAATATTTATGGATACAAGAATTTTGATGTGAATAATTGTATTATAAACGTTTTTATGAAATCTATTATGCAAATTTTACATTATAATTGCTTACTAAGTATTATAAATGAAATGACAATAATTGGGTTTTATGAGAAATAATTCCTAAAGTGTTTTCTTGCCCTTTCAACTAGGTGAGAATGCAGAAATTCCACAATGCTTTTTGGTGATTCTCACCCAGTTGGAAGTCCAAGAAAATTTTAACTACATACACCCAGATGATAATACCGTTAGGATATAGAATCCCCAAACAATATTACCTTGTGCCTATGTCAGAATTGGTGTACCTATTAATAAATTTTTATTATATTATATATGATGGAACTCATTTAAAGATAATGCCATTTACTATTGGGCTTTGTTGAAATTATTTACTTAATACATTGTTGTTAAATAACTGATTTAATATGCATATATGCTTTATAACATTGCTGTCATGACCAATATATCCAATATATAATTTTATATAATTTATTTGTAATTTATCCTCAACAGATGCTCCTAATTCTTCCATCCCTCTTCTCTATCCATCCTAACTTGAAAACCTAATATATAGACTGTTTAGTTGGTTGTACCCGTACTGGTGGCGGAGACAGTAAGACCCATGCCCCGGCTCTAGTGGCGGTTACACTGCTGATTTTGTGTACCCACGTTCGAGTCCTGACCACATCAAATATTTTCAGTCTTTCTTCCTTCTTCCATTCCCTTCTACGCTTAACATATGTATTTCTTTGTGCATGATACCATGCTGTACATATGATTCAAAGAGCGAATTTCCTGCCTTTCTCCCAAATATTTCTATCTTTCTTTCTATCCAATTATCAAATGTGTGACTTCATCACTTATCCAATATATAATTTATATTAAATTAATTTATATTAATGGGCTATTTAAAATGTATTATAATATTGCTTGTACAAATGGTTGGGTACTCAATTGTGAACCTGTGTTGACTTTGCTAAATAAAACAGCTTATATGAATAGTTATATTGATCTGATCTCAATGAAAATAAAGGAGTAAACTGATTATTCATAATTTGTGTACAATGCAAAAATAACTTTGTTCTAATGTTCCTTTGTAACCATAAAGCTATCTAAGGACACTTATTTACTTCATTATATTCTAAACTGGATTGTCATTCTCATATTCTTTGTATTATTTTTTTACATACTAGGAAATTATGTAGTTGATAGATATCATTGCCTGAAAATTTAATTTATTAAATATGTAATTAAACTTGAATGTAATACCCAACTGCATAAAATATTTATTTTTCCCTCATTGGAATGAAAGTCTCTTGATTTTTTGAATATTTGTTCTAGGTGATTGCTGCTGACAAACAGTTACGTTCAACACGTCAGTTTCTTGAAGAACAAGCTGTTGAGAGAGAACAAGAGCGTGATGAATTTGTTCAAGAGATACAGAAACTTCAAGAACAGCTGCGAGACAGGGAGAAAGATAGGATTGACAATGAGAGACTCATAAAAGAGGTAAGGTGCAATAACCAGCAATATATAATATACAAAAATATGGGCCATGATTTTTATTTCTCAAATTCAGTATTAGATTTTTATTTGTTTTTCTTTGTAGTTTATGCATGTACTTTCCTCAAATGTTTAACAAAGAAATTCATGGCATTTTAAATCACTTGATAAAAAATTAATTTTATTCTGAATTTTTTTAAAGGTTAAGCTTTCTTAAATATTGTATGTAAATCATTTACTGTATCTTTTACTTTTCTGTTAGTATTGCTCTCATTCTCTATTTCTGCACAAGGATTTTCAAGCATCCCGTGAGCAAGTCAGCATTGTTCATACAGTGAGTTTTGATGAATGCTGTTGGTTGTCTCTAACTTTGATATGAATTAATATTGATTTGAAGTAAAGTGTGTGTCATATAAGTTCATTAACTTCTAAATCATGAAGAAGCAATGTGCACATTTAAACCAGCATAACATTTTATGTACACAAATGTGAAAATAATTACTTGCCCATTTCTGAGAGCCTTATTTGCCTGTTATTTTCTTTCTCAATAAATAAATAAATAAATATTTATTTAACACACAACATTGATATACATACAACTAATAATTATGTGATTTTATGCTGCATATATAAATTTATTAGGTCTTATTTAATTTTATTGATTATAAAAAGGAAATAAATGATTGAAGTTCATTTTTTATGTCCAATGCATAATGCATGCCATTTAATTTAGTGTTTTTATTTGTATATAATAACTTAACAATTAATCATGAAGCCAAACTTGTGATAAATTTTGTGGAAATGAAACATATTACAAGGAAACAAATTTATTATCATATCTTGCTAACCTGTTTCACTGAAATATACATTCAAAGATTTGATACAAAAATACAATGAATCACACATGACAGAAGCACTCATATATAACATAGAAATGAATGTATTCAAATTAATATACATGGAGGGGTTCTTTCTCTAGAAGTAAGTTTGTTGATTTAAAAGTTTTATCTTGGTGATCACATCACACTCGCACATACATTTTTACAATATTGATAAATGTTAATAATATTGACAAATTGTATTGTTAATCAAATCTCTAAATTTATTTTGAAAGAAAATATAACTTTTTTATTTTAAAAGATATTATGTGTTCACAAAAAATATATGCTATTCTTAAATTCTCCAGTTTGCAGCTATACAAGTATCATGAACCCTGTTATATATGTATAAATTGATAAGGAATACTATGGATGTTTGGTTGTCTAAATGATTCATACTGAGTGAATTGTCTAATTGATCACAACAAACATAAAAAATATTACTGTATTCAATCATGCAATTGATTGAATAATGTTTATACTTAATTAGTTTTAAAGTTTGGTAATATAAATTTATTTAATATCATTGATTTTACACACTAGGTATTTTTAGGTCTTCAAATGAAATCGATTGTGCAGTTTAGTACAAAGACTTGCTTTCACAAATATTCTATCAACAATTTTAGTTATAGGAAAGATTTTTCAGAAGTTTATTGTTACTTGCTTTTTTGTCATAGCTAAAATCACTAATATCAGCTAATGTGTTTGGAGTTTTATTTTCAATTTTATATTTGAGTATCCATTTAATAGTAACATCTTATTTATGAAATATTATTTCAGGTTTCAATTCTCATAAAATTCATTCTTTTATTATGCTGCAATTGTAATGGAAAAATAAGTGAGTTTATATTTTTAATTCTTCCAGCATTTTTTGGTGTCATTTATGTATCGTATCCCAAATTCTTAGAGTTTTAAATTTTTTTTTAGTAATCTACTGGTTTTCAATTTCTGACTATTCATTGCAGATAGAAGCTTGGGAAGCACAACTCCGTGAGGCTAATATTCTTCATAAAGAATCTGTCACCAAACAAGAAGAAACTGAAAGTGAATTAAAAGCTGCTGTTGAGAAGGTAAGTCACTAAATTATGTTCTTATTCATGTTTCAGCTATTGCTTATGAATTGTTATATGCATTTTTTTGTCTTAATGTTTGTAGATATGGGTACTGCGAGATATTATATCTGAGCTTGAATGTCAGGCTGACTTACGATCAAAAAGGGAAGCAGATCTGGAACAGCAAGTTACAAATTTGAAGGATTTACTTGAAAAGCAAGGCCAAACTCATCATCAACTTGCAGAGGAGGTAAAATTTGATCAAATTGAAAGTTTGCAGTAAGAATTTGAAATATGTAATTGAAAATTTTGGTTAAGAAAAGTTGTCATATTTTCTCAAACTATTTTGGACATGTAATCAATTTTGCAGTAATTAACATTTAAAGAGTCAAAACAGTTTTAGAGACAAAAATATAAGTGTAGTACTATGTTTTTGTTGATAGTATGTACTATTGAATAACAGTGGTGATGTTTTTCTTTAGCATGCTAAAAATAAATTTTATCAGTATTTTTAAGTTGATTACTAATCAATAAGAATCAAACATTTTGTATTTCTTTCCAGTTGGAAGCAATGAGACTAGACTCTGGAAATGTTGAACTCACTGAGCATATTAATCACCTGGAGGAACAGTTACAAAAACATAGATTACATGTAGAACAGTTTCAGGCAAACTCTAATGCTCTTCTTCAAATGAGGGCACAGGTACTTGTATATGAAGTATCTTTTTTTCTCACCAAAGCTTTATCTATAATAATTAAATACTTTTCCAGTTGCATGAATTGGAATCGGCACTAGACAAAAAAACCAAAGACTTGGAATCACTCTATATAACATTATCAAATGCTAGCTGCAGTTCACCATCTGAAGATGTATCAGTGAGGTAAAGTAATTAAATCATTAATACAACTGCTGAAAAAATAATTTGTTTCATCCATTAATTTCAGTTGTTGTTTATTGTTAGCACATATTAGGCTTCCAATATATTGCAACAGGGTCTTGATTGGATGCCAAAATTCTTGAAATTGATTGTCAAATAGCTTCTAATAAATTAATAATTATCCTCTAAAACTGGGCTTGCCACAATAACTTATGATTCCATATAGCATTGGAAAATTCTTCATATATATATGGATTATACTGATATACTGCTTTGTAGCCTAAGATTGCTTGCACTTGTGGCATAAACTTTTTGAAATTTATTTAAATTATTTACTTCTGCCTAAATATTTAAGGTCATGACATAAGGGTTGCTTCAAAGTCTCTTCCTAAAGTAGTAAAAAACATTCTTTGGAGTTGATATAATTGCTATTTATGAGTAGTATTATTTAATTTCTAGCACAAGTAGTCATTTCTTCTATATACATTTCCACTGGTTATTAATTTTAGAGAAGATGTGGATTTATTGAGATGTGATACCCCTGATGACAAACACATTTATGAACCAGCTGTACTACCTCTGGAGGAGTTAAATAGGATACAGGAAAAATTGCAGAGACATTCTAGAGCTGAAGAAGTTGCACTTAAAAGGATTCGTGACTTAGAAATGCAATTGCGAACTGCAAAACGCAATGAGGAGGTAAAATTTCAATGCTAAGAATTTCTTTATTATATTATATATTTTGACGGAAGTTAAGGATTTCTGCTACTTGGGAAATGTAATAACTAGGGATGGTTGAAGTATAGTAGACGTAAAGAGTAGGATAGCACAGACAAGGAAGGCTTTCGTGAAAAAGAGGAATTTACTTACGGTAATTTAAGAGTGAATATTAGGAAAAGGTTGCTAAAAATGTTCGAATGTAGTGTGGCATTATATGAGTGTGAAAGTAAAAGAATAGAAGCCTTTGAAATTGGGTCCTATAGGAGAATGCTGAAAATCAGATGGGTGGATAGAATTACTAACACGGAAGTTATAAACAGAATAGGGGAAGAGCGAACAATATGGAGGATGTTGATCAAGCGAAAGGATAGATTAATAGGCTTGAGGATCTTGTAAAATTAGCACTAGAGGGAAATGTGTGGGGTAAGAACAAAAGAGGGAGGCCAAGGATGGAATACACAAGCCGATTATGGAGGATGTGTGATGTGCTATGTGTAAATGAAAAGGCTTGTGCAAGATAGGTTAGCATGGAGGGTTGAGTCAGACCTGTCTTAAGACTGAATACAACAACGATAACATAATTAAGCACATGGATACAATCCTGAATCGTGTTAAATATACCAAATACAGTACCTGGTAAGAAGTTTTGTTATTTATATATTTGTGACTACTAATATGTTAAATGTGATCATTTTGGATTTTTAACAATACTTATGCATAATATTATAATCACTTTGAAAATCCACTTTTGCCAAAAAAAAATATTTGTACAATTACCAATTGTTTTCAATATGCTAGCTGAAGGGAAATACATATGAACGATAGAAAAGACATTTCTCTACTTTTTTTATCCAGTCCATAGTCTACTTGTTCCCAGAAATAACATATTTCTAAAAATGTCATATATTACAAAAAAATACAATTCTTAATTGAAATTATCATTTCAACTTTCATTTTTTATGCCTTAAAACAGTTTTTCCTTTTTGATATAAATTAGACCCTTACATTAACAGTGAATCACAGGTATCCAGAATGTGAAAAAAACTTCAATACACTTTAAACCATAGCTTTGTTTGCACCAAAATTGTGTTCCCTGCAAATTTTTGTCCTGGTGAATAATAGGCTTATTTAGCTAAATAAATTATAATAAAATATGTCATGAAATGATTTTTCTTAAATTATTTTGTGTCAAACTTTTATTGAATTAAATGTTTATTTTGAAATACAGGAGATTGCTGCAGAGCGTGATATTCTGCATGAGAAAGTTGAGCAGCAACTTGTAAAAATTTCTACTTTAGAGTCTCAAAAAGACGAACACCGTCGCACAGTCAAGAGCCTTCAAAGGCAAGCTAGTATTGAACTCCAGTGTAAAATACACGATTTGGAGCAGGAGTTGAAGCGTCTAAGGGAAGTCATAGAACTGAAAGATGGTGAGGTAAGTAAATCTTTGGTTTATATTTTGAATTGCAATAAAATATATATAGTTCCTTAATTATATTTTTTGCAACAACTTTAACTTTTCTGACATGAAATTATGCTCATATGAAATAAAATAGTATACAGGAGAATGGAACGTTAAATAAAATGCGAGTTAGGAGAAGATCAATTTGGTTTTAGGAAGAATGTAGGGACAAGAGAAGCAATATTGACTTTGCGACTTATTTTAAAAGACAGGATCAAAAAAAACCAGTCTACATTCATGACATTTGTAGATTTAGAAAAAAGCGTTTGATAATGTGAACTGGAACACACTATTAAGGTTTTTGAAGAGCACTGGAATAATATATTGAGAAAGGAGGCTTATACATAACCTATACAGAAGACAGGCAGCAGTAATTAGAATGGAAGATAAAGAAAGGAAAGCCGTAATCAAGAAAGGAGTAAGACAAGGATGTAGAATGCCGCCCATGCTGTTAAACTTACATGCAGAACAGGCAATGAAGAAAGTTAAAATGGAATATGAAAAAGAAATCATACTGCAAGGAGAAGAAATAAAAACACAATACTTTGCTGATGGTATTGTAGTATTAGGGGAGTCAGAAGAAGACTTGGAAACCACAATAAATGGCATGAATGGGGTCCTGGAGAAAAAATTCAATATGAGGATTAATAGAGCGAAAACCAAGGTAATGAAGTGTAGTTTGTGAAACAGTGGAATAACAAAGGGTGTTAGATTGGGAAGGGATATTTTGAAGGAAGTTACATATTCTGACTTGGGAAGCATAATAACTAGAGTAGGATAGCACAGACAAGGAAGGCTTTCATTTAAAAGAGAAATTTACTTCCACAGGTAATATAAGTGTGAATATTAGGAAGTCATTGATAAAAATGTTCGTATGGAGCGTGGCGTTATATGGGCGCGAAATGTGGACAATAGGAGCTGCGGAAAGGTAAAGAATTGAAACCTTTGAAATGCTGAAAATAAGATGGGTGGTTAGAATCACAAATGAGGAAGTTCTAAACAGAATAGGGGAAGAGTGAACAATATGGAGGACGTTGACTAAGAGAAGGGATAGATTATTAGGCCACATTTTAAGAAATGAGGGTCTTATAAAATTAGCATTAGAGGGAAGTGTGTGGTGTAAGAACAGAAGAGGGAGGAAAGGATGGAATATGCTAAGCAGATTAGGGAAGATGTGGTATGTGCTAGTTATGTGGACCTGAAAAGGCTTGCACAAGATAGGTCAGCATGGAGGGTTGCGTCAGACCAGCCTTAGGATTGAATACCACAACACATGAAAGAACATATCTAATGGTTCTCTTATATGGGATTGGTCTGAAAATAATTTAAAATTTTACATTGTACTATATTTGATAGTTATACCATTAAATCATTCAATTTTATCCCTAAATGTTTAGAACAGGATTTCATGAAATTAATCAATTTTTTTTCTTGTGCACCTTATATTTGTCAAAAATTTTAAACAAGATTTGTAATGATTGGATATTTGTGAAATAACAAACTGTCAAATTATTATAGTATTTTAGCTTTGTTTAGAATTTTATGAAGATATTTCAACTTTATTATTTCCATAGGTTTCTTTTGAATCATTTTCATGTAGTTCTTAATTTATTTTATACTAATGTTCTTCAAGGGATGATTTCTGGCCAAACTATGGATCGAACCAGTCTTTCTATGTAAAATATATTGATAAAGAAATGCATGTTAAGTAACTGAGGTTGTTGAAGTATGAATTTTTCTTATTATTTCAGATAAGTGATTTAAAGAATGTTCTACAGAATATGAAAAAAGCAATAACAACACAGGAAGCAGAGTGGTTAGATAAGTTTTCTTATGAACATAAATTGGCCCAACAACTTCAAAATGAATTACAGCTATTGATAACAGAAAAAGAAGAATTAAAGGTAATTTATAGGCCATGAGATATATCTTGATGTGTGATATGCAGTAGTAATATTTCATCAGGGAGGAACTTCCCTTGAAGGTGGCTTTTTTAATGCAGCTATCATTTTCAAAAGCATTCATTATATACTTACAAGTGGGATTTACAGTCTCTGCAAATGTCTATTTACAACATACTTGTCCCTTAACTTTTACAGTTGAATTTTTTGATGTACAAATTTCCTGAACTGAAAGTATTATGTTATTCTGAGACAGTGTTTTCTGAATAATTTTAATATAGCGAAGTTGCCATGCCAGAGGTCAGTGTTAAAGTGAGTTCCAGTCTGCCTCCACTACAAACATGAGGGAGTAGTCTACTGTACATGGTACAGTATTTTGTGTGGTTAGCTTTTTCTGACCATCTGTACACAGAGGAGGGGATGGACAAAGTGGGAGACATTGCTATGGATGTTCAGAAAAAAATGAAACATGGTGTGAATGTTGGAGTGATGAGAAAAATGATTAATGTGTTTTCATGAATTTTTTCTTCATTTTTACCTTCATATGTCACTCACACCAGATTGTGAAATCAACAATTAAATTAATTTGTTTAGTAGATAGACATGAAATACATGTACCGAAGTATTATTTATTTAGATAGTTTTTGCATTTTATGTAAATGTAATTATATTTCTTGTACTTAAAACTTTTGTTTTTAAATGCCTACATTGTTTTTTTAAATATATTTCAGGCTACTTTAGCTGATGTAGCAGATAACCAGTGTGTCCCAATACCAGTATTAATTAATTCTATATTACAAGAAAAGAATGCTGAAATTGACCAACTGAACAAGCAGTTAGTGCGTTTACAAAGGGAACCAAAAGAAGATTACAGTAAAGTGTCTTCATGTTCTTCTGAATTGAATTTATCCAAGGTTAGATTGCTCATTCAGTTTTCTCTCTTAAATACTTGTACTAATAAATTTATGTTTAAATTGTTTTGTATATATTTGCTTCAATACCCCTATTAAAATTGTATTTTATTTTCAGATGATGGACAACACCAAATGTTTTGAAATGGATGAAATGCGAGCATGCCAGGAGCCATCTATTGTCCACCATTCTATATTGGTAAGTTGATTGTCAATGCGTGTAGGAAATTAATTATCTTTAAATCTCTATAATAACTTTAATTACTTTGCATTGCAGGTGAAACCAGTGCACAGTGAAACCCAGACAGAAGAATCATTATGGAACTTCTCAAACATCTCTGCTATTAACTTAAATACAAAAATTAATACTGAATTACATCCAATAAATGTGATTAATTCTGTTGAAGCATTGCCTAATCCTTCACCTGTAGAAATACCACAAATTCACGACCTTTTTAACAATTCTAGCTCAGGGAATATAGACACGGTTATAGGTTCTCAATCAGAAGACTTCCCTTTTAATCAAACTATGGAGCATGGAGAAAAAGGGCTAATTGTAAGTATATCATAAAAATGCCGAGAAGGTTGGTTCTCTGGACATTTACATAAATTGATTATATACGATATGATCATATTACCTAGGTATAATGAGAAATGAAATTGTTTTGGTACAAACTTAATTTTTCTTTTGTAGAAACAACTTCAAAATGATTTTGAAAACTTAAAGCAGGAATTGTCTGAAAAGAATATTTATATAAATGACTGTGAATCACAGTTGTCATCTCTTAAGGATGAAGTCAAAATATTGCAAAATGAGTTGAAGTCTTCAATTGAAACTGTAACAAATGAAAAAACGAAGTTGGTTGAAGAAATACAGGGATTGAAAGAAAATGAATTCAGGCTAAAATGTGAAACAGCTAATATAAAACTAACTCTTGATGAGAAACAATCAGAACTACATTATATAAAGGGAATAATACTGTCAAAAGATGAAATAATACAACAATTAGAGGAAGACAACAAAACTACCTTTGCAGTAATACAAACAATGAAATCTAAGATGACTGATACTTCTGATATGTCTAAATTGACAATTGAACTTCAAGAAGAGAAGCTTTATTCAAAGACTTTATCTTGTGATTTAAATCAATTAAAGGAAGAACACAAAAGAGTAGTGACTGAATATAATTTACTTAAGAGTGAATTGGAAAAACAAGATGGTAAGTAATTATTTCATTAAACAGTGTTTGTTTATCTTACTTGGAAAAAAAAAATTCTGATTGTGATTCCAGCTACATCACTAGATGATTTAACAGGTAAAGTTGAGAAAGAGTTAAACTTGTCAGCTGAGCTTGATTCGAGCTTGCTTGAAAAACTGGAACCTCTAGGAGGAACTTGCAGGTGCTCTGACCCAACATTTATTAATATTCTTACAAAAATTTTGCAGTTCGGATTGCAGGTTAGTTACAACTATCGTAAAGTTTCTCTGAATAATCTATCATAAAGTATGTTTATATTTTGAAGTATCAGATTGTAGATATCTTGACAGAACCTTGCATCAACTCAGGATCTCCCCTTTGTGTGGGTTGCTCTTTTGCAGTGGAACTATAGTAATTGATAATACATTCATGTACTTTTTCTGTTGTAGGCTCTATCTCTTGAAGAGTTGAGTTACTTACATCAACTTGCTGCACTATGTGGTGCTTCTAATTTAAATGACCAGTCTGCGATCAGAATGAGCATGTCAACTCTAAATATTACATTTCCAGTAACCCAAAGGTCAAAATCATCAATTCAAAAAAATGACAAATTTGAAAGTGAAAATATGACAAAAGAACACTCGGACATGAAAATGAGAGGTGTGTCGAATAATGAATAATTCTACAATTTTTCTTTCAATTTTAATACTGTTGTATGAAAACAAAAAATTAGCAACAGCACTAAGTAATATATGAACAATTATTGTTCCTAATTGTAATAATAGTAATGAATTGTTCAAAATGTTTTAATAAATCCAAATAAATGAGTAAAAAGCCATAGGAAATTACTACTATTAATCTTAAAATTTTGGTTATATTATTGAGTACATTAGATAAGGCAGTAATTTGTATACCGATTCATAAATGATTATATATTTTTTTAGTACAACAATTGGAATCGGCAGTACAATTTGAGAAGCAGTGTGTCTCAGAACTCTATTCAAACTTAGAGCAAGAAAGAAATATAAATTTAGAACGTGAGAAAAAAATAAATGATTTGCTCAGACTACAGGCTGACTTGGAAGTTGAAGTAGAGAATTTAAAAAGACAATCATCCTATCAGGAAGAACGGTTGCAGCAATTTATGTGAGCTTATGTTTCTTATATTTATCTTATTCCATCTACATAGAGTACAATATTTTTCACATTTTCTCTTAATTACTTTCTTATTTTCATTCTTTTAACTTTATTTCAGTATCATTGCTGAAAAAGAAAGAGCAAAACTAAGAGACATGGAAAATGATTTACGAAAAGAAACTAATAATGTTAAGCACCTACAAGCATTATTAGAAGCTGAACGCCAGAGAGCAAGAGAAACAAACAAAAAAGATTCAGAGTTAATCGAGGTAATTGTATGCAGAGATTTATATTCATGTGGATATTGTGCTTTGTTTACATATATAAATTTTTTAGATGATGAGAATAAAACTGGAGAATGCTTTGGACAATGAAATGAAGCTGCGGATTCAGATAGACCAAGCAAAATGCAGTCAAGAATCGCTTAGGCTGCAGCTGATGTCTGAAAGAACTCAGACTGAAGGCTTAGCTTGTCAAGAAAATACATCCAACCTTAAAGTAATAAAAATTACTGTGTAACTATAAAGTATTCTTTATTTTGTAATTTTATTTTAAGTGACTGCTCTTTTTGAATCAGGTGAAGTGTGACCAACTACATGAACGGTGCATCAGCTTGGAAATAGCATTACAACAAGAAAGAAGGAAAATGGAAGAAATTCAGATTGTTTTAACAGAAGAAAATAGCACATTGAAGCAAAAGTTGGACACTGAGAGAACAAAAGTTCATCAAATGAACACAGAAGTTTTACATTTGCAAACATTAAAGGAAGCCGTTGAAAAACAGGTAAGACTTATTGAAGCATTATATGATTTTCACTTTTCACATTCAAATTATATTCTAATTGCTAAACGGGCATTATTGTTACTGCAGTTATTCTCTAATAACATACACTGGTTTACTGTTTTGTATAAGATGATTCACTCATTGGATATAATTCTTATTTAGGACTGTATTGTTATTTTTAAAGCTGCTATTAAAAATTTGTTAACATTGTGGTATATTATTTCTTGTTGCACCAAGAAGCCATTAATGCCAGCAATCAGACCCATGATATTAAATGCCATATACATTTTATTTGATTCAAATCTTTTTCAAAACTGTATATACTTCTGAAATACATTTATTCCAATTTTGGATGACAATTATTTGTTAATTAAGTATTTGCATTGATAAAAATGATTCCAGCTTTCGTGTGCAAGGGATCAAGTGAATATGCAACACCTTGAACTTGATTCTTTAAACAGAAAAGTAAAATCTTACCTGGAAGATGAAGCTTGCCGTCGTGGTCGACAAGCTGCTATTCAAGATGAGGCTGACAGAGCTCGTCGAGCATTGGAAAAAGCTCATGTTCAGAAGGTATTACAACTCTCTTATAATGATATTTCTTAATATTAGCTGTATTAATAATTAGGGTCGATTTTAGTTTGTAGTGATCAGTATTAAGTCATTCCTGAGTTTTTTTACATCAAGTTTGTAATTTATATAATGTAATGGTTCTGAAATAGCATTCAAATAATGAAATAGTTTGTACACTATTGTTCTGATATAATATTTTTAATAGAAAACTTTAATTTTTGAACCAGTTGGAATTAGAACGTCGCGTGGAAAGCTTGGAAAGACGCGTTGCAGGGAGTGGAAATGATAATGATGAACTTGCCCGATTACAACATGAGCATTCAGAACTATTGCACAAATTGTCCTTGGGGCGAGCTCGTGAAGCTGAACTTGAGAAGAGACTTAAAAATGAAGGAGGTGTTCCAGAACCTGTTCTGCATAAGTTGAAAGTGAGTTTTTGATGAAAACAGTGTTAAACCATAAGCATAATGTCGTTTTCATCAGATGGAAACAAAATGAGATATAGTTTGTGTTTACTCATATGTCAGTGTTTCTAATACCAAATGTTACAGAACTTTAGGGGAGTTATTAAAATTATAAATATTTTATAATTTTCCAATACAATAGTATCCTTTTTATGTTATTTTCATTTACAGAATGTGAATTATGCTTTAGAGCAACACATAAAAGATAATTCAGAACTTGTAAGAAGACTTTCACAGCTTTTAGAAGAACGGCAGCAAATGCAAATGCAAATAAAAGATCTGGAAGCACAAATTGGGAAATTGCATTTACATTGTCAGGTTTGTGATTAGTGCAGTTACATTTATAATTTAATTAATTTTTTAGTACTTTGTGATAATTAAGCTGAACTCTATTTTATTATAACTATTAGTTATTGTAAAGAATAAATTGATTCTTCATTAAAAGCTCATGTTTCATTTCTTCACTTGATTGCAATCAAAAAATTAAAACACCTTGCATAACGCACTTCTATATTTGAAACAACAGAGGTCTAAAAAGAAAGTAACACTCACCATCTTCACAGAAAGCAGTGATATACATTGATGTGCATTCACTGTTGTGAAGAAATTCCATTAGATACTTTTCTTCATATACCTCTCCATTCAGGATAGCTCTGAATTGTTAACACATTCAAATGGGTAAAAGGAACTGTTCAATTTAGAAACAGTGAGATAACTAACCAGCTGTGATTCTCGTGAACAATGTCATTTGACTTCCTTTGCACAATAAGCACAGACACAGTTGCAAAGCTTTTAGAGAATTGAAAGAGGAGCAGAAGCTGAGTGGGTCATGGAAGCAGTAGCAGATGCTGAACACTTGTTTTGTTTGTATATGAAAGTTTCCTTTGAGGAACTGCAATGGTCAGCTTGGCCAACTTCAGAAGGAAAATCCTAGAAGTCACCAGTTAATTTTGAGCTACAAGATAACCCAGTTATTAACTGGAAACACTTTCTACAGTCTTAGAGGTGAAGATGGAAAATGAAATTAAAATGTAGATTGTGCATGACTACCTTTGCAGTAGGTTGTTCAATGTACAAGTTGCAAAGATTAGCCTCCAAAGTTGTACCTGTTGTAAATGTGATCAATATTTCACACCAAGCTGTAAAGTAGCAACCACACTCAAATTAAGATGTAAAAAGCTGTGCACACCTCAGAATTGTGAATAATTAAGAAAAAACTTCCAATATCTGTCAATTTTAAGTGTGAATTATGATTGTATAATGTTAATGTGGCTGATGTAAAAAAATCTACTTCAGCAGTCATGTGATAGTTTGGTTTTATTAAGTTATTTGGAACTGTAGACATGCTAACAAGTTATTAATTAGTGATTGTTAAGAAATCATTCTGATTCAGTGGACCAGCTTCAATAAGATACAATCTTAATTTATTGAAATGAAGGCTATCCCTGTCACCAATTATTTATCATAATTATTCTCAAAAGTAGTCTTTACACCACACAAGGTAAACTAAATATCATATTTGTCAAATTTTATATTTGTATTCCAAATATGGTTGTAATACATTTTCATAAATATTCCATGCTTAAGAAATGTTAATTCTAAAATAACTAAATAATTGAATGTATTTTGTATTTAGAAAAGTGAAACAGAATTAAGAAATTTGTCTGTGAAGCTGTCTTCTGAAAGGAATGCTTGGGGTCAGGAACGTGCTGCTCTGCAATTGGCTTTAGCACAAATTAGAGCTGAAACTGACGGTCCGCCAAGGTCAGGAAGTACTGATGGAGATGCTGATCAACGGGTAAGTCACCTTTGGAAAGAATTATAAACATGTTTGTTGATGACTTGTTTATATTACTACAAATTATTTCTTGTTATGGGCCCCCTATATTAACACACTTCATTATAACTTTGAAGTATAATGTATAATGCTTTTAATTATGTGTAAATTTATAAGTCTATTATGGCTCACGAAGGCACCTGGAACTAATAAGCCTTTAGCTTAACAAGTAGAGAGGTGAAAAGTAAGACTTTGTACACACGTGCTACTCCTATATATCTTAACATTTACTGCAGGTTGCATTTTCTCTACTTGGAACAGTCCTCATAGTCCAACCCAATTGAATATTGCCATTTCTTATTATAAGTGTAGATAGTTCAATCTCCATTAATAAGACAAATGGTTATCAATTCCAAATATGTACAGCTGTAATAAGAATGGCTGTATTCGCTAGTTGTGGGTTGTCATGGTAGCTCATTTGTAAAGTATTTGTGTACACAACAAATGGATCCAGGTTTCTGGCTCTGCCAAATATTATCAGCAATTCCTTCTTTTTCTTTTACTCTATGCCTTGAACGTATTTGTTCCTCTTACTAGCCTGAGGAAATGCTTCTTCAGAGTACATTGCCAGCTTTCCCTCATATTTCTAACTTCCTCACTAACAAGTTACCCAACATGACTTTAGCACTTAATAAATCTGTATAATTGTATATGAATAAATTGAATATATATATATATATAATGTGTGTGTCAGCATTTGTTTTTTCTATTATTTTCATCTTTTACAGGTTAAGCATCTTTTTGGCAGCTATTTGAGAGCTGAGAGCTACAGGAAGTCTTTAATTTGGCAGAAAAGATATTTACTTATTGTTCTTGGTAATTATGAAGCTACTGAATCTGCAACAATCAGAAATCTAGCTTGTCTGGCTGGAACTTCTAACAACAAATACCAAACAAACAGAAGAGTTCGTGCCAGGAACAGATTTAAGTACATAACTTATTTTTATAGTTATATATATATTTAAGCTTGGACTATCCAAAATGGAATCTATGCTCATTTAGCTGTTGCCAAATTTAATGTACTGATCTGCATGTTGTTATTCTTGATGTTTATATTTGTTGACTTATCTTACAGAGTAGCAGCAATAGTTATGATTGTCATATGCAGAATGCAATATTTGGTGAGACGTTGGAGGTATGGCAGACTGATTGGGGGAAACACAGTTTTAGGTCGAGCATATAGTGAAAGCATTATTAGTTCAGCCTCATATCATGGTAAGAATTTTGTGAATTTGTACTGTAAGATGTTTTTTCTTTACACAATAATGTTGAAACACAATGATCCCAAGAATATTTACTTCAGCTGTTTTAATGTCCTTCAATAATAGTGGTATTTTTATGAGTAGTTATTCACTATACTGTCTCCATTGCCTATGAGATTCATAAACCAATACATAATAAATAATTACAAGAATAGAAGACAATAATGAGAATGGATTTCCTGAACTGTATATAATAAAAATAATGATCTGTGTATGTAGAAAGTTTAATTCAAGCTTAATATTAGAATAAATTTTGCTTGAAAAATACTGTTGTGCTGTAAATTTTCTAAATTTCATTTGCAGATATTCTTCCTTTCCATATCCAACAATCCTTTTCCTTTATGATGGTCGTTTCCTGATGCAAACTGCCAAATATGAATTGTTTTGTAAAAAGATGAAAATGTGCCATGCCACATTCAAAGAACAAACCATATTGGAAGTTCGTAAGATTTACAAATCTGTTCAACAGATATTAAATTTAATTATTTTCTCTCTTTCATAAACATGCAATGTTTTATTTCAGGTCCCAGGCGATGGGGTTCAACATATTCTTCTCATGGTTTGGGCGTAACTCGCAACCAAGTATTGCAGTCTCCCCCTAGCAGGGATGTTCCTACATCAAATCATTGGACCGGAGATCCAATCCAGCAACAGAATAGGTATTGTTTTTACAGTATATTTCAAACAAAACAACTCTTTAAAGGTGAATGGTTTC
The DNA here is from genome assembly GCA_034510155.1 of Eucriotettix oculatus. Classification (NCBI taxonomy): domain Eukaryota; kingdom Metazoa; phylum Arthropoda; class Insecta; order Orthoptera; family Tetrigidae; genus Eucriotettix; species Eucriotettix oculatus. The sequence goes on from CM067379.1 coordinate 27,016,224, forward strand.
TATAAAACTTGATTTCTTTCAGATTTTAATACTTTTAAATGTGTCTATATGTTAGGTTCAGTAATGTATTCCATCTACTTTATTTGTTAAAGAATGTTTTATTATTCTACTTTGTTTTAATTATTACATCTTTTTTTAGACTAAAATTAAGTTTTTTTTCTGTATTTCTAACATCCTTAACCATATTTTATGGAAAGGATGTAATTTCAACATTCTTTGATTAAATAAGCAAAACACACATTTTGACATAATATAGAGTTGATAAAAGTTTAATTTTTATTACAGAATGCCACATGTATTTGTTGGTCCAGCACAACGTTCTAGTCATTTGTCTGAGTATGTCGATCGATTTGATCACATCCAGCAGCGGTTGGGAATATTCAGTCCACATTCACCACACTGAATTATTTACCAGTGCAAAACTACATATTTTACTAGTCTCTGTGAAAACAACAGATGGCTAATGTGATATATTAGCTTATAATATTTATTATTGGCAATAAGGTTTTGTAAATTTAAAATATGTTAGTCTTATTCCAAAGCAAAATTAACTACTTTACTTAAAACTTAATGCTTATAATTTCAATTTTTATGCCTATATTTATATTTGTGACTGATACTGAGCATGTTGCTAATATACTGTTACTTTTACCAAGTGCCTCTTACTATAAGAAAATTTTCATGTATATGATGTAATATCTGATGTCAGGTCACATTAAACTGCATTGTGTTAATGTTTTGATTGAATTAATAATTTCATTGTACATATTAAATTTTTGTTAATTAACTGATTAAACTAATTTTTATTAAACTGCTTTATAGAATTAATTTTATTTGCCAAGCAAAGTGAATTATTGATTTTAAAATATGCTTGCATTTTAGACTGCTTCCCATTTGTATTGCCATATTTATTGAGAAACCTGCTACTTAAGAGAAACTTAAAATTACAATTTACATGATGTTACAGGAAAGAACCAATTTGTAATATGCAAATATGTTGAAGTGCTTTATTGTAAATATTATTTTTATATTGTATATATGTCAATATTTTGTATTAAAACAACTTTTCATTTAAAATTAATGAGCAGCTGATGTTTTAATTTTATTCTGTTCTCTAAATGTATTCAAAATATTACATGGGAGATAAAAATTGATAAACTTATTAATCACTATTATTAAAGATAAACATTGATTAAGTTTGTGTAATTTTAATAAAAGGTGTATGTTGTATCAAATGAGTTGTGAACTACGTCATTTCCCATTTGTTTGTTCAACATACTTAAAACATTTTATGGTACCTCTAAAACTTTATTTTTATCAAAGATGTTTTGTGAAGTGTTTAGTGCCATAATTTAGATTTAATATTCAAATTAGATCATTTGAAGCTGAAGTAAATGACAAGGGTAGTACCAATTAGGACTGATAGATATAAGAATGTTTGCTTTACATAATTATTTAATGATACCAAAGTTTTTAATAATTTCTTTGAGTGAGTAACAAGTAATTGTTAACTTTTTCTTTAGAATAAAATGTTAATTAATTTTGAATTCCTGCATCTACTTTGTAATAGAAATTAAAATAAAATGTTTTTACAATTCTAATCATGTTTTTATTTATTTAGCATTGTCTTTAACATAGGCACATTTATCTTTGACAAAGTCATATCGTGGACCAAAAGGTATTCTTGATCGCATTAATGGCAGATCTTTTTCCTGTGATATAAGTGCATTCTTTTTCTTGTATTCCTGAAACAAATATTTAGAGTAATATTTCAGTGCCTGGAGAAATTATCTTGTTCAACTTTCATTAACAACATAATTTTAAAAATCAAAGTAGTACTTACATGCACAACTTTGTGCAATGGGAGCAGCATTCTTCCTTTCTTCTTTGATTCTTCTATTACTTCCTCTGCGTATTTCAGGAACTTACTATCTTGAATTTGCCATTCAAGTTTCCCATTTTTAAAGTTTTGTAATTCTTTTTCCCTTTCTTCTTTAGTCAACTGTTCATTTTCAATCTAAAATATGTGAACACAGTATGTTATATAAAACCCAATGATTCTGTGATGATAAAAAACTTATGCAATCCTCCTTCATTTAACAATAATTTTAAATGAATTCCTAATCCCTTCTTAACTATTCATACATCAATTGGACAAACTGTTAAACTTTGTTTGTGAACAAAGTAGTAATAAGTGTTATATACTGTCTCCTGTATTTCCTTGAGATAGTTTGTTGTTTGATAAATTAAAAAAAAGATACTGCACTTGTTCAACAAAATAAAGATGCCAAAGTGAAATGTTTGCTGTGGTTTTCAGTATCTATACAACACAGATTAGTAACTGTTGCAATTTAAATGCCATTTACATAAGAATAAATCAAATTAAAAAATAGCAATACTTAAGTTTGAATAAATATTTAGAAATTAAGCAGAGTACTGTGTTTTTCATACCATTTGTCCATCATAATTATTTTTGTTTTTTATATGATCCTCCTGTTTCCTCACACGAATGCTATGCTCAAATTTCTCATTTTCTTCATTCTGTTTAAACCTCTGTATAATGTCCCATTTTTTTAGTTCATTTTGTTGTTTTCTTAATTTCTCTTCATGCTCTAGTTGTTCTTTCCTTGTACGCTGTAGTTCTTCAACCAGCTGCTTTTTGTATTCTTCTTTTCTTCTCTTAGTTTCATCCTCTCTAAAAATATTTGCTTATTAATCAGTTATTGATGGGTACAATCTTTGAATGATTTAAATAATAGATTTGTGATTAAAAATTTTTATAGTTAAATAAGAGAAAATGCAAGTTTATTAACTCCAGATAAATTTGTCTTACTTTGCTTCCTTTTCTGCAAGAGCTTTAGCCATAATTCTCTCTTCCTCGGCAGATTTGTCTGATGCCACAGCACTGACCATACTTATTATCATATCTCGTCTCTTTTGTTCTTCTAGTCTTTTCTAAATATTTAAGAGCACAATATTAGAAACTTGAAATTGAAATAATGTTGTCTAAATTTTTTAATACATAACTAAGTATCACAAAATAAATGTAATCATTTCTGTTTATGAAGTTTGTTTTGATGATGAAGAATAATCAGTGTGTTTTTAGCTTATCCATATTCTGTAAGAAAACATCAGGGAAATAATAGAATGCTAAATCCAAACCCCTTTCATCTTCAGGCATAGGTTCATTCTGAGGCTCCAAATATTTACATAACATTTTTGTAATATGTGTTTTTTGTTCAATGTGTGGATTCAACCTTAAATAATAGTAAATGCTGTTCTAAACATCTGAAGAATGTTTTGTTTCTAAAAAAAATCTATTCTAAAATTCTCATCTCAATATACCTCTTCTGCTTTCTGTTTTCTCAGCCTTGCCATATGTTGTTTAGCTACAGCATATATTTCCATAATTTCTGCTTCAACAGCGTCTTCCATTTTTTGCCGCTCTCTAACTCTTTTATCCTCCTCCACAGCCTTTGCAAATGTCTCCTGCATCTCAATTTTTTTCTTTTCTTTCTACAGATGTAAACAAAAGAAACTTGGCTGTATAGATCAAATAAAACAAATAAAAAATTCTGTCAGAAAATATAAACTGAATATGATTTTTAATAATGATACATACGTGTATTGAAGCTAATAACAAAATTTATTGAAACATTAATTAACCATAAATTTAAAAACATTTTTGAGAAAACTTAAAAATTGCTTATATTTATAAAGCATACCTAGAATCATGCTTTTAAAAATGATAGATTCACAAAGATGTGTTCCTAAAATAATTTCTACTAGTGTAGCAAAATGAAACATATTTTCCAAAACAGTGTTAATCATAAATCTTTAGCCTATTACTTAATTTACCAAATCCTCACTATGGCAGTTATGGTTATTCAGAATAAATATAATTTCTTACCCTATCTTCTTCTTCCTGTTCAGCTAATTCATTTGCTCTTTTTAAAGCCATCATTTCTTGTCTTTCAATTTCTTTCTTTCGTATTTTTTCTCGCTTCATTTCTTCAACTTCTTCCAATCTGAAGGATTAATTAATGTTTTCTTACTATTTATCTATATATTGCCTTCAACATTTACTTAAAACAAAAATTACATGGAAAAATCTGTAGACCATATTAATAAAAAGATTTACTGGACCTCATTCAGTATACATTAAGATTCTGGATGAAGTGCATGGATTGTGAAAGAAATTTTGTGCTTCTTATGAAGTTACTCATAACTGACTTCTTGACCATTATTTACTGTAAAAGACAAATGGTAGCAGAGGGGTCGTGTAGTTAGATTTCTTCAAGGAGGCTGTACCGTTTTGTGTAGATGATGGGGAAGTAATATTAATTTTTTTCTCCAAAGACCTTCCTAAATATCCTTGACAGGGTATCAACAAAATGTCCACCCCATTCCCAACAATGCTGTACTCCCAGCATATATCTGTCTTGCATTCCTAAACTAGCTGAAAAAATGTTTATAATATCCATTAAATATAATACCAAAACTATTTTACACTACAGCACTCTGCAGCCACTTCAGGAAAACAGTCTCCTACCAACAGTTTGCTGACATTTCTTCTGAGTGTGGTCTCATGTACGTGAGACATACAGGAAAATCTGCATTCGTGGATAAATGAGGAGAAACAACAAAATCTTAATTAGCAGAGTGCACTGAAGTTTTCTGTCTGCCTTGTTTTCTAATATTTTTATATTATCTGCAAAAAGCAATTTCGTTCAAATGGAAGCTATAAGAAGTGTAGCACAGAATCTGGTGCAATTTTTCAACGTAGTGTAAGTTTCCCAGAAATTTAGAGGACAGACCCCAACTATCAGAATAAACAAAACCATCACAAAAAGATTGTCGACGTCTTGGATATCCCAAACACTATAAATTAAGTGACAAGATGTAATAGACTCAATTTGGCAGGTTTAATTCTTAGCTATGACTTTTAATCCCAGAGTTTCTCCTGTTTCTCACTGTTCTTTGTTTAGAAAATTAAAACCCCAATCAAAAACCTTAAATTATAAAATGTGTGACTTAAACATGAACAAATTAGATATAGCAATAGCACTTTAACAGACAAAATTAAGTGATTAAATGAATCATGCTCATTTCTACAGTCCTTCTTACTTATGTAAGGCGATTCAGAATTGCTAGAGCTGCAAGAATGACACACTGTACAAACCTGGTGACAAACTCAGGAGCATTGAGTCAAATTTATTTTATTGCTTAATTTCGTCTGTTAATAACTACAACTTTATTATTCAAAACATTTCCAAGCTATTGTAAAATTTTAAATAAAATTATGAAATACATATTGTCATGTTAATTAAAAAATTAATAAGGAAAGGAAATATATATATATATATAATTATTTACTGTTTCATTAGTTGTTTCTTATATTTTTTTTTCTTTTCTTCATTTTTCTCTCGTAATTGTTCTTGTTCCTTCTCAAATGCTATTGTATCTTCTTTTATTTTAGCAGCATAATTTGCCTCTCTCTCTGCTTCTATATCCCTTAACTTTTGGTTAAAAATAACCTCTGCATCTCTTTCACGATAAATCTAGAATATTATGATGATTTATTTGATTTTATGAAGACAAGTCTAATAACAACAAATAGAATAGAATAATAGTCTCTAAACAGTCATTAAGTTACAATGTAAATAATGTAATTATATGTTTGCCTTGGGTTCACATCAAATAAAATGATAATAAAAATAAATTAATAAATAATAATAAATAAATAAACAATAATTTCAATCCTCATTATTTTTCATTTCAAAATTCTAAATTCATATAAACTTTCTGAATTTCTGCCGAAGTTTTATTCAAATAGTGTTACATTTTCTCTTACCTCAACAAATGGCATTAAACTCAGCTAATAATTAAATACAGGTGCAAATAAGAATTTCTAAATATGTGCAGGTCAGCATATTAAGTTTGGGCAAATTATTTGACAAATTATTCCAACATTGTTATAATAGAGTTATAGATTTTTAAGTTCTGCCTATACATTTCATTCTACTGAAATTTGCCTTTCTTCTTCTTGGTTATTTTTCTGAACTTAAATTTTTTTTTTAAATGTATGAATTATCCTATGAATTTTGTTTTCATTTTACAGACAAGTTACTTTTATGATTTATATTGATGTTAAAATATTAATAGGAAACTTTAATTGGTACTCCCCAATGAAGAAATTGAATATATTTATGAGATAAATTCTTATTCCCCTACTTGTCCCATATTGAAGCACATTTGTGTACTCTTGATTAAATAAAAACAACCTATATTTCCTGTCCAATCATTCAGCTTTTGTAGTTAATACAGAATTGTGATAAAATATAAATTTGTCTTTTATATAATTTAATAGAGTACTTTCACTAAAAATATGTAATACTGTATGTGAGACAGACCTCTGTCAACTTTAGTGCCATGTTGATAGACTTTGCAGCGTCACTTTGTGAATACATCTTTCTCTCACAATTTTCCAAGTACTGCCTTCGTTCTTCTTCTTTTTCTAATCTTACTTTTTCAAAAAACAGATTTCTCTCTTTTTCAATTTCTTTCTCTCTTCTTTCCCTCTCTTTAATTTTCACATCTCTAATATTCTGTAACAAAATTTATAATAAAAGAAATGAGACAAAGTGATTTTTTATTTCCTCCTTCATGCCTTTATTATAATTAGTTTTATAAGAATCCATTTAAAAATTACTGGCCTAAATAATCATAACTTTCTTCTGATTGATGCAAAAAATATGTGCAATATAATTTTTTTTTGGTTAGTGTAGAAAAGGGGGTAAACAGGTTATATGAGAGTGATCCAGAAAATGGTAGTTCCCCTTTAATATCATAGGAAGGTAATTGAAAAGGGGGGACGTGTAAGGAGATTAAGGCAGCAAATTGTTTACTAAATTAATTGTAGGATTATAAGAATTCATTTTTTTTAATTGACAATCAGAATTTTCTATCATTCAGTGTGCTGGTTAGAAATCAGTGGTGCAGCGGGAAATCAAGTTCCAGTCTTCAAACATTCCCATGATTTATCCGAAAATTAAATGTCCTTAGACTGGTCTGACGCAACTCTCCATGCTAATATATTCTGTACAAGCCTGTTCATTTCTACATAACTACCAAAACCCACATACTTTTCCTCTCAGTGTAGTCCATCCTTGACTGCCCTTTTCTGTTCCTACCCCACACACTTCCCTCTAATGCTAATTTTACCAAGACCCTCATGTATACAAATGTGGCTTATTAATATATTCCTTCTCTTGGTCAATGTCCCCCATATTGTTCTCTCTTCTCTTATTCTGCTTAGAACTTCCTGGTTAGTTATTCTATTCACCCATCTGATTCATCAATGACACCACTTTTCAAAAGTTTCTATTATTTGCCTTTATGTAATTCCTGCTGTCCACGTTTCACGCCCATGTAATGTCACACTCCATACCAATATTTTTAGTAATGATTTCCTAATATTGATACTTATATTATCCGTAAGTAAATTCCTCTATCTTGCCTGCACTATCCTACTCTAGTTGTTATGATGCCCAAGTAACTTCATTCAAAATATCCCTTTTCTATCTAACACCCTTTGCTATTCCACTATTTCCCATATTACATTTCATTACCTTGGTTTTCCCTCTATTAATCCTCATGTTGTACCTTTTCAGAAATTTAAATAAATTTTAAAATTTCCGAATATGAGTAAGACCGGTATTTATTTTAAATTACATTTTTATTTAAATTGTCGGGAACTGGTGCAAAACAATATGGAGTTGGTTTTGAGATGTTCGAAACGTCTAATTTATGTTAGAAATTCTTCCAAATTTTGTGTAAAAGCCTGTTATACGGGTCGTTAATTCTTCATTTGTACTGTGGACAACAATGAAGATATTATTGACGCCATTAGCGCACAAGAGTTTGTAATGATTGCTTGAGGCAAACAAACAAAGTCTATGTATGGTCTTACCTCTAACGTACTGGGCCACGTGACAGTCATACTCTTAGATTTGGCCTTCATTTGGTCCTTCTTGGCTCGTTCCTTTTCAGCCAGGTCGCAGTCTCTCCGAAGCCATAATTTGTGAGCCTTAATCCTCTCCAGTTCATTTTTAGAGAGGAAAAGGACGTTGTGCCTGACAGGTTCTTTGTCTAATGATGCTGGAGGCAGGTACAAATCAAAGGAATGCATTTTCAGTTAAATTAATGTGTCTTTGCAGAACTAAGAATCAAGTGACCCGACGGACTACTGAGTTTCACGGACTGTTTGGTTACTATGGGAAACGGATACAAAGCCATCGAATCATCGGTGAATTACCGAACAGGCCCACTAATCGATTCTACCGCTTTTATCCTCAAGATTGTCCTGTACCATCACAAGTAATCACCGTGTTCATAAATCAAGTGGACGGTGACGCGAAGTGGAACCTGAGCTCATGTCCCTGGGCTAATTAAATGTAGCCCGCTATGAAGATTCGAGAGTCGAAGTCCGGAAGTTCACTTATATAGGGTTTTTCAATAAGGGCGGGTTGAGGTTGAAATGGAATAAAACAAGCTGTATTAGAGGTACTAACAATATTCTTTTCTTATTTGAAAGGGCATACTCGGGCCTTTCAAATAAAAAATAATTTAGTTAATACTTCACACACAGCTTGTTTTATTCCATTTCCAACATCGACCCGCCCTTATTGAAAAACCGTATATATTAGCCCGCTAGAGTAATCCCTTATTAATTAATCAGCGAGAGTCACACTTTTGAAAATTTACCTTTTCACGCCCCCTACATTATGAGACAATTTTATCATGACCACCGCTATGACTCATCGTCTTAATCGAGTCAAGAAATCTTCTGGTACCTTAAATAAGCACAGTAACTTGAAAAGGTCTGAAGAAATGTACAGTACTGAGATGGGCCACTGTCAGTCCCATTAACCGCGAAAAATATTTATTCACATGCAAATATCTGCCCTTAATGTACATTTTAAATTTCCGTATCCTCTAACCCTGGCCCCAGGGTAGTAGGGTTCACCCCATACAGTCCTTGCTTGCTTCCGGGTCGTAAGGAACATGCATGCAAATTTGGTCCAAATTGCTCTACGCATTTACTTTAGTTTGCGGCACACACAGACACAAAATTTCCCTGAAACAGTCAATTATATTTATTGTTGTTGTAGTATTGAGTCCTTAGACTGCTCTTACTAAGCCACTCCTTCTACTCTGTTGAAGAATTTATGAAGCTGAATGTATCATAGGGTAGATATTTATAATTATGAAAGATAATTATGTAAGAACATTATTAGAACACTAATTTTTTAGTATAGGATGTAAAAATATTTATCAATTTTATATATAAGGTACAAATTGTATGTCTTCTGTATAGAACTTAAGAAAATCTTATTATAAGTTAAAAATTAATGAATAGTTACAGTATATTCTAATATTAATAAAGCAACCTGTGTAAAACCTCTGGCTCGTTCCACATCCTTGAAGCTTGTGCTTCTCTATAGGATTTATGGAATATAATTTTATACTTATACTATCCTGCGGAAGCCTTTTCAGTTCCACATAACTAGAACATACCAAATCCTCCCTAATCAGCTTAGCATATTCCATCATTTCCCTCCCTCTTCTGTTCTTACCCCTCACACTTCCCTCTAATGCTAATTTTACAAGACCCTCATGTCTTAAAATGTGGCCTAATAATCTATCCCTTCTCTTAGTCAACGTCCACCATATTGTTCGCTCTTCCCCTATTCTGTTTATAACTTCCTCGTTAGTGATTCTATCCACCCATATAATTTTCAGCAATCACCTATAGCACCACATTTCAAAGGCTTCAATTATTTTCCTTTCCGCAACTCCTACCGTCCACGTTTCGCGCCCATATAACGCCACACTCCATACGAACATTTTTAGCAATGACTTCCTAATATTCGTACTTATATTAGCCGTAAAATTGAGTGCACCCGGACCGGTTCTCTACAATTTGCTCTGCGAGTAATAAAATATTTTTCGTATTTATAAAAGTATAAAAAGTTTCACTAATAAACCTGATTACACTTAAGGGCAAACTTTCTAACGTGTAGTACGTTTGAACACGTTAACAGTTGAGAATGACGTGAGTTAGAAATCAAACCTCACGCTATATAAGCTTCATACGACAGCAGCGCCGCCAACTGTCCGTCCATGAGATATTCTACTCTCGCTGCTTTGGCGCGGCAATTCAATTGATTTACAAATATTTTTATAAATATCTTCTGAGCTCTGCATGACATCGAAATGAAACATTGACAAAAATTTAAGTTTAATTAAATCACTAAAATTTTCATTGAAATGCGTTGAGCCGTTTCGGAGCCTATTCGAGACAAACTTTCAGACACTCTTCAATTTTATTTATTGCTAAAATATTATTAAATAAATTTAGCTACAAATAATATAATCATTCGTTTCTACTGTTATATTTTACTTACGATTTCACGTTGTATCTATCATATTTGTGAGACTAATTTCTTGGGGAACGATTTCAGCATCTGTTACTCTCTCCGTGTGTAGGAAAGGCAACTGAGAAATAATAGCTTATACCTAGTCTGAAATGCTACCTTGTTAATTATTTCTTACACCATAAATATAATTTTCATGGAACAATGTCTGTTCGGTGCAACTGTATACTGAAATCGGTTACATTTCGTTAATATTAGATTTAGATTTCTTGTTGTTTCCATTAATCCTCGATTGAGGAAATAGGATACGTCATACATTAAAAATTAAAAATGAACAAAATGAAGTAAATAATTAAAGACAAATAAACTTGAAATAAATTAGTTAAAGAAAGTGTATGTAGACAAAAGTCAATATAAACACAACACGGACACACACTGGGAAACACAAACAAGCACACACTGAGGAACACGCAATGGAGTTTTAACTACTTAACTGTCCTTCCCTCTGTCGTAGCTCCAGGCAATACATGAAACAAACAAACGAGCAGAAAAAACTGAATAGAAATTTTAAAGATATGTGATGTGCTATTTTATAAGGCAGATCATTCAACACTTTCTGCAGGAACCTTGACTTAAATACTAGAAGGACGATTAAGAAAATCCTGTACCGAGTAAAACAGCAGCGCCATTTAAAAGAATAGTTTTACTCTGCTTCACGAAGCTTTTGTGGGTACTATTTTTAACCTCTGGCGGAAGGCTGTTGTATATTAGAAAATATAACTGTACAACATTTTTTTCACGTGTTGAACATTCCTTGTTCGTGTCTTTTCTCGGTTTTGTGTTTCCTTATAGTAGCCTGTGTTGAAGAATCTCTGACGCGTATCTTTGCATTTATGCAGAAAACGTTCTTTGAAATTATCTGTAAAATTAAACTCATTCTGGTAGCAATAATGTAACAATACAGATAATTCAAACGTGAATATATTTGGCACACTTTTCTAAATTTACAAGAGTAACATGAACAATTAAATAAGTTTTATATTTATCGGTGTCCTGTCCCGAGTAAGGTAAGATTTGATAAACGTTAGCTCGACTTTAGATCAGTTTACTACTTTATTTTATAGTACGTTACTTGTATATGCGGACATAAATCATTATTAATAACTTGAAATAATCTCGAGAGATTAGGTTAGATATCCTACATTAACACGAGACAGTATTTCAGAACGTTAAGTATACATGGGCCCTATTCTGATGACGTCATCATGTTTTCCTCGATAGAATTGGCTGTAGCGTTTCGCTCAAACAGAATGTCTTGCCTAAACGAAGTTTCAGGATTAGAGTCCATATTTCCGCTTCTGAGCCCAGCTTTCGATGTTAGGAAGTGTTTTTTTTTACAGTGTCGATCCTGCAGTGGGCAATATTCGGTATTTGTATTTATTGTGTTGACGTCATGCCTGATACAGTTCACCACACCCCTCATTGTTGGAAACACGTTCAGAAGTGAAGAAATTTTATTGTCTACTTCTGCTATGTCGAAGGTCTTCTTTACATTGCTACATAAGGACCTGAGCCCTTTGCCTGTACAGAGCCAGAGGCATTGGACATAGAACTATTATTTTTTTAGCATATGCTTTGGGGTTTGGTTGGCGATTGGTGTAGACGTTCTTGTTTTGGAGGAGGTGAAAGTAATCCGAACGACACGTCTGTTCGTCTTAGATTTCCGTTTTCAACTGATCTGAGATGGTTTGTAAGGAGGAAGGGCCTCGTGAGTCGCCCTGACTTTACCTTGACAACTTGCCATTGGGTCGTTGGATTCAAGCTTGTATGCATGATTTTTTTTAAATGACTGACTAATTTAGATGTACATTAAGAAACTATTTTGAGTATTCCTTGGATTTTTTAGGCAAACATCGTAATTGTGATTGAACCCTCACTTTTACATAAAAAATATACATGTGCTTCTTTAGCTACGGAATCCGTGTTTATTCATTCATAAAACTCACCTCTGCACGACATCAACACAAGCACCTTGTAGACATTGTAAATGTTATAAAATTAGCTTAAAGATTGAATATAATCTGATAATTAATTAAATAAATTAAAAAATATATAATATTACTGTGGCACATAGCATAATATATTTTTTACTTTTTTGGAAATAATTTTGCTGTCTTAAGGCAACCAAATATGTTAAGTTTTTCAAGTATTCATTGTTAAATTATATTAATTATTGACATACATAAATTATTAAGTTTTTAAAATTATGTTATTTTATGTAAATTTATGTTTCGTCACAGAGTTTGAGTCAGTGATTTTTCCTTGATATGCTCAGGAAGGGGTGAGAGAGTTGGCGCGATGATTTTCCGGTGATTGGTTTCTTTCTTTTCTATAATTGGTGCTCGACACGTTGATGAGTGTCCGGGTGATCGTCGTGTTGCAGATCCTGGTTAATAGAACTTGATCTCTTCTTGTTGTCTTCGGAATGATATGGATGTCACGAAAGTTGTTGGTTTCTGCTTGCTTCTAGTTGGGCCCAGTTTTGGTTGCAGTGTCGGGTGAATTTCAGCTACTTTGCAGCTGTCGGTAAGGGTTTTACAGATTTTTGGGAGATTAAGCAGTAAATTTAGCTTTCTGGATGTATAAATGTGCGGTATTCAGGCGATTGTAGTTTTGTTTAGTTTTGGTGAGTTTCTGATGTTTATTTTTTAAATAATATTAAATATTCGCTTCAACAGTACACTCGACTTTCTGTTTAGGGGTACATTGGATTGTTACATATAATGAATTCTCTGGTTAATGATTATATAAACCTTCTTTATGACTAGATATATGATGCCAGTTGTGCTTTTTCCATTAACTCGGATCGCACTGTCGTTTGAACTGAAGTTTTCTTGAGAGTAATCCTGAATGGTCCGTCTTCTGATATCAGAATATTTCGCACACTCAAATATGACGTGTTGGAGAGTGATGAACCTCACAGATGGGCTTTTCAGATGAACATGATTTACAACAGTATGAACTAATCTGATTCTGGAAACTACTATTTGCTTTTTTCTTGATTCGTCTTGAGAGTGACGAAGGTTCGAAGTCGATTGAAGGTTCTGGTGGAAATAGCCGTTATCATTTCCTCTTCTTACTGTGTCCCATAGTTCCCCCACTTTCCTTCTGCATGGAGTCAGCAAAGGTGCATACTAGAAGGTTGGTTCTTCATTTCTTGAATGCCACGGTTAATTCGTTTTGGTTTCTTGTTTGGAGATGGATTTGATGGATGTGAGAGAGTTGGTAAATTATGTACGTTCTTTTGGGGATGATGAAATTAGAGTCATTGCTATTTGTATGGTGAATAATTTTGCGGTTTGTATGGAAGCTGAGGGATTGGGGGATGGTTGTCAGAGAGGTTGGCGCTGCATCTTTCAGAGTTGTTCTTCCAGCCGTCGATGTATAAATGATTAAACTCGGAGTATTTTCAGCATCGTAATAAAACTTTGTCTTTCCATTCTTCTTGACTGAAGCGCTGATTGGATAATTTGTTGAGTTGGATATCAGTATTAATCTCAAGGCGGGAGAGAACTGCAGTATATCGGAGACTCTTTCCATGCTTGCTTTTAAATTGAAGAAACTGACTTTTTTTTCTTGAGTCTTGCCTGGAATGGGTTGAATTTTGGGGATCCCGTGAGTGTGGTTTGACTGTGGGGATGATGTAATTATGCATTGTTTAGCATTAATCAAGAACTATAAATTTTATTAATTTTTTTACGGACTCTGTAGTCTCCCTTAGTCTGTGTTATAATAACCGTGCGTATACTGTATTACCTTTTTCTTTTTCCTTCAGAACGTTATTCCGCACAGTTCACTGCTCCTAATTCAAACTCCTACGGACACCTAAAGTCGGCGCCATGTCACAGACCGATGTCGAGGACCCTGAAGCTGCAGGAGGTGAGGAGACCGAACCTGAGGAAGGTGGAGCTGCGGAAGGCGAAGCTGGAGAAGGCGAAGCCGGAGAAGGTGAAGCTGGACAAGGCGAAGCTGGAGAAGGTGAAGCTGGAGAAGGTGAAGCTGGAGAAGGTGAAGCTGGAGATGAAGCGGTCGCAGAAAGTCCATCTTCACGAACCGGTCGGCTTATTGTCGAGTTACCCGACGACACTCAGTTCGTTTGGTTCGACATAAATCAAATAGTTCAGTTTTTGGGAGGCTTTTACAAAATCGTCTTCGAATACTTCACGAAAGGGAGCAGGTTGACCATGGACGACATTATGCATCAAAGACAGGTGTTTATCAACCATATTACAAACGTAACCATGGCCACTGTGCTCGGTAACGTATTTACGAGAGCGGAGAGAGGAATGTATAAGACTAGATACTTCGGGACTGTAAGCGTAGAATTTCTCGAAAGCATCGAAGCCAACTGCAGCGACCTAGAGGCAGTTATCAAAGAATTACAGGCCGGAATTATGTCTCTGAGCGAATTTATGACTACGGCGGAAGAGCCTTCTGATGATGTCATCAATTACGTTCAAACACTTCGCTACAGAGAACAACAAGCAGAGCTTATTTTGATTTTGACCAACAAATTCTTATCTAAGAAAGATAACACAGGTTTTGACGACCTCATGCTCGATAAGCAGGTGGTAGAGTCGATTTTGCGTGATCAAAATTCTTATATCGAAAAACTTAAAGAATATATTGACGATTGCAAAAACAACGTTGATTCGGAAAGCGAGATTCTATTACAGTGGTCAGATCTCAGCGCGGAGTACGAAAACGTGTCTATCAAAAGAGAGGAATGCATGGTTAACGTTCAGAACCTCATTAATAACTACCTGGATCAAGAAGAGGAAAATGCAGACCCTCTGTTGTTACTGAGCGTGAGAAGAGAATTTGAAAGTGGCTTACAGGCTCATAATGAATATATAGCGAAACTCAGACAGTTTGAGATTACATTATCCGACTATACGTCTCCCAGAGACGACAGAAATCTTTTGATCGCAGAAGGAGACGAACTCGAAACGCGAGTAGAGCAATGGGCGTTGGTGAACGGAATCGAAGTAAGCATGAATTCGAACGAAGATGTAGGCTCTTCTGTGGCACGGAACGCGGCTATACACTTGGAGGAACTGATTGGTCAGTTAAGAGCGGAGCTTGACGACGAGGCCAATCCGTTGGAAGTGCTGGTAGACGCAGAAGTTTTGGATTGGTTGAACAATCGGGAAAACAGAAACGAAAAGCTGTCCTTCATGATAGAAAAACTCAACAAGCACTTAGAACTCTTAAGACAAGGTTTGGTCGAGGGCGCTCAAGAAAAGAAAGAAGCAAAAAGGTTTCCGAGGCCAAGGGATGGAATTGTTGACATGTCCATGCTTCCCGACAGTCTAGTTGAACTGAAGGAGATGTGCATAGATCTCATGAAGAAAAACAACTGCCTCAAAAAAGGTAACACTTTCTGCATAGTGTTTCAAAGCTTTGTGTAATCGCTTTCAATATGGATACTTTTCCGCAATGATTCGGGACAGCTCAATCTCTCTCTCCCCCCCCCCCCCACACACACACAAACACAAACACGCACACAACTCCAAAGAAATAAGAATGATTCGGGACAGCTCACCTCTCTCTCTCTCTCTCTCTCTCTCTCTCTCTCTCTCTACCACACAAACACACACACAAAAACACGCACACAACTCCAAAGAAATTATAAACCACCAATTACACAAACTATCATAAAATTCTCTAACAAACAAAGCTTTCTTTAATTTTTTATACATATAGGTAAGGATGGACAAGATACAAGAGTTAAAATAATGTCCTTGGAGAAAATAATAAATCAAACAGACATGTAGTAAAATCTGTGAAAAGAAGACTAGTACAAAACTCGAAGAAGGTTATAAAATAATCCAAAACAAGGTAATTAATCTAAGGGACATAAGTAGATAATTTACTGTCCAACCTGGTGTGTTGAAAATGGTATAGTATTTGTCATGGGTCCATCAGTACAGCACAATAGGAACTCGGACTGCCATGACCATTAAAACGAATACTTTATTTCATTGCATTACGTGTTGAATTCAATTCCTGCCATAGTCTTCTCAGGCTTTACAATTCACAATGTGATTGTCATTGCTTTGGACAACCATTGTCGCGGTTTATCTATGAATAAAATGTATACGTTTAAAATATGTGTTTACGTTTTCTGAATGGAGCTAATCACGATTTGTTAAAAGTCTCTACATTACTTGGTCTGTAGCCAGTGTGAAAATAACTCGAGATGTTCCCAAATTTGTCAGCAGCGAGGTGTTAATTTGTTTGCTATTACATAAAATCGATCCGCTTTGAAAATATCTATAGTTAATTTCCAGCTTTATAATCCATTTGTCTTATTGTGGTTTTTGTCTGACTCTGCACGAAACATCTCATTAGTTTACGACGCTTCTCAATGCGATCTGTGAAGTTGCTACACCAATGATTATATATTTATTTGTTTGTTTCCTTAAACTTCCTTCCTATCACAATTTATGTTTTTGTATTACACTAAAGGCACCATTGACTGATTTTTTTCTTTGCAGTTTATCAATTAGAATTAAACGTTCTTGAAGAGAAGTTTAGAATGAATAAGTTAAAGGACGAAATCGCCAAACTAATTGCATCAAAAATGGCGAGACAAAAAGGAATGTGAGTATTTTTTAGGATACGTAATTATTAAACAGAATTTCTCTGTTATATTTTAAACAAAGGTAGTGCGATATGATTTTTTGGGGAAACAAAAGTTGAAATTCTTATCATCCTTCTCTACAAGAAAACTACTTTTGACATCAGCTTGTAAATTTATTTTCAGAATGTTTGAGAAACAGCTTCAATGTGCACACGATACAATAGCAGAACTTAAGGAAAAACTCCGAGAAAATAAGAAAAATGCAAAAACTGTGAAGGAGAAAGCCACGAGGAAAGTAAAGGTAAGACAGGAGTAGATTTTTAGGCTTTTACTATTACATAATCAACTAATTCAGCTCTTGATGACTAACGATTACTGATTCTCACCATAGGAAATACAAGAGAAACTGAACGAAGTTTTGCGAGCTCAAGAGGAAGCTAAGATGGCCGAGTAAAGTCTTGTCAACCTCAAACAGATAACAATTTGTTCTTTGAATGGTGAGTACGGCAAGTATTTCGGTATTTTCTTGGTCCTAGAACTCGATGTTTCATTTGATTTGTTTCTCTTTGCTATGCATGAGATATTTGGCGAGTGAAATATGAACTTTCTTAACGACAAATAAGTGTCAAAAACGTGTTTTAATATAAAGAACCTTTTTTCTGTCGTTACAAACCACGAAGATTTACTTAGTTCTTGTGTTGTTGCGTGTTTTGGTCCTTAGACTGATCTGGTGAAATATCTTACGTTAGCCTTTTAATTTCCACATAACTACAACATCCCACATCCTCCCCAATCTAATTACCGTATTCCATCCTTAGCCTCCCTCTTCTCGTCACTTCTCTAATTCTAATTTTACAAGACCCTCATGTCTTAAAACGTGGCCTATTAATCTATCCCTTCTCTAATCAACGTCCTCCATATTGTTCATTCTTCCCCTATTCTGCTTAGAACTTCCACGTTTGTGATTCTATCCACCCATGTCATTGTCCTATAGCACCACATTTCAAACGCTTCTATTTTTTTCCTTCCTGCAATTCCTACCATCCAAGTTTCGCGGCCATATAACGCCACGCTCCGTACGAACATTTTTAGCAATGATTTCCTAATATTCACACTTATATTGCCCATAAGTAAATTCCTCTATTTCACGAAAGCCTTACTTACCTGTGCTATCCTAATATTATGCTTCCGAAGTAGCAGAATTCCTTAACTTCCCTCAAATATCCCTTCAAATCTTAACACCCGTTGTTATTCCCATACTACACTCAATTACCTTGGGTTTACCAGTATTAATCTTTATATTGAATACTTTCTCCAGGATTACTTTAATGTCATTTATTATGGTCTTCTTCTGACTCCTCTAATACTACATTATCATCGGAAAACCGTAGGGTTTTTATTTCTTCTCCTTGCAATATGATTCCTTTTCCATATTCCGTTTTAACTTTCTTCATCACTTGGTCTATATGTAAGTTAAAGAGCATGGGCGACAGACTGCATCCTTGTCTTACACCTTTCATGGTTTCTGCTTTCTTTTCTTGATATTCAAATCTAATTACTGTTGACTGCCTCCTGTAGAGGTTATGGATAATTTCTATTTCTTTATATTTTATTCCTGGCCTCTTTAAAATTCTTAATAGTGTGTTCCAGTTCACATTATATTTTTTTCTAAATATACAAATGCCTGTTATTTCTGATCCTGTCTTCTAAAATTAGACACAAAATCAATATCGCTTGTCTTGTCCATTCATTCTTCCTGCAACCGAACTGAAACTCGCATTCTATTTGTCGATCCATCCTCCTATATACTATTAAATCGATTAACGTCTGATATTAAAAAATCACAAATAAAATAATTTCCGACCGTTTTATTCGAGTTTTTATTTTTTATTCAAAATTAGTGTTTATAACATTTTTATGTTTTTTAATTATTGGATTTAACAATAATTTGGTGAGTTGTTAGTTAATTCCTTTATATATATATGTGCTATATATAAGTGTATATTCAAAGTGAAATATGTATTTCACAAATTGTAAGGAGGTAAACCTGAAGAAGGTGCTAATATGAGTCGAATCGTTGTTGGAATAAAAAATAAAAACTTTCTTAAAAAGACGGTCGGAAATTATCTTATTTGTGACCCTTGTATACTTTTCGTTAATATTTTGTATGCATTCACCATTTGTCCTGTGCTCTTCGCATCTATCAGCCCCAGTCTTTCTTCGTTATGTGTATAATTACGTTGTTCCTAAAATATTGTGATATTCTTCCTGTTTCGTAGATTTCGCAAACTATTCTGAACAGCCATGATACTGCTTCTTCGCCCGCTGGAATGTTATCAATTCCTGGCGCTTTACAATAGCTCAGATCTGTCAAGCTCCGACCTTAAAGTTTTGTCCCCCAAATCTTCATCACACCCACCTCCTCTTTTAGATTTCCACCGTGATTCAGCTCTTCTAATATTCCTTCCGTCTTTCTGCCTTTTCTTTTTACCTAATTTTTGTATTAATCTTAAATTGTTAGCAAATATATATATTGTCTGTCCCTTTCAAGGGTCCAATCACTATTAACTAGTATTCTTAAAGTGTGTCTTCTTCACAATTAACTTGATTTGCTCTCCTGGTTTCAGATGTGTCTGGAGCGCTGTTTTGTCGTCATTCATTGGACCACTTGAAAAACTTGCTAGATGAATCATTGATCTGTGACATTGTACGCGTGACTTTGTCCAAATAAATAGTATTACTTGGGTTATTAATTACGGCCTTAAGGAGTAAAAGTTAGTATAATTATTGATTAGCGTAACTTAAACATTTTTCTAATTACATGACAGTAATTTCTCGTGATGGATATGTGTAATTTAGATTCCTCAAAAGGCAACTCGAATCATTAAGCTTTATTCGAGTTTATACCAAGTAAGCTTAACTATTAGGCTATCCGTCGAGAAATTCCTTCTCTGTGTATATTACCTCATTTAAGGTTTACGGAGAAAATTAAATAACATATTTAAGCGTGTATAGGCCGATCCCTTTTTTTCTAAAGATATGTTGGGGAATGTGGGTTGCGGCTTGTACTCGAAATTTTTCAATTAAATGCAGTAAACAATCTTTAGTTTAGAACACTTTAGTAGTATGAAACAGTAGTATCTACAGACCTTACAGGTATTTTATTAGAACGTCATTAAAATTATTCAAGGTCATTCATCATCGGCTGACACTTTATCACTCTCAATGCCGATATCAGATAATTCATAGAAGAACAGAAAAATTATTGTGAACAAATTCTGTATAATTTTCCTAAAACTTGTCATCTTTGATATAAATGTGGCTTTAGGAATGTGGAATATTGTCACATTTCGCAGAACGAAGCTACTTTGAGTCTACTAAGGAATTCAAAATAAAAAAAGATTATCCACAAATATCTCAAAATTTAGGTGCGGCTTATACACGCCTAAATACGGTACTTATATACAATGTTTCAGGTTGCTATTCTCTTTTGACAAACTCATGAACTATTTCACGTTGCTATTGACTTCATATTTATAACATATATATTTTCTGTAATTGCTAAGAAGTTAGATGATTATACATAGCATTAGATTTAGATTTATTGTTGTTTCTATTAGTCCTCGATTGAGGAAATAGTATACGTAATACATTACAAATGAACAAAATAAGGTACATAATTAACGTCAAATATAAATTAATAAAAGAAAATGTTTACAGACAAAAGTCAACATAAACACAATACGGACACACGATGTCACACACACACTGAGAAACAGAAACAAGCACACACTGAGAAACAAGCAATGGAGTTTTGTCTACTTGGAGCTCTGCGACCAGGAAACTGTCCTTCCGTCGTAGCTCCAGGCAATACATGAAACAAACAAACAAAATTTCTTAAAACTAAAGATGGCCGTCGTTGCACATTAAGTTCCGCAAATGAAGTAGAAATAACTGTGAACAAGGAAGCATTTGATGTGAGTACAGACCATATTCAAGTTGAAAGAACAGGGCCATAGAATCTCTATTGTCTTAAAAGTGTATCCTTAGTAATTTTACAGAGATTAATGCACTAAATTGAGACGCATTAGTTAGCGCGTTCAGAGCCTAATATTTTTTACGTTTTATAAACCGGGGCGAACTTTTTGACGTTTGATCCGAAAAAAATTTCTCTTGGTTTAGCCAGGTAAACGTCACTGATGACGTCAACTAGTGTGAAGTTTGTCACGTGAGTCGACTGAAAATAAAATTTACCTTGAGTTATTGTCGTCCAGGAATTGCTCAGAAGAAATCTCAAAATTTCTTTTGTGTTGATGAATGCTGATTGGACACGATCGTTAAATATTATCCAAGATACAGGTCCTGACTATGATCATCCATGAGCTTGACTATGTCTAACAAGAAAATTCTTGACTTCTATAAGATTCGTGTTCACATGTTTAGGATATGTTAGGAATAAAGCAATAAATACTGCTCTTCATCTGTCGTTTCTAATTTTGTTAAATACTTTTCTGCCGCGTTTCTGTGTACTGAGGTCCTCTGTTCCAAACTTGATCCGTCACAGGAATAACTGTTTCGGTTCTGAACGTTCTCTAAACATAAATTCTTTGCTTTGGGGCGATTCTCAATGTGGAGGGTTCTAAGCTTGTATAGCTTATACGTTATATTAATAGTATATAAATTAATTGTCTCATTTTATTTTTATAAATTGCGGCAGGAGAGCGACAGGTGACGCCGAAGGCGCTGTAAAGTTCTTTTCCACTGCCTTGGGTTGTTATCTCATGAATGGCGGGACAAGTCCAGAGTCTGACTCGACAGTCGCAGATGTCAGCGCCACCCTCGTGACCCTCGTTGCTAATCCGAAACCTCACCCTCTAATCCAATTTTTGCTCGGGACGACAGGCAAATTGGAGTAGCCGATGGGGCAGCTCCCTGCAATCTGCATGGAAATTGCCTGTTAGTGTTAGCCAATTAGGACATCTGCATTAGCACTAAATGCAGAACGTGAAAGTCCCTATTAGCCGGGTTAGCAGCTCCTGCAGCCCATGGAATACGACGGATGAGAGAATTAACCTCCCACCTAAAACCAAATATTATTATTATTATTACGTTAAGTTCCACTAATAGCTTATTAGCAGCATATAATGAAAAATATGTTCTTAATGCCTGAAATATAATAGTGATGCGCTGGACTAATACCATTATTCAAATAAATTGTAAAAATTTTGTATTACAAGATATTTAAAGAATGTGAAGCAGAATCGAAAAATAATTTCGTATAATTTAAAATACTTGGCGATGCTCAGGGAATTCATTTATATTATAGCCAGTCGCTCATTACGCATGCCGGATCCTCCATTTAAAATAGGTCTAGAATCTACTGAATTAAAATTCCAGGATTAATGTAAGCAAACGGTTGATATTGATTTATATGACCCAATAAGTATTTTATGTAGTAGCTATGCAACCTCTTCGATATCAATTAAGTAACACTAGCTTTCAACCTCATTAAAGAGAACAATAAATATTAAGTATGGAAATACTTATGGAAACTTATAGTTTCAGATTCATTGTTGTTTCCATTTGTCATCGATTTACGAAATAGGATACGTCATAATAGGAAATAATTTTTGGAACATAATAAGGTACATAATTATTTACAAATAATCTTAAAATAAATAAAATAAAAAGTATATAGTCTAAAGTCATTAGAAACACTACACGCACACAAAAGAGGACAAGCACACGCAATGGAGTTTTCAGTACTTTGGAGATCGCGACGAGGAAACTGTACTTCAGTAGTAGCTGCAGGCAATACATGAAACAAAGAAACTAAACATCAGAAAAAAATTTCCGCATCCCCCCTTTTCAATTCCCTTCCTATGCTATTAAGGGGTAGTTGCCTGTTTCAGGATCACCCTTATATAGCCTGTTACCCCCCCAAAAATGTGCGGAAAGTTCAACACTTCTGCAGGAACCTTAATTTTAAATAGAGGAACGATTAAGAAAATCCTGTACAGAGTAAAACGCACCATTTAATAGAATAGTTTAACTCTGCTTCACGAAAGGAGGAAGGCTGTTGTACAAAATTGTCCCGGTATTGTGAATACTTTTCTGGAGAGCAAGGGCGGTGCTTGTCAGACCTTAGAGCTGAACGATTTCTGGTCGCGTATTCATGAAATTCGCCATCCGTTTGAAACAAATTAATATTCCGCTTTACAAACTTAAAGATTTCATGAATATATATACTTTGTAAATTATTTGCCAACTTTTGCAGAAAGGTTTGCAACTCGTTCTAGAATTCGTACTAGAAAGTATTCTGATAGCACGCTAACTTAACATATGCAAGCGAAGTATTAAGTAACTGCTTCGAAGTACTCCAACAATCTCAAAATAAATAATAACCATTAAGTAATTAACGCAATTGTTGTTATGGAAAACTCGTTTGAAGTGTACTCTCTGCAACGTGGTTTCTTTGGCGAAGCTAAAGACGAGCGTTTCCGTGGTTCGCCGAGCGTTTCACAAGAGCTTTACTCAGAGATATTATATATAGTCATAATGAAGTGAATAATTATCAGCTAAATGTATAACTAAAATTTCTATGATTGCACCTTTAGGTTTGAACTGCTTTGAAGAGACCGTCATTAAAATTAATTTGATGAAACATTTAAGAGAATCTCCGTGGTATTAGTGTAAGTGGATATCGGATAAGAAGTGTACGTAGGACTGAGTACCTTCGCAATT
Source organism: Eucriotettix oculatus (assembly GCA_034510155.1). NCBI lineage: Eukaryota > Metazoa > Arthropoda > Insecta > Orthoptera > Tetrigidae > Eucriotettix > Eucriotettix oculatus. The sequence goes on from CM067379.1 coordinate 27,040,053, forward strand.
GCTTTACAAAATGCATGCATTACATAGCAACGTTAACGAAGTAACAGGAATAGGCGCGACTGAACGCAGAATATCTAAACGTTTTCAATTAAGGACTGTATAAAATGGCGCTCCATTAAGGAGCGGCTGGAATCTATTAAGATATTTCACGGTGGAATGCGCTCCTCCGAGAGAGAGGAGAGTGTGAGTGTTCCTGTTAACAACCGAGGAAGAATGTCTCCTCACTTCATAAACATCTGCCTAAGAAAAAACATTCATTCAAATTCACTGCACACGCCGCCATTTCAAACCTGAAAGATAAATCAAAGTTACTAAGTATAAATATTTACTTACTTTTTTGTTCATGTTGATAAATTTATTTTTATTGATATTATAAAAAAATTGTTACTCTATTTCTTAAAAAATATGAGGGAATTATAAATAAACTGAAATAAATAATATAAAAATTAATTAACATTTAGTTGATATAATTACGGCGTTTTGTCTATATTTGTGAAATACTTCTGGTAACTAGACACAAAATTTATGAAATCAAAATTAATTTTGAATACATAAAAATTTTGTTTACATCAGAAATATAATTTTTAATAAAGTTAAATAACAGACTTGCATTTTCAAACGTATAAACTAATTTTATTATTTTAATTTTATTAGTTTATCCATATTAGTTATCCAATTAAAATATAAGTCTTATTAATTTATTTTATTCAATTAAAATTATAATTTATATTTTAACGAAATTTTATGTATTCAAAATTAATATTGATTATATCAACTAAATGTTACTTAAATTTTTTACTCTATTTCTTTAATATACTTAAAGACAGATAATTGATTTTGAAACTAGAAAATGTTAATATTTATTTTAATTGTAAATGAAAATGTATTTGTCACTATATTGGCGTTGTTGAGGTTGTGAAACGTATGAGTAATGTAATTAAACGAAATAAACGTTTGTCTTGCTTCCAAGTAGAATTTAATGGTCGACCTTTGATCTTCTGGAAGCTGGCTATTATGGCGCAGGGGACAGCGTGTGGGTCACTCACCAGGGGGCTCTGTTTGTTTAAACGACGCACCACGGAGGGAAACGTCATAAAGATGATGATTAGTTGCGCAGGACGTGGTTTGTCTCTGCGGGAGTTTGCATACATCAGCTCTTAAGATGGTTCGACCCTGCAGCTCAATGGGAGTCCACTTTCAAAGCCTCCAGAGTCATAAAAACTAGTGAAAACCTTTGATCGGTTTCTCGTTTCTAGTGTTCCGATCTCTTACAAGTACTAGTTCACAGACATGAGCCTGATCACTTTATTTGTGCAGTTATCATGGTTTCCATGAGACACAATGTCATTTTTTTAATACAAAATTTTGTTTTTATTTTTATTTCTTAGGAAAATAATTTTTTTAGTAATAGAAACAGAAACAGTAGTTAGATTTATTGCATTGCATTACGAAGAGCTCGGTGGCAATGTTTAAAATAGCGTTTCTTTGACGTACGAGTGTTGACTGATTGTTTACCGAACCGATCGTCTCGAATTTGGCCTTTGGAAAAATAGTGTGCACCGTTCGCACTAACCAACACTCATTTTGGTGGTCCTGCTTAATCGTGTAACTTGCCATGGTGATTTGTCTTCAGTGTTTGAATAATGAACAACAGATGACAGAAGCCATTGGCTGCCAACATCGACCCTTCCCATTTGATGAATCCTATGCATAAAGTAATTTTTGGACCATCGAAATAAATATCAACGGTTTTCTTCCATTAATCCCATCAGTTTTAATTCAATAAATTCTAAACCTATTTTCAATTGCGGATCCGGTAGAAAGAAGAAGACGCACGACCAATGAGCGACTGGCTTCATTCAGGACTAAACAATCCCTGAATAGGATTAGGAATAGTTAAGCGGATTTAATGGTGGAGAAGACGCAGGGTTACTTTTTTGGGGGTGGATAACATGCTACATTGTTTTGGGTATACAGGCTACATGAGGGTGAAATTGAAAAAGGAAAGGGTGCGGAAGATAGAGGTATAGTTTAAGAACCTATCCGGTGTTTCACCCAAAGGGATGCAGGGAGAACCCTAGAAAACCTGCATCAGGTATTGGACACTATTTGCATGTCTTTACGAATGACGGGACATGTTTTCTGTGGGGTTGCAGCATTCCCTTCTCCGTGTCTCCACCAGTTTTAGGAAGCAGTTGGCCGACTGATCCAATGCGATCAGCGGGCAACTCTTACTTTATGCCCAAGGTCTTCGACCCCAGTACATAAACCTCCTAAAATAGGTGAAGGTGCCTCGGCATGTGAGAACTTTGAAAAAAACCCAAAGAGAGAAAACTCCCACAGCCAACATTTTTTTTTGGATAACAGGCTACATGAGGGTGATCCTGAAACAGGCAACTCCCCTTTAATAGCATAGGAAGGGAATTGAAAAGGGGGGATGCGGAAGGTAGAGCAAGGTAGCCAAGGGTTGGCTAGGGCCCCCGGGCATTGTTTAAGGATCCTACCCGGTGTTTCACCTAAAGAGATGCAGGGAAAACCATAGAAAACCTGCATCAGGTAGGTCGGGCATTGGGTACTATTCTCACGCCCTTCCGAATGAGGGGAGACGAGTTTGCTGTGGGGACGCAGCATTCCCTTCTCCGTGTCTCCACCAGTTTCAGGAGGCAGTTGGCCGACTGATCCAATGGGATCAGCGGACAGCTCTTGCCATATGCCCAAGGTCTTTGACCCCGGTACATATACCTCCTAAAATAGGTGAAGGTGTCTCGGCATATGAGAACTTTGATAAAAAGTACCCAGAGAGAGTGCGAGGCATCCCCGACATGATCAGGTAAGCCCCGCAGTCACTATGGGCTGAAGCGCCTGCGAGAAAACTCCCGCAGCGCCCTCATCCACGGCCTACATGCGGGCAGCTGTGCTACATACCCGGAACTGGACAAACATACTGCGAGTTGTGAGGTGTTATAAACCATTTATCAAGAGATGAAATACTGTAGCGGGATAATGTAAATTAATTCCCGGACATCTCAAAACAATTTAAAAATATTTCTGCATCTTTTAATAGAATTTACTTTTGATTGGTCTAGTTTAAAAAATTTAGCCTTTAAAGCAGATATTAAAATCGGTTATTATTTAAATATTATGTTATTAGTAGTAATGAAGGCAGTGCGTTGGTTGTGCGGCTCCTCGCAGCAGTTGGTGAGATCATTGACTGCAGGGTGAGGATTATTACGTATTGTGTTGGAGGCAGGAATGCGATGCGATCCTCTGGAATACATTCGAGTGCAGTTCTTGAGCAGCATGAGCGTTCACGAAGCAGCATACATAAGATATCGCTCCCAGAACATTGTTTCGAGGGAGAGCACGCCTGTGCTGCATATGCATGAGCATAAACTTTATGTGAACTGCAACTGTGCAAGAGCTTGAATTGCAAATGGAATGGACGGGCGGGGGAGAGGAAGTGGTTTTGGCCCGGCCACGAAACTGCGTCACGTTCTCCCCGAACAAACAATAACCTTGCAGTAATTACTCCAACGATTTACACATGGATGATAAACGTCTCTTCCCCCTTGACATTGATGCAGAAGTGATGTTACTCATTAAACCGTATCTATCATTTGTTACCAAAAATATACAATGTTTCGTCCTCGTTCAGGACCTCTTCACGTATATAAAAATAGTGTTGGCACTATTATGAAGAGGAATTTCGACAGAATAATTTGGTAAGTTAACGAAGGTTTGCCAATTTTGTTTAGGGCGTAAGCCCTGACTATGAAGACAGAAAAGGATTGCTTTCAATATAATTATTTTGTTTGAGTCGTTTTAACGTATTTTTTGGTAATACTATAATTTTCTTAATCTTCTATTTATTTTTATTAAGCTGTCATTTTTTGTAATAAAAAATATTTTCTGGGGTTCTAACTGCAAGCCTTGATTTGCTAGGATTAGTAATTTTGAATTACCAACTCTAGTTACACTATGCTAAACTGTATAGCCCTATCAGTAATAGGAGAGATGTAGTTATAAAAAATTAAAATCATAAAATAGTGTGACGCAATAAGTCGAAGAATAGGTTCGAAAATCCTCAGAACCATAATAGTAACCGGGCGGATAACATACTTATGTCATAATCTACAATTAGGCGTAATCTCGGTGACAGATACATAATTAAATTGTCCTATATACCTATTAGTCCTAATTTAAATAAGCCATTGTTCTTTCAAATGTTTATACCCTGAAAGAAAGAAAAAAACACTACAAGAAATATATTAAGTTAGAACTTCACTTCACTTTGGATTAACCATTTAAATGCGATTATGAATTGATATTAATTTATATTGTTGATGAAAGCCAACACTTCACATGTTTCCTTAAATTTAATCTAAATTTGTTTTCCAAACGGGTAAATTATTACTGTCGTAGATGTTCCAATTTTTGAATAAAAAATTGCCAACTTCTGTGTTTTGGTTCCTACATTTTCCCTTGAATTGATGATTTCATCTACCGATATAACTGGGCTTTTGCATTTTGAAGCTAGTTACAGTCAATGTTCTTTTTCCCTATACAAGCTATTCGTTCTCCCTCCTTTGTGACAATAACTCCCATCGTAATTGTTCTACCTTTTCTCGTTCCTATGAGCTGATCCTGCATGCGCAAAAATTAGCAAATAATTCAGAATCGTTTTGTTAAGGATCTTGTAATTCGTAACCCATAAAGGAGTGCGAGTCCAAGTGGTTAGAAGTACTCAGGATCAATGAAGGCCGTGAATAGTATTTAAGGGTAAAAACTTAGTTTACCGGAAGTGTTGAGACGACGTGAACCAGATACCTGAAAGCTCACGCGCATCACTAAACCGTGGGTCATATCGGCCAGAATACTATTTCCTTATTTCTTTCCTCGAAGTAGATTACATCCGTTATTGGATGCTGCAATATTCATAGATTCTTTTTCGTTGATTATTTCATTGGCGTGACGCTCAAGGAGGAAGAAAAGTTGCTGAAAGTTTTGGCGTCATTTCCGGTTGCCGAGTCGCGGAGTGTTACGTTCACCTGGGATGAACTTCGTTCCTCGAGGGGAAACCATTTCCCTGAATAGCTCAAGAAGAGGCGCATGCTTAATGCAGAAAGACAAGAGAGCACTTTACAGCCCGCCAGAAATGAGATCCAATTTCAAACTTCTCTCGTTCCTTCCTCCAGAGTGTCTGCAATTTTGACGGTCTGTGGGATTCGATTATCTTCACTTTTTGCTGGAAATTATTTATACATTTTAGTTTATATTTTTTTAATAGATATTGTAAATCCTTATCATTAAATTTAAATTATTTTTCTCTCATACTATTTACTCAGTAGTAGAACAATGACGTCAATAAGTCATCTCATCCACTGCGTGAAATACGGAGGTAACGGTAACTATCGTAAGAGTTTATGTCTGCTTCTTCTGGTCAAAAGTGTTGCAGTATAGACGTGTCTCGTTGGATTGAAGCCTTCTTGAAGACGAGGCAGTGCAGGACGCTTAGCAAGTGAAATTGGCGTCCTTCTCTCTCTGCGTGAGGTCACCGCTCATTGCTCCTCCTTAGCATATAATAATCCACCCATTTCCGTGCCCTCAAATTAGCGCCTCTTAGCGGAGACAACTCCAACCTTTAGGCGCGTGCTTTGTTTTAAACGATGACAACAGCTTTAATAACAGAGAAAATTCATCTAAATTTACACGGGTTACTTTCTAAGCATACGGATTCTCTAAGAGACGTTTCAACGATTATGCAGTAAGTGAACATCCTCGTGCATTTCTTTCAAATGTGGAATACACCAAACTCTTCTCTTATTTAATTTATTTTTATTCAATTAAATGAGAATATATTGTCAGAAACATAGAGACGCTTAATCAACTGTAGATACCATGGAACTCATTATAGGGTATTGTAATGTTGGCAATCATATTCACCCTCATATAAATTTAATGCATGTCTTTTAAGTGAACCTGACTATGAGGAGGTATATGTACTGGGGTCGAAGACCTTGGGCATAAGGCAAGAGTTGTCCGCTAATCCCATTGGATCATATCAACTGCGTCCTAAAACTGGTGGAGACACGGAGAAGGGAATTCTACGACCCCACAGCAAACTCGTCTCCTGCCATTTGGAAGGGCGTGAGATAGTACCTAATGCCCGACCAACCTGATGCAGATTTTCTAGGGTTTTCCCTGCATCTCTTTAGGTGAAACACCGGAAAGGATCCTTAAACTATACCTCTACCTTCCGCATACACTCATTTTTCAATTTTCTTCCTATTCTGCCTGTTTCAGGATCACCCTCATAAAGCCTCTTATCCCCCACCCCCAAAATAAGTGAATAACCGGGTAGTATCTTTACACTACAGCCCGAGGGCCCTAGTCAACCCTTAGCTACCTTTCTTTACTTTACACGTCCCCCATTTTCAATTCCCTTCCTGTGCTATTAAATGGGAGTTGCCTGTTTCAGGATTTACGATATTCAGAATATTTATAAATTAAAATTAATTTTCTCTGGGTGAAACTACAGGTGAAGTATCAAATATCATGTGGGGACTTGAGTCTAAAATGGTAATTAAAGAAAATAATTGGGTATTTATTTATTTTTATAATTAAAGGAAATATTTACAAAAATATTGAAGAAAATGTCGGCTATTCGGCAAGGGGAATACGTTCTTTATCTCAAGTTCAAACGTGGACGGAATACACTCCATAGGCGTCGAAGAATGAGAAACTTAACAGCATACCTTGACTCGTCGGCGTCGCCTCTGTCGGAGCATCTCTGGTCACGGGAAGAGAAGTGGAACACATCAGAGAGATCTCCATCCCGTCTCCTCAAGGCATCACCATTTTGGTCGGTCTTCTTAGGGCACAAAATGCGACTGGTTGACGCAAACATGGCTTAAGACTTTCTCAGCCCCATCTTTCTCACGGGAGTTTAATTCCGAATGTCTCTTCTATGCTCAAATGCCGTCGTTGGGGTTTAAGGCGGTGTCAGGCCGGCACCTTCCATGTTCCCATCAATACCAATAAATTTCAATAAACATGTATATATTGAAGTTTATCGCGCTACAGTAGGAACAATTTTCGGCTTTCATCCCGCTGTCTCGAATTATTATTTACTTACCAAGTAAGGAACTAATTATTATTCATTTTAATATGTAAGTCCCATCCATAACCTCTACAGAATGCAGTCAGAAATAAGTAGAATTAAAGACCAAGAAAAGAAAGTAGAAATCATGCTGTTTAACTTATTTATAGAAAAGGAGAAGAAGAAGGTTAAAACGGAATATGGCAAAGAAATCAAACTGCAAGGTGAAGAAAGAAAAATCCTATGGTTTGTCGATGATATTGTATTATTAGTGGAGTACTGAAGAAGACTTAGAAACCATAATAAATAGCAAGAATTTGGCCCCGGAGGAAGAGTACAACATGATGATTGATAGAGGTAAAACCAAGGTAATGGAGTGTAGTATTAGAAACAGTGAAATAACAAAGGGGGTTAGATTGGGGAAGGGATATTTTGAAACAGGTTAAGGAATTCTGCTCTTTGGGAAGCGTAATTAATACGGATGGCTTTCACGAAAAATAGGAATTTACTTACGGCTAATATAAGTATGAATATTGTATTGTATTGTATTTGCTAATAATCTACAATTGGGCGCAAGCCCGGTGGCAGATACATAATTAAATATACATAATTATAAACTAAAGAAAGATAAACATGTTCTGTGGATGCCCTGAAAGAGAAAAGAGAAACACTTCACTTCACTTCTCTTTAGTTTTTTATATTCGGAAACACATTTATATTAAAAAATATCCACTTCACTTCACACGTTTTTTCAGATTTGACCTAAATTTATTTTCTCGAAGAGGATTTCCTCCAAACACCCCCACAAGTAAATTATTCCAGTCGTTGATAGTCCTATTTAGGAATGAGAATTTGCCAACATCTGTTTTTTGTTTTCTATATTTCACTTTGAATTGGTGATCCCATCTACCTATATAACTGGGCTTTTGCACTTTGTAGCTAATTCCAATCCATGGTTTTTGCCCCGTATAAGCTTTGAATAGCAAACGCAGTCTTGCTTTCTCCCTCCTTTCTGACAATACCTCCCAACCTAGCTGTTTTACTTTTTTCCTTCCTATGACCTGGCCCTACTTGCACAAAATTATTAGGAAATCGTTGCTAAAAATGTTCGTATGGAGCGTGGCGTCATATGCGTGCGAAACGTGGACGGTAGGAGTTGGGAAAAGGAAAAGAATAGAAGAGTTTGAAATGAGATGGGCGGATAGAATCACTAACGAGGACGTTCTAAGGCGAAGAGATAAATATGGAGGACGTTGACCAAGATAAGGGATAGATTAATAGGCCACGTTTTAATACATGAGGGTCTTGTAAAATTAGCATGGGGTAAGAACAGAAGAGGGAAGGGAAGGATGGGACGTGGTAGTTCTGCAGAAATGAAAAGGCTTGTGCAAGACAGGTTAGCATGGATGGTTGCAACAGACCAGTCCTAGGACTGAATACCACAACAACAGCAACAACATTGATATGGCTACTCCTTTTTCCTAGTTACTGATGTTTATTTAATTTATAAACTGCGGCTTATTTATGAAACCGTCGATGTCCACTGCATGATATGATTAAATTAGTGTAATGAGCTGTAAGAGGGAGAGGTGAGTCACTTCAGCGGTCCAACCGGCGATATGAATTCCAGATGTCAGCGGTTTATTAACAGCCGATGTTACGGGTCGGGATTAAAAGAAATACAATGTCGGAACGGTTGTCCATAAAGATAGTTCCAATTAGCGAGACATGTGCCCAACAGCTTCCTCGCAGATGAAGCCTAAACGAAGCGACTGTTAATTTATTAAGGCAGACGCTCGTGGACCGGTCTGTGCGTCGGACATTTGCGTGCGATAAAGATACACCTTGAAATGTTGGATCGCGGCTTCCATTAGCACTCGGGGCCTTGTTAGCGCACGATTTATTCCAGTCCACAATCGCTGTTTACCCACGCACACGGCAGGCTTACTTTACCACACGAGACTGCGACTGCAATCCGTACCTCGATATGGCTGACGACTTCTTCAGAACTCCACTAATACCACAATATCGTCGGAAAACAGACATTATAACTCTCACATTACTGTATTATTCTGACATACTATACTTCAAAGTTCAATATTTAACTTAATCTGATATTTGTAAAATTAACTAAAAAACATCAAACCTGTCAGAACTCTATATAACATTCAACACATTAGGTCCGTTACAACGTTTCGTCATTAATTTTGGGACTGTTTCAGGTAAGAAAATTCCTAATCAATTTCCTCTTAGTGTTAACTACAGACAAAATATTTTTAGAAGAAATTAGATTTTAATTGATAATAAATAAATAAATTAAATTAATTTGACTTAATATTATAAATAAAATTCAAATAATCACCTAAGGTCAGAAATTTAAGTATTTAATTAGAATGGGAACGTTTCGTCCCCTACTTTGAGGATCTCTCCCCTTCACTAATTAAAATTTCGTGTTGTAAGGTTTCCAGCCTATTAAAATAACCTCAAATATTTAACAAATTAATTTATTGCATCGTCATTTATAAAAACAAAAGCTTTCGGTGACATTGGCCTTCTTCAATCTGTAAATAATATATAACAAACAGACACGTTAGAACCATGTTTCCTTTGAAAGTGATTAATGTATGACGATGCAATAAATTAATTTTTTAAATATTTGAGGACATTTGAATACGCTGGAACCTAATATATATATATTAACAAACGTCCTACTGTACCTTATTGATAATTTCGTGTTGTTGTCGCGACGCCTGGGGGTCGAAAAATTACTAAATTTTAATAATGTTTTATAATAAATCATTTCAAGAGATCCCGAAACTTTGGGCGACGAAACTTTTTTATTCAAATTAAATTATTCTATTTTTAACTTTTGTCCATTCTTCGTATTTTATTTAATTCATAATAATGTCAATAATATATAAATTATTAATTTTTGACCTAATTTAGTTAAAATATTGTAAAAAAGTACATTTGAATCCTTTCGTAAAACGCAAGTTTCTTCTATTTACATATTTTAACTCAATTAATTCAAACCTTATTGTTAATTATAATTTGTTGTAAATATATTTTTGTAGTTACCTCCTTTCAAATTATGTATCTTATTACCAAAACCTGTCCGTTACATGCATGGATTGTGTTTAACTTAAGGAACGAAGGAGAGTCGTCCCCGAAAATTAGAAGAAATTACTCGTGCAAACCACCCGCGTATATTATTTATATTACCCCCGTACATTATTTAATTCTTGGTCAACACGTGACTAAACCGGCATCGAAAACGTCTCACAATATGAACCTCTAATACACTCCGAGTGCCTCAGCAGAGTCAAAAATACTACTGGGGCAGGACTAAAAATATTTGCAGTAATCTAACGGAATAAAATTTTTTCCCCACTCAAGAGACGAATTTTTTTACTTAAAACGGATATTTAAGGTCATAATGTGACACGACGAACCCCCTTTACACCGGTTTCGACACCAAAGTCGATAAATTTCGTTGTTATTTTCGTATGAATCATTCCCCCCCGCACCCCTCACATGATGCAAGGGGTTGAAATTATACACAGCATTGTCGGGGATTATTTTTCGACTCAAATATGAGACTTTGTTACATATAAAAATTCCCCCCCCGGGGTGTCTTATCTTCTCCAAAGTATTTGATTTTGGGTCCCCAGGAATATGGGAACAAAATTTTATCAACTTGGTTATTTCTCTTAAATACATTACGCAGAAGTGTGTTTTACCCCGTCCCATCCACCTGTAATTTAATTCGCATTCTAAATGTCAGAATTAAACTCTTTTTTTCCGTACGATTTTTAAAAACACGACAAAAAAAGAATTATCCACTTTGATGCAGTCGTTGGGAAGTTATACGCGTATATACATATAGGCAATTCATTTATATATATAATATTGCAGTGCAAAAATTTCCGTTGGCCAGGTTTTATGCCAGGTTCCAAACTTAAGGGACGCAACATAGTGTTACTACTCCGTATTAAAAGACTTTTATTACAAAAATTCTGACGAATATGCTGATTAACTTATTTCTTTTAATATGTTTTTTTTGGTTAACAGGCTACATGAGGGTGATCCTGAAACAGGCAACTCCCCTTTAATAGCATAGGAAGGGAATTGAAAAGGGGGGATGCGGAAGGTAGAGCAAGGTAGCCAAGGGTTAACTAGGGCCCCCGGGCTATGGTTTAAGGATCCTACCCGGTGTTTCACCTAAAGAGATGCAGGGAAAACCCTAGAAAACCTGCATCAGGTAGGTCGGGCATTGGGTACTATTCTCACGCCCTTCCGAATGACGGGAGACGAGTTTGCTCTGGGGACGCAGCATTCCCTTCTCCGTGTCTCCACTAGTTTCAGGAGGCAGTTGGCCGACTGATCCAATGGGATCAGCGGACAGCTCTTCACATATGCCCAAGGTCTTTGACCCCGGTACATATACCTCCTAAAATAGGTGAAGATGTCTCGGCATATGAGAACTTTGATAAAAAGTACCCAGAGAGAGTGCGAGGCATTCCCGACATGATCAGGTGAGCCCCGTAGTCACTCTGGGCTGAAGCGCCTGCGAGAAAACTCCCGCAGCGCCCTATCGTACTTTTTCTTTTAATATGTAGTCTTATAAAACTAATAATACAATTTATAAGCTTCTGCCTGCGACTGCTTCAAGTTTTAGCCTGATTACACGATAATTATGGGAAAATCTTGACCGGACCGGGAATAGAACCTCCATACCTCCGCTTGGCTCTTTCCCGGGAAAAGTCCGGTACCCATATATATATAATTGTTTGAGATTGGACCACCCAACTCGAGAAGAATCGGCAGAGAGTAATCTTTAACATAATTCGCAGCATATATGGTCAATTGTTCACCACACTGGGAATTTTTCTCCATCATGAGTTTTGGGGATCTGGGGATCTGGGTGTGGAGCGAGTAGTCCTAGATCCTGCGCCGCGCAGAGCCGCGTGGCCGCGCTGGAGGAGGCGGCGCAGCTCCCTCAGTGTGCTTCGGGGGCGCAGCATGTGCGGACGTGTTGTAGTGCGCGAACCTTGCAGACATGTGTCGTGCTCACGTGCTCTTCCTGCTGCTGACACTCCTCGGCTCTCCGCTGCAAGCGCAAGGTAACCTACCCTTATACACTTGCATTTCATCCCGGGCCTTTAATGAGCGTCTGGTTCGGCCAATGTAACAAGAATCTAAACAGCTAATTTCGTATCTAACATTATGTTTACAGGAATTTTATCTTTAATACTTCTAAATAACTTTAAATTATTGCGAGATTTAGAGATAACACTAATAAATTATTATATTTTCTTGTATTGTATTTTTAGATTTAAAATTAAATAGACTGTTGATGGGGTACCAAATTGAAGGAAAGAAACGTAGTGTTACTACTTTGTATTAGAAGCTTTCATGGTAAAAAATTTCTGAGGATTAGGCTGATTGACTTATTTATTTTAATATGTTCTCTTATAGTTACATAAATTTGTGATTTTGAAGGGTTACACCCCTGACATAAAAAATGATAAATGAATGGTAAAAAGACCTATAAGTCAGTTAAGAATTGTTTTTATTTTCTAGGCCTCTATGTGACAAGTTTTTCCTGTTTAAATTTCTTGTTTCGTTAAAACACCAGAAGAGGTCCCAAACTAACGGACGAAACATCAGTGTATTGAACCGATGTCAATAAATGTAGTAATTCTTCTGACATTGGTCATTTTTACCATTTATTATTTCAAAACATATATTATTTCAAAACAAGATAATTTAACGATGATTGTTAAACCCGTGTCGATTCGGTTCGCCGTCTTTCAGGTTTGAGGCGTTTACCGGTCTCTTGCTCTTTCAGAAAATGGACACATACTGTCTGATAAATCTGAAATGTACTCCTCGAACTAGAACGTTTCTCAGTCATCAAGGCTTTTGAATAGTTCTGAGGGATTTTTGTACGTCACTCAATAATTTGATGTACCCGTCCATTTGGTTGTTCGCCAATTTTAAGGTTGATGTTCCTATAGACCTGTTAGTACATTGTGCAGTCATTATTAAACGATATTTGTTGGGTTTATTTCATTACAAGTTTAGGACATTTTCCCACTAGGCTGTGTTTGTAACACGAAAAAAATTTTTTTGTCAAGTGATATAATTTCGTAATTATTTTCGTAAAAACAGAATTTTCAGATCTTAGTCACTGCCTGAAAGTTTGTTTTTCTTAACTTTTTTCTTCAAAAACACGATAACACGATGTATTCTGGAGAAAAACCATTTTACTCGTCCCATTGCTCTCCTTCTGTAGTTGAAATATTTAATGTCTTCCTTTAAGGTTCTTATATTTCTGTCTCTTGCGTATTATAATCTGTGATCTGGAAGTTTATTGTCACCGTTAATTTAAGTCAAATCGGTTCCAATTGAGTTTGGTGACTGCACAGATACTACGTTTCAGAGATAATTAGCACCCGATTTTCACACCCGTGTTCTCATATCTGTAGAATGGAATGGTGGAATATCTTTCATTTGAGGTAAAGGTCCGGTCTGTATTAGAGCAGCGTGAGTTCAAGCGTAAAAGCCTCTCCAACCTAGTGAGATTCTCCTATTGATTTCTGGAAGAAGGAGAGCTTGTGAGATCCTTACTTAGCCTTAAGTATATATCAACAACTACTCGCATGTCTGAGAGGCTTTCGCTTCTCCACTATACTTTCTTAATGGGGGATATTCTCGTCATCACTGCGTTGTTTAGCGCAATTTACTTCCAACAGAATAATAATCAATAATAAATAAGATAAATGTTCAAGAAATATAAATTTACTATGATAGATTTTGAATATAATAATGTGAAACTCATTTTTGTTTGTAAATTAGTTAATTCTCAAAATAACTTCATGCTAAAATATACGTTAAATTTTAAATTACTGCCTGGGGGAATACTTGTACGTTCTTGTAAAAAATACTGCATAACTTTTAGGCGAATCACCGGGTAGGAACTTTAACTGGCCTAGTCAACCCTTGACTACCTTGCTTTACCTTCCACATCTCCCATTTCCAATTCCCTTCCCCTGCTATCAAAGGGGAATTGCCTGTTTCAGGATCATCCTGAAAAAGAATTCCTCGTGTAGCCCGTGACACTAGAAAAACGTTTGATTTGTCTGTGGTTACAGTAGCTTACTGTTTATTTCTTAACAACTGATTTGGGTAACCCCGTTGGCAGTGTCTAAGAAATATATACAAATGTGCCAAATACTCCTTAATACACCGATGGACATCTCTTTGATTTATATTGAAAACTCACAATATTTTTTGGTGATGAAAATCAGAATTCGGGGTGGAACGGTATTTGGGGGGCTGGAGGTTAGTAGATAGGGATAAAACATTATAACAAGTCAAGGAAGAAGTCCTGGCAGTTAACTTGACCAACTTTTGACTGAGCCTTGTTTTGGCGTCTTACATCTGTGACTTTATCATTTTTGCAGCATTTCAACTGAAGTTAATTCACAAAACTCCTCGTAAAAACTCTTTGATGGTGTATATTCATAAACTAGGTGTCTTTAGCTGCATATAAGTTAAGTATAATGTTTAAATTTCCTTGTTTTAAGTCTCGGTGAAAAACCTTAAACTGAGTCGACTGTAGCGTGCGGGGTGGAACGGGATACTACTGTATAAGGCAAAATCTAATGTGTTCCTTAATAAAAAAAAGTAAAAGTTGTCAGACTGAAACTATAAAAATGATTTACAGGTTTATGTACCAAAAAGAAAGAAAAGGAACGGGAAAAGGGGGAAAATTCTAGGAAACACTGTGCGTTTGCAAACATCTGTTTGCGAAAATAAAAATTAATGAAGCGGTCAACTGTGCGGTAAATAAGTATAAGAGAGAAAACACAAAAGTGTTGAGATTTTTCTAAAATAAAATTTAATTTTATCGCAGTAATTGTAAATACAAAACATCCTGTCTTGTTTTGGCCGGGTGGGTGGGACAGAACGGGAAATTTGTACGTTTCTTTTCAAAAATTCATCAAAAATTAAAATTCGCTGTTTTAAGTTGTATTAATATTAGATTGAGTAAGTATTTTTAAAAAGTGATATTTTTTTCCATAATTTTATAAAAATTGTTAAACAATAGGAGTCCCGTTCCGCCCCGACTTCCCCTGTAGTGACGCTCAGGCAGCGTGTTTAGTGTGTGACAGTGAAGAAGCAGTAGGTTCACGTTTGTTATGATGTGAGTGGACTCCCTGCGAAGCCAAGCCCTCACACTTACCCTGAACCACATTAACCCCCTGGCGCGGCGCGAGGTCGGTTATCGCGTTAGTCCTTGGTGCGCAAGGGCGGGACTTCGAGGGTTGCCGACCCAAACAGCAATTGCACCCTGATTACCTATCTGCCACCCCTGTTTCCTTTTCCCTTGCCTCGTTTCCTTCTATTTCTCCAACACTTCCACACACATTTCCTCCCTCACGTCTTCCATCGACAACTGAGAGGCTACTTAGGAATTAAGTTAGCAAATTTCTTCTTCTCCCCCACCCCCTCCCCCTTCGTACCACCAGGATGACTCGTCTTGAGGAATCGATATCTTCTGCTGTGTGCGTTGCATCCTTTCCGAGGAAAAATAAAGTGTCGCTCCTTCTCGGTCGGAACGGTATTATTAAACTTTTCTCCCTTCTCTCAGACCCCACGAGCCATTACAACTTCCCGTTTCCCTGCAGAAATATTGTTGGGGTGGATTATTCAAATGTATATACATACGATAAAACACAAATTGAATTGAAAGCAACTTTTTATCGGAGCAGTGTTATGTGACCATAAAAGAAGAAACTTGGAAATGGAATAATGTAGTTATTTTAGGATTGCTAATATTTTTGCTTACTTCATAATCCATTTAATTCAATACCATCGCTCCAAATAAATTTATTCTTATAAGTTTTATTATTAGCTTCATAAGACTACATATTAAAAGAAATAAGTCAATCAGCCTATTCGTCAGAATTTTTGTAATAAAAAGCTTTTAATACGAAGTAGTAACACTACGTTGCGTCCCTTAAATTTCGAACCTCCTCATCTGTATATTTAAATTAAGAAATAGAAGAGAAAAATATTAGCGTCATCTATTAACCTTACAATAACCTAAACTTCTTTAGGAACATTAAAGATAAAGTTAATAATTCAAACATAATGTTACACACTGAAATTAACTTTTTAGATTGTGATTCCTGTTACATTGGCTGACCGAAACATCATTAAAAACCCGCTACCGAAGAGTAAATTAAAATTAGCGTACATATAATCCAGTCTTGTCCAAGTATATTATATTTAAAGTATCATAAAATTGACTGGGAAAATGTAAATATTTTAGATACAGAATGTAATCTTTATTATAAACTAAAGAGTGAGATTAATGTATTATTAGATACATCATATATGTGAAAACAAATTAGGGTTGAAGAAATCTGTAAATAAATAAGAAATTTATTACAACTTGAAAAAAATTTACGCATGGTCCGAATAATTAGTTACAACTAAAAAGTTACTGTTTAATTCAAATAAATCAATGATCTAACATTATCTTTAAATATGAATAAAAAATTCATGCTACTTGTCAAAAATTAATATTGATATTTGTTTAATACGTCTACAACGTTTTGTCCGTACTTGTGGACTTCATCACGCAACTATACAAAAATTTAAAGGAACAATGACTTTCAATACAAAAATATTTCTTTAATATATAAAAAATGATAGGTTTCAATTAAATAAGAAAACAGACTTGCATTTTAAATGGATAATAACTATATGCCCATGTGGATAATAATATATAGACTGAAAGTTGTAGATGTATTAAATAAATATCATTACTGTTTGACGATAAATTGGCTGAATTTATTTGATGTATATTTGTAAAAATTCAGAGCGAATGGGTTACAAAAATGAATTAAACTATGTTTAACGTATTCAGAATCATAAAAACTGTAGTGAATTTATTAAATTATTAGAAATTAATAATAAGTGAACTTGTTCAGTATCTTTGGAAAATGTATAATGTTCGCTGGTGCCGAGCGACGTTCTTTTCGTGTTTTTGTTCAAAGTATTAGTTTGATTTGTTGTTCCATAAAAGAGTTTGTTAAATTAAAAAACAATTAGAAAATTACGTATTGAGTTATTGCAAGTAGCACCTATCACGGTAAGATAACAAAAAGCTATCTGTTTATTTAGTGTTGTCGCTAGTTTCAAGTAAACTCGTACTCGAGATCTTTGAATTATCGTGGAAAGAAAACACGTTCGTCGTGGTTGGACTGTGACAGATTATTATAGTACAGTTTTTGGATAAAACGTTAATTTTTTAAAAAATGTTCTAGGAGTGAAGGGTGGTGTTTGCCACGTAGTGATAAAAAGCTGGTTCTGTCAAGTAAAAGCTTTCTTCCCTTTTACCAATTACCATCCAATACAACATTCAATTTCCCAATAATCAAGATATGCACTCAAACGTTAACACTACACAGTATTTTAAAGAGTCAAAAACTAACAATATGGTGAAATACTGGGTTTTGATGCCCATCTATTTGTAGTATGTAGAATCAGTAAATTATACTCTTTTAGTGGGAATTAAGCATTGGCGTGTTAATTAACTAGCGATGCTGACAGCAGGAGTGTTACGCACCCTAATGCTCTCAGGCCTGTAATCCCCTGGAAATGTATTAGTGACCGCGAATCAAACAACGGACCACCCTTCCTTGCGTTGCCAATCACGAGCCGCATCTAAAATATTATTATTACTCTGCATTTATATTTACGTTTACATAAAATACTTGTCTATATATATATATATATATATATATATATATATAATTTGTTGCTCTGGAGGATGAAAATGGTGACGGTTAATGCATCCAGAAATTTCGGCGCAGCCCCAATTAATAATAATTGGATACGGAAATTTGTTTACTCGTTTTATTATATTTGATTGAATAAACGATGTGTATCACTCGTTTTGCGTAGTGTATTTATTTGCTGGACTATCACTAAAATTATTTAGAATCAATCAAGTTTAATCTCGGACGATAACGTTAATTATATTTGCCGCCACTGGCCGTCGAATTTGATACAATTTAGCTGTGTGCGGGTTTGTTTGTAGGTTCAACCAACAAATTTAATGCTTACTCTATTCGCGAAATGTCAGATTAATTAACGTCTGTTTAACTTGCATTAGCGGAATTACCGTTTACAGATTTATACTCCGGAAAATCTCGTGTCGCGGAACATTTTTTTTTCAGGACCGTAGAATTTTCTCTTCTGGAATGAAGAAAAATGATTATAACCAATTCACAGAAAGCGTAATTTCAGAGATCCTTTCCCCAGCAAGTGAAGGTGGTAAATAATAATTTCAATACAGTCAACACATAATATCAGATGTTAAGCAGTAAAATAATTTTTAAAAATCTACACTTTTGCGCGCACAAAAAAATTAATCTACATTTATGAGAAAGCGTCGTTAGCAATTTTTGCTTAGGACAATCTAATGTAATCGGTACAGTAATGCTGTCAATATTAGAATTAATGTATTTATATTATGAGATTAATAATTAAGTTAACACTTAATTCTTTACTTAATTACGGTTTCTTAATTGTTAAAGTATTAATTATCATCCGTTATGTACATACAAATATATAAAAATTAGTGAATCAATTTAAAGGCTGTTTTTAGAAATAATTAAATGGAATAAATTTACGAACATTACAGACCAAGCTTTTATTTTGGTAGACCGACGTTTCGTCATAGTATTTGGGACTTCCTCCGGTAATGTTAAATTTTGACATTTACGTTGAAGCTGCCCCTGTAGGCAGTCAAGTTCAGATAGTAATACGTTTAGTTTCCTTTCTCTTTTCATAAAAATACAAAATTTAAAATTACCTAAGGATGTCCCAATTATGGTGACGAACCGTCGTTTAAAGTCAATAAAATATTTGTCTGTAATGGTGGTATTATTCAATAAATGAATAAAATTTAATGGAATTAACAACTTAAAAAGTGACATAAAATTTGATTTTTATAGTTCAACCCCCTCTCTTTTGTTTGGAAACGTACGGTACAAACTTATTTAATTGTTTGATAATTCCAGTTATTTTAGAGTCTTCCAAGAATTTAAATTTTACCAAAAATGTTAATGAAAAATTAATATTTTAGATAAATGCTTTTCTATTTACAAAAATATTTTAGATTCCAAAGCTTGTTACTTCGATCAAACGAAACGCTCTTTAATGACTCGTATTAATGAAAATAACAAAACAAATTTAAAATACAGTGTTGAAAATTATTTAGTCGTTACAGAACTTAAAATTTTCTTCTCTTTTAAATGCATAAGAGAAATTGACAGTAATGTTCCATAGGTTATCATAAAATTGTAGTTTTAGTATGGCAAATGTGAAATATTTTTTCTGCAGTTTTTTAAATTTATAAAAATTATTTCGTATGCCGGCCTAGGTTCCCAAAAAAGTCAGCGAAACGTTGAACTGTTTTTGTTGATTTAATTATTTTTATTTTAACTAAAATATAAAAAAATTAAATTTTATATATGCTGGTTACTGCTTAACGTTCGTTTTGAATATTTAATTTTGTACGTACTTAAAAGAATTATGTCGAACTTTGAGACAGTATGACGTAACCAGCATATATAAAATTTAATTTTTTTATATTCTTTGAGACAGTATGACGTAATATATATATATATATATATATATATATATATCTAAAATTATTGAAACACGATTTAATTTGAAATTTTAAAAAGAAAACAATCTGTAAGGCCCCTGATATGGACTTTAATGGAAATGTGTAAACCGTATTTAGATAAATTACATTCTACGTCTGGAATTCTAGGTTGTATAATTATATATTTTTAGTAGTGGATTGACAAGTATAAAAGTAGAATAAAACGAGGATCTTGGAGTCTAGAGACGGACATTAAGGCTTATAATTATTAAATAATTTTTATGCAATTAGTTTTTATGATAATTATGGGAAACTACATTAAAGTTGTATTGTAAGATATATGGCTTTCTAAATTACTTCCGTATGATTTGTAATTATGAAGCCTTGTAGATTATTATTCTCGTTTCCTTTATCTCTGTAATTATCGAGAGTTGTTAATTAATGTTATGCTGCTATTTTAGCTTTTTTAACATATCGTAAAATAATATGGCTCCACCTGAAGACAACCATATTTTTTAATACGAGTATTGGAATACCTTTAGTTAAATTTAATTTATTTTAATTACCAGCCCGTTTCTTGCCATTTCATTGCTCTTTGACGAGTATTGCAGTTTCATTAATGTATGGAATAATGGGAATACCTTTTGGTTTTAGTGTAATTATTAAATACGTTTTATAGTTATTTACGTTTAATTTTATAGTTTCTGTAAACTTAAATTAGCCAATAACTATTACACTATCTTATTATGAACTTTGGGTGGTATTCCATAGACCGTGTGCAATAGAAGGATATTAATATATTTATATCCTATATTTAGCAACAAACTCAAAGAAACCTGTTTTCTCGTTCACAATACTTATTTACATTTCCATCAGGAGCTTTCGGTGCTTAAATATATATTGCAATTTTTCTTACAAGCAGAGGAAATCATCCTACATAATAATATATTGTACATTATTACATATGTTTTTGAAATACATTTAACAATATAAAATATCTGTAATTATTTCATTCATCATAATCTAATATCTATATTGCACATATATATGTTCTATAGTTTCAGTTTAAAATACTTTAAAATGTTTTGTAATTGTCTGTTTTACGGGTCGTTAATTTTTAATTTGTGGATGTTCTTATAATTGTCTAATTCATTACAGACGTTAATTGTTCTTGTATGTTCTAGTGACTCAAAAAACTTTTTAAATTGCCTGTAAATGTTTCATATAATTTACTTTTATCTAATTTAAGAAACCAAACGTAAAGTAAAATATTGTTTGGCATAAATATATCCGCACGTTAATTTACTGAGGGATTTTAAAACTGTAAAGTGCAATATGTGTATGTATTTCAATGTTTTATTATAAAATACTATAAGTAAAATTATATTAGATTATAATTCTCGGGTTTCCAACCAAGTCAATTGAGAATTTAAACACGTTTCCGTGGCCTGCGCTGCCATCTTCATCAGTACATCTGTTGAAGATGATCCCATTATTCGTATTTTCATTAACGTTAAGTGTGTTGAGGAGTTATCGCTAAAGAAATATCTGATTTACCTCGAACATAAAATACTATCACCAGTTTACTTTTTGGTTGTAGTTGGACTCTTGCAATAACAAGTCCCCGTGGCTGAGTGCCAATGATTCAAGTGCAGAAGTCTACGTACACAGTTTGCATTCGATTTCCAACTTGTCACCATTGCTTACACACGTTTCGTATTACGCTCGTAGTAATATGTCGAATAGATTTAGCCGGGACATGCGATTCTGATACTCATTACCATACAAATATACTCGGAGCGTAGCAGTTATAACGAGTATTTACACGGAGCAGTTTCAATTTGTCGGACACACATTTCAGCGCCTACCTGCCACGGAATATAAATAATAGAGACTCATAACATCTAGACGGCTCCGTCCTCTTATTTTCTCTTTTTCCCTCTCTCCCTCTCACATTCGCTGCGTAAGGAGAACGAGTGCACGTTTCGCCTCGGAATGCATTTCCTCCGTGCTCCACCCGTAAAAAAGAAAAACTTACGGTCGGTCCGCATGCAAATCCTCCTGGAAAACAGTTCGTTGCTTTGGCCGTAAACACGGCTCCGGACAGCGTCGAAAGCTGTTGAAATTAATTTATTATCGGACCGGCATTGACATGTTTACACGACGCCAGTAAATTGCGTGTCTGTCTGACGTGAAAACCTACATCACGATTTGGTGTGGCAGGACCGAGATTTACTATCTGCTCGACCTCCGGCAACTACGGTACTCGTTTCACGTGCTCCCAAATAGTGGCCAAAAACACATCCTCATAAATCCTTTGCGAATATGGAATCTAAAAATGTAGCGAAGATTCGTGAACGGTATTCCCGTCCCTTACGTATCAAAAATCAAAAATTTGTAAACCAGAACAAATTTGTTTGCCTCATTTTTAGCAATGACCAAAATTCGTTATGGTTGATTAAAAGTATTTACTTGTCTGTAAAAGTAATCATTTAATTTAATCCTTTTATAATTTAGTTGTAGGCCTATTGTTGTAAATGCCATCGATTGAATAGTTTTTTATAAGTAAGTGTTTATATTGTAAATAACGTCATTTCTCATTAATCAGTAAATGTTGCAATCAAGTGCATTTTCCTTTCAGTTAAGTGACGTAAATTTCTTTAAATTAATAACAGGCGAATGTAATTATGATTGATCGATACCTTTAATATAATCATTATTCTGAAATTTATGGGGACCGTCACTTGTACAGGAAAGGAAATACGCTTCACAGGGTTAGCTTGTTTTGCTTAATGACGGACATTTTTGTGTGAGCTCCCTCGAGATCTCTCCATGGCCATATGGGTGAACCGCTAACAACCTCTTCCCATGCCACCATCTGTCACAGCAGCAGCAGCAGTGACAAAAAATAACATGCAGGATGCTAATAAGGTCAGGAACCGTGTGTTGGATCCTCTCTATATTACTCGTGAAACGAAAGAAAATCATTGTCCATTTCCAGAAAATATTGTAGTTAGTGTTTAGTATTTTTACCCGAAAAATAACTTATAAAAGTTCGTCTCGCCACTTTATGGAACTAATAGAAATACCTTCTACTTCTAAGACAAAGCCACTTAATAAAATTTAAATTGTAAACCTAAAATAAATTAGTTACGAACGTCAGTACGATTTGTTTTATCTAAAAATGAATGTTTTATCCCAGTAAAAGTGTTATAGAGTGGAGGAAACTGCTTACACTTGTTCTAAAGTTCAATAAATGAAATAATTATGTTGTTTTCAATAATTTGGAAAAATCAGGAAGTCACCTGAAAAAATGCTTTATTTAATCTTCAATCATTTCCTTCACGAGCTTTAAGCTTACCGTATATGATAAGGGTTTGATTGTGAAGTGTATGTGATTTTAAGAATGGAGATGATAATGGCCGAAAACTCCTGGTGGAAATGGTTGATGATTAAATAAATGATTTTTCGGCAACTTCCAAATTTTATATCTTGTTTTCATCATAAATGTAAATTAAATAATGTGAAGTATCGTTTGTAATAAATTTGTTTCATTGTGATTGCGAGTTAGTATTGTTTCACTATTCACGCCAGAATAAAGTAACAGTTTAAAGCATTATTTTATAAGTAAAATGCAGCCAATTTGTCGGTAATAATTAACTAACAGTTAATGTGCATATCTGTGTACATAATTAAGTAAATTTTTGACTGGTTAAAACTATTACGTATGTGGATAACTTTGCGTCCAGCTACGGATATTGACGAAATAATTATAGTAACTAAATTATATGAGCAGACAAATTGCCATATAATCGATTTATTTGAGCATTATTCGTTCATATTGTTTTAATTTTGACCTACTTAAAATCAAATTTTTAATTATTAATACCAACAAGAGTAAAAAGTAAATAGTTATTATTTATTTTTCTTCAATTAAATAATAAACTAATGAGGCAGATAACTTGTCATAAGTTTTTTTGGTAAAATAAATTAGCTCATTATTATAACGTAAAAATTAGAACTACATATCGTTCTGATGTTTTGCAACATTGTCAAGTAACCAAATATACAAAATTAAAAAGTCTACAAGTCTCATTATAAAAACTTTCTTAAGACGAAACATGAAATGATCTTCAAAAATAGAATTTACGAACATAAAGCCTTCGTTCTTTAATAAAATAACTAATTGAAAATTCAACTTTCAAAAATATTCTCTCGTGTCGAAACACATTAATTTTATTATTTTGATTGGGAAAATACAAAATTTTTGAACCAAAAAAGTAAATATTACTCAAGATTAAAAAATAAATTGTTACAAATAACATTAATAATTCCACTATCAATGTAAAAAAAATTGAATAATTGAAATACAATTTATGCTGAATTATTATTGTAAATTACTTTAATTATTTCATTAAACAAGTATTTTCATTACTTTAACTATCAGCAAAACGCACTACAACACTGTGTCTGTAAAGAAAAAACATATTAATTATATATTGATTTTGCAAGAAATAACCACAAGTAATTTAAAACAAATATACAAATAATTTTATTATTAATATATTGTTCAGTTTAAATATTTGCATTCAGACTTTGAAAAATATACTTACCAAATTCTTATATTTGTTCACCTAAAGAAGCTTCAAAATAGACACGGTACGTTTGTTATTAAAATGTGTTTAATGGATGGCTGCTTTATTAAATTATGTAGTTATAATTAATTAATTCATATACATAAAAGAATAGTTTTGACTCGTACTTATTACCTTTTCAATTTATATGCTGACGTTAATACATCTTTCGTTGTAATATTTGTTCAAAAGAGTTATATAAAATTAAATTAAACGACCAAAGATAGAAAATAAATGATTTTAATCCCTAAGACGTTTCATCCTCGCATTCGGGACTGTATGTAGGCAAATATTAATTTAAAAACAAATAGAGGCACAAATTCCGTCTTGAACAACGTCCAAGGATCTAATTACACTCCAGTACAGAATTTAGCTACATACCTAAAACTCTGTAAAAATTACCTGATGTTGTCACAAAATGTAAGGACGAAACGTCATAGAAATAAATTAAAAACGTGCCAATGGTCGTTTAATTTAATTTTATATAACTTCGCAAGATGTCGTATACAGTTATAATTATAATTTTTATCATAAAATGCAAACCGTCATCTTGAAACATAATGGCGGCAGTTACAAATCCATAATTTTTCTGCATGGACAGGACTTTTGCTGGGTTTCATAAGAATGTAGTTTCTCTGATGTGTCAAATAACTTTAAGGCTATCAATCATTTATAATAGAACTTAAAAACTCTGCCTATTATGCCTGATATATTGTAGATATCGTAGGAAAATGTTTTGATGAAAGTTGATTCGGTCGCGTTGTTTTCATGCCAGGACGAAGGAAAACAGCACAGGTGCAATGCAGTGTTAGTTTTGCTATTAAATTTATTAGACTTTACTCCTGTTCTTAATTGAGAAGTTGATTCTGTTCACGTTGGTCATGTCAGGAGTTTCTAACGCCCAGCAGAGTCCTCGGCCTTCGAACAATAGCTACTCCTCTCTAATAGATTTTAATTGATAAGTGCAAAGCCACTAAGCATTCCGATGACGAAGAGATAGATGAATCTCCCCACATTAACGTCCCGCTGCATACAAACGACAGTCCTTTGAATATGAAATTGAATCCAAATTATTATTCGACGGCAGTCACCAGGGCTGCGGGGGTGTCAAGGGGACAGGATGCTGCAACGAAAAATAATCTAAAAAAGGCGAGGAGAAAAACACAAAGTATCCGTCTCAGGCGTCGGGGCACTGTAGGGGGACAAAAAACTAGGCGCGTGGTGGAAAGAGACATGACGAACAAAGGAACACTAACACTCATAAATAATAAGGCAGGGAGGGACGTAAAAGTCGAGATGGTATCAAATTTAATTGCGGGCGAAGGTAATCCGATTGCGGGTCGTTGTAATCCCTGCGACACGGAGCGGTGAGGCGATGTGAGTCCCACGATAATCACGACGTCATCGTTCAGTCCCGCAAATATACCAATTCATATTGCAATAAATAAATTATTAACACTTGAAAAAATACAACTTACCTTTCTTTTTATTTTTTGTGCACCACAGATAAGCAAAATATATTCGCGGTGAAAAGTGACCGACCTAGCACGTCATTATCGAAAATTAAAATAAATCATCAGCCTGAACTAGTTATGCTAAATTGATTTGCCTTCTTGAGAGTGTGGGAACGTTCACGCCGTAAATAATACTGCCACTCTATGATTTACGAAGAATGGTTGAAAAAGTCTTGGAACTGAAATTCATAAATGGACGCCGCGGTCTTGAGCTGCAATATGATTTTTTTTTGGTCTCACAAGAACCAACCAATATATGTGATCGATGCAGTTCTTTCTCTCCAACACCCACAGATTTTTAAAATTCAATCACAACTTTTTAAAATAATTTTTTTTCAAATGTACTCAAGAACAAAAATAATCATTATTTGTCTCAGAAATAAAATGATGTGATTCTCGTGGTATTATTAATCCTGAATTCGAATCTGATGTCGCTCTTCCTCATTTCGCAAGGTTTAGAGACCTAGATTTAATGAGCTATGAGCATGGGAAACACTTTCATCATGAGATTTCAGCTATGAAAAAAGGGATCCAGGAAAATTGAAACCTAATATGCTGGACCATCAAGAGGGATGCTTCAGAGGCGAATTATAGTAGAGAATCGTCATTATAGGTGAGCCAGTGTGTTAGAATATTGTGCATAAAGTATTTATATATTTTTATATTTTCAAGGGATTTTTAGTGTATTAAAATGACTGATTTTAATTTATACGTACGACGATGAAAATCCCATGGTTTTAAATTAGTCACAAAATTTAATAAAAGCAAAAATTTATTTAAATTTTGATATACTATTTTTTTTTAAATTTGTAATCAAAAGGAATATAATTTTGATTTTTATTAAATTTTCTGACTTAGTCAAACCAAGGGTTTTTAATCGTTGTTTAATATTTTAAATGGCTGTATCTCGCTTGCGTGATGGGGAAAATATGACTTCATATTTGAATTAAGCAGAAAATGTATTCTGAGAATCACATACTTAACTTTCTGAGTTAGCAAAAAAAATTCTGTTTCCTCAGTTTAACTTATAACTTAGCAGTTTTGCTTTTCATGGTCTACGATCCAGAAGAAAAATCGTCATTATAAATGAGAGATTGTATCTATATATCTTGTAATAATAACTGTACTATCTTCGTATAATAGTTTTCGCAATAAAAACGAAATGAGAGCAGGGGACAAAATGCTTCAACTCTTGTCTACCTTCCACATACCTCCCCTCCCCCTTTTCATTTTTCAATTCTGTTCCTATGCAATTGAAGGTGAGTTGCCAGGTTAAGGGTCACGTCACGTAGTCTGTTACCAAAAAAATGCTTGACAACGTAAAATGATTTCTGGAGTCGAGTTAAGAATTAATGTTCGTGGGGTGGAGGGGACGGGAGGGGGGGGGGTTGTTGCGTGCTGTTACAGTGCTAAATATTTAGCCCTCAGATTCAGGTATTTTTAAATCGTCCTCAGCCTGGGGACAGAAATGTCGTTAATAACTGGAAGATATCCTAGCAATCATGACATTTGAAAATAACATATTACGTCTTAATACTGCGAAATGTATATTTTCCTTTCTAAGAATTTTCCTGAAAAAATAGAATAAAAGAACTGCTTAGTGACAACCCTTAAAACTTTCTAATACCAAAGTTGTCATTGCAGGTGACAGTGTTCCGTTTTCAATGTTTACTTCTTAGCGGCTGTACGGCTACGGTTCTCTTCATTATTACGTACATTATTTATTTGTATTTTACGATCGCTGCAGTTCCCTGCTATGGTGCCTTCATTGGCATCCTCTTTGTCGAATGTCACTAACTGATACAATGATGTGTTACAATTTGGTCAGACACTATCTTACCATTAATTTGGTGGTTTTGTTACATTACTCATTAAATTATTTAACAATATAATTTTTATAACAAAATAATTTTAAATTACTGTTTAAAATTTATTGACTTATTAATTATTAAAATTATTCTATTAAAGAGCAAACATCCGTTTTAATGTTAAATTAATAAATATATCCATCTCGATCAACTTTTTGACCTCATCATCAGTTTTCATTACCACCTGTTGGTAAGAATAAGGATGAGGAACATTGCCTCTCTTAAATGGTTTTGGCTACGAAACCCCATGAGTGATGATTGCGTATGGTGACTGTGTGTGTGTGATTTGAGCAGGAAATGTACACGAGTTAAAGTCTCTCAAGCAACATGAGTGCGCACATATCTGTGAGGATGAAGAGGTCAAGCAGACCCGTTCCGCAGATAAGACTTTAAGCCTATTGAGCAGCTTCCAGTTACAGACTTACAAACCCATGATTGACGGATGTATCCGGAATGTATCTCGAGTCCATTTATAACCACACTTTCCCAAACAGAAAAGCTCGTCCTATGCCGATTTCTATAATCCATATCATTGAATTACTTTTCTGTTCGTGGTAATAGATAGACTTAGTGAATAAGGGCTCTTGAGATCTTATCTAACAAACGACCGGTGTCCAAGATCAAAGCACCACTTTCTTACTAGCCTTAACGAAGCAGAGGAAATAATCTGAGTCTTTCTTCAAGTACGAGCAGGCTTCGCTTTCAGGTTCGTGGCTTTGGAGGTTAACCTATATTCGTGCCACCTGAAGCCCCGGATTCGATTTCCAGCAGCTGCTGGGATTTTGTTGAGTAGTTGGGTTTGACTGCGGTTTACGTAGCCTTGTTGGAGATCACAGGAGGTTTTCTTGAAAGAAAACCGGCGAACGTTAGGGTGTGAATCACGCTGTTGACACACAAAATGGCCGGCCGACAATCCAATTGCTGTCATCATTCATATGATCCTTTCCATATGGCTATACTACGTTCAACACCCTAATTGTTTACCTATATTTTACTCTATAGCTATTATAGTCAAAGATATTGTGCCAAATAAAATTAAAAATGTTGTACATTACGATGCCTGTGGCTCTTTATGAAAAAGAATCTTTGTATAAAAAAAGAAGTGATAAGCAACAGTGGCAAGATCACTGGTAAGAGTTGTAAGTAATTTAATAAATTAATAAAGAGCACAAAAAATCCGTTGTTGTAGTATTTTCTATCACACTCTCTCTTCTTACCAATTCTTTTCAACACTTCTTGAATTTTGACTCGATCTACCTATCTGACTTTCAGAATTATTCAGTAATATAGTATTTCAAATGTTTATATTTTTTTTTGTTCCCATTCACGCCATGCTTCAGACAAACACTTAAAGAAATGATTTTATAGGCCCCAAATGTACGTATTACGTGTAATATATTTTTTATAGCTTGTGTTACCCGACTTTTTATGTTTACCTTTCTTCTAACATCAATTGTTATTAATTAAATTTTAATTACCGACACATTTACAAAACCAATCTAGAACGCTTAGCTCTGGTCCTAACAGACCTCTACATTACATGAATGTATAAAGGCTCTGGTGTGTCCTGGGATACAGTATGTATGATTTCTAGACTGGTGTTGGGGCTTTTGCTACTTTGGTGGGGAAGATGATGTTCTGTGTTTTATTTGTCTACTTTCCTTTACTGGTCTTTTTCGGCTAAGACAGACAATGTCTTACCCAACTCCCCTGTATATAAAATTTAATTTACTATTACTCCGTAACACATTGATTTAATGAAGTTAATTAAAGTATAATATTTGGTGCTATGATTTTTGGCTACATAATAGATTAAAAATCTTTAATACGCAATCAAATGTCACAAGACAATTAGAGGAAAGAAGAATTGTATTTTAAAAAATGGTCCAGTGATGTTTAATGTTTCAGAAAAGTGAACTTACAGCTTAAGTATTTTTATAAAGTTAAAACAGAATAACACAACAATTTATTTATACGACATGATAATGCAAAAGCAACACGTAATATTGGGCAAGGAAGAAATTTAAAGATCTATGACTGGAAAAATAATTTGATTATAATAAAATGCAAACATGTGATATAATATTGGAGGAAAATAAATCTTTTCAAATTGACTTGGTGGCAGATTCATTAACATATTAGGGATAATGAAGTTTTTCACTCCTCAGGCGAATTTAAGAAATTAGCGAAGGGACACAATTGGGGAGGATTACACAAGATTATAAACACTTCTTTTCTGTGTTAGATAATTTTTAGATGTAATTACACTTTACCGTGCCTATAGTCTTATTATGCTGAAACAGTTAGTTGTTTGGAAAGAGAGCTTAATTAATCCGTTCCTCGTACGTGAGTTACCGAGTTTCTAGTGTTAAAGATCGTATCCACATGAAGAAGACATCGCATAAACAGTTGAAAATGCTATTCGGCGTCAGTTGTTTCCTAATTAAAATTCACACTGTTAAAATATCTTTCTTGTTGAAAAATTAAATTAAAATCCGTGGAACCAATTATATTTCCCTCCACAGACAGAAATCATCTCCACACATATTCGTGCTTGGAATGATTTATCTTGCAAGTGTAAACTAGCTAAAACTTGTTAGAAAAGGAAACAACGTAAGGCAATGATGAATGCGTCGAGGGTTAAATTATTTAATAAATCCGTACGAGTGCGGGGTCTGGACCACGCAAGATTCGCGTGACCAAAGTTAATGCGCTATAGGCTACAGGGCAGATAATCTACGGGGCGATCGTGCAGAGTCTTCCTAATAAACAATGCGGCTGCTGTAGATGTTCCGAGGAAGCGGAATGCACACCATTTCACAGCACAGTTATCGAGTCTCTGGTCGATGTCCAGGTCGTTAGTCAGACGTTTATCACTGCTCGTAAATCGCGAGGAGCGCAGGCGAAGAATGTAAGGCGAAAAAGAGAGAAAAAAATGGGGGTGTGCTGCCTGCACTGGTGCAGATATCTCTGACTAAGGGCTCTATTTCGATAAGGACTCTCCCTCAACACAAAGACGGCGGCGTTCTATCAGCTACGCCATGCACGACGCGACGGACTATGAACGGCATAATAATATTCAGTGTGCAGACTTTCTCTAAATATTGTTAGCTGACGTTCTTTACTGCTGTACATTACACGATTTTTAAACATCTATCACATTTCACAAATGCGTTAAATAAGCATATAATTACTTAAAACTGACTGAATAGAAGGACGGTTGAAGTAGATCATTGCTCACAATTATTACAGAAGTGCAATAGAATACTGTATGTGTTACAATTTCGTTTTAAATAATAATAAAAGACTGGAATAAACTTTGAAAATGGCTGAGAATTTCATTTAAATCTTCACCTTATCTGGGTAAACCAAAAAAAATGAAAATATCAAACCAAAATTAAATAGGGTGAACTATCCAGTGAATGAGCATTGGTAATATACAGTAGAACATTAAGAACAGCGGAGAAATTTGGATTGTCCTTCAGATCAAAAATCAATCCATTGGATCCCTATAAACGACATACAATCGTTGGCTCCCTAAAAAATCCATTGTCAAGTCAATAGTTGGTTATTAGTCATGGGTATAGCCTGGTACACAGATAAGTGGTATTTCCTTTCATCTGGACTCATAAATTAGAAAATATATGCTTTGTGTTACTAAAGAGTTTGATTGTTACTTAACGTCTCCTGCTCATTCACTGGGTATTTTGTACTTAAAAAGTTCTAAAACATTTTTGTAGCGAATCTTCCAAAAATGTTTTGATGAGAAATTGCCTGTCATACAAATGCCATGAGCTAATACAGGGAGGGATGAACAAAATAATTGTGATACACAAATCTAAGAACCTGAATACAAAGTGTTCATTCAGTGGAACGTTCATCCCAGTTATATACATATGTAGATGAGTTTTAACATACAACTTGAAGTTGACGAGACGAAATAGATACAGATTTCGTTTATTTTAATTCTCCTTAATGGAAGACATTTGGAAGGTTTTATGTATATATTGAAAATTATCTGACATTATTAACTCAACATATGTAAAGTAAAACATTTACAGTTATTATGTTCACAATGTGATGTAAATGTTGAATATAAGTTACTATAATTAACGTTTTATTAGTTTTAAAATTTAATTTGCTGTTAATTTTATATGTAACTAGCTGGGTGCCTGGTGTTTTCCGGGTATTTATTATAATGGCTAGGTACATAACTAGGGAATAATAAAAAATCTTGTATGATTTCGTGTTATTGTTCTAAACCACTTCGTCCTCCGTCATCGTCCCGTCCCCCACTCCTCCGCCACTCTGAGACTGAAGTACAGATTGCATTTTGAATGTCAGAATGAGACTCAGCGACTCACATTACACCGGTTTTGACACCAACCTGGATTGTTTTCCTGTTATTTTTATGTGACGCCCCTCCAGACCCACACTTCCGAATACTTCCCTGTCATGCTGAAAGAGGTTCAGTATATGAACAAATATTGTGTGGGGGAGGATACACTAAGTCATTGACCCTCAAAAATTTTCATTCGACGCAATTAATGGCTATTTTCGCCACTACCACCCCCGCCCCTAGGGATGGTAGCCGTGCCTTACCCCGACAGTGCTAATATGAAAATATGGCCTTCAATCGTCTATAAAAATAAATTTTGTTTGTGATCGATGCATTTCAAATGTATATCTGAATTGTCCTTTGTAACCAACGTACTCCCTGCCTGTCAGCTGGCCTTCTTAAAGGGTGAAAAGTCGAAATGAAGAATACTGTCCCTCTCTCTCGGACTGCCTGCCCCGAATATCCTCTGTAAATAAATGAATCAGAATGGGTCATAGAAGTTTAAAGTTATTCGTCGGGCGTAGTTGACGTCAAGGATGACGTAGTTACTCAGCTAAACGATAGCGTTACGTTATTAAACAAAACTGCCAACTGAATTGCCAGTAATTAAACTTCGTTCCGCAATCGTTCCTTGCTGCCACTGACGACCATTGTGGTCGAAGCGCCATTAATACGGATTGGCGCCACGGATTTAAAATATGCAGAGTAAACAGGTTTAGTGTCTACTTCATAAAAGGTTCACATCATAATTGCTGCCAATGCAAATTAACGGCCTTCGAAAGAAACGGTAGACGACTACGCGATCATCACTGCGTTACAAAAATCGATTTGAGCACAATGATTTGTCGCAACATCTCGTTGCTTGGAGTAATCGCCTAATTAAAAGCCGTGTTGGTCGTGTTTGCAGGCAGCTACACGCACCCACAATACTTGAAACTATCCTCCTTGATTACTGTCGTAAATACTTAAACTTAATACCACGAATGCTGAATTAATTTGTTTTCTCACGGTCAGCTAACAACAATTGAACGTTTGCAAACGAATAAGACGCCCATAAATCAAAAGAGGACTAAGTATTCTCCTCGTGTAAACTTCAGATTTTATAGGGCATGAGATTCATGATAAAATGTTTCCTTGCGCCGCTAGTTCACGAGAAGATATAATTTTGTTTCTTTAACAGAATTATTTTACAGCATTCTTGTTTTGTTTCAGATATTGAATAATGAGATACATTTAACGACAATTTTAGGAAACTTATATTTAAAAAAATTATTTTATTAATCTATAATCAAAAGCGTTATCGTTCATTTTTTGTATTCTCAAGTTCACTATGACTATTGTTATTGACATTATGAATTGATTAAAATATTAAAATGAAATATATTTATAAATAAAAAACGACACAAAGATAAAATATTACTTAAAATTGATTAATAACTGTATTCAGAGAAGTATCTACGATACTATTTTATCTTTGACAACCAGAGGATTAATTGATGTTAATTAATAAGTTTTTAGTACTCACGCAGTCAGAGGAAATCACGCGCGCGTAAGTTTTTACATGTAAATAATATTTTTGTTTTTATGTACACAAATTATAAGTAATTAAATAGCAACTTGAGTGATAAAATTGAATAATATAAGTATCAAAAAAGAAAAAGGTCAGTTACTTAAAAACTTGTTTTGCATTTTAAGAAGTCAATGAATGTGAATAGGAGCAAGAATTCTATTAAAAAGTTCTTACAAAATTTTACAATTTATTACATATGTTGTTACGGATATTGTGCATTTTATGTTAAATAGTTTCACAAAGATTTATGTTAATAAGACAAAATTATATTTATAACAAGCTACCCCCGTGACTTCGTTCTGAGCCAAATAGTTATTTTTATTTTGCCCTGAAAACGAAACAACAGGTACAGAATTTTGATAAAGTTGAATTCATTGAATATATCCAAAGTATGGTATCATTTGTTTATGAACGCTTCAGGGAAAACCTTATAACTCGCAGTTGGTTTTGAACAGGTCATACGTTTCCGAGGCAGTAAAAATGAGCAATTATTAATTATTAAAATAAAATTTACCTGACACGACAAATAAAACCAATTTACGTAATTATACATTGTATCGACGATTCAAAGAAGTTCATTATTTCTCAGGGAGTTAGCTCTCTCGCAATATAGGTTTATATTGGCGCGAATCCTACTTCAACAATTGATGGAGTGCTGCGGAGCATAAACAGATCAACCCGCATGCTCTTTGGAGACTTAATGCGCGTATAAGATATATATATATATATATAGAAATAAAATATGCACGAATACCTAAGTTAAATCTCCTGTTTTTAAACCTTCAAATTTGCATTTAAATCCGTTGAGCCGTTTCGGTGCCTATTCGAGACAAACATACGGACAGAGAAGATCTGAAGGTTATAGAGAAATTCTAAAATTTAATTTTTCAATAAATCCAAGTCAATAGTTAGAGCTATTAGCTATTTTTAATTCTGATTAACGTGTGAAAGAAGAATGTCATAAATACTACGGATTGACGTATTGGTCCCAAAGATGGCGATTAATTTGCAAGTTTGGATTGGGTCCTTATAATATTTATTGTCTTTTTTAATACAAATTTAGACTTCCAGCGACGAAATTGGACGTGCTTCGTATTAGAAGTGGTACTTTCTCATGTGGTGACATTTTTGGTTGAAACACGAGCTTTTTTTGCGGGGGGGGGGGAAGGAATAACAGGCTACATGAGAGTGATCCTGAAATAGGCAACAGCATAGGAAGGGAAATGAAAAGTGGAGAGGAATGTGGAAGTTTCAGTAGCTGGAATAATTCCGAGTTTGGGGCAAGTTGTCGCTCTTGTAGCAACGCGAAGCGATTCCTTCCACTTGCTTGTGTAGTGTTTCACCTGCAAGGCACCGTTACATACAGCTCTCTGCATTATTCATGGGCAGGACTGGTAGCGGTCACCCACCAACACTCTAACCACTGGATAATGACGACAGGCCGCTGCGAAATTAGCTAAATAATATCGGGAACTACAAGAACAACCCTCGTGGACGAGAAAACAAAACCTCGAGTGAGTCTGATATGGATCGAAGTGTAACAATTTTTTTTTATCATGCATTGCTTCTGTGTAACCTAAGTACTAAAAGTTGTATTTGGTTGCTCAAAGTAAAATAAAAATAAAACAGGAGAAAAACTTTGGAACGGTCTGCCATGAAGGTTATGAAACTGAATAAAGGGATCAGGACGGAAATATCTCGACCGCATCGGGAATCAAATCCGGGACATTCACTTGATACGTTCTCTCTCATCCATCTCAACCATCCGAGTTGACTCTCCGTCTGAGACGAACTTCCTTCATCCCTTGAATGGCACACAACATAATCCTGTGTATCAGTTTCACGACTGACCTTCGTTTGGAAGTACTCCTTCAGTTATTGAATTGATTCATCGTGTTGTTATAGTTTTCAGTCCTTAGACTGGTATGACGCAACTCTCCATGTTAACCTAATCTATTCAGGGTATTCCATTCTTGGCCTGCCTCATATGTTCTTACCCCACACACTTCCGTCTAAAGCAAGTTATATGCCTCAAAACGTGGCCTGTTAATCTATTCCTTTCCTTTGTCAAAGTGCTCCATATTGATTTCTCGTCTCTTATTCTTCTTGGAAATTCCTGGTTAGTAACACTATCCACCCATCTCTTTCTTCTATAGCACCACATTTCAAATGTCTATATTATGATTATTCAATCCATTAGTCCTCGGTTTAGGAAATAGGATACGTCAAATATAATATTACAAGAAATATACAAAATTTTACAACTAAGAATTATCAATAAAGGAAAGATAAAATTCAATCTTCAATTTTCAGTCGACGGAGAAGGCAGCAGAACACCGTGCCCCACTCGCAGTGCGATTTATAAAACATTTAGCATACTTATTAACTAATTAAAAAGTATAATTACTGAAATTAAATGTTAGTTAGAAAGAATATTTCACGCTTAACAGCAATTAAATCACCTCGTTTGACAGGATACGAGAGATCATAATCAACCCTGTTGAAAGTTATATATGTCTAAAAAGGGGGTAAGGAAGGACTCTAAATCTTCGAAATGGTGGACTGAAACCTTCTTTGGGCAGAGAACTACAGTACACCAAAATTACGTGGTATACTCAATAATAGGAGGACGCACAACATATATATAATTTATATAGATTTCCCCATTTGACAAGCAAATGATGAACTAGGAGGTAGAATCTGCAACACAATGTTTGGAAACCAATATGGTGATGGGGATTTGAATTCTATTCACGTTCCCTACCGTTATTACAGTCGTCATTAATGACTCGCCAGGAAGAGAAGGGGTGTATATTGTCGACGAAGGTATTTACGGACCATTAACCTCCCGTGGGTAAGCGGTCTTCGAACACGAGAATTGTAACACCTTGCTCTAGGAACGAGTGACGTCAGTGAACTTGCCTACTCAAAGCACCTGCGGCATGCATAAACATTCTCGCGGATCGTATGCACTGCTCTGAATGTGTGTGTGAGAGAGTGTTTGTCTTTTTACTGTTGCATGTTAATATTCCGTGGAACCTGTACAGCGATATTGGGACCTGTTCCTAATAGCTTATGAATGTACCGAGTGGCGGCCGCTACAAGATTTAATGGTCGCGAAGACCAGCTTCCTGGCGCCACCGCTGCTGACGTCAGGGAGAGTGGGGGCTGGATTGGTTTCCATTTAATTCAAGAAACTCGTCGCGGAACCCGTTGCAAAGGCTCAATGTGTCATTCATGCCGTGCAGATTGCAGTCAATGGACGGAAATACTTCCGAATCTGACCGTCGATACAGATACTGGTTTCTCCACAATGAACAAGGTCACAGACATCAAATTCATTCAATACAATTTTATTACATTTACTAGGGTACAGATGAGCAAATTACGTCTTCATTTAATTTAAATACACCCGGAAGTTCCTATTATTTTTCTCTCCTTTTTATGAATTTACGCGTTCCTTCCTCACTGGATCATATTCTGTGCTCTACATTCCATATACACAATACAGTTGAATCATGATGTACGGTTGGGATTTTATTTTAGACTACCTGGATGTTCTGCGTGTCCCGAGTACTTATTTATATAAAGCGTATTCCTGAGGTGTAGTGGCTAGAGTCTCTGCCTCACAGTCTCGGGCTTGGATGTTTGTGTCATCATGGTCACGGAGAATGGGATTAAGGCTGTTGGAGAATCACTACACTGATCACGTAACATTCCAAATTCGGAATGGGTATGTCAGATGACAGTCCACAGTTGGCACGGTGGACCAAGACACCTCAATGGGCTACAGAGCCAAGGAAGAGGAAGAAGTATTTTCCGGTCTCTTCAATTTATTTAAAACGTGCTGCAGAACGCGAGCTTTAGAAACGTGCGATCGTAGAGTATTGCAAGCTTTAAGTATGAATCGTAGTTCACTGTATAAATAAAAGTAAAAAATAAAGAAATCCTTAAAGTCTTGCACTGAAAAAATATGAACTATTTGCAATGCAGTTAAGTGATTGGAAAATTATTTCGCCATCGTCAAATCTATTAATTGTAATGATTGAAAATAATTTTCGTAATTGACTTTTACACAAAAATTGATGAGTCCCGTTGTGGTTCCACGATATTTTCAGATTCCGCGACTTGATGAATCCTTTTTCCCGTTATGTTGCGGGAAGTTCTTACGATCCACCGCCCACTGGATTATCGTACAGCATATTTGCCACCGTCTTGTCCAGTGATCTGGGCGTGGAATGAAATGAGATTGTGACATCTCACCACGCTTTTCAATTTGGCAATTTGCTTATTCCGCCCGAGACACTTTGGCGGTAATTGTGTGCTTCAGCTCGCGCGATGTTGGCGAGGGATCGTTCCTCCTCCTCTTTTTTTCTTTGTCCACACGCAGTTGTTACAGGCGAAAGGTAAAAACCGGAATGGTGGCCGAGTTCATCCGTCTTGCTGTCCCCGTGACGCGTCTGGACCATTTGTCGTAGTCTTCGTCGTGTCCAGACGCCTTCAGACAAATGGAGAACACAGGAATTGTGTCCCGAGGCCTCAAAGTGATATCGAGAGTTGGAAACATCAGGATTTTTTTACTAATTCTGTAGGAAAGTCTTTGACGCCAAATGATCTTAAGTTGGAACAGCAACTGGGACCACTCCTGAAGGTGCCAGGGTATTCTTATCCATTCGGGCTGTGGAATGCAAGAGAAACTATGCTTAACCTTTAGATACATGACAACAGAACTTTGAGAATTTGCATTGTTGTTGAAATTATGGTTATTTGCCGGTTACAGTGTGAAACCTCTGTATTTGTATATCAA
This sequence comes from Eucriotettix oculatus, assembly GCA_034510155.1. Taxonomy (NCBI): domain Eukaryota; kingdom Metazoa; phylum Arthropoda; class Insecta; order Orthoptera; family Tetrigidae; genus Eucriotettix; species Eucriotettix oculatus. Next base: position 27,078,578 of record CM067379.1, read on the forward strand.
GTATAAAATCCTGAAATGAATACTTACTTTAACGTTTTATTTGCTCTAACACGGTGGTTGTTTCTGATTATTTGTGTTAATGTTTTATTGTAAGGGGTTAAAGTAATAATTTCTAGAGTAGACATTTAATATCAGAATCGGAAATATCAGAAATTATACAGTGTATTCTAATCCATATACATTTCCTCAGACCCTTTACTTAAAAGATGTCAGACCAGATGTCACTGTATACATATTATTTTAGTTATCTATAACAATAAATAATTATCTATAAATATGACATTAGCCTTTGAAATTATGCGGTCCAAACAGAGCTGACAAAACTCTAATACGTGAGCACTAGTTAGACTTTGATCCATTTTGGAGGGGAGTTATTTAATAATTAAAACACAAACATTCAAAATACAATTTAGATGATAAAAGGTGGTATTTACAATTCACGGCCACTAGCTCAGGCACAACAATCCTCAATCGTTATAATTACATTCATAATCTCATTCACTCTAACTTGAATGTAGAACGTCCTACGAAAACTAATTATAAAAGTTATGGAATTATTATCTACAAATTAGAACAAACTTTATTAATTGTAGCACGACCATGAGGATTGTCGATCATTGGAATACAATTTATCATATTCAGAGACAATTATCATACTGCAGGGGAGGGATTACACAATTAAGGTCGCGAAGTAACGGTTGGTCATAGGTTCAAGTTCCAGAAGTATCGCTACAGGCGACTATTTCTTTCTAGGACCCTCACGGTTGCACACCAGAGACGCGACCTCCTCCGTCCAGTCTCCTAACTTTTGCCTTTCAGACAAACCGTGTGTTTCCCGCACTTCGCGGTATTAGAAAACTACCACCACTTTGGAATGGTTTTGATAATTTATGTACAAATCTAGGATCGTGGATGTCGGACGTTCACTATTGTTCCTTGGTACAGTTATCATTAGGGCGTTTACTTCCTCACAGCAGGACACAAAATTGACCTGCGGCGGTCTTGCCGGAACAACGTAACACCCGCATAATACTTTTCAATTACTCCGATCTCAGATCTCGATTAGCAATATCTGTCCCAATAATCGGCGTGCCAACAATTAATATAAACAAATGATATAATTTTTTTAAAAAAATTAAGGGTAGTTTTAGAATTTTACAATACACAACGAATGATCAGTTTTGTATTTTTCATGGCTTAGATATTCTGTTTCATTCGAAGGCACTAACTTCAACCCTCGTGGAAACTATTTGGATTGTTTTTCAGGCCTGAGTATTATTAGATTTGTATTCATAAATATGTTTAACCAGACGCTGCACCATAAATTATTTAGAATAAGCTACTAATTAATTTGTACATGTCAACAGAGCGGTACTGATAATTAGCCTTAGCTGAGACCAACTGTTATGTTTTTGCAGATAGTTTATTTTATGAATTATTTTTAAAAATATTTTCAACGGCGTGGTGCATCACAAAAATTAAATATCATGGTGAAAGTAGATTTTTTTACCAAATATGTTTTACTATAGTAAAGAGAATTAAATTTTGAGTTAGGACTATCGTGCTCTGAGGTATCGAAATATTCAGCACTTATTGTTCATTCAATTATATTTCCATTTACAAACTAATGACTGACTTGTCAAAATCAACGTATTTTACGACATTAAATTATCCCTAAATTGGTTGTAAAGTTGAAATGTTCCACTCGTGAACAGGCAACACCAAGCAGTACGAAGTTGAAATTCTATTAAGTTGCGCCAGAGTTGTAATTATGCGTCGTGTCTAGTTAGCGGCTGTTTCATCTCCCTTCTCTTTTTTTACCACAAAAGCAGATTTTTTTTTATTTCCACGTCTCGACGTCAGATAGCAGTTTTCAGAAAGTTTCCTTACTCGCCTACTGCCTGTATTTCCTGCTGATGCAAATGCCGCAATTATCTTGGCTTTCTCAAGCGTCTGTTTTCAACCTTTCTGAAATACTATAAACTTTATTTCCTTCGCAATCAACTTAATTACAAGAGCTGCTGAGTTGGGCGAATCCGCGGTCCTCATTGAAACCTTGGTCCACCGCCGCCGTTTATTACCTCACACAGGGAAAAAAGTGCACAATTAGGGAAATTCCTCCCGAGTTTGACGCTCATCGTGAAAGCGAGAATGAAGTCGTCCGAAAATACGTTCTCAGCTTTAAAGCCACTTAATTAAAAATCGTTTTTTTCTGAGCTAACTTTGCACTTTTGTCTCCAGAACACGAGAGAGACTTTTTTTTTGCGGAATATTGAATAAGTTGTAGCTGTAAAAGCAAGACTACACAAAACAGGACTGAAAAACTTTCACTCGCCAATGAAAACGATTTCATTTATTAATTTGAGCACCTGCACGAAAATAGTTGAGTAAGCTTATCAGAATGCGCAGGACAAAATGCGATGAACAGCCATTCAGTGGAGAACTCGGACGTTGGTCTGCAATTAATGATATTTTAACATAAATTCATTTTATACGTGTCTTAAAAACGCTAATGGTTGCGATGTACTGAACGCTATAAATGTCCATTATTTTTAACATAAAAGTCCATTGTGTTCACTCGTCTCAAGTTAATGTTGCTGCAATAAATCTCCACGTTTTTCTCGGAGCAGTATCGTAAAGTATGGGAGAGACGGGCTTCAAATAAAACTTCGCATAGTATATTATTTATCATCATGGACAAGAACAGTCATCTAAGTAATGATCTCTGCGGCATCGACGGTTCTTTCTTTAGGAAACCTCACTCCAGTCACCCGGAAGGGCGAGGGACAAGCGCCAAGAGCCTGATGGTGGTTCTTCTAGGGTTTGTCCTGCACCATTTTACAGAAATGTCGGGTTGGATCCAGAATCTATAGCTTTCCTGATCTTGGTCACTGTAGGTAATCATTTCAAAGTTATTTTAATCGATTATTCAGCATTGAGCCTGTCCACATCCTGCAGCCAATTTCAACGAATGTTCTTTACGATATAAAAGCAGCAATCGAAAGTATACTCCGACTACGCGCTAATAATAACGTAAATGTTGAATCAAGGGTCGTATAAATTACAATTTAATAGTTGTGAATGTTGAGGAAGAAATTCAGTGGGGCTGGAGGGAGAGAGAAAGGATTCTCTCTCGCTCTGATGAGAACCAGGTTGGAAGGAGAGTTTCAGGCCGACACATTCGGAAGACCCTCAGGTTAGAGGAAGTTGTAACCAGATTCCTCCGTCAGTGACTACTCTTGTAGCTCATCGAGCGAGTGAGCGAGGTTGAACTGAGGGTGGAGAGGCCCAAAATAATTTCCCGTCTCATCTTGGGGAAACCGTAGACCAAGCAGCTGCTTCCCTCTCGCCGTTTATCAGATAGTAGAAGACAAATAGACAAAACTTAATAGGGGCTCCAAACAGATAATGGAGGCATCCGTGGACTCTATTTTTGGCGAGGCTCGTTTTGTCAACATTGAGTGGCTTACCCTGCTTTTATAATGAATTCCACGCCTCGGGAATACCAATTATAAAAACTCTAATAATACAGTCTTCAACTAAATCGTTTGTCTGAGAACTAATTTTTATCTAAATATTTTGAAAACTGGATAAGTGTAGGTGTAACTTATTTGGCGTAAATTACGTCTGGAGTTGACTAATTAACAGTTAAACTACGCCGAGACAGTAATTTCGAAGCTTAATGAGTTCCTGGAATCGTGGGTGATTACGAACTCGAGAAACCAGTTCGGATCTTACCCTCATAGTGTATTGTTCGTCTTACTCAAACAAATTTATCTATAAACCTGAAGTTTATATACCCCAAGGTTCTTAATCGTTTTTTGTTGCCATTTTAACTATCCCCTGTGCACTTACGTTTTCATTACAAAATAAAATAATGAATTATGAAAATATTTAACTAGTCGAATTAAATTCCCTACATTTATTAGTTAAATAAAAATCCATCTTTTGTCGGCCATCTGGTAAAGTCGGTATGATCCATCCAGGTGTACGCAAATAATTCGTGCAACTGTTACTTTTCTCAACAGTGACACTTCTTTAAAATTATCGGAAGTTAATTTAATTATTTTGTACTTCCACTTTCATATACCGCACATAGATTAATGCATAAATTCTCTTTGAAACAAACCCATTAAAAATGTTAAAAGTTTAGTTTATAAATTGTGATTATTTTTATTCTGTTTAAAAAGGTCATAAAAATGTATATAATTCATTCAATCTTTAAGTGTAAATAATAAAATTATTGTAATGTCACTAATAACCATCCGGTTGATGCGATGTTAAGCCTTAATAATAAATAAAATAAACCCCGTTTCATTTCCTTCAAGCAGCTGATGCTTCTGGGAATCTTTAATCTCAGGGATCTTGCTGGTTATAATTACCGTGAGGTTGCCAACATTACAAGGGATGTTAGGAGTTGTTGACTCGTGGTGTCTGATAACTGGTGAGTAGATCACGGGATCTCGGTTGGGAGATGAGGAACAATCGCTCCCATAAGCCGCTGCAGTTACATATGATATATAGAAAAAGAAAAAAAATTAATTCCAATTCACTGGATAAACCATTATAAATCGTCTAAGAACTTATAAATGTAATTACTATTATTCTAATTCAGCAGAATTGATAATATTTGTACAATGCTAATATCAGTTGTTAACGAATTATGATTAATTGAATCACATTATTCTACGTTGTTCTACTCGCTTCAGTTTAAATTCATATAGTATTCTATGAAATTTACGCCAGCCATTAACATGTTATGAATTAAAGGCTGCCACCATGTACTCAAAGAAATTGAAAGGTTAAGTGATACCGAGATGCTTCCCAAAGGAATAGCCATTATCAACTGCTTCAACTCCTCCACCCTCTTCCTCTTGCAACCCAAACGAGATTAAATCTCTCCATAGAGCCACGACAATGGCGATCGACTATTATTTATTCTTTAGTCATGTCAAGCTTCCTCACCTCATATAAACTAGTTGCACTACTGTAACAGTAAAAATAATTATTGATACAGAATGCTTCACTAGTACAGCGACCTGCGATATTCTTTATCCAAGGAAGTCATATCACTGACTTCTACATCACCGTGCGTGACAAAATAAGATGTAAATATCAATGGCGTAGCTCAACTTGTCACATATGTTCTCTTCCCAGACGTTTGTTTCGTCTGTTTCTCATGATTCTAAACGACCTAATCAGAGCAACAACCGGATACAGCAAGGAATATTAGAATTATACGAAGCTTTCATAATGATTAATCCCCATTTTTAATTATTATCGACCATTAGGAAACTCCTGTTGCTGTTTCAAGTACTGAAACGAAACATATTTTGTTTAATGTAATTAAATATTATTTTTAAATTCCGTTATTTGCATATAATAATGTACACAAGATTTATTTAATAGATTGTCGGAGATCCGTGCTTTAAGGGGTGTAAATAATTAGGCAGTGTAGAGTGTTAGCAGAGACACGCCATCAATGTTGCAGTTTGACTGTGTTTAAGTAAGAAATTTTAAGGAGTCATTTACGTTGAGGACTAACTGTTACCTTCAGATTCTTGGCCAGCCTGTAGGTGTTCATTTCGAGAGGACGTTCAATTACAGTTTATTGGATCGGAACAAATAGTATAAAATTTATGCTGTTGGTTTTTCCTTCCAGAAATTATATACCGCCTGAACAAAAACCTCTCTTAAGTGGCGGTTAAAGGTTCCTGGATGACTGCGGGCTTCTAAATGAGGGCTAATGGGAAGGGAAGGGGCATCCCGATTTCTGGAAGGAAGGGGGGGGAGGTGAGGGGGTGTTCCTCTCTGTATTCATGAGGTAGACCTCGCTCGTAAAACGGTGGCACGGGATAATCGCTGCTTTACGGAGATATTACACTAAAAGCCGCACGCACAGATATCGTTTTGAGTTCCTCGCTGACCGTGTGGCCTTCCCTTATTTACGAACTCCCAATTAACCGATCTTTAAATGTAAATTGAAGACCATGTTGGTACCGGAGAGGCAATAAATTCATATTAATGGAGGCGCTAGGGCGTGTGCCGAGAGGAAACATGGCGGTATGTCGAAGTTCGTTTACCAGATTGCCCGAGTCTCCGTAGCAAGACATTAAGTAGGACGTTCGGCAACATAGTAATTATAATCGCGTGCTCTTAAAATAATACGAGCGATTATGAAGAACTGTTCAGATCAGCTCGCAGCGTTCCTTAAATATTCATAAAGAAACAACTACTGGAATTTCATACTTAACGTGGAAAAATAGCATAAATTATAAAGCAGTCATATTTGTCAGAGATATATTTTAAATAAACAAAAATTGGCACGACGAATCGTTCCTTTCGTGAACCTCTTCAGACGAAAAAAAATTTTTTAAAGGCTGAATATAGTTTATTCATTGAAATATAAGTTCATAAATAAAAACTTTGAGGGATAACCATGTTAGCCACACATTGCAGACGAAATGATATTTTGAATAAAATAATTTTATATATATGTACAATAAATTATTAACTGACTAGCCTACGATCAGGATTAACTGTGGTTTATTTAGATTGCAAACTGGTGCGTTACCCGACACATGAATTCGCGGCTTACCAATGGTGATGCTCCACGGCAACACTTGAAATGATCTCATTAGCATTGGGAGCCAGGTGATACTCTTGTATCCGCATTAAAATCAGTCTGATGTCTCATTGGATAGCTCTAGGATCCTCTAAAACGCTGGTTGATAATTTTTCACCAATCTCATGGGACCCGCCCTAATTAGACCTTGGTCATAATCGCGCTTACCCTCTAAAGTGACATCTTGGCCTTACGGGACAACTTTATGCTTATATTTACAGAGTTAGGGATTTACACTAACTGCAAGTTGATAGAAAAACCACTCTCCCGCGTCTCCGGCTTAATTCAAGTTACATATTAATTGTGCTAAAAGCGCATCATACCTTGGTGGACCTTGGTAGATTGCCTGCCTCTCAATATGAGTCACATTTACTGCTTTCCTTCATCCATTCTGGCCTTAGAATTGTTTTGGCTCATACTTTATCTTAAATGTTGGATGAAGTGACTCTAAACTTGTTATGGGACTTTTACATCAATGTGGAGAATCAAGGGAAACCTCAAATCAGGATGATCGGAAGGAGAGTCGAAATAAAATCGTAGGTGATTAAAATTATACGATTTAAACTGCTCTGGTTTATTTATCAAATGACTACCGTATTAATAATAATTTAATTTTAAAACGTATAAACTCGTTAAAAAAGTTTTTATTGAGCTATATTCCATTTTAATTTGTCGCGGATTTGCATTAAAAATAACCCGTACCTCGTGACGCTTAAAATGTTAGCGAGTAACCGAATTAATTGTTTGAGTTTGCCCTGACTGTGGGAAGGGTAAGCCATCGATTAAGCTCTCTGGATGATGGAATACTGCCTGGAAGCGTCGGCTCCTTTCTGTGTATTATTGATGGCGGCCTCCTAATGCGTTCCTTTCCCCAGAAATATATACGACCACCATGTACCAACCAGGATACGCGTTAAATATTCCCATGTTTACAATACCGTTCCCTGAGAGTCCAGGTATGCGAGGTCTGAAGATAACTCATCTGGACGTGACAGAACACGGAGCCACGAACGTTTCTCTCGAGTCCCTCTAAGGAAGTTAGGAAGGATGCACCCCGTTGATGAGCCTGTCCTCTTTATTAAGTTATAACTTGCGTACTCCGAGTTCCAGTTCCACTGGTCCTGAGTACTTGTTCACGCGCATTCCCGAAATGCCGGCGTCTTGCTGCCGGGACCGTTTTAAGAGATACTTGTTATAAATTGTATAGTTTAGCTTTTGATACAGGCCGCGTTTATGTATTTGCGAACATAAATTTACCTGTTCAGGATTGTGTGGTATTCTACCCAAACACCCGCAGTTACAGGAAGAAAGCGCAAAGCGGTTTTTAAGTACTGCGTGCATTCCAACTTTTTTTATGACCATAAACCGAGCAAGAAAAAAAAGAGAAAAATTGTTGACTGGTGGCTATAAATAGTGTGTATTTCAACCTTTGTAAAATAAAGTGCTAAAAACTAAATTCTAAAGCTCAATCGCTAGTGTTTTTCAATTACTTACAGCAGCTGTTTTACAAAAATCTGTTAGAAATTACCGCGCTTTTGCTGAAATGCGCTTCCGGAATTTTAATCATAAATATATTTTATTGCAAGTGTAATACATTGTATTAACTATTGAAAATAGTTCAATAGGACAAAAGATGTTTTCGCAATTTAATGGTATCATTCTATAACAGGCTACAGCGTCAAACATTACACGACCGTGACCGGCGATGTGGTTACAAATCATCTAACTGATGGTTTTCTTCACTTAAAACGGATTTTTTTGTATTACACTTTCCCGCGTACATGCATAACAATATAATGGCAGCCTCTCGGGTAAAATATTCCAGAGGTAAAATAGTCCCCCAATCGGGTCTCCGGTTGGGGACTACTCGGGAGGATGTCATCAGATAGACAAAGGGTGACGTTCTAAGAATCGGAGCGTGGAATGTCAGAAACTTAAACCGAGTTGGTAGATTAGAAAATCTAAAAAAGGAAGTGGAAAGGTTAAAAATTAGCATTAGAGGGAAGTGTGTGGGGTAAGAACAGAAGAGAGAGGTCAAGGATGGAAACGCTAAACAGATTAGGGAGGATTTGGGATCTGCTAGTACTGAAGAAATGAAAAGGCTTGCGCAATATAGGTTAGACGTCTTAGGACTGAATACCACAACAACAACAATAAAACGTAATGAGAATGAATTTAAGGGAATGGTGAAAGACGTTAGGTAATAAAAACTATTTTTAATTTTACAAAACAGGAGACAAGAACTGACCAGAGTTTCAGACAGTATGGTATTTGTCGTCTTCAGAGATATTCTCATCTCTAGAGATGCCAAGAAGGACTTGGGACTCACGGGATTTTCTCTCTATCGAAACGCAAAAGACTTTAGAACGTACACAATTTTATCCCAAAAGATAGCTTTTTTCTCCCTCCTCATCGTCTCTGCAGCCCATTGAGAGCCTCGGCCTACCGATCCGACTGCGGACTCACATCTCACATAACACATTCCGAATTCAGAGTGATACCTGGTCAGCGTTTCGATTGTCCAACTGTCTTAATCCCAGTCCGTGACGACACAAAAATCCAAGCCCGGGACCTCAGGGTTGTGATGCAGCGACTCTAACCACAACATCACAGAAGGTTGGCAAAATTGTTTCTAGTGTACTTCACGAATCTATAGAATTAAATTCACCTTTTTTTAATATGATTGTTTCTCCGTTTCAGAGTCGTCGTGTTGCAGCAAAGTGACTGGTTCCTGTCGTCTAGCGTGCCAAAAGGTTTGTCATAAAAAATACACAATATCCTGCGAAATACCTGCTAAATGAGAATTTTAATTCGAAACCAGACATAGGATAATATCTATTGAAGAACTAATAGGATAATGCCTATTGAACTACCAATAGCCTTGTTTTGATTCTATTTCCGACTTTTGGCCATTCATTGTAATTAATTTATAATACAATGTCAGATTTATTTTATTCATAAAGAAAAATACCTTAAATATATACAGAAGCAAATCCGCTAAAGAAACCGAATCGTATCTATATTTACACGATATTTTTGTAAATAAATGATTAAACGAATTTCAAGTATCATCTAAATTAGAATAGGAGAGTATTTAAAGAAGTTGCGGTAATAATAGAATAATATGGAACAAACTCTTGAATATGATAATGGGTAATATTTGAAAGTAGCGTATAGAAAGAAACAGTAGTTGTGGGGCAAGAAATATAGAAGTTTTCTGTATGTTATGATAATAATTTTTCCTTATTTTAATCAGTCGCTTAAATAACCAAAACTATATTTTAATTTTGATTTCAAAATTTATTTAGAAGGAGCTTCTGCCATTGCCACAGTTATCTACAAAAATGAAATACAATTTTTTTATGGAATTTGTTTCAAATTTATGATAATATAAAATAATTTGCTTTTTTCTAATGATTTAATGTTTAAAAATATTGTACATACCCTCATGTAATTCAATGTGCATTAAAATTTCTAACTTTCTTCGTAGATTAGGCTATGCTGGACTACACAGAGCATTTATCGAACTTCGGAGTTCCAGAGGTTCATGCTCATGTACAAACCAAGCACAATCGGCAACTTACAACCACGAATTGTCGGAAATTTACATTTAAATTCTTTTCAATGAGTCCTGAACCTGTAATATTAGCCACGTTGAAAATTTAAAATTCAAACGTGTTGATAATAATCGTAATATTCAAATCGACTTGTCGAGTCTTGTAGAACGACATTTGATAACTTTATGTCCAAATCACCTAATTTTTAAATTTTAAATAAAAATTCTGATTTACTCCAAAAATTTGGCGTAGTGTTTCGATAAATCTTCACTCTTTTTTGTTTTACTGGTGGTGGCTGAATATAGGAATCACTAAGTATCCTATTGTCGTGGCGAGGGATCAGCTCAGAGATGATCCCTGCAGCTGAAACTATTTGCCTTTCAGAGAGTACTATTTTAGAGAATAAAGAAAATATTGTTAGTGCATTTTATTGGTCGTTTCTCAAGTTTTGTCGATTTTAAACGGTCAGGTCAGTAGCGACGCTGCTTGGTGACACTAGGCGAGACCTCCAGCGAAGTGAGCATGAAGCTGCACTTTTCCAGAACTCTGCGACAAAGTCGTTAGCCCATAGACAACTGCGATGCGTCAGCGCTATTCGCCTTTCCACTTAATGCATACTTAATGCGTTCCTTTCACGGGAATAGTTTGCATTTACTCTTCTGCAAACGAAACTGCCGGATTCGGGAGAGGGAAACTTCACTCCGCCGGGCGCCATTGTTCACCAACATCTGTCAAGGCACCTGCATTGTTCTTCTTTCACGGCTACGGGACGAACTGTCAGGCTCGATGAAATAATTATTTACCCGGCGTGAGAATTCCTGCTACCTCTGTGGACTCTCAACCCGGATAAATTATGGGTTATTGGAGTGAATATCTCCCAACAAAATAATTAACCCGGAAAAGAAAAAAAAACAACGTAAAATAAACGACTTTGTTATGTCACTATCGAGATTAAACACATTATAATAATTATTATCAAAACTATATAAAGATTTCCAGTTATTCCTACCTTGTAATATTTGCTTCCGTGGTTCTTCAATCCCAATGCTAATCACCTTTATTGTACTGTGAATATTTCTCCATTGAGCTTAGACCATTATAAATTGTAATGTCTAGAAAATAATACCAACATTATAATAATTAAGTTATTGAATTGGCTATAGTGTAGTCATTTCTTTCCCTCAGAACATTTAATTAAACTGGATGTGACGTGTAAATAATTCATCACCTGGTTAGAATTATTTGTTATCGAAAATGATCTTACATTTAATATTAGTCAGTGACAAATACTTTCTGTTGCGAAGTGTTGAGAACGTGTTGTTTACACTAACTGAGCCTTATTCGAGTAAAGAACAAGCAAAGAGATTCTCTTTTACGGAAAAAACACCAAAATAACAACTAGGAATACTTTAGACAGTCTCTGCTCTCCCTCATGACGTCATCAATTCAGTAACAGTAACAAAAATCTTATTTCACTGTTTCCGGGGGAGAAGATGGGAGGGGAGGGAGTGCTTTGAAATTTTTTCCGCGGAAATCTTTTAGAGTAGAGTAAATTATGTTACCCGACAACACTCTAGGTTCTCTCTGTAACGCGAAGATTGTACAATTCGCAGAAACCGAGGTTGCTTCGTATTTTCAGCTCATTTTTCTCTCCTGATGAATCTTCACTTAGGGAAGTGTCCACACAATTTCGTTGACTGTCATCATTAGGTGGCACGGTTCGGCTGAGTCATAACAACTACTATTCTCTCGTATACTCTCTGCATGTTATAGTTTCTTCTGAGTCGACTGTTTTTCCCACCCACGCGAAACGGTACCGTATCATACTCAATTCTAATAGAAAGCTAATCAATCAGTTTCGTGAGAAAAGAAGGTTAGGAAAGGTAATCTATGTGAATAATTAAAAAAAACATATGCGATTAATACAGCCAAATAGAAATAAAATTTCGAACATATTGTGAGTTTTGCAATTTTCGAATTGAGAACGTCATCAATACATTCATGTATTGGCTTTATTTGGAGATTTCTTCGCATTATGTCGTTAGAATAGGACTTGGACTAGTGATTCGAAAGCTCTGAAGCCTCTGGATTGTAGGAGGGTCAATGGAGACATGTGTTGTTCCTCGGCCATCCATCATGCCAGCCAGGAATGCGGAGTTGGACCTCTTCCGTGCTCCTCGTGTCTCATATATCACCACGCCGATTAGTAAATGGCGACGTCGCGCCTCTTTGTCTCTTGCGGTGACAAATGCCAACGTCTGCAGATGGGGAGCGGGACATTTTGCATTGCTTTGAATGCGGTGACTTCCTCTGCACGAGGAGGGTGGTCACCCATCATTCTCATGATGCACTGTTCACTGCCGTTACTTTACAGCAGCCCATTTATTATTTCATGCTCTAAATGAAATTTCCCAACACGAGTTGCTGCTTCTTATAAACTAACCCCAGTTATAAACTCGTAAATGAATAACTTTCCTATCTTATTTTTCTCAGACAAACTGAGCTCAATTGAATATCCTTACAACGATCGCGACTTTACAATCCCATTTTGCTCGTACTGATCGGGGTTTTCGTCTATTTACAGAGCTGCAAATTAATATTATAAAGAATATAAATTACATCGAAGGACTAACCTTAAGATATAAAATGCTTGTAGAAAAAATATCCCGAAAAATCGCTCAGCTTGCAGTTTTAAGGTAGGACCTTCGCAGTTAGTCTTTAACTACGGTCCTTAAACCCTCAATCACGGCACAGTTTAAATTGACAACTTGTAGTATAAACCTGTTTATTCTTCAGAACCGTTGAAACTGTTGAAGATGGTAATATTGCTTTTGTTCCTGTTAAAACCATTTTGTAGCTTGATAATCAATCCTATTTTCCATCTAAATGCTTTCCGGTAACACTGAAGACTTAAAGGATGTTGGATATTTTCATTCCTACAGAATAGTTCCTACTGTGATCTCACGTTGGTGAACTTTCTCAAGGTGGAAACACCGCCGTCGATTTTTCTTATGATTTTTACTTCAAAGACACTTGCTCCTTCTTGATTCAATTTCCAGAGAATTTTAACAGAAGAAATATTTTGCAGTATCTGTCTTATACAGGGCAGGGCGAAATGTTACTCACTAAAATTCCCAATAGTAAAAAGTTTCCTGTGTGTCGAAGGATTCTTGAAACATTCATTTAAACCTTAAAACATTCGGTCTTGAATTTCACGTAGTAAATCAGTCGCAGATCATACAAAGTGGCGGTTCCGCGTGATGAGCGACCGTGCCAAGAGCGTCCAAGGTATAAACCGTGCGGTGAGTGACGGCAGGACCTTTAATCTTTTCTCCAGTCTTCTTCTCGAAAGAAATTAAGTTATGTTTGCGAAATGGACATCCGAAAAAAACAGGCAACGTTTATTTGACTAAAATACAATATTATTTGGTCGAGATGTGGATCTTTATCTGACTTCATGGCTTCTGCTTTTTTTTACTCAGCTTGTAGTTTGATCTTACCGGTGCTGGAATCTCCCATTTTAAATTTATTAGTATTCCCAATTAAAGAATTTTATATTCCAAGAATTTATCTTTGTACTTCATTTTATACGGGTCATTTATTTTCATGTTAATAAAAAGTGTTGTTGTTATGGTCGTGCAAGTACAGTTGTATGCACCTAATCTGAATACCGCTATTACTGTTTTCATTGCAAACGTCGCACCATTCCCCGGGGAGCCATAATGAGGTTGATGGGCTCTTTGATGCCGAGTGTCCGAGGTTGAGAGAGAGATGTTATCGGCCGGCCGATCTTTATGAATGGCAATGCTCACGGCTCGGCTGTAAAAACCCCTGTACAGTTGGCCGGCTTGTTCTCGGCCTAATCTACCCACTGAGCTGAAATATGAGCGAATTTCTTTTAACGCCCCTCGAGAGACGTGGAAGGAAATCGTTTCGCTCCGGCGAGGAAATTCCTAGAAGGGGTGACAGACAGACAGCAGATAGACTGAAGCTTTTTCCCAAACTATTAAATATCTCGTCTCAGCAACGTTACAGTTCATAAATGAGACTGGTTCTAACAACATGCAACTAGTGCATTACAGTTATTTTTCCAATCGTAATTTTCAACAAATAGCATAATCCTCCAAAAAAAAATTTATTCACACTTGGCTGTATTTAACCGGTAACGTAAATGATGTTTTAAAATAGTTTCTTCAACTTAATGACGTTTCGTTACATTAATTAACAAAAAACCTGAAAAAAGTAAATGTACTGAAACGTCCTTGACGTGAATAAAATATTTGAAAGCGGTCTTATAATTTGTTTTATAGTATAAAACATAAATTAAATATTATTTATATATTGAAAAGCATTCACCTCACAATCATGAAAATGAAAATTAATTTCCTTCTTAAATGCCTCTCCGGTAGTTTATTCTTGTTCTCAGCCAAAGCATAATTAGTGTGACTATATTTGTAAACGATTTCCCACTTTTAATCTCTTTTGATTTAAAATATATATATATTATCCTTTTGCGCAGCATAATTTATAACACGAACTCTAGCCTGCTCGTTTTGTAGTCTACCTGTTCAATAAGGTCGTATTTATTGTCAATACATATAAACACCCACTTATTGTAATACTCTGTTTACAGACTTTCCTTTTTTGTCTTGGCGTCATAGAATCACAATTGAATTTATTGGGCCACAATTCAAGAAGGCCCGAAATCAGCAGTCAGTAGGGGAAACAAAACTAGTCATCGGATTATGTATAACGTTTCAAAAGAAAAATAGTGTACAAGGGATGCTCCGTAAAGTTTCATATAATTGTATTGTGTGTCATGTTTGTAAATTCTGGCTTTCTTTCTATTTTTAGATTTATAGCATTTTTTATTACTCTTGCAAGATGTTTCGATGAATTTTACGCGACTTCGTTATGTAATGAATTTTTCTTTATAAATTAATTTTATTTTAAGTGGGCTGTTTACTTTTTTTTATTTTCAACAAAGTTTGGTGAATGTAACTATTAAGTGGAAAGTAACTCATCATTGTAAAATGCTCTTAAAGCACTTCAGGAAACGCACTTGAACCGTCACTCGCATCTTCGTAATAGATCAAGTTTAATAACACCACTAACGTCATACCCTGTATAGGCCTGTATTCCATCTAGACAAAAATTTGTATTCATTCATTTTTTTAAGGAAAATCGAATACTAAATTATAAATAATTTAATTAATAAATACGAAAGAGGAAGGATTATTTTTTTGACGTCAACTTATAGTTATTTTGTGGATGTGGGATGACATCACCGGTGGTACTAAACTCGACCCACACCTGTTTTCAATTACTGCGAGGGAAAGTGTTACAGTTGTGGTATTAACCCATTTAGGAAAGTGAAGCTACCATTGGAAAGATGTTAACATATCCTCAAATTTTCCGCGTCTCTTGTCGGGATAACTTCTTGCGCAGACTAATATAATGTATTCCGGACACATCGCGCGCCGCGTTATAACCGAAAGTTCCTCAATACATAATTCAGGGCTGGCAGCTCGGCCAGCGTGTTTTTTCTTCTCGTGGCTCCCCAGCTGCTCAGATATTCTTTGAGCACACGCCGGAAACGCTGCGGACAATCTCTGGCGTGTTTTATAGTAATTTATCGAGCTGGAAGATATGGGAAAAATTCTCACATACGTACCACGGCGTTGAATTATTACGTTTCGTGTACACACAGCTAAATGAAGTAGTCATCAGGTCTTCTCTGGTGAAATTTTTATTTCTTCCCGATCCGAGTCACTGAAATTCACTGTGATATTGCATTCTTCTTTAGAGGTGTTCTTTACATTAATTTCGAGCGTTAAATGTTATTTCTGCCCCATTGAATCTCTGAGATCCTGTAATTGTTCCCTCATTGTTCAGGGGTGCTATGTAGGAAAGTGTTTACAACTTATATTAATTTTATCATAAATTATGTATAAGAAGCTAATTAATAACAAATTTTTGACCACCTCTAACTCATAATTTCACAAGCATAAATATATTCTGTCCATTCATTTTTCTCCAACCGCTTTTATGTTTTGCTTATTTCATTCAGTGATTCCGGTTCTCATCTCACTGTAAAATGTTATTTCAAATAATTATAAAGAAAAATCGCACAGCTTCAGCTATGGGGATATGTTTGCCAAAGTATTAATGATTTTCAGAGCTCTTGATTGCGGCCTTGATGAAACCAATTGTGCGTACTGAACTAAGAGTGTAGCATGTTTGCGGATCTGAGAGAGTGATAATTTATAGTTGTTTGTATACAGAAAAGCGAAGTAACAGCTGTTTATACGTTTCAGACTAAGCAAGTTGGTTTAGGTTTTAGTTTGAAATTTATTTGATTCCAGTTTTAACCTATTTATCACAGATTGTACAATACAGGTTTTGCAGAGGCACAATTCTTAGTTTTCTTTATTTAAATAATCATTTATAAATGTGAGTGACTATTAGTTTAGTTTCCTTGGCACTTTGGTCTTACAGTATAAAATAACCCTTTTTGTCAACTGCTTCCCCAGGGACTTTCCTCGACTTTTAAAGCCACCAGCACCTTCGTAAGCCTTTTGGTCACTTTCACTTCACTAAAAATAACCTTTTTTAATTTCCTAGCATATTTGTTGTCCGGTTTTTCTGTTCTTCATGTCTCTTTGCCGCTAAATTTTGTCTTTCAAATTTTTAATTGTTTTCCAAAAAAAAAATTTAAACTAAATGTATATTTAGTTCAGTAAATATCGTATGACAGTTAATTTCTGTAGTTAATCAGGCATGAGAGACTTCTTCGAGATTAGCTGCACGTTTTCAGCTGCAAATATCAATGAGTGTCATGTATATTTATTGAAATACATTATTCATAATAATTTATATTTGCCCCGAAAAATATTCTAAAAGAGTGACAAAAAGTGCTATTGTAATTAATATTTTCTAATTGTATTAAAAATTATTTATGAATAATTTGGCCGTTGTATTAATTTATTTCTATGACGTCAAGTAAATATAAGTGTATTACCACTAGTGATATCCGACCTGTGGTCTAGTGGCTAGCGTCGATGTCTCGCAACACAGAGATCCCGGGGTCGAATCTTGACACGGGCCTGATCTTTGCGCCGTCATGGTCACGGGGACTGGGATTAAGACTGCTGGAGAATGGATACGCTGACTGACGACGTGTCGCTCCAAATTCGGAATGTGTCACGTAAGATGACAGCCTGCAGTCGATCCGATAGGCCAAGGCCCTTAATGAGCTGTGGAGCAAGTAATATGAACGTTATTGATAATATTTCAGGAAAATTTGTCATTATTTTAATTAATTATTGTGTTGTTATCCATTATCATCCAACACCTTAATCTTTATAAAATTACCTTGGAGTCGTTCGGCCTGTTGGGAGGGTTAGTTCTTTATTAATCGGTCATCTTTTCATTCTATACTACGTTCGTAACGTTAGCTTCTCACAAAACCGTTCTTCAAATCTTCACTAACAGATGTCTGTCCACACTTCTTTACCATCGAGCAATGGAAGAATTGTGTTTTATCATTTAGTGTCGTCTTAAGTAGTTCATTGGTAAGTTATTGCCGGAGATGCATTTTTAAACAGACGTTGGATTGTCCTATTTTAGAGGAGGAAGATAACCAAAGCAGGGTGTGGTAAGACCTTCAAGAAGAAGAATGATGGACCATCATATTGAATAATAATGTTAAGTTATCAACAAACGACATGCATTAATTCACAGCATAAGCGTGAGAGTGCTCAACATGGCCATAATCACTTCAGCTTTCTACATATGCATTTTTCATTACTTAAACACCGAGCGGAACACCTGGGGAACTACATCTCCGTTAACAGTTTACCATTCATACTTAACTTGAAATCATAAGGAGATACTTGTTCGTTTTGTGCCTAATTTCCCGCAGCTGAAATGGTCGACTCAGCGGATGTCTGATGTGAGTCAGGGCAGTTGTGAGGACTAAGTGGACTCCAGCTGCGACGCGGAGTCTCCCACGGCGCGACAGCCGAGATAGACGCAGATAAACACCAACATCCATGGCGTATTTCACTCAAAAGGTTTTGGAGCCATACTGCTTCGGAGACAAACGACACTTAGGAATCTCGGACAGGGGAATTCCAGCTATCAATTCCCGACGCGACAGGGTCCATTCTTCACTGAGGTCCAAATATTTGATCGTGAACCACGTTAATGCTAAAATAGTGGCAGCTGTTCAAATTATTCGATTTATCCAGTTCTGAACCACTTGTATAACTGGAGAGAAATAGCAAGCCGTGTCGAGTTACGAGTGCAGTACGAACATTCATTAAGGCAACTAGGTACTGAAAATGTTGGCGGGACGAAAAATTCTGCGTTCTACCCAAGATGTGTTGTACGTCAAAAATTTTATTCGGTAACAGTCAAGTGATGATGAGTGTAAGACGTGGTAAACAGACATTGGCTCTGACTGTATATCCCGTTACTAAGAATGTAACGAATATATTTTTTAAAATACCTGAAATTTCCCTCCAACGGTTGTTCCTTTTTGAGGACAGTACTCCCTCCACCTTCCCTTTAACTGAGTTTACACGCGATACTATTTCTGGTAACTCGTTGCTAAGAATCTTTTAATAAATCAATAATCCTGACATCTTCAATTATAAATAAAAATACGAAAAATTTGTCAGCTCCAATGTTGATATTTATTTAACGTATGTAACGTTTCGTCCACTTTTGTGGACTTCATCAGGAAAATTTTAAATGGATAAACCTATATGTACATTAGGTTAATTTTGCGTCGTGGACTGCGACCAGCGACGGTTACGGCCAAAATGGGATGTTTGTCTTATATTTTAAGAGGAACTTTTCAGTAATAATTTACCAAAAACGTTGTTTATTTTTAAATTTTCGATACCTCGTGCTATAACTACTGAACTTCATTTATTATAAATTTCATGGTTTCATTTTATTATTATTGGGTTCAGTTCCCTTTTTCTTGGGAGTGCCTTACATTTTTTTTGTTTCTCTACTTTGTTTTCTTACTAAAATAATATTCCTGGTAGCTCCACAGATATCCGTCAGCGGCCATCAAGGTTTGGGCATTAGATGGCTTTCCGTTGAAATTAAATTAGTCCTGTTCTTTCATACGTACTGTGTACATAAAATTACTGAATAATGCATTACTTGTACTTTTATTCTGTAACGGCGGTAAGTATTTAAATTGAGTTTGTTAAGACGAAGCCGTTGTTCATTTCTCTCTCTCACTCCCTCTCACACACACACACAACGAGAGAGAGAGAGAGAGAGAGAGAGAGAGAGAGAGAGAACACGGAGGTCCAAGATTGATAACGGAAAGTCCATTTATATGCAAATGGTAGTGCGTATTGTACAGAGTAAGAAGCAGCAGGGTTCCTCTGCTATACGGCCATTGAAATCTCCGTCCAGCTCTGGGAATCGACGCATTCTCAAATCTCGCACGAGCTTCACATCACAGAAATCCGTGTGTAAATAGCATCTCTCATACGGTACACTACCTCCACATCAATCACTGTAATACCACAGAGAAAGGTGAAAATTACAAATCAGTTACACGTGGCAGTTATTTCCGTGGATAACACTCCTGGGTTTGTAAAAATCGCTCTGAAAGTAAGGACTGTCGGAATGAAGAAGAGATTCGCTTTAACGTTCTCCAAAGCTCCTTTATTTCGTGTATGCGTTAGCAAGAAACCTTTTATTTTCCACGATAAATCGATATTTGATTGACAAAGAAAAATCAGATCGGTGGAAACTTTTATCAAAATAATTGCAACATACCAGAAAAAACTCTTAATTAAACTACAGAATGGCGTTTGTAGGATTTTTCATTAAGAGAACTGTTTCGCTAAATGTATATATTATTTCATGAAATAGCAACCTCCATGCAGGGCAACGCCTGTAAGCATCCATCCATTCCGGAATTTAAAATTACGCGACATTTAAGCTCGAAATAATGAACATATATTCATAATTTTTTAACTTCATAAAGTAAATTTTTGTTAGTGTTACGGATTTCACTTTAATTTTTTAAATATCTCAATTTGAGATTGACGAGTGTTTGAATCGATTTCAACTTATGTTTCCATTAACGTAAACACGATATTTATCAAAGAAATTTTCATATATGAAAGGAATTTTTGTCATTCAAAATTTAGAGTCGCGTCAACCCTAAAGTCAAAAATTTAAATTTTTCGATTTTCGTGTTTAGATATATATTTTTAATTTAAAGTTTTTGCGTATTTATTGAAACTCAAAGCTTTCTTTTTGAATATTAGACTTTAAATTAAATTTAAATCATATCACTATGGTTTTTAAAACCGAAAGCTTTTCTTTATAATTATGACGTTTTAAAACATAATTATATGACTATAAGTTTACAATTAACCGTCGCGGGAGGTTAGTCCCCGACATCAAATTCCTGTCATGTAAATACTTCACTACATTTAATAATCTTTTCGACTGAGAGAGTCAAGGAGCGAAGGACATGACTTGCTAAATTTTATGCTTGATGAAGTCTCGAAAGGGAGACGAAACGTCGCATTTACATTAATTAAATAGTAATAAAATTATATGCTGACTTATTGACCGTCTTTTTATTTATTATAACGTTTTATTGCAGGAAGACTTTTATATACTTCGGATTTGAATTTGTTAATTCCTGCAGTTTAAATTTTTCAATTCCATTTATTGAGTGTATTTGAATTTTTATTTTTTCTCTCTTTAATATCCAAGATATTTTATGAGATTTAAGATTAACCAGTCGTAAATGTGTTCGTTATAATTTTTTTAATTTTACTGCGTATTTTGCATTAATGATATGGAGCGTTAATCGTGCTTGATTGACTTACAGCATTACTGAGGCTTGTCTTTTTCAATAAATGTTATTAATCACTAAGTGTAACTATAGAAGACAAGAATGGGAAAATGTCGGCTGGACCCAGGACCTCCCGATTTCCGGGCGGGTATTCTACCACTGAGCTAGTCGGAACGTCCCAACATCCCTGATCTCCTGTAAACCTATAATCACATTATTCACAACCTGATTTCCAGGAATTCAGTGAAGAATGGACATTGTCTAAATTGATCAAAGGTGCATGGGATTAAAATTAAAGGGAGAATAAATCCTAGTCTTCCAAATTTATGCTCTTTATCTGAGCTTCAATCGAAGCTTTTATTCTCCATTTGATTTATGTTTAACTATTTTTGAAATTTAACTGACTATTGGTGTTTCGTATTCCGGCCCCTTTATAATATCAGATATAAATTTCTTGTGCCGATTGGAAACCAGTCGATCTTAAGGCAAGTCGCTTTGTCGAGACTCAGATTGAGAACGTGAATGACTTCTGGGGAAACGTGTGAGCATTCATAATGCAATTTTAATGGATAAATAAAAGAATGAGCTATTGTCAGGAGAAGTTGATGCAAAATAGTTGGTAAACTTATGACTTGAAGAGGCATGACTTGGGAAGTAATCCTCAGCAGAAGCAAAGAGGAAACGCAACTTTGCTCGTCACAATTTAAAAGCAAACTATGCCAGTGGAGAAACGCGTTTTCCCCAGTGTAAGATTTCGCCTCTAATGCGTACGAACCGTGCTCCGAGACTTTAATCCGACTGTCGTTTCTCTCTCCCTGAATATTCATGGCGCTGCAACATGTCGCAAGGCACCGGCCGCTGTTTAATTCACGCTTGCTTCTGCATTCCACATGATGGCGGGATTTCCAAATCCCAGCTGCAACCTTGGGGCCGACTCTCTTCACACGAACTTCCAAAAATGGGGAATAATTTCGAATTAAGAAAGCTAGAAACACGTAAGATATTTTATTCTTCGGAAATAAAGGGAAAGCTAATATAATTGAATTATGTTAAAATTTAGAAATAAATTGCACTTAAAATTAATATTCAAAGATTACATAGTTGTATTTATGACGAGAAGAATCAAACAATCGCATTTAAGTTTTAATGTTATCGAATAACCGTGACTCTTTTTCCTAACTGTCGGGTTGCGATAAACGGCATATCAAAATATTGTATTTGTAAACCACAATTTTTGTCAATGTGGAAAAGAAGAAGAGTAAATTGTCTCTGGATGCGAGAAGCGAAAAGTGTGGAGGATCTCTGGAGTGAGATCTTTGGTGCAGCAGATGGTTACGATGTATTGATCTTGGTGGGAGCTTCAATAAATGTAATTTATCTAGAAGGAAGATATTGCCTGAATATTATTTCATATATATATTGGAGTTAAGAACAAGTGGATGACGCGACTAAAGGCTTACGGTTTAATATTTGCTTTTGTGAGACTGTGCCGATTGATGTATCACGACTGAGAGAAAAAGTAGAGAAATATTATTTATTCAAAGAGTTTTGATATTCACAGCGGTAGGTTTTTATATTTTGATTTCGATTTATTAGTCCCATTAGTCCTCTGATGAGGAAATAGGACAAGTCAAAATGATACAGTTACAAATATAATAGGAACATTAGTATAGTAAATAATTAGACTATACATAACTACGAATTACACGTTACAAAAATTAAATAATACAGGTATGAGAAATATTAGACATTATATGTAATAAATGAGTTATATCAGCCTTTTTGTCATTTCTTAAAATTTTAATATTAAATGTTACAACGTTTCGTCACTGATTTGAGACTTCTTCAGGCGCTAAAAAGAAATTTAGAATAGATTACAATAGGTAAAATGTTATGGAAAATAATTTTTGAATTTAAAATATGGTTTTGAACTTACAAAATTTATCTGTACATGGAAGCTCACTCCATGAATCCTGTTTAGGAGTGAAGTTCCCTTACAAGTTTAAACCATCAGTGGACTACAACAGTAAAGAATCATATATACAATTTAAGTTATTGGTACCACTTTTTACAATGAATGTTTTTTCTAATGTAGAGCATTTCGCTCATTATTCTCGAGAAATAATTTTGTTCTTCATCAAGAATTTTGACATGGTTCCTATCAATATGGAGGTAATTCGTTATTACGGGTTTAACGTGAATATAACTTCTTAAGTTAGTTACATTGTTTTATTTTCAGGAAAGCCCTGGTGCATTATGCTCACTCACATTAAGAGCCTTTAACATATCATGAATTTATTATGTTCGGGAAAATTTCTAGACGAGTGTGTCAAACTCGCTGGTTTACTATTCTACAGATGTCGTGTTCCGTATCTTACCCATTCCATGTATATTGTATAAGAAAAAAAGACGTTTCACTCCAAGAATTATATGTACGTTTACAAGTACTGAATCTAGAATTTTGTGTCCTTATTTTTTCATTCCTGTTCTTCATTCTTTTTGGGGTAAGCGTCGGCACGCCATTAGTGCCGAGGCAAGCGTTACTACATTAGGACAAATCCGTGGGACGACAACGATCCGTTCGCTCGCCCAGGATCGTTTATCACTAAGCGTAAATATTTCAGTTGGTCCAGTTGGGTCGCGGCGAACCATTCTCTTAAAATCTAGACCTTCCTACAAACTCACCACAGGGATCTTTTATGCGTCACGTTTTTTCCTTTCACGACGTGCTCGGCTGTGAGTTGAGAAGGGAAATGATGTGGACTAATCGCGAGGAAGATGGCGTCGCAGAGTGAGGCCGCTGACTTGGAGGCGCGTAGGTTGTAAACATTTGCTGGCAACTCTCCACGTAGCCGAATAAATTAGAAAACCCGGGCGCCATGACCCAGACATTGCGGCCAGCGATTTACGACACTTTGCACAACAACTCCAAACTAAGTAAGAAGCACCGAACTTCAAAAGGAACCGCCGGGGCTTTCATGATGAGGCGTGAAAGAGATGCTCCAGGCTTCTTCCCAAAAATGGGGAGGGTCGACACTCGTTTAGTTGGTGGCTTCATCGTCGACGTCACTTCCGCGTCGGCGTTACGCAAAACTTTCTCCCTATATACTAGACTATTTCTGTAAAACACAATTCAACCTTCGAACAGTCACACTAATTTATTCCAAAACTTCAAACGTTCGATCTAGCCACATCATATTAATCGATTTTATGATATCCTACAAATTGTATTTCAATTAAAAGGTATTGACATATCTGAACAGTATATATAAAATACAGAAAGAATTAAAAATACTTTTTATAACATTCCATAGGTGTATAAATGTTGTAATGTTACGTTGTGGGGTTTGTGATGACCACAGTAATATTGTATGGATGTGCAGTTATGAAATTCATAAGTGCTTCTAGCATTACAGAAGGCGATTACTGAATCTCGAAATAATTTCGTCCCGTATAACAGAAAGACGTACATTTCAGGAAACATTAAAGGTTTCATGGTATTTAATATAGAGCCCACTGAACGGATAGATAGTGTCATCATCAACTAAGTTTCAAGATTTAAAAACATAACCTTCATCATGAACCAAAAACAAGGCTTCAAAGTCTTCCTGTATGAGGCTAATAATTGAAAATGTTATATAATAAGGAATTATGTGTATTTCAGTGAGTTTTTACAATCTTGTTGATCATTTCATGCAACTCTTTCGCCGCCGGAGCTTTATTTGCATGAGATTTTTTTATGAAAATAATTTTTCTTTATTTTTATCAGTCACTTAAATAACTAAAACTATATTTATAATTTTGATTTCTAAATTGATTAAGGAGAAGCTTTCGGCATTGCCATAATCATCTACAAAATAAAATACAATTTTTTGAAACAACTCAATTTTTTTAAGGAAATTGTTTAAATTATGACGTACAACGATTTTTTTCGAACGATTTAATGGTTAAAAATATTGTACACAACCTCATGTAATTTAGTGACTGATATAAATAAGAAAAAAATTATTATCATAGTAATTAAAAATCAGTCTTGTAGAAAATTTAATAAATTCCTTGAAGAAATGTATATTTTTTAAAGGGATTATGTCTTTCATCTTAAACCGCCATATATGGAGGACCTGTTAAGGAAGCCATGGACGTAATTACGTAATGACAGCGGGAGTTCACACAACATCGAAGCTCAAGCCGCGATTCGAACACTGTTGTGAGGTAGCGACGCTAGCCACTAGGCCACAGATCTGCGTTGATTAAATTGATAAATTTTGCAATCGTGGAACCTCCAAACAAGGTTTGACATAGAAATCCCCCAGACCCGCTGAGCAACTCTATCCGGAAATTCAGCGCAGGTAAGGAAAGGAAAGGCAACACTGATGGATTGGGAAGGGCTACGACCTTGTGCCTCAGCACGGTAGCGACCACAGAGTCGTAAATTATTTTGCTCCAGGGTTGACGGCCCCTGGACCCCCCATGAGCCCCCCACCCCTCCCTCCTCATTCCGACGAGGGGAACGGCCCCTTGCCACTTGACCTAATTCAACCACCGCGGAGGCTTTAATACAATGTAATTGTTAAAATTTGCCATTCATTGTTTAGTGAGTCAATCTGGAGGAGGCGGGCTTTCTTTTGACAACTTATTACTATTCAAACGTAGAGTCCACCTGGACCGAATATATAACGTTTTTCGAGGCTGGTCTGACAAGGGAAGGCGGAATTGAGATTGCCGACCAGAAATAAGACAATCTTGACACAAATCGTCGTGTGAAATCAACCTGTCTTAAAAACTAACGATTTAAACTCTATAAAAAACATATTAAAAATAGATAGTTTATATTGGTTTCGAATAGTTTAGTTATGTCTCTCTTTATTTCTGAATTTAATTCTTTTTTAAAGACTTCTAAATACCCTACATCAATATCTGATAACTCAAAAAGAAAAGTAAGCGGTTTAATAAAAATTAATAATGAAATAGAAATGATAAGAAATCAGAAAGAACGGTATTGTCTATTTATGATCGCTTCGGGACAAACCTTATAACTCGCAGTTGGTTTTGAACATCATACGTTTCGGGGCTAATAAAAATGAGCAATTACTAAACATTAATATTTATCTGACGTGACCAATAAAACCAATTTACGTATACATCGTATCGACGATCCAAACAAGTTTATTATTTCTCAGGGAGTAATTTCTCCTTCAACAATAGGTTAATTACGGCGCAAATCTTACTGCAACAATAGATGAAGTGAAAATACTCGCTCTCCCTCTCTTTCACGTTACCAAAATTTCGCTTATAATAACACAGTACGTGGGATTAATGGTATAGGAACGCCTAATAGGACTTATAACTCGAAGTTGGTTTTCACGCCGCCTTTGAAGCAGCAATTGAATGGATTTATAAATATTTACATTAATATCTTCTGAACTCTGCAAGATATCAAAATGAAACTTAAATTTAAATAAAAATTCCTGTTTCAATTCCTGAAATTTTCATTGTAATCAGTTAAGCCGTTTCGGAGCATAAACAGATCAAGAGTAAAGGTAACCAGCATCCACTTTTGGAGACTATAATGCACGTACGGGAGAAAAAATTATACTTATTTTATATTAATATCTGCTGCAGTATATTGAAATGAAATATGCACGAATATTTAAGTTGAATCTCTTGTTTTAAAACCCTCAAATTTTGATTGAAATTCGTTGGGCCGTTTCGGAGCCTGTTCGAGATAAACATACGGACAAACAAGCAGATTAACAGACAGACAGAAACTTCAATTTTATTTATTGGTATAGATTACCTCGAAATGTCGATAGGAAATGTAACATACATAGTGCACGAACGTTGAAAAACTGTTGAATCAATTATATCTGTTGAATAAGATTTGCTTACGAGAGTCAGAAAGAGAAAAAATAATTTTATTTTTCAACGACAACAACAGATTTAGTGTCTATTGGGCATATTGTTTTTTCTTTTTTTGGGGGAGGTGGGGGTGGGGTAGGGAAGAGGAACAGAATACATTAGGGTGATCCAGAAACTGGCATATAGGACGGCAATTACGATATATAAGATATGCCTCACAAATTCAACACAATTTATGAATTTCAGAGAAACAAAAGTAGATGATTGCCGACCTTCTGTGGTGTCATCGCTGCCTCGCACCACAGAGGTCCCGGGTTCGAACCCTGGAACGGGCTTTGACGTTGCGATGTTTGAGTTACCATACGATGGTTCCCTTACTTAGATATAAAGTTCCCTGTAATAGTGTACAGTCGCTAATGACCATAGCTGTCGGTGTGACTTTAGGAAAAATAGATGACGTCACGCTATAGGTAGAAGCTGGGGTTACAAACTGCCCACTACAAATTTTGATGGCGGCCAAACTGAAAAAGGAAATTTTTTCTTCATCAATATTATCAACTTCTTGTGTTATTTAAAAAATAATAATATTGCGCTTTCTTTTTATTGCTCAATGTTTTAATTCTTGTTTCAAGTGAGAGAGGTTTTTTGGGTAACAGGCTACTCGAAGGTGATCCTGAAACAGGAAACTCGACTAGGAAGGGAATTGAAAAGGGATAGCAATTCTTCGATTTGATTCGCCAGGTGAGTCACGCGTCGACTCTCTTATGGGAGTGTTGGTTCGAGAGCAGGGACCCGCACTGAGATAAGCCAAAGCGCTCCCTCCGTGTATTCATTACAGCAGCTGCAGCGCGCCTTTGTAAATTAATTTATCGCTCGTGGGGGAGGCAGCCGTAAACACAATTACCAACAGACGGACGACGGAGAAAGTTGTAGAATCTCCTTACTCTCTGGCAGCCGAGGGAAGCTCCCCAAGATTCAATCTGTTTGCCCTAGCCCGGCCTACAGGGTGGGCCGCCATTCCTGTCTGCCAGCTTACTTACTTACTTAAACACTCATTAAGTTCCGGCAAATGCCACTTCATCTCTGGAGCTTTATCGTTCCCTTACGCCACGCACGCATAATCCTCCGACACCTGTGCTTTTGACGTTTCAATATCACTCCAGGGAGTTCTCTCTACTTAAGTAAAATAATAATTAGCGACCCTTATGTACAATTTTGAACAAAATAAAATAATTAGCCGTTTTGACCTGCCCTTGCAGCTCTTGGCAATACTTAAGTCGGACTGACATAATATGAACCATGGTAGTTCAAAACAAAAAATAATCCAAAGACGTGGCTAATAACGACTATTAAAATAAACCATGATACATTGAATTTAACCGAGAAATATCTTGTTTTACTTTTGCAGAAAATTTATTTAATTTGATATAAAGCTTTTCAGCAATGAATTTATTTTATAATTTCCTTCCCAGATAATAATTATTATTATTATAAATTATACTTAGCTGCTATTGGACATTTTCCCGGTGGCAGTTATATACAAAGTAAGCACATGTGAAACAATTACAAAAAATATATAATTTACACTCAGGAACAATTTTGTAGTGTCTTATGAGGTCACTTCACTATTAGCGCGTCACTGATTCTAAAAACTGCTCACTTCAGTTTCCTTAGCCTATTCCTAAACTGATTTACGCTACCCGGAAAAGTCATCAGTATTTCAGCAGGCAAGGAATTTAAATCCCGTATTGATCTATTTAGAAATGAGAACTTTCCTACCTCTGTGCGTTGTCCTTTTTCTTTAATTTTAAACGTGTGATCATTTTTAGAGGTATAATTCAGCGCCTTAAGATGATTTGCTATTTCTTTCCAGGCTGGTTAATATAAAGGAGCGATTAATATCCAGACAATATCTATTGATAGGCGAATGATTATAAGTCGGAAAATTTAAATTTACTTTCTGTTCCTTATTTCTAGTTGACAGATGACGAAAAGTCGTATTATAATGTTAGCTATGAAAATTTTTTGCTTTCATGAACTTATAGTTATATTAAAGACCGACAACACTAATTATAAATATTCATAGTCCTTTTAGTAGAAGTAATTTTCCATAGATCCCTATTTCTTGGATGATTAGAGTGCCAAAGTTATTATTAAGCTGCCAATGATAGCGGGTCAACTTTAACTTTATATTAAATAGTTCAAAGTAACAAGGAAGATAAGGAGCTTCATTATCCTCATGTGGAATTACGGATAAGGTTCTGTGCATGATTTTTCAAATCTAAAAATAGTGAAATACACTGTTCCATTTAATATTTATCATCCTTATTACTTTTAACGATTTAATATGAACTTGAAATAAATTTATTAGTTCACTATATTATTCACCTTAGATAATAACTTTGACTCTTTTATGATGAACGGTGGAGAGTGAAAATAATAATTGGACCGTTCGAATGGTTTAAGAAAAATTTATATCCAGTAAATCAATCAACGTCTATTTTTCAAAATAATTAAACTGAATAATTTTACGGCCAAATTACAGAAAAAGTTCTTATTTAATTAAGCCGACGTTTCGTCACTATATTTGTAATTTTCTCAGCTTATTTCTTGAACTGTTAAAATTTTGGAAGGCTAAAATATTGAATGGTTGAAGCTGCCCTTGTTGGCAGTTCAGTTTAGATTTGTACAAATTTCGGGTTCTATTTGTTCGTCAAAATTTAACAATTGAAGAAATTACCTGGGGAAGTCCCTGATATGACGTCGAGGCGTGTGTAATTTGATCGAAAATTAAATCGTTTCAAGTTTGCGTGCTGCAAGCCAAATGACGCCAAGAAGAAAATGTTTTGGCAAAGATTAAATTAGAGTTGACTCAAATGATGACAGAAAAGGAGTCACCAGGAATCCAAGGAGTTTGTTGTCAAGTATTGTAGCCTCCTGCACGTCCAAGGACTTGATCTGAAGGTTTCTCAGCTTCTTCAGTTACCTGTTTTGAAATACAACATTTGATTGAAGTAGTCGCCATGTCGTGGTTATTTCACAAGTGGAAGGTTCCCCAAGCGCGAGTTGGCGGCGGTATGTTGGTCGCTGCAGTGCGGTGAGTGTCAGCATACCAATCAGCACGACATCGCATCGCATATGCGAGGAACATGCCACGTTCCAATCCTCCATATTTTAAATTGCATTGTCGCCGTGCCGACGAGACCTTCTCTGCATGCCGAGGACTTGGCAGGCAGGCTTCAGCACCGGAGTAACCTCCATACAACAGCTTATAGGTCAAGAGCATAGATCCGAGGAAGACTGATGCAGCTGTCGTGTCGCCTCTTTTCAGAGAGATACGGGTTACACGAGAGCAATCCTCTATGGACAGCGCTCTTTTAATAGCCTGGGAACATATTTAAAAGTGGGAATGCCAAATGATTAAGTAGAGCCCGGGTCAAGTTTTACTATCTGCCACACACTCTTGTGATGGCGGTAGTGGAGTTTTCTGTTGGGTGCAGCATTACCTTCTCCATGCCTCGACCAGTTTAGGAGGGACCTAGCTGCCTGTGTAAACCCACCTGCAAGAAATAAAAGTTGTCTTGAGTCTGGACTAAAGGATTTACGTGATAAATAATGAGAATTGTTTTGTAGAAGCCAGTGCGTTTGTCCTGCACCTTTTTAGATGAATTTATGATTCGACGTTTTATGATTTTTTTTTTCGAAAACATCTTGGCAATTATTCATTTAATTTAATATTAATTAGAAAAAATGATATGCAGCGAAACGTTTAGAAACATATTTATTTACGGTTATAGAAGTATTAAGTAACACTAATTTTCATCCACTTTGAATTGAATAAAGGGGGGATAAAGTATTTTGTAATAAAGAATCGTTATAACAATGTGGATAATATTAAATTTTACACTTATTTATTACAATGTACACTCATTGAATTAATATAATTTTCATAGCCGGCGTCTTTTAACGAATCACTATATATATATATATATATATATACAATATCTACACATTAAATATATCTTGTGATGGCGCGAGTCGCGCATCGTGTCGGATATATCTTATAAATTAAATACATCAGATCTACAATAAGGGTCGTCTAAATGGGCATGGAGCAGAACACAAAAAGAAATACTACTGGGAATTGGCAGCACTAGAAAATTGGCAAAAGGTTATAAACAGTGGCCATTACCTTTTCTTCTCTGCTTATCCTGGAACTTCCCGCTATAGTCAGTCCTGCCGCTTCCTCGTCGCTAGGACTGGATCACTCCTTTCTCCCGTTGTTTCAATGTCCTTGGCCAGGACACTCTTCACTTTGTAACCGTTCGGTCTAAATGTTCAAAAATTAATGTTCAGTCTTATCTCCACTGTTTAAGTTCCAATTATAATGTCATTTCAAGTCCTGTCTTAATCATCACGTCCTTAGTGTCCTAAATCCATTTTTCTTGGGTTTTTATACTTTTACCCATTTTATTATTACATATTCCGTCAGTGGTGAGGCCTGATACTGTCCAATCAATAAGAATTATTATCTGTGCTCTATGGGAGGAGCCATTAACTCCCCCCCCACTCTACCAACGTTTTTGGGGAAAACGCAATCTTCCTTCATTACCCGATGCCGCCAAATCTCACGAGAGTCGCGCATCGTGTCGGGGCTTTATTACCCCTGTCTGTAACATGCAACTTCACTCACACCGCTTGCCTTTGATTCCGTACCGCCAAATTCCATATGTTTTACCATTACAACCTTATATAAAAAACTAGTATAAACTTACGTATATGCGAGAGAAGTATTAAGTAACTACTAAGAACTTCTGGCATCACCATAAACGAAAGAATAAATATTAAACAATAAAACGTAATTGCTATTATGGGAAACTGGTCTGAAGTGTAATCTCTGCAACATGGTTTCTTTGACGAATGTAAAACCGAGCGTGTCCGTCGTTTTGCGGAGCGTTTCACGAAGAGCGTCACTCAGGACTATTATATGTAGTGGTGTTCTTTGAAAGTGAGAGAGAAAAGTAAGTGGTTGATAAATAGACTAATGGACTTGGACTCGTGATGTGGATGCAAAATAGTGCAAAGACATGTCCCGAGTTGATTATGAAATCACCATTCCTATTAATGAAGTCTAAGAACTTCTGTTGTTTAGGGGCAGTTTTCAATTCGGAAACTTGTGGTGTATCGTATAAAGGTTTATATGTGAGAGGAGTGATACAAGCCTGATATTACAGCGGAGACAGTGGGAGCTGATTAAGTTGCGAGCAGGCTTTGATGATGATAATAATTGTGCGTAACAACCCTTTCTTGAAGCTCCCCAAATAAAGCCTATTATCAGAGGCATCCTCTCTTTGTTGGTACAGCCATGCGTTCGTTCGCTCAGGTTTTACCAATTTGGAAAGCCAGCAATGAACTGCGGTCTTTAATTAATGGAAATAATTTGCGGCGAGGTCACCAGAGTGCAGCGTATAATGTGGCCCGCAATTTAATGGCCTCTGTGATTGGCGCAATTCAATATTCTCTCCTGTCCTAGCGACACGCAGGTGAAGCCCCAACAGATAACAAATTGTCCTTCGGAATTTCAATAAATACTTCAGATTCTCCTCATATGCAATGCAAATACCTCACATGTTTCAATTTTTAGAAGCCTCACTCACTCATCATGCGTTTACAAACACACACACACACACACCTACATATATATAAATAAATTTTTTAAAGCTATAAATTCTTGTGTCGAAAATTTTACATGAGTATTTTAAATTACGACTTGGTTAGATTTTTAAGTAGTGACATTAATTTAGGTCTCATAAAAAATTCAAATTACACGATGCACAAACAGGAAGCTTGACCAACTCGTGATTACTTGAGCCGACGATGAGAAGCTAACTCAGGGGAGTTTATTTTAATAATCACAAAGCATTTAAAATAAAATTTTAATCACGGAATATTAAATTTATAATAACATTTTACAAATTTGTCTAGTTAGTTGATCAAGTCCACAAGATGGATGAAACGTCGTAAAATATTAATGTTTTAGTAATTAATTTTTTTCTGACAAATACGGCTGTATTTCAATTATTAATAATAAATTATGTTCAAAATGTAAAATTTTATAAGATTATCCCCTTCATATCTTCTAATTTATGATAATAATAAATTATCCTTTTAAGGTTTTATGATTGTTTGTAATCGTTTAACCTAGTTTCAAGTGATCGTTTAGTTTCCATAAAAAACATTTTCAACAACTTTGTTAACGTCTATTACATATATATGTATAAAATTCCTATGATTTTCTGTTTTAATTTTCTCTCTACCTCGTTTTTATAATTACAAGGTTGTTGTTTCAATTTTAGAAATCATCTTAAACTTAAGTTTTGTTAACATGTTTCTTGTCACTTATTTGACCATAAAACGATATTATGATATATAATTTAATTACTTTCTTTAGCTTGTGTATTTAGATTAGCTTTCTTGTTCTTAAATTTAGTATTATATTCCATTCTATTTGCATGGCACTTTAGAAGGCGAGAAGATGGAGTAGTAGCAATCGTGAGATCACTGCTTCGGACCACTCCTGCATGTTAAAAAGTTGCAAATGCTTCTCTGGAAATTTGGCACTGACAAGTAATTTATTTTTGAACATAATAATGGATATCAGTGGGAGTGGATTAATCGCCGACAACCTACCGTCTATTGCAGTTTGCTTTTAAGAACCGGTTGTCGCACGATAGGACCTCGTCTGCAAACAACACTTACTCCTCCACCTAGATGCTTCATAGTGGATTCTTCTTGGGCTAAAAGTAATTCAATGTTTTTATAGACAATTGTCGAAAACTTCTATGATCGAGCATTTTAAATTTTAACTAGAAATACACGCTGGTTAGTTATTATTATTAGTTGTTTTTTATTACCTATATCAGTGATGGGCAAAATTTTTAAAGAGGGGGCCAAAGGTAAGGAAAAAAAACTTTAGGCGGGCCAATATAATTAAAAAAACAATTATACGTTTTACAAAATTCTTGTATTTTTGTGATACCAAACCCTGTTAATGGCTGAAAGATTATGAAGGAGAATGTGATGAATGAAACTGTGACTGCTTTTCTAAAACGAAAGAGAGGAAAAAAGAGGAAAATGTTTATTTTTCTTATAGCCTGTATTATTTTTTTTATTCGTCAGATTAAGAATAATGTCGCGCGGGCCGGATAGAACATTTCGGGGGCCGCACATGGCCCATCACTGACCTATATAACGTAAAATAAAGAAACCATGCAGAATATTCGTGGTATTATTAATTCACCGTGTACACTACATTCGCGATATAATTGTCTTAATTGATGAACTCTTCTCCCCCTCCCTAAAACAAAAGACGTCCTTTTCCCCATAACTTTTAGAATACTTGTGATTAATATTTCTCCAAATTAATTTGTAACTGCATGACTTAGTGAATTAATTTTTTTCCAATTAATTTTTTAATAATTTCTGTGGCTCATGTATTTTTTTCTCGCTGTTTACTGGTGAAAACTTATGAATAAATTAATTAAATTTTTTTTAGGCGAATCACCAGGTAGGATCCTCAAACCGTAGACAACCCTTGCTACCTTGCTGTACCGTCCACATACTCCCTATTCAGTTCAATTCCTATGTTATTAAAGGAGAGTTGTCTGCTTCAGGATCACCATAATGTCACCCCTCAAAAATATCTGTTATAAAAATTGATTAGTGCTTATGAAGTGTGTCATTTTTAAACTTCTTTTCTTAGCTACCTTTTCCATTCACACTTCAACGTAGTCTTTTTCTCCCATATTGTTCTAATGCATTGTTCGTATAAAACATTACTGATATTTGTATTTGTTAAAAAGAAAGTTTATCTTTGGTATTCGGGGGGAGGAGGAGTCTCTGATTTTCTTTTTCTTAGGAAGGAGAATTATCTTGGTCTGAAGTTTTTTTTCTGTCCCAAGTAGCTGCAAATTGGAGAGATAAATAAATAAACTAAAATGCTGAGTGTAATTAAATAAAAAATACAGCCAATTCGTCAGCAAATGAAATTAATATTTACTTAATATGTTTACGACGTTTCGTCCATAATTGTGGGGTTTGTAAATGTCAAATCACCAGAGGCTTTCTTACTCGACCACATTCAAGTCCTATAAACCAAGTGAAATTGTACCAAATAATTGAGGTTATTCTACATTGGTATCCTTGACGAAACGTCGTCAATACAGTAAATGAAATAAATTTTAATTCTGTTATCTGACAAATTGGTTGTATTTTCTAATTTATTTTTTATTTATTGAGTTTAAATATTGATTTTTATGAAGATGTAAATAAATTATCAGATTCTCGTTTCCGCACAAGCTAAAAGACACAAATGCAATTTCTACGCTGCGTAATTTAAATCGGGATGGGTAAATATGGTTTAGGGCGGAATTATAATTAGAGGTTTCTAGAGAAGAAAGACCCTGAGAGGGAGAGAATCTAATAACAGTGTGATGTACGAACAGAGTGTAAAATCGGAGGAAGAAGATCTCTCCCGAGAGAGTGGAGACTGATGGACATGTATTGTTTACCTTAGTGGATAAGGTTGAGACGTCGAGTTGCGCCCCAGGCGGGCAAACACGCGATTTCCGGAATTGCCGGCGAATCGAAGCAGCATCACATCTGCGGCTCCATATTCCACCAATCACCAAGGCTGACGTCGACTTCCGGTCGGGCTTCCTGCTGCCTGGGGCCAACCCTTCCTCGCCTCGCCTTGCTGCTGACAGACGTCACTAAATATATCCGGGCGGGCTGCGAGCTCTGAAATACGAACCACAAAGCGCACACCACGTCTTTAGGCCGGTGATTTACTGCTCCTAAAACGAGAACGCGTTATACTGACTCGATTCTGCGGACAAAGAAGATCAAGCTCTTGAGCACGTGGAGCACTACACCAGAAGGCCACGACATCGGTTTTATTGTCAATCATCTCACTTCTTTCAACTACTCACACGGAGCAGAATCTGACTATTTACACAAGGATCCTGAGAGGTCCTGCAGAAGTGCAAAGATGACAGAATGTTCTGGACGGTATTTCCCAACGTCGGGTGCAGTTTGGGAATCAGCTCGTCTATGATTATACTCGTAACAATGGAAACATTATTGGCATGTCAATTTTCAATAATTGTTCGTTGAGAGTTTGTAATCTCCATATTTTTGACAGTTTGATACGACTAATTAGTAATGTCAGCAGTACGCACCGTATTGAACCAAACATCACTATTGCCATTTCATCCTGACGAATATGGAAGACGAGAGAGTGAAACTGACTAAATCAGAGCCCAATATAAAAACCCTCTGCAGCAAGCACAAGGGACTCGGTGAATTTATTACATTATGACAGAAAAGACGTCACACAGAGGGTTTAAATTATAAAAAAAATTAAAATATTATGGTAACCACTTTCATATAAATTATTTTGTAATTGAATTTTAGCTGTCCATTGTGTGTATTAAAAATTTACTGACGGTCTTTTCCTTTAATACTGTCCTGGTGGCTGTTACCTACGTCCTAATTTTCGCGCTGACCAGGTTTTAATTAGGTTCTATTTAGGGAATAATTCAATTTTTGAATTTACAAAAGTTTTTTATGTTTTATAGGGGCCATCAGAAGAATTAGGTGGGGCATGTTACAAGATAGGTTGGCAAACTCTGGTCCAATATGAATTCATCGGAGTAAAAATGCAAAGTGAAATGAACTGCAACTATAAACATAATATCATAAATACAATAAATCAACATTCTGATAATTAAGCTTATGTAAATAAAAAATATAGCCAATTTGTCAGAAAAAAATCATATTTGGACGAAGAGTTCTCGGTATTCCAGTCGAGTGATGAAGTTCGTTGTCCACGACGTTTCAATGGCTGACATCGTCATCTTCTTCAGGCGAAACGTCGCCTCGACTGGAATCCCGAGAACTCTTAGTCCATCATCTACGTGGGGAAAACCTACGTTCTCTATTAATTTTATATTTATTTAATACATTCATGACGATTCATCCATTTAAAATTTACCTGATGAAGTCCACAAATATGGATGAAACGTCGTATATGAATTAAAATAAATATAAAATCGTTTGCTGACGGACTGGGTTTATTGTTTATTTATGTGTCTAATAATTGACTATAATTGTTAGCATATTATATTTGACCTATATTTTCTCTCAGTGGCCCAACCATGTATCTGCGTTTGTAAATTTATTCGATTGCCAAGAGAAAAATGTAATAATTAAATAAAAAAACTTGTTATGGTCAAAAAATGTTCAAATAAAAGAGTAGTATAAAATATTAATGATTTTCGATGTATGCTTGTTTATGGAGAGGGAAATGATAAATAGCTGAATTTCATAGAAGTAAAGTCGAAGCTGTTAAGAATAACTTATGAAAAATTTATACTGTATGAAGGCTAAAGAAAGTTAAGAATGAAGAGATAAGAAAAGAAGGTAAAGAGCAAAGACAAGGAAATAAAAAAGAATCGGCGATGAAAATAGTATCGACATGCAAGAAAGATGTGGGATCACAGATGGACGAAAATAATTATGAAATGGCAACCGCATGGAAAAACAAAACGAGAAAAACTACCGGAAGATTAGTGGACCGCAATATGAAGAAATGAAAATTTAAAAACATACGATGCGAAGTTTCCGCTTGTCTCCAGATGGAAATAGCGCAGTTAAGTTGCCCAAAGTCGCTATCCAGGCCACGCGTCTCCCGTGAGAGGAACCTGTACCGATAAATCTACCTCAAGTCCCCGTAATTTTCATCACAGCAATCGAATCCGGTCCTAGCATAATAAAACCACAGTATTCATTCCTCGGCCAACCAAGCAACCAGTTCTGATTGATCACTGTGCCTTAATCGGGTTTTGCCCAATTAATAAAAATTTTCAGTTAATTGAAATGTCTTCTTATCGTTTTGACGATCACACGGTTATGAGCTTAGGGGAGGGAGAGAAGTCTCGTCTTGTCTCGTCTCGTCCCGTCTCATGCCAATATAAATTCCTAAAGGCAGTAGTCATCCTCCGCTCGCAGATGTACGTATAATTACCATTATACCCCTAACTATTACTCTTACACAGCAGAGTAATCTAAGGCGGAATCAAACATGACGTAAGGGTTTAGGCACGAAGTTACAAGAAAACTATGGAATTGGTTCTCGTTTGTGGAAATAACCGAAAAATATTCAGGGAACGATCAAGAATGTAATACGGAAACTAAATGTTTACATTCATTAAGATCTTTAATTGTTTTTTATGCCATGTGTCATGACATATTTCATTTAGAGCAATATAATAGAACCCGTGATGAACGTTCTGTCATTTCTTGTTATGTTCAGAAGTTTTTCCTTGAAGCCCAGCGGGAAGTTCCCTCGCCTCCCTTGGCCTCCCTCTTCTTTTCTTACCCAACACACTTCCCTAATGCTTATTTTACAAGACCCTCATATCTTAAACCGTGGCCTATTAATTTATACCTTGTCTTGGTCAAAGTCCTCCATATTGTTCGCTCTTCCCTCTAATCTTTTCTTTTCTGCAACTCCTATCGTCCACTTTTGGCAACCATACAACGCCGCACTCCGGAAGAACATTTTTAGCAATGATTTCCTAATATTCATACTTATATTACCCGTAAGTGCGAAAGTCTTCCTTGCTTGTGCTATCCCACTCTAGTTATTACGTTTCCCAAGTAGCAGATTTCCATAACTTCCGTTAAAATATCCCAAATCGAACACCCTTTGTTATTCCACAGTTTCTCATACTACACTTCTTAACCTTGGTTTTCCCTCTGTTAATCCATGTTGTACTCTTTCTCCAGGACCACGGTTATGTCATGTATTATGGTTTACAAGTCTTCTGACTCCCCTAATAATACAATAACATCGGAAAAACATCGGGTTTTTATTTCCTCTCCTTGCACCATGATTTTTCCATTATCATGAAATATTAGTTACCAATAAAAAACTTTAAAAAATTTTCTTAATAAGAGGTCATGATCAATTAATATCGTAATTACAATTAATAATATATTTTTCTTGCAGACACATACATGCTGTGAAAATTTCAGTGCTGTACCTGAAACGGTTTGAGAGAATAAAGAACCATAAAAATCACTATCTTAACAGTGACAAGGTACAGCCTCCCGAATCCCCTTTACAGTAAAAAACTGTGGTACATAAATAATACAAATTTTAAGCTGAAAGAAAATATCCCATGGACTCTTACTCTCAAGTTAATGTTACCCTGTATTTACGGAAAACTTAATTATAATAAGAGAATCTTAAATCAGCCTACAAAGTTTTCTACAGGATAAAACATTTTATTTTGTCAGTTCATTTACAACAGTTTTCAACCTTTTATTATACGGTCACGTTCACCTGTGAAATAAAACTTTAAAATGTATGGATAAAAACTTACAATTCAGCAAGTGAC
This sequence comes from Eucriotettix oculatus, assembly GCA_034510155.1. Lineage (NCBI taxonomy): Eukaryota > Metazoa > Arthropoda > Insecta > Orthoptera > Tetrigidae > Eucriotettix > Eucriotettix oculatus. The sequence goes on from CM067379.1 coordinate 27,117,929, forward strand.
AACAGAAATGTAACCTGTTAACACCTTTTTAAATTTTATTTCACAGCCGTCGAAGGCTGCTGTAAATGGAGTGACAAAATAAAAGAATTTATTTTAACCTGTCGAAAAATTAGAAGACTGATTTAAGGTTTCTTTCATATAATGAAAAAGTATACTATTCCCTTTACTTCATCATATAATGGCATATGAACAAAATTTAGTGGCTGAATATTGGCTACTTTGATCTCCCTTCCAAAGTGTCCTGTTAAAGGATTACCCTCATGTAGCCCGTTACCTTCCTAATATACTTTCACAGTTTCCGAAAACGCAAAATAAACTTCTTTTATTAACATTAATTTTTTTATAAAGTCGTAGTATTAACTGTTTTTAATTTTAGTGACAACGGCGATTATTGAAATATTTTTTAATTATAATCGAGACGTGCGAATTTCGTTTTATGACTTACAACTAACTATATTGCGTCTTCACGATGGACACCCAGCGGAAACTACTCCAAATCTGCTTCTAACTTTTATCAACTCCGTTGCCGGAGATTCTGCGGTGCATTACATCTTTCTTGTTATATTTACATTCGAAACAATATTCTGCTTTAACTTGTATCACAGAATTTTAAAATTTGTCAAGAAAATTTATGGCTTTTTACAAATTTTACAGGTGTTCCTTTTTTTTTCCAGATCAATAGATATGTTTATTGGTGGTCTGTTTTTGGTGCTTAGGAGAGATTCTCTTATTTGTTCATTTTTTTTCATGAGCACAGGATGTGTTGAGTGTCACAGCTGCTTTCACCCATGGGTGGGAGGAGGGGAAAGGGGGAAGGGGAAATATATAGCATATATATTTAGGTTTTTAAAATATAAACTCTGTACATAGTTAACTGCTGCAGTGGTGAAGAAACCCGGCAAACTTTTCTTTCGACTTCGGACTGTAAAGGTTAAAAATCAATTAATATTTTCGCAAGAATAATTAATATTTAATATTCCGCTAAGAAATACGGGGAGTGTAAATGTCTTCTTTAGCGGAGGTTTCTCGCTGTCAGCAAGTTGCGAAAGTGTGCAACAGGACGAAGGTCATCTTCGCAGGTGTTGAGCCGCGTCATCTTTAATGTCCACATAAACCACTGTCCTGGACATTGTGCAGAGGTTTCGCTCACCTCCCCTTATCCCAAGGAGGCGACACCTGCTCCATAAATTCATTTTAATCCGCGAAGATTAGAACAGTGTTTCAGGCTCTGCGCGTTACACAGGACGCACGAAAGTGGCTTCGCTTTATGGACAAGCCGGACTAAGCCGCGACAGATGCGATTTCCAACACAAACGGCTCGGAAACTCTACCACAAATCTATTATTATCTGATTATTAACCTCAAGAAATCCGTCAAATTATTACTTATATTATCTGAAATGATAAATGGCCTAAATGTCAGACATCAGTCCCTTAGTTTGGGACCTCATCTAGTGTCATAAAGAAACAAGAATTTTTTGCTGTTCAAAAATATTTCCTAAATACACCCTGCTTATTTTGTTATAATTGAGGTAAATTATTGTGGCCTCTGTTCAAATTAATACTGGCCGTGAACTGTAAGGATTATTTCTAATTAATATTTTCTTAAATCAATTTCCACTTAATTCTTCATATATTATATTATAACAGGAAAAACGTGAGAAAGCTTTGCCAATGACGATTTAGAAAGGGGCAAGACATTTATGAATTATTTTAATCGATTTTTATTTCGAAAAGTAACGGTTGGATTTCGCTTGTTTGTTCGTGTTACTTTACGATTAATTCTATAATATATTTTACGTTAATAATTATTTTATCACTATTAAAATAGAACACGAAATTGGAGAGACTCTAGTTGATATGCATAAATTTTAAAATTCGTCAGACTATAAAGTTTAGTTTTAATTGAAGATACATTAATGCCAATTTTAAAAAAAATTAGTGTATTTATGATTTTCAGTGTTACTCCCTGTATTAATTTTGCAAGTTCTGCATGTAACCATAATGGGAAAGATTGCGTTCATTTAACTTATGCATTGATAGGCTTTGTAATTCTCCTTCTCGGTCGTCATCCTTCCACTCCAGTCGACTCCCATGCCAACCCACACTAGAAATTCCTTAGCAAAATCACATGCAGAATCTTGAGGTTCTTTTAGCACGAGTGAAAATTCTTAGACCGTAATGTAATCTTTCCTACGCCCACGAAGAGTCCTTATTATTCTGAAAAATATCATCTTCCAGTTTATTCTTATTTACTGAAACAAATCTGCATCATTACAATAACTTCTAAGTCTATTCTCGTGAGATTATTACCAGCTTTCTCATACACCTGCTACACCAGAACCTGTTGAGCTTCAATTAAATATCCTGAATTATTATAGCATCCGTTCCAGATGATAATTTCTTTTTATTTAATTTTTTTCCAGATGTCAATGGTCGATATTGCCGTCGATCCCGGAACTCGAGAGATGCGATTATCCCACGTCAAGGATTTCTGTCCGCAGCAGTTGGTAAGTACGAACAACATAACTAAACGTAAATACAACTTTATAAGATGTAAACTTTAAAAATAATTCAAATGAGTTCACAAATTTTTTTCCTGTTCTAGGACATATTTTGGGATTGTCTCAACAAAACTATTGAAGGTAAAAAATATATATAATACATTTTTAATTAACGTTTATGAAATAATAATATGATGGACATTAAATTAGTTAAATCAAATTTAAAAATTCATTCAATTTGCCACAAAATAATATTTGTATTCATTTAATACATTTACAGCGTTTCGCCCGTATTTGTGGACTTCATCAGATAAATGTTATATGGATTAACAAATAGGTAACATTATCCGCATTTGTATATTTCAAACATGAAAGAAACGTAGAAAATGTATTAAATAAAAATCAACCAAGAGAAGCGATAGATTAATAAGGCAACATTTTGAGACATGAAGGTATTGGAAATTTAGTATTACAGGAAAGTGAACATGAGAGCGAAACAGATTATGGAGGACGTGGAAATTAGTAGTTATGTGGAAATGAAAAGGCTTGCACAGAATATGTTTGCATGGAGGGTTGCATCAGACCAGCCCAATGACTCATTGCCACCACAACAAATATCAATATGTTGAAGTGACAAATTGGCTGGATTTTTTAATTTACAAATGAAGATGTCAGATGATTGATTTTGCTGGCTACTTGCTGTCATGTGACGATGATGACTGTCCTCACTATAGCTTAATTCAGATTCTTCTGTGCACTGTGAAGTGACATTCCACGTATACGTGTGTGTGACAGAACTGGACCTCTGCCGATTCTCCGATAAGTGACACGTAGTTAATTTGTTTTCTAAACGATTGGTAATCTGAAGCTGGTGATAATCGTCGCGAGGTGGATGATCGAAGGGAAAGCTAGATTTCGAAATAAGGCGTGGCGCATTTCTCACTGGGAGAGGTGCGGACTTGTCCTGGTATTTAAGACCACGTGGTATCTCATAGATGTAGCCAGGAGGTAACAGAAGAATCCATATCAGACATACGTTTAGATATTGTTTACGCCAATTTAAACGTACAGACAAATTCCAACGAAACTTAGTACACATGTTCTTAAAAGCGCGCTACAACACCACCAGGAGGAGGAGGGAGGGGGGTGATAAACTTTCATAACATAAAGGCCAAGGAGTAACTTGGTAATTAATGTGCAGCTTTGTCAGTGCGAGTTGGTGTGTAACGTCATCAAGAAAGTGGGAGACAGAGAGGGGAGAGAGAGAGGAGACTGACTATCAGCATTTACATCCTGAAATACGAACTCCAGTATATATATATTTATTTATTGTGATATACTTTTCAGGGAAGAAAATATTAATTTATCAATTGAACAAATTTTAATCAATATGAAAATTTTACATTTATCAATTTATGGTTACATGAGCCATTATCTCAGGGGATTTTGGGTCTCTCGAGAAGTGGAGTATGCAGTTACTGAAAATAGAAAAAAATCATTTAAATATTATTCAATCAGCACAATGAGCAAGTTTCACAGCTTTTAAGAACTTACCCACAATTACTGGACCTACAAACATCCAACTTCACGAATTTTTCCGCGTCTCTCTGGCGTCTTGCAGGATTTTTACACCGATGAAGGTAGTATGAACCAGGTCCAACTCATCTGCTTTTCATCTGAAACTCAATCCGTCGTCCGTCCTTTCCGCAACTCATCTGCCCTCTGACCACCTCTCACAGCGTCTGACCACGAGCCACTGTATTTGGAGGGTAACAGGCTACATGAGGGTGATCCTGAAGCAGGCAACTCCCCTTTAATAGCATAGGAAGGGACTTGAAAAGGGGGGATGTGGAACCTCATACCACGAGCCACCCATCGGCTCCCCTTTTAAATTCTCACACGGGAATTCCCCGCCATCGGTTTTCTTACACAATTCAGGGGTTCCCCGCCATTGGTTATCCCACAAAATTCCGGGATTCCCCACCATAGATCTTTTACAAAATTCCGGGGTCCCCAGCCAGCGGTTTATTTCATAAACTTCCGGGGTTCCCCGCCATTTTTTTTACACACGCCCAGAGGGAGTTTCCCGCGGGGGTTCACCCGCTTTCAGCCAATTTGACATTGTTGTTGGCCTCGCTTGTCGCGCACAAAACTTAAAACGTAATAACCTCTTGTTGTAGACCGAACTGCGCCTCATAACGCCACAATATCACCAAAATCCGCGTTTTTTCATTACAATATATATAATTCAGAATTTTTTTAAGATATCGAAGTTGTGTTCCGCTGGAAGATGGACTGCTGAGTGTCGTAACCTGGAACCAGGAATTTTTGACGAAAATTTGTGATCAGGTTGGTTTGGAACTCGATCGACGTGCTGCCACAAGAGGAGCTTCACTTAAGAGCACACTTCAGAAATGTGAAATCACCTCACCTGAAGATGACCGTATAACAAACAATAACTGGAAAAGTTTTTGACCTACCCGTAAGTTTATCACATTGCATATCTTTGAGATAGCGGAAAATTCCAGAAGCCTGGAAGTCGTCTAATAAAACTTGATCAATGAAGAGGATAGGCCTCCAATTACTGTAGTCATACTCTATATATAATATATACGGGCTGTTTGTCAGATAGACGTGGTGTCTGAACCCAAGAAAATAATGTAATTTCCACATGGCGAAAGGATTGATGGTGTTTCTGAACATAATTTTGTATTACGTGTGCGAATTGAACGAACAACAGAATAAAATTGTAATATAAGCTTTATACTGGGACAATGCGTTATTGCAAAATGAAGATAGTCCAAAGCTCTATCCTAGCAATAGTAGACACAGTAGATAAATCCCTGATAATCCTCTAAGTGTGTATCAAATATTTACTAACGTTATTAATTTAACGGCGGTTGGAGTCAATCAAAGAGTAATGAGAAACAAGATTGTTATCGTTGGCAAGATGGCCGTACCTACACGATTCATAATGTAAGGGAGTAATTAGTTGCATTTTCACCAATGTAATTAAATAAACGTGTTGTTCAAGTGATAAACGTATACAAAGCTCATTTCTGATTGTCATAATTGCCTTCAACGTCGACAGTGTTGTACTTTGAGTCGCATGATATGAGATTTAGAGTTGTATTATGAAGTAGATGTCTGAATGGTTCACAAGTAAGTGAAATATTTATCGCAGCACATTAAAAATAATTAAACTGAAAAGTTGTAAAATAAAATATAACAATATGTTTCAAAAATACAACATAACTGATGATTACCAGAGATACAAACTGATAACGTAATGCCCTACACAGTAGTCAGGGTTGCAAAATGTCCTCTGAAAATTTTTCCGGTGCCCAAAATTAAAAAGAAAATACTTTACCAATATTATCAACGTCCATTGTTATGTTTTGAATAATATTGCGCTTTTTTGACTTTCAGACGACCAAGTTTTTTTCTGAGTTTAGTGTCGCTTTGTTACAATGTGCACAAAGTTTTTATTATTCTTTGAAGTTTGAGTGATTTTTTTGGTAATAGGCTATGTGAGGGTGATCCTGAAACAGGTAACTCCCCTTTAATAGCATAGGAAGGGAATTGAAAAGGCGGGACGTGGAAGGTAGAGCAAGATGGTCAAGGAAGGGTTGACCAGTTCAATGATATTGCCCGTTGATTAACCTTACAGGGAAAACTAGAAAACCTACATCAGGCATGTTGGGGTCGCAGTATCCTCATCTCCGTGTCACCACCAGTTTTAGGAGGCAGCTGGCCGACTGATCCAATGGGATCAGTGGGCAATTATTATCGTATTGCAAAGGTCTGCGACCCCGGTAAATATACCTTCCAAAAGATACGGTGTCTCAAAATCAGAGAGAGGCCTTGGCATCCCGGATGTTAAGCCCCATTCCTTCTCTGTAGAGAAATAGCTGCAAAGTTGGAGGAAGCAGCTAACCGACGAATGAACAATTCACTTCACGTTTTGCCTTTAAGCAGCATTTTAAGATTCAATATGATTTAGTCAGCTTCCTTTTCGAGTAATTACATTTTGGAACAAACAAAGGGATAAATGCATTGAAAATATCTGTTTTTCGTTATACAAAGGAATTGCTTTCAGATTTTTCGTCTTTTCGGTACCTTGAGGTTCGTCGAGTTTCCCGTATTTAAATAGATTATAGTGGATGCTGTAAATAAGAGGAAGATGTAGATAAGAGCAGTGGTCAGGCAGGCAGGCAAGGAAGGTTCCAAGCGACGAGAAGATCTTATCTAAATTACGCGTTGGTGTCGGGACTGTGCGAAGCGAGCGGCCTCATTTCTCTCTTTATTTTCAACGGACTGTCGCCTTACTAATGAATATTAATTATCTCGATTTCTTAACAGACGTTTCCCACCAACCAGTCAGTGTTAGCATAAACACGTGGGCCCGAAATCCATATAAAGATAGACGTAATCGGTCCAGGTCCAGTACGGCTTTCTGTGCCTACGTTTAGGCTTTAGTATCAAAATACGACCAAAGTTGTTTACTAATGCATCAGTCTACTCCATCTTGTCTTTGAGTACTCTCATACCTAGAATACTTCTCAACCGGACAACGGACCGCCAGATTCCTTTTATATCTGAATCTATTTGAAGACGAGTAACTTCTAGATTTAGATTTAGATTTATTGTTGTTTCCATTAATCCTCGATTGAGGAAATAGGATACGTCATACATTAAAATTATAAATGAACAAAATAAAGTAAATAATTAAAGACAAATAAACTTAAAATAAATTAGTAAAAGAAAGTGTATATAGACAAAAGTCAATATAAACACAACACGGACACACACTGGGAAACACAAACAAGCACACACTGAGGAACACGCAATGGAGTTTTAACTACTTGGAGCTCTGCGACCAGGAAACTGTCCTTCCCTCTGTCGTAGCTCCAGGCAATACATGAAACAAACAAACAAAAGAGCAGAAAAAACTGAATAGAAATTTTGAGATATGTGGTGTGCTATTTTATAAGGCAGCTCATTCAACACTTTTTGCAGGAACCTTGATTTAAATACTAGAAGGACGATTAAGAAAATCCTGTACCGAGTAAAACGCGCCATTTAAAAGAATAGTTTTACTCTGCTTCACGAAGCTTTTGTAGGTACTATTTTTAACCTCTGGCGGAAGGCTGTTGTATAAAATTATCCCGGTATTGTGAATACTTTTCTGGTGTAGAGCAAGGCGATGCTTGTCCGACCTTAGAGCTGAACCTCTGATTTCTAGTCGCGTATTCATGAAACTCGCCATTTGTTTGAAACAAATTAGTGTTCCGCTTTACAAACTTTAATATTTCATAAATATATACGCTTGGTAAAGTAAGTATTTGCAAACTTTTGAAGAAAGGTTTGCAACTCGATCTAGAATTCGTGCTAGAAAGTATTCTAATTGCACGCTTTTGCAACTTAAATATTTCATTACTCCTGGAGCAGTTTCCCCAATTAGAGATGCCATAGCTCATAATTGAATGAAAATACGCGAAATAAACCATTTTGACGTACTTTGTGTCAACGTGTTGCATTAGTGTTCTCAGAGAATAACAAGCTGAACTTAGTTTTCCGGCAAGCAGATCTATATGGTCATTCCACTTTAATTTATCGTCAATCCGAAGGCCGAGGAAAGGTGCATTAGCTTAGAAGTTGTCTACTGGTCTATTACTAGCATCAGCACTAAACTGAACTAACTTAGTCTTATCTAGGTTGAGGGATAATTTATTCTCGTTAAACCAAATATTTAGACCATTCAGAGCGTTGTCTACTTTCTTAATCAGATTATCGAAGTTTTTATCAGCAATAATTATATTTGTATCATCTAGAGAGTCTTCTATTCTCTTCTACTGTTGTTGGTTCACTAAGACAAGTTCCTTAAATCAGAATACTCAAAGTTAGATTTTGTGAAGTCTTCATTGAATGGATTCCGATTCCAATCTCTCATTAGCTCGCTTCTCGCCACATCTTGACTTGCGTCAATGCCGACGACTGGAGAGTCTGTGGGAGGCGTCGTGGCGTGGTACAACAACGCACAAAGAGAGGTCGCATTTGCATGGCCGGCCTTGCTAACTGTAAAATATGTTGCAGCCTTCCTCATGTCGAGTATTTATGGTCGTCCGAGGAACCGGTCGCTGCGATATCGGCCTGGCCATCGGGTCGCTTAAATCATGGCCCGTGCGTGCTGCGTGACGCATCAGTCAACACACCTGCAACACGTTTCCACAGGCTGCCCCGACGGCGTCTTCAGGCCGAACGGTCGAGGGGAGGCTCCGATGCCACGTTGAAATTGTCACTTCAAATAACGGCTAAGAAACTAGTGAATAAGTAAAACTCACTTTGAAAAAAGTTAAATTTCATGTAATATTTATTTCCTGTGGCGGAACACTGGAAACATTAGTTGATAGGTCAACATAATTTATTCAATATTATGTCTTTGCTATTTCAATTGGGATACTACATTTGATTTAACAATATAGTATCTTCACTATGAATTAGTCTGACTATATATTTCAAGATTTTTGTTGCTTAGAAGCTTGTGTAGCTCTCATAGGAGTAAGATTAATAAGTATTGTAGGCCTAATGAATTGTTTTATACTTCTTTGGTAAAAGGCATAGAGAGTCGCTGGTTGTAACAGTGGTAACTTGATCCTTGGAGTGCTTTGATTGTTAGTAATCCTTCAATATGAAAAATTATTAAATAATTAATTGCAAATGGTGAATTGTTTCTGCTATTCTTGAGCCCACTAAGAAGACCCTGACTATGAGTTAAGTGCAGAGCTTCTGTCAGAGATAATTTTTTTCTTTCATTATTGACGATCAATCAAAACAGTCAACAACGATAAAATTTTAATAATCATGACAGTAATAAAATTTCTCAATACAAAATTGAGTTCCCAATATGTAGTAACACATAAAGATTTCTATTCCACTAGAATCAAAGTGATTCCATATTCTTCCGAGGTCCACCATGTTATACCTTTGCAGAAAGCCTAATACGCCGGAAGGAACTGATGCCGAATGCATTGACACTTATGATTGTCGTTTCCTTGATTAACTGTGACGTCATCCCTCTTACAAAAAATAGTGTTTGCCTTGCCGGTTTGCTCCTCATTTAATCATCCCCCTTTTTCCTCGTTGTATAATATTTAACAACTATAAATCTGTAAGTCACTATCTGTAATCGTCAAGAATTTCAAGTCTCTTGACTCAAACAATATGGTATTGGTATTTCGGCTATATATATTGGACAGAAAAAAGAGCCTTAAAGCATTGAAGAACAGATTTATTATAATAAACTATTGTAGCGCAGTAGGACCCCTACCTAATTTTGTTCAAAGGATCTAAAAATTCAACAAGAACATTCTAACGGGCAGGTAGAAGTGGAATTTCCCGGTGCCAGGTTTCCGGCCGGGAAACGTGCTTGTCTGCGGATTTATAACATTAAGCTTATTCTGCTGAAGGAACATTCACCCTTCAAAATTTACGAAGGACACTGTCCCATGTGTGATGGAAAATTTCCCGCGCTGTATGAAGGATTCATGAGAATTGGCGAAACAAACATCAAGTGGGATAGCGTTTTACTTTGGAGAAGGGATATACGAATTTAGCTGGGATGCGAAAAGACGGAAAAATATTCAGAATTGTTTCAGACGTTGAGGTAGAGTTAGAGAGTTTTCTTCCTTGAGAAGGCGAGGTGGAAAGGAGGAGAGTTGATCAGGATGTTGTAGAGTGCAACAAGAGTTGAAAGTGAGGTGTGAATTGTTGCTCTTTAGTGAGAAGGTATTGAGAACAAGGGAGGAAGAAGGAAAAACTGGGTTTTCCTCAATCATTGGCAGTAACAGGTTCATCCCACTTTCCGCCGGCATAGGAAAAATCTAAAATTCAACACGAAGGAAAAAGGAAGTTCCGCTCGCCTAGTAACCTGCATCAAGACCCGAATGAAGTTAAAAACAGGTTCCTCAAGTAAACCGAAATCTGCTGCACGTGGTTACTCCAATGAGTAATTAATCCTGCTATTTAAAAATCGACCCCTTCAATTATTTATTTGTTTCTAATAGAGCTCAGGACCCCTTTTAACTGATTGTTTTTTATAAATAAAATTATATTTTATCCTAAAGCGCAAGAAATTTTATTAAATAATTTAATTAAAAACCTATAATATAATTTCCACTCTAAACGCTAAACGTTAAATGATCACTCTTTTGATTTTAACAATACTAACATATTAGAAATGATTCAAATTGAAGTGAGTAATTGTGCAATTGACGTCCAAATTGATACGTATGGACACGGGAGGAATATCTACGATATGTTACATTCCCTTTAACAGTTTTCATCTGTGACTTGGTGTTTGACTTATTTCAGTACAACTGTACGTAACCTTTTTGAATGTATAGTGTCTGAATTTGGCCAATATTTTTACCGAATAAAATCTGTAACTTTAATAATGATATCCAACTACAAAATATTTCATCCCGTGTACCAACAGTACTATAATGGAGATTAGAATCAATTGTGAATATAGAGGACTTGAGTGTCGGACTGCTTTAACGCGATAAATCTAAAAACAAAAAGATGGAAAGGTTTAAATGGTTATTTAAATTTTTTAAATGTCCGCTGTTCGCGTCTTGGAAGGAGTGGCAGTGTCATGGTATTCTGTTTGCCAATTTCGAGTAAAAAAGGTCGCGTTTCAAGTAAAGTAAGTGCACATTATAGTTATAGAATCTCTGGATTAAAAACATATGAAGCCTGATATCGTGTCCCTGAATAGGTTTGATGCCAATAAAACAGTGACTGTAATAAGTTGTTACGAACGCACGACTTTTTGCCTCAATTAAAATTATCCTTGCGTCGAGTCTACGATCTTTGCCATGAATATATCTTATCCTACTATAAACAGTTCAGAGCCGCTCGTATCTTAAATTTATGGCTTAAAGGTAAACGAGTCTTGCTATACAATTTTTTGCTGTTGTATTGGATCACGGAACGTTGCATTTATGAACATATTCCCCTTGACCCTTCCTTGCAGCTGCACATCCGGTGGTGTAGAGAAAAGGAAAATGAAAAGCCTTCTTTCGATCCATGTAGGGAGCTCGCGGTCACGCACGCGGCAAGTCACCCCTTCCAGTGGACATTGTTAATCATATTATATTTGCAAAACATATGTAGTTTACGGCGGTTGTAAGCCGACGCTAAATATACGGACGGCATCGCTGAGAGAGAACCAGTCTCTTCGTAAAATATGATGCCGAGTAAAGCTCACAACACGGACATAAATAAGAGTTGCTGCGCTCGCAATATGGAGAACCTCGCAATTAGTCCAGCAAGAGCACTCGATGCCTAGTTAAACGGACAACGACGGCCCTCGGAAATAGTTACGAGCAATCCTTAAATATACTTCCATTTTATTCCTATGAATATAGTACATTTGACGATTTCAACAAACCAAAAATAGTCCTCGATTGAATTTTGGTCAACAACAGAATTTTTGATAAAATAATGAAGTGTAGGAGTGAAGGAAGTATATTGTATAATAATAACTGCTGGAAGGGCTAATATGATATGGCTGAGAAGTACTTCAAATAAAGAACTGCGGCTCCCAAAATAGTTTAAATACATAAAAACGATTAATATTCTTCTTCCAATGGCTCAACAGCCCTCTTGAGGGCCTAGGCCTACCGAGGCGGCTGTGGAAAGAAGATTAATAATTGAATAAATACTTATAACGAGAGCAAACTAATAATTATTAATTTAAAAAATAAAACAGTAATGAACGGTGTATTAAATTATTGTATTAGTAAAATGACCACATTTTCGTGCATGTGGAGAAGAAGAAAAAAAAAATTATGTGGATGCGAGAACCGAAAAATGTGGAGGATTTTTGGAGGGAAACGATCTTTGGTGGAACAGCATTGACTTGCGACGTTTTCACTTTGATGGGAGCTAAAAAAATGTAATTTATGTATAATATTTTCAATAAATACTATATAGCCACGGACTGAATATTATAACAGAGCCTTTCGGAGTGAAACTGTGCCGACGGATGTGTCACGTCTGAGAGAAAAAATAATTTTACCAACAATATTATTCATTCAAAGAGTATTAGTGCCTTGGAGCTAATTTAATTAATCAGCAAGTAGAGCGAGTTGTAACAAGACCTGTCAGAAATGAGAACATAATACATTTCAGATACTGAGTCCAATTTTTTGAAGGTATTTCTGTATCCAAAAAGAGAAATCTTATGTGATTTTATTTCTTGTTCCTATTAATAAAGTAGGACACCACATTAAATTTAACGAATATTTTAATTTACAATAAACGTACAGAAAAATATAAAAAGTAGCTTATTATAACAAATATTAAGCTCGAATGTATGTTTAGCTGCTCAATAATTGTAGATATTTGAGAAAAGATTGAATGAACATGTAATTGTTAACGAAAAAACGCTGACATAATTAGTATAAAAATATTCCAATGCGAAAATAAGTGTTTAATATGAAGAGATTGATTGCAGAGGTCCTCCGCGGCGAGGAGTGGTCAGGGAGGACGTGTTGTCCTCTGCCACAGTCCGCCCTGTGCCAGCAGTCCTGCGTGACCGCCGCGTCCCACAAGGACCTTCTCAAACACTGCAGACACAGCGACGAGCTCGCCTTCTTCTCCTGTCTGGAACACCAGAAGGTAGGTAGGCTCTTGGTCACCTGGCACGTCCGTCCGCTTGACCACGGCCGCTGACTTGTCCCTCCTTCCAACTCTTGCAGGCTGGGGACGAGTGCTGCAGCGGCGCTCGCACGGCGCCTTGCAAGGAAGCCTGCAGGTCCATCTTCAAGTCGCAGGCGACGCCCAGCGTCGAGGCTCGAGTGGCCGTGGAGGAGGCCTGCGGGGAGGTCAGCCCCCGCGTGCTCACCTGCGTGCACAACCACACCAAGGGCACGCCAGCGCTCGACCCGCACAAGTGTGAGGCCTCCAATTCCCATGAGGGCTTTCCTGTACGTCATCTTTGAGAAAAACTCACTTATTCGTTCGGTTTGTATTTGCAGACGTGCAGTGCTGCGAGAAGGCGAGCCACGGTGCGTGCAGAGATGCGTGTCGCCGCGTGCTGCGCTCCAAGACCACGGACCAGGAGATCGTCGACAGCCTCCAGGAGGCCGGATGCGGACCGCCCATGCCTCATGTGAGCCCACATCCGTTCATATTGTTACTCGTTGAAAATACAGCGGATTCCTCGCCGTGGCTTCATTAGCCTTCCCTTTCAGCCAAGTTTCGCGTGTGATTGCAGGAAAAGCTGTGGCAGTGCTTCCTGCAGAAGCACGAGGCCCCAGAAGCTGCGGATCTGGACCTGAGCCGCATAGACAGAATGGGAATGGACGCCGCGAAGCTGCACTGCTGCCCCCGGGCGTCCACCCCCAGCTGCCGCCGCCTCTGCGCCAAGACCTTCTCCAACGAGTGGGCGCGTCACTGGGACCAGTTCAACAGCGAGTGTCTCTCTCAGATCACGGAGGACGCGCTCGTGCACTGCCTCGACGAAGGTACGCTTCACTTACCATCATCACGACAGCTCCTGACCATCTCTGCTCTGAAATTAATCGTGAAGTCGTGATTTGACTTAGTAAATTGCAGGCGCTCAGGCTTATACGATGGATGCAGAAGACTCGTACCATCCGGGAAATCGATTCGGACAGTTAAGATAGCAGAGCGGCTACGTGCCAGGTGCAGGTTCAAATCCCGGTTCGGTCGAGATTTTCACATTCTGATTAGTTACATTTAAAAAAATGCCTGTTTATAGGTCGTTAATTATACATCATTGTTCTTTCATGACCAATATACAATCATTGTTCAATGATATCTATAAATGTAAAATGTGAACTGAAAGTTTCTACCACTATAGATCTGTTTCGATGTCTTGCAAAAACGTAGATGAATAAAATTTACGCCATTTCTTCATAATATCGGGTTTGAATATTGTTTGTTTTGGAACTGAAGTTTTTAAAGAGTTGAACTATGGAACTCGGAAGGTTATAAGGGAAGTCGGAAAGGCCCTACCTTGCTAGTGTTGAAATACTGATTTTTAGGGAAATCGTTATGCATACAGAATAAATTATTTAAATTATTGGTTATGGATAAAAAGGTTCCGAAATTTTTTATATCTTGATAAATAAATTAATGATTATAATAAATCATTTATTTGACTTTCACACGGATACCACAAGGTTAAAAGCAAGCTGTGGAACGTTCAGTGCTGTATCTATGGTACCTAAATATCACTATTTTAGTGTGAAAATCAAACGCGCTGTTTACTTTGTTGTATTTATCTGGGAATAGTTGGGTTTAAGCGACGCAATGTTCCGTTGCAGTGGAAGAGCCTTGCGAGTTGGGCTGCGAGGGTCTGCACTACTGCTCCACCTTCAACAACCGGCCGACGGAGTTGTTCCGGAGCTGCAGCAGACAGGCCGACGAGGCTGCTCGCTACGACGTGGCTCTGTGGGCTCGTCAGGGCTCCTTGCCGGGTCTGGCTTCGTTCCCCGTCCTCGACATCGCCAGCTGCGCGCCAAGAGCCTGGAAGACCGTCGCCTGCACGCTCCAGATCAAGCCTTGCCACAGGCACGCGCACGTCAACAGGATCTGCAGGTGAAACACATTATTATTAAAGACAGAGAAGGGGAAATCATTTAAAAGTCAGACAATATTTTCGAACCAATGCAAATCATCCTTTTTAGAACCAAAATTCTGAAAGGTGAGATTTCGTTCAGCGAATTAAAAATGATACGATTGCCAGTTAAGGGAAGTCCAAACACCCAGTCCAATTCGAGAAGTTTGGTATTGCTGAAGTAGAGACGAAGCTGCACTGGTCGGTATATTGATCTAATCACAAGTTGTTGTGACCATATTGATTGTAAAATAACTCCTACTCTTTGATGACTCAATCGTTTATCGTTCGCAGATTGATGACTGACATTGCTGACAATCTGTGGTGTAGTGGTTAGCATCGATACCTGGATCCCGGGCTCGAATACTCGCATCGGCTTGGACGTTGTGTTGTTTGAGTTAGCATAATATAACTCCATTACATAGATAAAAGAAAAAGTTACCCGTAGTCGTGTATAGTCGCCTATGACCCTAGGGTTGACGCGACTCTAAACTCTCAAAAAAAGGACGACTGTGACTCGACAGTTTACTTATTATCTTTTAAAACCTTCATCTTCAGTGGAGTGTTTCATTTGTTATATTCATCTTATTACTACGTATTATGCATATATTTTTCTATAAAAATTTAAAAGAAAGTCAATACCCTTCACGATAATTTATGGGACCTTTTGCATAATCGGTTATAATCTGTTCATATTTTCTTAGGGGCTGATGAATTGTCTCACGTACCGAACAAATGGTATAGTACTGTACACTTGTCGGGGCACATGTTTCATGTGATCGGATTTAAGAACTTGATGGAGCATAAGGAATTGAAGAACGTTGTTGGAGCTAATTTCAATTTTAGTACCGTCATTATTTCTTCCCAAGGGTAGGAAGGTTTCCGTGTGAGGACCATTAGGTTATCTTCAGTTTGGGGTAAACATGCTTTCAGCACCAGAGGTACCAAATTTGGAGTTACAAAGAAGTGCAAACGTTTTGGGCGATATTGCTGAGGTCGACCCTGCATTAATTATTTCACACAGCCAAGTGACGTTCGGAAACGAAATCACGGAAAATCTTGAACTTAGCGGTCAGTTAGGGAAGTGTGATTAATAAAAGATAAGCCACGAAGATGAGTTTTCGTGTACAGGTGAGAGGAAGACAGTGTGGGACGAGGGACGAGCAAGAGAGGAAGGTCACCCAGGCAGTAAATGTTTTCTTGCGTGGATATTCACAAAGTTATCGTATGAGAAACTAGTTGTACCGTAAGGTTGGCATCTGGTACAGCTGAGCCAGCGTGGATATTGCTACAAGCGACAGGAGTCGAGGGCGAGTCACCAGCATATTCTCAGATCAAGTAGAATAATGTACACTATTTATAATATTCTAGGGGCATTATTTCAACATTTCCTAGAAACTATATTAACTTCTTACAAAGTTAAATCAATCTAATAAAGAACTTAATATTTAGATTTTCCTGTCACGCCTCTTCGGAGAGTAAAATAGTCCGGTTTCTTAATGTTGAGGCAGATCAATAAGTACTTATATATTATTTATCGTGTTCAGCCACGGTAGAATGGTTTTTATTTTTCATGAGACATTGCATCTCAAAGATATCCACAAAAGGTGGAGTATTTCATTGGTCTTAAAATCAGGTTTGAAGTAGTGAAGCTTACTTAGCAAGCCCTAAATGAGAAGAATGAGAAGATGAAGTTGATGGTACCAATGAGTTGTTTCCTCGCAGGCAGGACTGCTACGAGCTGCTGAGCCAGTGTATCGACTGGAGCCGGATGCCACCGGACCACACGGCAGCTTCCCTCTGCTCCAAGCTGTCCCCGGACTCCGAGGAGCAGCCCTGCATCTCCCTCAAGCCCTTCCTGCAGCCCAGCGACAGGCCCCACGTCGCCCCTCAGGACGGCGTCACGATGCCCTGCAAGGGCGTCCATCCCTGCAACGGCAGCGAGGTCTGCGTCGTCAACAGGAACTGCGCCCCTGGAAGGCCGTGCCAGATGTACCACTGCGTGCCAGGTCAGTGGCAAAATAAATACAAGGCGAACTGTTGATTGGACAACCTTGGCATAACTGGTTTCTCCTCCAAGTTCCGTGATATATGACTCTTTAATAGTCTGCAGGTGTCCGAGCAACATTTCGTCAATGTCAGTTACCTTGCAAATTGATAGATATTTGTAATACTCCGGCAAATATATATGCTACTGAGAGGAAAACTAATACTGCACAAATGTCCATGCTAAATAAAATCCGCGTGCATTGTATTTTTAAATTGGTAACGCCACCTTAATATGACCTCTTACAAGCATCTACACACTTATAGCTTTCACATAATTTTCATGTTTCACTTCAAACAATTTGCAGAAGTTCGTTTCATGTCTGAATTTACTTCTGTGGGATTTGAGTTCCAACAGGATGTCACGACACGGTTCTCATAAATTACTCTTCAATTGAATTTATGTCATGAGCTGAAGACCAATCTTTTGTGTCCATTTTCGACCTACTATAAGGTATATTTCTTTTAGAAATTCGTAATCTCAGGATCGCTTAATGGGAGTGTAATTTAACGGAAGTTTTCAGAAATACTAAATGGAAATAATTTTAAATTCCACATTGTAATTAAATTAAAACTGTGTTTACTGTAGAGAATTGATATACAAGTATGGTCGAAGTTAGTGGATATTACTGACTTTATTACTGTTTCAATAATTCAATCAATCGTAACTTATCTGTATTTTATTTAAGGTGACTTGAAGCTGAGCTTCGTAGTTTGCCAAATCACCACTCGAACACTCCTCGGCGATTAACAATAGCTTTTTATACTGCGCACTTCTTTATTTCACAGAAATCTAGTTGTAGGCCGTGTTCTGAAATCACTTCCGATATACCTCCAGCCTCCAACGTCTTCCCAGTTCCCCTTGCATCCTAAAAAAAAATTCTCCCTCTCTCAAAAGTCACCAACCTCCACACTTCTGGGCTGTAGCTTTACCACGTCACAATAACTAAATAATAAATACATGCATTTTAAATCTCAGAATTACTTATGCGTCATCGAGGGAATTGACATAAGTATCATTTGTATTTGATATTTTGTCTCACTTTTCTACTCTCGGATCGAGTAGAATAATGTAAATTATTTATAATATTCTAAGGGCAATATTTCAACATTTCCTAGGAACTATATTAACTTCTTCTTCCAAAGTTAAATCAATATAATAAAGAACTTAATATTTAGATTTTCCTGTCACGCCTCTTCGGAGAGTAAAATAGTACGGTTTCTTAATGTTGAGGTAGATCAATAAGTGCTTATATAATTTATCGGTATAATGGTTTTTAATTTGCATGAGACATTGCATCTCAAAGATATCCGCGTTAGCTCACAATTGATTGTTTTTTTGTTGTTGACTTAGGTTGCCGCCTGGGGGAGGTGTCGCAGTACGTGGTTCCTAAGGGCACGTTCGTGCACATCCCCGTCAACTCCGTGGGCCTGAAGGGCTGCACGAAGATCTGCCAGTGTTCGGGCCACGGGAGTCTCGTGCACTGCGAGGGTTTGCCCTGCTCGCACAAGGACGCCTGCTGGCTGGGAGCCACCAAAATAGGTAACCACACCACTTCAACGGACAAGTTATGTCTCTTGTAATTACTCGTGTGGCGATAAAGGTGTCCGGAGGAGCAGAGACGAGTTGAGAAGAGCGTCCTATAAATGGCAGAGGAATGTCTGTTGACGCGCAGGTGTGGGACTTAGCGTCTGATGCGGACGGAGAAAGAATAAAACGTACTTGGATATTCAAAATAAATGTAATGCTCAATTAGAAATAATTAAGTTATTCGTGATTCACATACAAAGTATCGAGAATAACAAGAAATGCGAAACAAGTTACTAATGGCGCGGGGATTAGGTAGTTAAAGGTAACAAGGCTCTACTGATCCAAAGAGATTGAATGAAATTAATAATTTACTTTATAGAAAATACTATTTTTTAAGTAAACCAATGAAAATCTGAAATGTGGCTAACATCCAAATGGATTAATGCGACAATGAGCGTAAAAAAATCTTATGAAAATAGTTTTATGGCTTTGCGTCGCGAAATACTGCTGGTTGGTTAA
Source organism: Eucriotettix oculatus (assembly GCA_034510155.1). NCBI lineage: Eukaryota > Metazoa > Arthropoda > Insecta > Orthoptera > Tetrigidae > Eucriotettix > Eucriotettix oculatus. The sequence goes on from CM067379.1 coordinate 27,137,180, forward strand.
TAAAAGTTGGAGAACGATAATAATCGTCAGTACTCATTAGCCCTGAATCACAGGTGAATATTGCGAAATATATAAAAAGTATATTTTATAGAAGCCTCTAGTCTTCTACAGAAGAGGTTAGATTAAGAAAAAATCTATATTTATGGTAGATACATGCAATAAATTATTAACTTTGAAGATATTTTTACCGTTGTTTTAATATACTTATAATTTCATATTAATAAATTAGTATTGGGAAGACAAAATAGTGGTTCCATACTGCGAGACTGCACGGATCCTGAGCCCATCAGCATCCAGAGTCGCGGCCACGCCATTTTTAACGGTGCAACATATTCGTTCAATTGCGTCGAAACTCACAGTCCCTGGTGTGAAAGATTTTCATAATTCATCATTGCAAATTTGTTGGATATATTATTTGCTAATATAATGCATAAAACATACGAACAATAGTTATGAAAAATTGTACAAACATTTATCAGTATGGGCATTGAGATTGAGCTTGCCCACTGTATCACCTCAGATGGATATATATGTAATGTTGCAGATCACAACACGTGGTTCTACATCGAGTGCAACCTGTGCAGCTGCTTCTCGGGAGAGATAACGTGCAGCAAGCGGCAGTGCGAGGTTGGCGACCCTGCGTACACGAGCCTGCCGTGTAACTGCCCCCCGCACTACGTCCCCGTGTGCGCGAGGAACGGCAACACGTACGCGAGCGCGTGCCTGGCCAAGTGAGTACGCCCCTGCGCCGCCGCAGCGAGAGTCGCGCGACGATCTGACGGCTTGCCTACGTTGCAGGTGCGCGGGGCTCAGCGACGCGGAGCTCGAGTTCGGACCCTGCTCGGCCAAGGATCCCTGCGCCAGGCACAGCTGCGCCAGAGGGCAGCAGTGCGTGCCTGCCCGGAGGGTCTGCCTCGCGCACACGCACAAGCCCTGCGTGCAGTACCAGTGCGGTACGGTAACTACTTCACACAACTAACACAAACAACACGACGTCAGCTGCAAATGTAAATTAGATTACAAATGGGGAAAATACGACTCACCTCAATTACATACATACAAGAAACATGATAATAATGTATAATAACACTACAAATACACTCTCACACGATTGGATCAGCTTGTCAACATATATCATCCTTGATTTTTTTATTACGTCAGCTTTTCGATAAATACAAAGGATTTATCTTCAACAATTTTTTAAAAAGCAACATTTTGGTAATCATTTCCACATTCATCAGGTCAAATGCCTTTGGACAAATTACAAATTATTTATTAAAAATATTACAACAGTGTGAAATAACATGTTTACATTAACTAAGAGTAGATATTGTATACTTTCAAAATCAACATTTTTAAGTTGAAAGACACTACGCAAGTTCTATAAAACAGTATAAAAAACTTTAAGTACTAAGAAAAAACCGAACAAACCGCACCATTACCCCTATAAAATTATAGAAATTAATACTATTAATGGCATCCTGCTGTTTTTCTTTGCCCTGCACTTCAAAGACTTAAATGTCACACTCTTTTCTAAATATGGTACTATTTTACACTTCATTCTATTTCATTCATACCATCACTATAATTGCTTTTTAGGATAACATCCTACACGAGGATGATACTGAAACATGCAACTCTCTTTAATAGCATAGGAAGGGAATTGAAAAGGAGGTTTTTTTTTGGTTAACAGGCTACATGAGGGTGATCCTGAAACAGGCAACTCCCCTTTAATAGCATAGGAAGGGAATTGAAAAGGGGGGATGCGGAAGGTAGAGCAAGGTAGCCAAGGGTTGACTAGGGCCCCCGGGCTATGGTTTAAGGACCCTACACCTAAAGAGATGCAGGGAAAACCCTAGAAAACCTGCATCAGGTAGGTCGGGCATTGGGTACTATTCTCACGCCCTTCCGAATGACGGGAGACGAGTTTGCTGTGGGGACGCAGCATTCCCTTCTCCGTGTCTCCACCAATTTCAGGAGGCAGTTGGCCGACTGATCCAATGGGATCAGCGGACAACTCTTGCCATATGCCCAAGGTCTTTGACCCCAGTACATATACCTCCTAAAATAGGTGAAGGTGTCTCGGCATATGAGAACTTTGATAAAAAGTACCCAGAGAGAGTGCGAGGCATTCCCGACATGATCAGGTAAGCCCCGCAGTCACTCTGGGCTGCAGCGCCTGCGGGAAAACTCCCGCAGCGCTTGCACTTGTGTGACTATTTTGAAATAATAAATGATAAAAACGCCTGTAAGTCAGACGAATTATTAAATATATTGGCATCAGTTCACTACACGACGTTTCGTTCCTTAATTTGGAACCTCATCGGGTAATAAATTAATGATTTGGTTGCTATTAAAATTTAGTGTGGGTAAACAAAATTTATTTCTTTAAGTTACTACTCTAACAACTACATTACGAATTTCATGCTTACGTAAATTTTTAAACCAGTTATTTACAATTCAATTATTAATTAGATGTAAATGTTCATTAATTAATCAAATTTTAAAATATGTTTTCTCATCTAAAATCAGCGTCCTCAGTCTATTGTGTTGAACATTAAAGAAATCTTGATTTGTATGTTCAGGAATAAATTTGATAATATTATTACAACTTAAGTTATTAATTATATGTTTGATGTATAAATTCAACTCTTTAATTTTGCGTTGCGTTATGATTAAATATGTGTTAAATTTCATATTTATGTTGTTATTAAAGAAAATAATCTTTAAAGTATTAGGATTAAATGGTTTCATGTGGTTATGAAATAAGCAACATGTTCTACAATTCATGAGAAATTCTGTTTGTAGTACTTGATGTCACTAGTTTATGAGAAATTGAATCATTGTTTTGGAAGAATTTATTTTATTTTTATTCTGCAAAAATCAGATGTCGAATCTCATTGAAGAGTTCCAACATCGTTTGGCTGTTTAATTTCTCTATTAATAATGCAGTCGCCAGCGAATAATTTAAATATTGCACTGGATAGTGACGGAATAGTTGTTTCTATCTGCTGAAAACAATAAAGACCCTACAACGCTTCCCTGGGGAACGCCAGAATTTATTTCAACACGATCAAAATGTACTATTAACTTTCAATTTTCTTCCCTTCAAAATGTCACGAATCGAATTTAGTATGTTTATATCAACCTTCACATGGAGTATTTTACTCTATCACAAAACTTACATAAAGTTTATTTTGCAGTTGATAACCCCGTGGACTGTTCGTCGAAGCCCCACGATCCTGTGTGTGACACGGAGGGTCAGGAGCACCCTAACCTATGCTTTCTCTTAGACTACTGGAAAACGCTCGCCTACAAAGGGCCTTGTCTAGTAAGTAAAGTCTATTTTTATATAAACAGGATGTATAAAAAAACAGTCGAATATTTTGAGAGGTGGTAGTAATAATCTTAACAAGAACAAAATTCCAATAAGCATTGGTCCAGAAACGCATAATTTCCGAGATCTGTACATTAGTCCAAAGCGACTGAAGAATAACTAAAAGACGTCAGGTTGATCCTGCCTATAAAATCCCATATGAATGAAAGGGTTTGGTCAGTTCACACATCGCAGATGGAAGAGAATGTTTTACAAAGACCTGGAACCAGAGTGCGGCAAGTGTTAGCAGCAGAAGGCGTGAGTCATCCGCGCGTCTAGTCACTAAGGCCAGAAAACTACTGTAGCAGATTGCAGTTCTGTTATATTATTTACCAACGAGTCAGCGTTGACATGATATGGATGGCGTTGTGAACTTTCCTAACCAGCGTGTGTGGGCTGATGAGAATCCCTGTGTGGTTGAAGGAGGATTACAATAACATCATTTCTACAACAACCTATGTGCAGGAGTTCTTGGTGATGAGTTACTAGGGCTATTCATCCAGCCACACCTATTGTGTTGGAGGACTTGAGCTGTGGATTATGCACCTCGTAAGGAAGTGACGTCAGGTTGAACTTGTGTGTAGTAAGTATGCGTTTCTGGAACCTTGTTTATTGGACCACCTAGAAATATGTTCCGCCCTCTTTTATCACGCAGTATATTTGATCCACTTTAACGAGCTGCTTGCTTGGTTCAGGTGAACTGCGACCGCCGCAGCGTGGTGTGCGGCTTCAACGGCGTGACGTACAGGTCCGAGTGCGAGGCCCACGCCGACCGCGTGGGCGTGGACTACCGCGGCCCCTGCTCCGCCGTGGGGCTTCTCGGGGGCGGCACGGGCCCCCAGTCTCGGTGCCCCGACTCAGGAGTCCGCTGCCCCCCTCTGGCGCAGGCCGACTGCGTGGGACTGACGCCCCCGGGGGCCTGCTGCCCTATCTGCGCGGGGGCCGTCCGGTTCCTCTACAGCCACAAGCAGGTACGTCGTCAGCATCAAGAGAACTATCTTTAGATTAAGCTGCGGTTTAGTGTGAACGTAATGTTGTTTGGTAGGTGGAGCGCGCTTTGTACGGCAGCCGCGGCAGCCAGGCGGCGCTGACGGTGGCGTCGCTGCTGGGGGCGCTGGAGAGGCACGTGCAGGTGTCGGAGTGCTCCGTGAGGGGCTACGCCAGCGTCGAGGCGGAGCTGGTGGTGGTCGTCCAGGCTCGAGACCGTCCCAAGCCCTCCGCGCTGCAGCTGGAAACCTGCGTGCGCGAGGCGGAGAAGTTGGCGGCCCTGGTGCGCCGGGGAAGTCCCCGCGTGCTCAGCGAGCTCAGCCTGAGCGTCCTCAGCAACGCCGTGGCCGTCGCCCACGCTCCTCTCGTCAGCGGCGCCACGTCTTCACCAAGCACCTCCATCACGCTCTGCGGGGCTCTGCTCTTCGCGGTCCGGAAACTCCTCTGCTGAGATAGGTTGGCAGGAGCAACTGTCGAGTGCCTCTCCTCAGCGTTGCACCACCACACTGCTTCCTCAACATTCTCAGATTTTGCTTTGTCCCGGTCAACGAGGCAGTCTATAATTTCATTCGGAAATAAGATCAACCGTTACGTCTTCTTACTCGGCAAGAATATAACCGTAAAGAACACCCTTATTGTCCTAGATTGATAATCTACAACGAGAAAGATCTTACAGAGTCCTAATTCCATTTGTAAGAAAGACAAGTGTTTATCTCATGATTATTTATAGGTTGGATTCTGCCGAATACATTCCACTGGTGTTTTGGACCGTAAGGAATGGCGATTCAATCTTTCGTGTCACTATATTTCTATAATTCCTATCCTGGCATTGTATATTTTCCGACTGTTCACAAACCGTGTCTCAGGCTTACATGGAGTACGTTTACATTATAAACTACAGAAATCCGAAGTAAACTTTTTTTTGCGTTAACATATCTGGCAAATACAATGAGAACTCGGTTATTTCCATTTTGAGAAATACAATTTTCCATTTTGAGTTGCGGAAAAGTTTCTCCTTTACACGAAAACCCTGTTACCTATATCAGAATAAAATTACAGAAAGCCTTTTTTGAAGAATCGATGCTCATGGTCGAATAATAATCATATTAATAGCTAGAAGCGAAACATTTCTTCTTTTTACTTTTCCTTGGACGGAAATGCCTTGGTACTTTTCGTTGTTAAGCTCAAGGAAAACAGGGAACTAGTGATTAACGAAGACCTATTGTAGGCTGCTACGTCCCTATGGGAATAACAGTCACAGACGTTAATACTTGCTGTTTCAATTTTGTAATTTGAGGATCGATTAATGGGGTTATAATTGAACGAAAGATTTCATATATACTAGCTGCCAACGACTTAAATTGCCAGTATGTAATTAAAATAGAGCTGGCTAGAGTATGGTCGAAACTCGTGGATATTACTCAATTAATTTGATTTTATTTCCATATAATATAGCTTTATTTAACGTGACGTGACGCTACGTATATTATTGTGGCGCGCGACGTCACTCGAACACTCCTCGACGATTAAAGATGGCTCCATCGCGCTTTTCCACACCACAACCAAGTTTCATTAATTTATCCACAATTCACCCCACTTAAGACGTGTAACTTTGTCACGTCACAGAATATAAACCAAAATTAAGATGACCGGACTAGTTTTCAAATACCGTTCTATCGTATTACGACTTTCAAGTAGGCGCTTTTTTTGTTGGGTTGTTTGTGGTTCATTATTAAATGGAGGACAGTAACTTCGTCTCTCGAAACGCGAAATGGAAAGGCAAATGGCTAGAGTTTTCCCGAGTTAGTTATGAGGAGGCTGTCCCGGGAAATGAAAAGGCGATGGCAACCGTCGTTATCAGGATCATCGATACACAAAGACGAAATGAAATGAACGTAGGATAATTTTTTTGACTTGACTATAACTCTTGTCCATTCAAGCTGTTACTTTTCCTGTGGCCGATCGTGTCGAAGATGAGAAATTTACAAAGGAAACTCGTCTGGTATTATATTTATGAGAGCAAAGGGTACGAGAAACTAAGCAATGTTCAAATAGAGCATTGAGCTTGTATGATTCCTAAGCGATTTGATTTTCGATCGATCGGGGATGAAGAATAAGTGAGGAAGCTATTTATGCAGCCAAAGACGAAGCGGCGAGGCTTCCAAAGGCTCCTGTGCCGGTAGTTATTGGATTCCGAAAATGGAGCCGGCAGAAGTCAGAGACTGTGTTTACTCTGTTCTCTGGTCTACCAATATGGAGCCTTTCCTCCGACTCACAGTTGCTAATTATACCGTACATTACGACGACATCGCAAAGACGAACTTGTTCTCATATTTTAAATCTTCTGTTTCGCGACAGGGATAAAAATTATTTGATAATTCTGAGAGTTTTTGCAGTCAGACGGGGAAACATGAATGGTTTGAGAGGAGATTTGCATTATTTGAATTGTATTTCGCATGACGTCCATTGGGAGGAAAATTACAATGGGTATATGGGAGAGCCTTTATGATGTCTTCACGAGGGTCATTAGTCGTCAGTGTAATAATGTGCGTTACTTAGTATATCGTTGTTAGTTAGTAGCGGCCATTTATTACTCATGTGACAATTGAACCGCTGGATACACGGGCGCCATTGTTTGCCTCTCCATAAAAGTCAAGCACGGCTTAACTTATGCATCGTGCATTTATCGCCCCGAAGGCTTGATAGAGGAACGCGGCCAAGTTATTGGATAAGAACGCGTCGTGTGTATCATCCGCACGGTGTTATTAGAAAATAACCACGTGACCCAGAAAATTGACAATTGAATTAAGACGATAATACTAATACAGATATTTGGAAACTTGTTTTATTGTTAATCTAAGATATAGATTTTAACGACCTAAAGATATTGGCATCGGAGACATTAATATAAACTCAACTTAATCCTCACTCCTTTTAGAGATAATTTTTAAAAAAAATAATCAAACATAAATAATATTGAAACAATCTCATTCATAGTTTATTTTATGAAGAGTAGCGAATAACGTCTTACAGATGTAATTTATTGTTAACAATTTTTACAAAATCTTTCTGCCTATTTGAGGATACGTAAAGAAACGTAAAGATTTCATTCGCAATGTTTTGGCCATTAAAATATATATCATTTGATTAATACTTGAAATATGATGTTGGCCAGTTTTGTCTACAAATCAAAATCAATTATTTGGGCATTTTCTAAGCCCTTTAAAAATCGGGTTGCAATCGTTTGTTTTGTAGTCCACGACCGTATGAGAACATTCTCACTCTTGTGACTGCCTCAATCACTGCTGCCAACCTGTTGACGCAAAAAAAGTAGACTGTTGCCAGGATCTTCACGTTCCAATAAGTTGACACACGCCACGTCATAATTTTGTTGACTGTGAGTCACATTCCTCCTTCTCGAGCAAATAGTACCTCATAAATACGAACTTAGTACGCTGCGTTAGTATGTAACCATTTTAATTTTGAAGTGACGTGGCTGGAAGCGAGCCTCACTATGTGCATGTCCTTTCTACATACCACTGTAGTCGTCAACTTCATCAACAAACAGTACCTCACAACTTACACACGTCAGACTAACACTAACACGACTGCAACGTCTCCCTACGAGAATTACATCAAGAAATCATCATGGAACAGAATTAAAGTCAGAAACGTGTAAATAAAGAGTATTAATTGATGATCAGTCATTCAGAAAAACCTTAGAAATTAAGAGCAATTAATTTTAAATGTCTTCTGTGATATAAAAATTGATTTTTTTAATTGAAATTTATTTTTTAAGTGCGTGTGATGTAATTAATACCAAAGATTGTACATAAATGTATAAAGAAAGTAACTGTCGTAACTTATGGTGCCATTATAATTTTAGCTTCTGTAAAATATAAATATATATATAGCGATGATAGCATGAGAAGAGTTTGTATTTGTAAAATTGTTTAACATTTCTAGTCTTTTTTACAATATTTAAATACGTGCTATCGACATATTTTATAATGATTATTTACATCGGTCATCATTATATTAATGGTGCGGATTTTTTGAAGGAATTTTTGTTTAGTTTGGTGATTTTGGATGAATTTTGATGATAAATAGGGCAGATTATATATATACATATAAATCAGTGTGTCGAGAGATGAAATGTAATTTTTTGTAAGAGTAACCCATATTAATGTCAAATATATATATATACATCTCTTTGTAACATAAATAAATATTTTATTATTATGCAATTTTTTTGTGGAGCTCTTTCCTACCCCAATGTATTCTGTTTTATTCTTATAGTTCTTTATAGTAACGATAGTTTTCAATATTATCTAGAAGCTATACAATTTTAGAAATTTATGGAAAATTGATGAACTTTATGTATAAGATGTTTTCGTGGTAGAAAATCAATGTTTCCTAAATTACTGGCAATTTTATTAGTATTTAAGAATCATTTAAGACGCAAAGATAATGGATCAAAAAACTTGAAAATTTAATTAGATGGTTACAAGTTTTAAGGTCACTCCGCCAAGTGGCCCAAAATTGAAGAATTTTATATATCAAACTATTTATAATCATAGTCTCTACAGTGGTGTAATATGAATTTTATCATGATTTCTGATTATACAGCATAACGAAAGCGAGGAAATAAAATATGCTACTAACATATTATTTATAGATATATTTGACAATCAATGATAAACCAAAGTTTACCGTTTGTTAAATGTTAAACAAGTTCCATCGAAGTTTTTACATGAGCTAAATGCGGATTCTTGTAGATTATACAGAATAATAATTTTAACAGTAAGGAAAATTAAATCAGAGGGCACTATTATTATTTGCTTAGAACTTGACCACCGATGACGAATTAATTAATTTATCACCGCAAGTTAAAGTTCACTAACAACCGTTTGAACCTTTGTCTATAGTTCAAATTAATGATATTTTATCTGAAATACAATAACATAATAATTTAATAGTGACCAATAAGGAAAAAGAATTGTATCAAACAATTACTTAAGGGGTTACATAAACATTTAAAAAATATTGATAGAAAGAAGAGACCACGACGTTTTGTTACAGATTTGGGACATCATCAGGTGAACATAACAGTTCGTAAAGGTGAGAATTAAATAAATAAATTTAAAAAATAATTATTCAATGATTTTTAGATCAATTTTATTATGTGAAGTCACAATAATTAGGTTACCAAAAATAATTAATTTTGACACAGAAGAATTTGGAATAAAATCTAAAATGATTTCAATATCAGTTAGACCAGAGAATGACAACATGTTGAACATGAATGAAAATAATATATATATATATATATATATAAACATACGCCATATCTGATCTGAGGAACGTTAGAAAATATTATATTTGTTCGACTGCTCAGCTTTCGCTTCTTCTTCTATCGATTCAATAATACATGGCCGATAGGAAATTTTTCAAAAGAGTACCACCCATAATAGTTTTTAAACATTTAAAGATTTTTATTCGAGCAATGAGGTTAAATGCAGTGTGTTACAGTCAGTACAGGTGGCGAACCGTCATAGTAGCAACTTCCCTCTTCCGACACCAGTGTGCGAGTCTTTGTTCAGACACAGACAGTCGCCATCATTGTTGGCACTGGATAACCGTACAACAGACCGGAGTTAATCGTGTTGTCAGTAATTTTTATCTATTATGTTAGAAAGTCTCCATTATAACTATGAAACGGGTTATAATTATACTTGAAATAGTATTCTTTTTCAATAACTATTCGTTGTGTATAAAGTGAGTTGTTTCAGTGCTATAGAAGAGTTGTAGTTAGTGATTATCGCAGAGCCACTTCCCGAGACAATTATCATTTCCGCTGTATTGTATGAAATTCCCGCAGCAGCGTTGCAGAACAGAGAGGCCAACTAATCCGTGCAAATGACGATGGGACACGCCTCCAGCAGGTCCCATAAATCCTTCGGGACCGGGAGCCATTGTACCCGTAAATTCGGCTGGAGCGAGTGAGTGTGACGCTAAGGCGGACAGACACTGCCAATAAAAAACCGTGGCGTGACGCAGGTGCCTCCGTCGTAAATCGACCTCTCCATAAAAAGGATCAACTACGGTCCGAAACTGGCAGCGCGTCGCAAATCAAGCGCTCGATACTGCGGGTTGCTCTGCCGGAAGTGTCACGTGTCCGAAACGTCTCCATCCTCAGTGCTCACTCGTGCCTAATACAGCGCTTTAACTTACTGAAATTGGACATTTAAAAATTCATTCAATTTTTAAGCATTTTTTGCCTATTTTTTGGCCACATTCATTCATGATAAACAGACAAATTAACCATATTAATAAAATATCAATCACAGCTTTCTGCAGACACGTTGAAATATTACATCGTCAGTATCACAAGCCACGAAACACACAGCAATGAGAAATATTTAAGCGCTCTGTTCTCTGTTGACTCAATTATCTTTTATTATATATATTCATAACAGAAGAGAATGGAATGCGCTAAACAGATTAGGAAGGATGTGGGTTGTGATAGTTATTCGGAAATGAAAAGTCTTGAGCAAGTTAGATTAGCATGGAGGGTTGCATCAGACCAGTATTATGACTGAATATCACAACAACAACAATATAACTACTCAAAGCATAATAAAAGCACAGGTGAGAATTTCCCGATGGAGCTACCCGCTTAAAAATAGCCGGCAGATAAAGCAAACATTATTCTCTTCAGATGACAGATATATTTCGCCATTTGGAGAGCATATATTTTCACACAAGTGAGTGCCAAAAGCCAGCAGCCATTGGAAACGTTCAAAGAATATCGTCAGAGTCATAAGGATACTTAGCTGCCAATACAAAAGGCAACAGGCCAATCAGAACATTCAATCACATGACTGTCATCCCTCAAAAGTCGTAGAAATTCATTAGTTACAAGACGACCCCTGAGACTTCGTGACGTCATCTTTACGTAATTTCAGCGACCTGTGGTTTGGTCGTTACAAGAAGCCTGGGTAACAAAGTCCAATCATTGATTAATATTCATTTACATGAAATAAAAGAGGTTGTGGGTTTTTTGTTCAATTTTTGGTGTTAGTTTGATAAGCAACATTATTGTTTTTTAGGAAGCATGTTGACTAAGCCTAGCTGCACTCTGCATGGCATGTCGCTGCCACGTGCCTCTTCTTCTATGCACGATAACAAGCCTCCAGCAGGTAGATTTTTCTTTCTCTCCCTTCCGAGTGAGATGTGGGGCGAATTCTTTCCCCCGCTGGGACGACGACGAACGACGACATTTATTCCTGCGCACGGGCAGCAACATATATAGGTAGGGAAATTCCCGTCGTTATCGTTCCCGGACTATCGAAGACAATGCCGCCTTTGCTTTACTGCAAATACAGGCGCACCCTCCTCCTCCACCACGCGCCATTTGTTGCCCGCGCTTTAAGGAAATTGGATACAACCCCCGTGAACCCTGGCCAAGTCGAAAGTGCTAAATAAAAAGAAAGGAAGAAAAAAAGAAGACTTTGTAGTAGACAAGAAGTCATATCTAACCCTCTGCATGTCTGGTCAGAGATCCATCCTCACCTACAGCAGTTCTGCACAAGAAATTGTTATTTAAGACTCTCGAAACGGCAAAGAGAAGATACTCGAAGAGTTCTATCATTGGAAGGTTCCAGAGACTCTCTTAAGACTGCACTGAAAAAGTTAAGTGTTGGGCCTGAATATGTACAGCTGGAGGCTTTAACTGTAAGAATTTTCAATATTTTTTATTTTACACTCTCTAATAGTAAAGGAATTTTGATGTCAGAATCCAAGCTTAGATTGTGCCATCAGAGTAGTCTGAGGGAAAGTTTGCAAGAAGAATAAATAAAAACCTTACGGTGTTCTGATGATATTGTAGAATTACACTTGGAACCCATAATAAATGTCATAAACGTGATCCTGGAAGACGAGTTCAACATGAGGATTAATAGAGGGAAAACCAAGGTAATGGAGTGTAGTACAGGAAATAGAGGAATAACAAAGGGTGTTAGATTGAGAAGGGATATTTTAAAGGAAATTAAGTAAATCTGCTACTTAGGCAGTATAATAACTAGTGTAGAATAGAAAAGGCAAGAAAATATAAGTATGAATATTAGGAAGCCGAATGGCTAAAACCTCCCACAATGTCCACGGAAAGCATGAAGGGTGAATTCATTTATTACAATAGTAAAGTATACGTTAACTACTAAATTATTTGACGGCAAATGGATGTCTAAGGATTATTAGTGATGCTTGCCGTGTTAGATCATCACTGAAGAATTCAGTAAAATAATTAATTACCATACATATATGGCAGAGGAAATAACGGATAATAAGTTAACTTTAATTACGAAATGATTTGTAAGAACATATATACTGTTTGTGCAGTTGGTACTCTTCATTATGAGGGTCTTACGTCATAAAGGGTATTTAAAACCATTCTCGAAGCACTAATTGAACACATTAGTGTTATCAGAATGGTATATAATCCAGATTATAAACTTGACCTATATTCTGTAGCAAGAGGATATTCAATAGATTACTACAATTTAATCAAAATTTTCAAAAATACTAAAGAGAGTTGGCAAACATATAAAGGTAAATAGAGCGGCTACGAGATGTTTACACTTTGGCTTTAAGTTTAACATTTCTACTTTTAAAAGACGACCTACGAGGACTTTACTGGAAAACTCCAGCAGTCTTTATTACACATCATGATGAAGAATGACCGCCTTTTTTTACGAAAGGAACTTAATTAATCATAACGACACAGAACGTGATGTGGTTTACTCTGAAAGAAAAATGTAAGTAAATAATAAACAATTAAGGTACTAACGGTTTTTTGAGGATGAGTCAAAGTATTTAACAGAGCTGTTCTGAAATTATTTTAAAATTTATTTAGGATTTAATATGTTGTTTGGATACAGCAAGTCGTACGAGAGGCACAGTAGGGGAAGGGAAAACGTGGAGGGGAGGCAAACAACAGTGACTAACCGGAATAAGTAACATACGACAGTTTTTGTATTGAAATTGTACGTGGAAATATTAATAAAATTACATCACAGGAGAAACAAGTCAATAACTCCACGCGGGAAACCTTTGTCAAAAAAAATGTTCTGTTGAGATTAAAAAGAATCACGTGTTAAGAGCGTACCTCCGTTTTTCAGAGACAAAGCATGACCCGGCAATATCGTGCCTTTGTCCTGAAATATTTCACAAATTAATTAATATTTCACGTCCTAGGAAGACGAATAAATATCCGTATTGAGTGCGAGAGTAATACTGTTTCCAGACTCCAGAGTAAGTTATCACGTTGAACTGTGACCGGGGATTACCGTCGAGACATTAATTTGGAGGCTTATTTTTAGGTCGGCTTTCCATTGTGTGATTGTCCTGACGATAGATATTGGAGGATGAAATACGACGGCAGCCGGAGAGAACAATATGACGAGTTGAGGAACACTCTCCGCCGATATTTAGCGCTGATGTCGGGAGATTTTATGTCGCATTGTCTTCCCTCCAGTCAAGCCATAAATACGGTATCGCGTGTCTCTTATACAGGGAGATTATTTACCAACGTCGCAGTCTGACTCTGACCCGCAGGTTCATTCTCCAACGATCCAATTCGTCGTAAATTTACAAAATATTCCAGTCCATTCGCATCCCAAAATAGATGAAGGAGCCTCACCATGTTGCAGATTATTATTCAAAGTCCCGTGAGAGACAAAACATCGCCACTCTATCGTAACTGTATCACATCAGTAATTAGCCGCTGTAAATTTTCCTCCACGGCCTTCCAGTTCCTGTCACAATCAGGCTTCATTACCAACTACTTTCTTGCTTTCGGCAGGCGTTGCTCGAATTTTCTTTTTACAACTCCTTTCAAGTTTACTCGCCTAATAGCTTTCAAACTTCTGCGAGCTCTCTAAAATTGAATTGTCTCCTTTGTAATGAGAAGCTCTCCGTGGGCCTGTCTCGGGAAACTGCGGTCCAACACGGCCTTCCAGACTCATGAATTTTTCTCTCCTTAATGCCGTTTTATTTGGAACATGTCGAAAAAAAATACATTTCTAAGATAAGCAAGAAATCACTCCGTTATTACAGAACGATAACGATCACAGCCCCTCTGCTTTTGTTGACTCGTTTTGCTAGAAAAGGGTTATTAATACTTTGACATAGTATTTTGTACCATTAAACAAGATTAAGGTTTAAATTATAATGTTCTTAGCAAAACACAGATTTATAACGTAAAATTTACATCCTGTACATTAATACGTGAGGACAAAACTAATTACCTTTTTTTAAGCACATTGCGCTCATTGTGGCGTTCCAGATTTGGCACAGCTCAATTTGATATGGAATGCATAAAGATAATATTTACATAATACTACATTAATTTTTTTAAATATTCATTGTTTACCTTCATGCTGAATTTCAAACACGTAAATGTCTCTGGTCAAAGAGTCACACTGAGTAGAGATGTCTCTCACAGACCTATACAAACATCATAGAGCGCTCTGGGTGGCAGCAACTAACAACAGTGACCGCCATTCCTTGTAAGGTCAAGAACACTGACTGTCTCAATTGAGTTTGTAAGACTGAGGTTGAAAAATCGTATATTTTTGTGACTAAAATTTATCGTTTTTCATCATAAATCATACCCAATGTGTGTTCAGCGTACAATTGTACTAATCGTAGTTCAAATACTACTGGAATATCGTACTTGAAGTAAATATCAGCATATTTAAATTTCCTACATCACGTGTTTCTAACTACCGTAATTACCAAATTTCTAGTCTTCATGGATCTCTAGAATGCAACTTAGATCTCTTTATATGAAAGTAGCTCTCTGTTCTGTATTTAACCTAGTCCAAATTTTTTAAGATTACCTTTGAAAAACATCGAGAACATGCTTATGAGCTATTGGTGTTACCTTTCATTTCGGCCGCTTTCTTTGTTTGACATGCTCATGTAAATTATAATACTTAAAATATATTTTGATTCCGTAAATAATTACCTTTTTATGTATCTTTACTAGTAATATGTAATGAGCCACTGGTTTCCTTTCATTCATATACATTTTTTTAAATCTAGAATTTTAGGGGTCCGAGCCACGCGCTTCCTGCACCTCAGTTCATTGCTAGGAGACGACAGATGACCTCTCAAAATATGGCGGCGTCTTGTCGAGTCTACGTTGTCTTTGACATCGTTCAAGTATTACATAAATATTAAAACGTCCACAGATTGTATATTTGTGCTTTATAGAATAATTAAATACAACCTGCTTACTATTTATTACTTCAGGTTTCAAAGCAGTGAATATATACAGATATATACTTTCATTATGCCACGACATTGATCATTGACGGAGATATTTCTTCACGCACGCATAATAATAGGACAGAAGCAAATTTAAATAATTCAAATAGTCGAGAAAATGATGAAGTTAGTTTGAGACACACGTTTAAACACGCACTGAATGCAATTCCATTGTGGATTGATGGATTTACAATTCAGGTTTTGGAATAACGTTCAAACTTAAAGGAATAACGAATTACGGTCGATTTTCGACCAATCACAGGAATACTAATACTATATTAAAAGATATTTAAATTAACTGCAATAAGAGGATTATTTTAGAAGATACGTGGATAGAAACCGCCTTTCTGTTGAGTATCTTTACTTGTGAGGTAACCGGAGGTTTCCAAATTGGTTGACAATACGGAAGATAAATCTCAATAGCAGATCGAATGTTCCATCTTGGGAAAATCCCTTGATTAATGACTTGAGCCGAGAGGTTCGCGGTGGGACGCTGAACCGCGGGGAATCGCTGTTTATTTCTCTTTTTCGGGAGAAACAAGGCGTTCCTCTAAGACATAAAACACAACTTTACTTTGAGTTCAGACGCGACAAAAACGCATTTACCTTCTTTTTTCGGAGCAGCGTGCCCTGGAGACACCTCAACAAGTCAAAGGGCGGCTGTCGGGAATCGTGCAAATTGCCCGCCTCAAAGAACGAGGTAATTTAAAGCCTCGGGGCGTTGGAAAGAAACAGAAGGCGACAAATTTAGTGCTCCAATCTGGCAAGGCTTCCGGAGCAAGTGTTACGCCCCGTAGATTGCGCTCTGCAACTTAGACAGCGGCCCGAATTACCGTTTTCCAATTTCACCCTCACTCCATCCCTCCCCCGTGTGTCATATATTGCGCAGGGGGATTTGCGTTAACTTATTGCACGGATTCTCAAGATTGTGTCTTACCTTCTGCAGACAACAGGAGCAATCGGAAACAGTTACGCCACGTAGAATAACCATGGAATGCTTCCACAGTGTTTCCTTAAAATGTATGTTAAACCGCCGACTACTTTGGACAGGAAGATTTTCGATGAAGCTGCTACACTTTAAGCCTAATTTAATTGTAATTTTATTACTGGTGCAAATTATAATTTAATGGAGGACGACAGTTTTTAATATTCAAAACCTTTTATTTAATTAAAGCCTCGCGTTGGTGGAAGCCAATTTGTAACATTACTTTTGGGACTTAAAATAAAAAATTAAAAATAAATAACAACGAAATAAATTAATTAAAATATAAAAATTTTATTTATTTAACAGAAAGGTGATTTAAGACATTAATAGAAAACAAAAAAGGATTAAATGAGAATTATAGAGCGCACTAAATTTGCAACGATTCAGAGTCTTAATATGAGCCATGTAGCTAATTAGGACAGGCAATGTGATACTGTAGAAATTTTAAATTGACGATACCAGCATCTCAGGGCGTCTACACCTGGCATTTCAATATTATTTTATGTAATCATACCGTTAAATATTCATTTACTTAATTATATTTCCCGTCTGTATCTTCCTTTCAATACAGGAAGTATGACGATAGAAGAAGGAACAGCAGAAGCATATAGACGAATGAATGTATATTTGTGTGATTGGAAGGAGTGCTTTTTTCTACATAACGAATCCTTTACAGATACTTTTTACAGTTATGATAAATATATAGTCTAATTAGCGGCAGTTAGTAGTGACAGATATTAGTATGTTTGAGGTCGATATAATAGAACGTCATCGAGGAGTAGATTCCACGTTGAAGGAGCTCTGACTAGGAGAGAGGACGTCGCTGCTGCTTCTTGTTGGGAGGTTCTTCTGAGCGGTGCCAGGTTATGATGCCTCTGGTTGTAACAGCGTCGGGAAGGAATTGGCTGGGGAGCTCTGATTGCCGTGTCTCACCCACAGGTCACTACTTGGACCGGAACTGTCGAGACATCTACAACTGAAATCCTCTCGGTTACTACTTTGACCTAAAAATACCAGGAATTGAAAAGTTCGTGGTCCGCTATTTAAGAAACTTTCTCCTCCCAAAACTTATTTCCACCTCATCTCCGATTTCCATTAGTTGAACTTTTCGGAGTTTCCACCAATGGGAAATTTACACTTGTTGAATGAGAGCAAATGTTTTCGCATGTTTGTAGTTGGTCGTACAGTCACACATGTGCGAAACTTCAAAGTGACACGCTTTCAGCACGGACCATCTTCAGGGTTGGATCTGAAATGTACCTTTCTTGATTACAACCCAGTGGGATGAGCGTCTAGTGTGGAGCGAGTCGTCATGAATCGCGATAAAACGGAGCAGAGCCGCGGCCGTTATCTTTTATTACTCTCAACTGCGTGGACACATAAAACCCCACAGCAACTTTATACGAGGGAGTCGGTTGCCGCTTTTATTTTTACCATTTTGGCTTGAATTGCGCGGTGACTTCAATTTAAAACTGACGCCGAGATTAATGAAATGTGGTCGTGTTGTTTTACAATGGCGCGGTGGAACTGCGCTGCCATGTGTAATATTAACATCAACGACCGACCCTGCTGCTTCCACACAACCAATTAAAGTTTGCATGACGAGACAAACCGCCCAAGCGTCGATTCCTTACCTCACTTAATGTCCAAAGTTAATGGTATTGCTGTTCATTATCAAACATGGACATAAAAGTAGATAAATGAGAATATTACATGTTACGGTGAGTATTACCACAGTTTTTAGAGAAACGTTAATTTTTATTGACTTAAACTTCTCTGAATAAAAACCATTTAATAAAAAATTAGTGTGTATTGCGACTTACTGCGGTTTTTCTTTGGATGGAGACTACTCGCTCATATTTTACCGTCATCATACTACAGTTAGTTTCGTTCAAATTTATTTAAATTTAATAGAGACATTTTCAGAAAAACGTCTACAATTTGTGTAGAGATAAAAACGAAGTTAATTTATCACTTAACGCTTGATTTTCTCTTTTTTTAAAATGAATGTTACACGAGCAAAGTTTTTATTCAAAGTTCCTACAAAGTTTTGGTATTTTTGTTTATGATTTTAAAATTTGTAGTTCAACATTGATTTAGTCAAAAAAATAGAGCCCCTAATATTCCAGTACATAAAAAAATCGTGCTGGATCGCATGCAAGGTGAGTTACAACAGAAAAATTTGTTTATTTCTATATTTAATTTTTCGAACAAAATAATTCTCAGTCGGTTACAAACATATTTATTTCATCAACCATTAATATCATTGGAACAAATTTTACAGGTTTTATGAGAAGAATTTTCCAATTTTAATTTTAAATCTCATCAATCCTGCCAACAGCCGTGCTTATAAAACAGTCATTTAAAATGTGAAATCAGTCTCTATGTATATTTTATATTCATAAAAATAGTTTAGTGCATTTGAAGAGACACAAAAGTAAAGAGCGGGACGTTGTGTTGTTTACATTAAGTTCTAAAAAAATTAATTCTGACTAAATTGTTTGTGTTACTTATTTAACTGAAGTTTCTTTGACTCTTGATAAAAATCTGTATTAAAAACGTGTACATTAGTAGATTCACATGAATTATGCACATACATATCATCAATGAGTTAAATAATAATTTATGAAACAGCATTCAGGTTTAGTGGTTTGTCAAGCAGATTATTTTGGCTTGTGCAACATTTGTGTACTTGCCCTGGGAGGTCCATCAGCTATCATTTACATCAGCCTGAAATCCGTGTTTAAGTGATTCTCAATATTTTTTAACGGTAGTTTCAATGGATAAGTATATTTTTCACGATATAGTGACGTGATGAATTCTGGCGCTGTGCTGTGGCGGATTGAGACACGCACATGAGGAACTATCAGACCCGTCCTTTCTTTACCCACTTTCATCCAGTTTCTCCGTTGCAGCCGTTGGACTTCATTTCCAGCCACACGTTACCTACTTCCATTTTAACACGAACTCAGTGGGATAATGAATACGGGTCTTACTTAAAATTCCTTGTTCTCAAGGTCGACATAGAGCGATGTTTCAGATAGCTTCTGACCAGAGTACTCTATTTAGTGCAGATGAAGAGAAACGATTAGCGGAGCGCAGAGAAGCTGCAGGAGCTGAGGAGGTGTCATGGCGCCGTTGCAGCCCTCGTAGTGGCACTCGCAGTTGAACTTGTAGGCGAGTGTCGCGTACTCGGTGCGGTAGCAACCTCCTACAGGACGCTGCTTGGGGCCGCAGCACTCGCGCACCAACGAACCCTTCTGCCTCAGTGTGAAGTGCACTGAAACATTCCAGTGACTGATAATGGACTGCAAGCGAGCCGTTATGGTGTTGCGTGTCGTTTCAGCAAGACCGTAGCAGGTTAGTTTTGTGTCCTACAATCAGCAGGCTAACGCCCCAAAAGAACTGATACTTAGGAAAAACAATGGCTGTAGAGACGTCCGCCAGCCATAGCTTAACGGACCCAGTTTATATATATATATATATATATATATTTCGTTAATTCTTTGAAAAGACATAGTTTTTACTGCAAAGGTTTGAAAGGAGGTAAGAACCAGTTGCGTGTCCGGGGATGGAACCAGGAAAGTTCAGACATCAACCAGCCGCCTTCGCCGATGTCGCAGCGGCTTGAACCTGTGGCCAGCTCCCGAGATCGTAGTAGCTCAAAGTTAATCCCTTCCCTATATTTATCACTCGTGATCATTATTCGATGTCTTTTAAAATCTTATAGTATGGAGTACAGTAGTATTCTACAAAAAATGATTAATTTTGCCAAAATCCATAATAAATTATGAAACTTTTCAAGTCAGTTTGGATGGGAGTCTGAATTCAAACAGGCAAAAAATTCAACGTTTGAGGAGTCTCGTCTTGTTTTTTTTTCTAGTGTGTGACGAATGATGTGATCATATTCATGTCTAATGATAGAATCTGCAGACTGTATGATTCTCTTTGGTAGACAAGTGTAGCATCTTTGGAGTGTTGCTGAAATATCTTCCTGCGATAACGGCAATGGAAACTCTTGTTTTTAAGTGAATTAGAGAAGAAAACAGAGAGGTATTTATAAGGAAAATTTATTAATCAATATATATTCCTTTTTGAATGATGAAAGTTAATACTTGAATCGAGGAGGTTGCCGGATGACGTCACTGTATGACGACTCGTTGGTTACTGCTGAAACATCGCCCATTCCGGCGACGTATTACGGACACACGGTAGATAAAAGAGGAATATAATTGAAGGATGGACATCATGTTCAAAATAGTTTGTTTGCCCACGTGCTGCACGGAACAAAATTGAAATACTGGCCGAAAAAGATAAACTGAAGCTATAAGTAAGGGCATGGTATTTCGTATATGGGTGATAAAATATATACGTACACCCGTTGGGTAAGTTTTTATTTTGATTTAAATCGAGGAGTCATAAATATGTGACGGCGAGTAACAAATGTCAATGTCGTGATTGTTAAATTAAATTAAAATTAATGGAGGTGAAGACCTCTGAGAGTGTCAAGGACTCACGAGTGTTATCAGCTCCCTGTTTGTATCGCGCAGATCGAGTAATTTAATTCGCCTTTGTAGCATGCAAGTCAATTAATTATAGTGGCATTCATAAACAAAATGATCCGAGGGAATGAGAAAGTGATACACTAATTACTTTACTTTGACATTGCTGAATGCTTATGTACGTAAACTCAGGCGTTAGGGAAAATAAAATAAAATTCTTCAACCAGAGTATTTTTTTAGGTTTACGAATTAAATCGTAATGATAAATACCAGTCTTCCAGAGAGTGCGACAGCAAGGCTCGTTAGTGTCTGTCGTCACCTCGCACGTCGTTAAGTACTTTCGGAATTCCTGCAAAGGCTCCTGAGTCGTACACGAAAGGTTGGCTTCTGATACACACTGATAGCATTTGTAACTCCATGCTGAAAAGTGGAAAACAGGTCATGAATATTCATGGGGTGTTATCTGTAAGCCGTCGTCATGTAAATCTTGACAATTCTGAATATTTCAGAATTTGTTTTCAAACTATAATCTCTGTTAAATAAGTTTCTCAACAGCCGTGCTGTGTACCATCGATGATGTGGATTTAATCAGAGATATACAACCAGACATTGCAAAAGTTCCTCTGTAGTCATCCATGATCTCTTTGCTTCATGCGACATAAAAGTCAAAAATAACATTCTTGTAATAACGAAGGTCTCTTTGCTTCCTTTTAACCTTCACATAGCAACAGTATTTCCTTTTCACTAATACTTGCTACAGACAGTTATTATTTTTTATATATAATTTCATAACGTCATTATTTCCGTCATTGTCTGCCCAATCGCAGACTTTTTTCTTAAACGGTTCTGAATGGCATTTTAATGGTAATTGGATGTTGAGTGTTCTTTTGTTACGTGAAATAAGTATTGACGTGTTGGAGAAGAAGAGGAAATAAATGTGTAAAGCAGAGAGGATGAACGTTGGGAATAGACAGGGAGAGTATCTCTGGGGATTGTCAAGGAGAGGCGATGATTTTTGGCTTGTAAAATTTGTAATGAAAACTCAGTACTAATAAATATTTAATGTATTAATTTGTATAAATATGAGACATTTATTTCGTTGTTTCTTGGCGTTTAATAAATATTTATATTCCTCTCGTGCTTGCCACGACTGAACTACTGTTCGGTTCATTGCGTCACAGCATGACGTCATCAAGTGGCGCTGTCAACCCCGTCTTTTAAACCTCCAAGGATATTGGAATCCTTTCTTTGGCGTAGAGACTGACCGGATGATTTGTTCAGACGATTAATTTAGCATGAAAACTTTTGGCGCAGTATTCGAGAGACATCACAGTTGGTAAAATAATAAATAAATAATAGATTACATTTTTACAAGTATTCCATTGGGACCGTTACATATAAAACGTTTGTTGTTTCTCTGTGTCAAATTCAGGAAATTATAATTTTTTTACCTTTAATACTGGTCATATTTCATCATGCATTTAAAAACTTTAATGAACAGTTAAGATAGAGTCTAAACTTATAGCAAGTATAGGAGTTTAACAGTGGTGCTGTATTTGTTTCAAGTAGCTGACAGTAATTTATACTCATTGATAATTATACTTACCCTCGTATGGAATTTCAATCAACATCAATAAACCCAAAGGAAAGATTCTGTTGAACTTCATAATGTAGTAAGTACAGTCGTAATCCAAGAGTGAAGTTCAAAGATGTTGACGCTCCATTTTTATCGCTAAATATACATTTGAAATCTGAAAACCATAAAGTAAGGACCAAGGTGAGATGATCTTGAGAAGTTTGAGGGGTGTATGCATAGGGGACACAGACCTTGGGCATTGGGTAAGAGATGTTCGCTGATCCCACTGGACCAATCGAACAGCTGCTCCCCCCCTAAATTTGATAGAGGCAAGGAGTCGGGTTACAAAAACTCGAGTCGTTAGAAAGTCCCGTCCGACCTGATGCAGGTTTCTCTAGAGTTTTCCCTGCATCACCTTTAGGTCAATCGCCCGGTAGATGCCTTAAACTACAGCCCGGGTACCTAGCCAACTCTTTCTTTACCATTCACAACCCCGAATTTACCATCCCTTACTATGCTACGATAAGCGATTAACGTTACGTATCTGCCTTTCTAAATAAATCTAACAAGTAACCGCACATTCTAACATATTTCAGACTGTCGAGAGACAGGTAACAGTTTAAAAAAATAATTTTATTCATATAAATTTAACGGCTGATCTAAATTACAATAAATTGATTAATTTGTATGGAAACAAATTTTAAATATGAGAAATAAATCCACAGAATTTGTAAAAAAATTTGGTTCGATGTTTCGACTCTATTTTATGTCTTTCCACCAGCATTTAATCAAAAAAATAATGTTTCAACTATTTCCCATATTAAATTTTTCCTGGAATATAAGGACATATAATTAATTGTGCAATTTTATTGTACATCAAAAGATGTTTTTCTTATATTGTGGGAGGAAAAAGAGTATTTATTTAAAGAGGCGAAATAGAAATTTTAGAGGAGAAAACAAAGATAATTTCAGTAATCCACATTACAGTTGACAGTCGTCATCAATATTAAGAAATTTGGAACAGGTTTGCACGAAATATGCCATTTAAGTCATAATTTTACATTATTAAGTTGAGAAACTTGCACATTTGATTAAATTATGTATGTAAGGTTATAATTTTAGCTTCTGTTTAAAGAATCATAAAATTCCAAAACACAAACTATTCAATTTACATATCAACTCTTTTTCTAATTTATGATAATTTTGTTGATACACTGGGTAGAGGGGAATATTTACGGTTCTTCGCATCCCCTTGTCGGAAAATTCAAATTTAAGACGTTGCAATTTGTATTCAAATGCTTTAAATCAAATATATGAGAAATTGCTATATTTTCTGTGTGGTCTTAACATACGCTTCGGACACAAATAATTTAACTTACCTAATAAAAATATTTTTTCTTCAATTTTAGGACCTGGGGCTGGACGCTACTGTAGCTAGGGAAACGGCCGTTAATTATCAACAATATATACCTATATAATATAAATTTTAGTGGCCAAATAATTTATAGTAAAAAGTTTAATAAAAGTATGACACTAGAATTGTTTTTAGATTAATTAAAAATTGGTAAAATATTGGAGAGATTGTATTTATAGTTTTGAAAAATGAAATAAAGTATATGGGATAGATTGCTCGTTACTTGGGACACGCAAAGTGAGCCTTAATAATCCACAAGTTTTTATTAAGCTTTTGTTAAATGGCAAAACGAAGAGTAACGAGATATAAGAGGCCGACATTTTCTTAATTGTCTATGATAAAACATTCCTGGATGAAAGCTCTACAAACTTTTATTGAAGTTTATTGTTGTGGTATTCAACCCTAAGACTTACTTAACTATCAACTTAATGCCAGTTCTTGAGAATAGATGGATTGAAAATTTATACGACGTTTTATATTATAATGGAAAGCTGGGTGAAGTTGATGAAAAATTTATTAAGGTAACGCTTTGAAAAATTAATTTATTGTTTTTAATTAAAAGAATTTAGGGTCCATAGAAATCCACGGCTATATCAGATTTACATTGAACAAGAGACTAATTCTGTTTATAAGGGCATGTATGTGGGCATTGTTGTGCAGCAGAAAATTATTCATACGCAATTTCGATACATAGGCACTGACACGCCTGATTTTTCGCGTTAGTTCTCGACTGGTTTCCTTCGTCCGGACTGATAGACACTTGGGCACACTTCGTTTCTAGAATTCGGGTCTGGTGGTTACGTGGACGCTGCATTCTCATCTTTACTTCTGTAATACTGACCTGTCGGTTCTCGCGGCCCATCTCCCACACTATCTGATCAAAGATTCGAGTTTGACTATCTTGTCGTCTCTCCTGACACCTTCCTTCCTCAGAGATCCATTCCCGACTAACTTTCCTCCCCTCTCATCTTGTCTCAGGTAAGCTCTTACCATCTCCTGCCATTAATGCCAAGTGCAAGTCGTGATACCTGATCCAATCAAAATGTCCACGGGGTAAATGTCCGGGCAGATAAACGTCGCTAATCTCTTTTTATTAGGGTTTATAACAATTCGGGTAGCTCGTGGCCGCCTCACTGGCGTCGAAAGGAATGTTGTCACCGTCTGACTGGCGCCAAAAGGAACTCGTCAAGCAGACCAATTCTGCCGTCCACCACCAATTATTGAACAAAATCGCAATAAACGCTTTACTTCATTACAATACCGTAAACATTTTAAATGTTGCTGAAAATTTTTGTTGACGAGAATTTATATAATATATCATTTGTTTTGTAATAGTTGAGAATGACCATACGGTCGAAGGCTCCGGTAATTGTAAATTGGAATATGGACTGAATATTAAAATTTGGGTTTTAAATAAAGAATCTTTGAGACACATCACAATGTCGGTCCTTGTTAAACTCTCGGAAGAAAAATTTTAAATAACTTTTGGTAATGAAATACATTTATTTATTGCGTTTAATTACAGTACGAAGACTGAAATGTAACTCATATGGAAATCCTTGAATCAGTATTTTTTATCGAAAAATAAATTTTCTGACATTAAATAAAATAAATAAAAATGTGACATTAACTCCAAATTGATAAACATCATTTCGGCCGATAACCGTTGCTGGAGTTAGGCCGCGACACCAAATTCCTGTCAATGTAAGTAGTTCTATCCATTTAAAAATTTACCTGAAAAGTTCACAAAAATGGATTAAACATTGCATTTATAATATCTAAATTTTAAATCAATTTGACATTTATGACTTTATTTTTATTTATTTATCAGGCACGTCTTTAAATTTTTGCTACGCCGCTTTAAATAAATATAATTGATGAAGATATAATAAACTCTCTGAAGGTCAGTTTTTTTTCATAAATTAATTTATTTGAACGGGAGCTTCCAGCAGCTTTAAAATGCCAAAATCATCCTATTGTACTTGAAACAATTCTACTTGAATAACATCATCAGCACAACGTACTTCGTAAAATTTGATGTGCTTGTGTTACTCAACACGTCGTCTGGCCAAAGATAGAACTGTGACCGTCAAAGGGTTTTTTATCATCTCTCCATCATCAACATCAAACGGTCCAAGAACCCAAGAAATATCATTTATATCTCCTTCATTCCACAATACAAAAACACCATCGATATAAATATTTGATAAATAATTTTAAAATTAGTTACATAAACATAGTATTCCAGATAAATTTTAATATGAGAAGGAATTACACATAAAACATATTTTATGTTTAAGTTCTGTCACAGAAAGAAGAAAAACGTCCAACCATTTTATTTTAGAAAATTCTTCAAAATTTGTTAAATTATTGTTAGACATTTCAGCGCGTGTACGGAGGTTAATTACCACTGTAATTGGTGTTGAGGACGTCTGTTGGCTAACAAGAATCTGTGCATGAAATTAGGCAACTGCGTAATGCGGCGTGTTCGACGCGGAATGAAATGCGTCTTGTAAATCAAAGAGACGTGGAAACCTCAAAAGCCAGTCCCAGACGTATTCCTTCCTCCAGATTGCTTTCAGGAGTCCATCAAAAGCTGCACACCCGGAATAAATACGCCTTCCGTTCATTTCGCCCGCATTCAGCAGCGCCAGGGTTTCCTTTTAAAGAATCTTAAGAAACGGAGGGGTTGAGCATTTCACAATGTTTCGCCTAATTTGATTCGCCCCTCCCCTTGGAACGGCTCATCGCTTTCCCCTCTACAATTGCAGCTCAACAGCCGGAAATGTGAGTCGCTGCGGAGGAAGCAATTTTTTTTCTTTACCCTGTCAGGTTCTTTCATCGGTGTAACAACGGCTTGTTGAAATCATGTCGCACATCAGAAAATCTCTGTTTACCACTTTGTGACAATAATTGTACTTACACCAATAAAGACTATTCACAGCTGTAAACATTGTAACACATTTAATATTATTCTAGCGGGTGCCCGGGATATTAATGCTTAAATACAACAAACATTTTATGATAGTTTTAGTTACTGGCTAACGTCGTCGTCGCCGCCGCACGTACGCGCAGGCTAATGTATCCCGTAGTAAGTGAATTAGGGTAGGAAAGATACAAATAGTGTCGGGGGAAACACTAAAAAAGTAACTGACCCCGAAAGGTATTTTTTCGACGGTAATTTCTGACGATTTAAAAATTTCCACCCCCGCCGCTAGGAATGGTAGCCGTGTTTTTACCCCGTCAGTGCTGATTTTAGTTGCGCAAAGAACATACGTGGAAAATTTGGTTCATTTGCTCCTCGTGTTTAGATTTGTACGCAAAAAATACAAACTAACACACGAAATTATTCATTTTTTTCCTAATTAATTTTAAGTACTTAAAAAATATAGAAACATGTTTTTTTCTCGAGTGCGGCGACATGTAAATACGTCGCGTTGGGCTACTCACAGTCAATTTTATTTTGTTTAAGATATGTAAGACAGTTCTCTCGTCGCTACTTCAGGATCACCCTCATGAAGCCTGTTAACTAAAAAAACCCGTTTAATTTCTTATTGAGTTCGTCAAACCATAAACATAAACATTTAATTATCACCCGCATTTCTTCCCGAATATACAGGGTGTTACAATCCTTGAGGGGTGAAAGTAAAAATCAATAAGTGGCAAACAACAATGATCACAACGTTTGTTTTTAAACGCAATGAAAGATGTCCGCAGTGGGGTAGCTGTTTGTTGCCAATATTTTATGCACTGGTAAAAAATGAATATTTTGATGATTGCTTTCACCCCTCAAGCGCTGTAACAAGAATTTATTAACACCCTGTAAAAAGATAAAATGTCGGTTCCTGTATACATATTACCTACCTAGCCTTCTTTCCTTATTTCTAATACCGAGGTTGTAAATTATTATTGGGGGTTACTATTTAAATTATTTAACGAAATCACTTTATGAGTATCATATAATTATTATATATACATAACCAATAAAAAGGGGGTCCAGGGAGCTATTACAAATAAATAAATTCAAGCGGATGATTTTTAAATATCATTGGCGTAACCTTGTGCAGCAGAGATTTTGTTTACTTGCAGTAATCACGAGGACGTTTGGACTTTCAGACAGTAACTTTGTCAATCAGTATGGTGTCGGACAATGCCGGACCCTTCACGCCCCTTAGTAGCTTCAGTAAGCCTCTTAAATTTAAGAAGATCTGAAAGTCTTATCACTATGCATTCCACAACAAACCAGCAAGAGTTATCTACGACGTCATTAGTTCATTTGTGACCGTGATTCTTTGTTTTCTTTACTTTTTAATAAAAGTAGATATTAATATCAATTCTCAGGCCTTGATTATTGACGCTCAACAAGTCGACATGCAGTTGGAGAGAAAGGGCAACGCCGAGGGATATTTTTGTGATAAATACTGTTGCACATGTCTCTCTTAATTACATATGTTGGCAGTGAGAAGGATCTTCGGAAGGCGTAGTTGCAGGAACTCAATTAAGAACGAATGTGTAGTGTGTTCGTGTTTGGATGTGAGCAGCAAAGTTAGTTAAACGAATTTAAGCTCCCTGGCGCATTACTCCGGGCCTGGAGGGTGGGGGAGGGTTTAATTAACGTATTCGCAAACACGCGCGGCTCCTCGGTACACTGGCTGCTGTCCTCGAATATTGCCAATTTCCCTGCGAAACACTTGCCTCGCTACGGACTCACGGTCTCTTACAAGTAGCTTGCATCATCACATTCCTCAACATCACGCATTGAGCCAATTAATAAATTCATACACAATTAACAGTCTACAAAGCACTCAAACATTACGTTCGGCTGGAATCAGGAAGTGAAGCTATGGTTCAGCAGTTTGTGATTCAGGAACGAGACGAATTTGGCAACAAAGTCACAAATGGTTCCACTTATTAATTTTGTTCGCGTTCATCTTCAGTTTTAGCAGAGATAATATTAGCCTACAAGTCTCTGGCAATTGATAATTAATTTTCTGATATACAAAATTTAATTTTCATGTTCTTCCAATTATTACATATTTCTATTATTTTTATAATCAAGTATATATTGCACATAATTATTAATCCAATGTTGCAATATGTGTTGTGAATAAATATACTGTATGTATGTATCTGTTATATCTGTTAATCGCGTCTTTCTTTGTTAATCTTTTGTTTTGTGCAATATCTTTGTCTACGATAATATCTTAAGTGTGGTAGCCACAAATAAATCGGAGTAATAAAACAGTGATCGTAATTGTTTTATTCTGTATATTCCCAATACACGACAGTATCATTAAATGGGAAACGATATTTTGAATTCTGCTACTTGGACAGCATAATATCAAGGCATAATAGAAGTACAGTAGACATAAAGAGTAGGATAGCACAGGGAATGAAGAATTTCACAAAAAATAGAAATTTATTACGGGTAATAAAAGTGTGAATATTAGGAAATAATTTCTAAAAATGTTCGTATGGAGCGTGCCAAACAGGTACGGTAGGAAAGGAAAAGAATAGAAGTCTTTGAAATATGGTGTTATAGGAGAATGCTAAAAATAAGATGGATGGATAACAGAATAGGGAGGCGTAGAATGGAATCCACTAAGCAGATTAGGGATGTTGTGGGATGTGGTAGTTATGCGGAAATGAAAAATCTTACTTAAGATAGGTTACTATGGAGGGTAGCATCAGACCAGTCTTAGGACTCCATACCACAAAACTATCATTAAATGTTTAATAAAGGTATTGCAGTTGAATTTCCCTACTAACCAGTATAATTACAATTTATTAAGATCACCGAGTTCAATTACGGAATAATCCTGAAATTCGTTCCGCGCATTCGCAATGATAATCAGGGTTACAATTTACCCAAGATTCAATTAAATTGCTGGAGCTCATAATATATAAATGAGAATCTCGAAGGTGAGCCAGTTAAGTAATTTGGGATAGAAAGGTCATACTAATTATTACAATATTACGCAAAATTCGTTGCCGCAATTAAGTCGTCACAAGTAGGACGAGTTCAGTATCACTACGCCATGTCAAGAGTTAGATCTGGCCGAAACACGACGTGGTCCGCTGTCACGAAGAATGAACTATTTAGAAGCATACACTAGGGAAGAAACAATACATTTAGCAAATATGTATGATTACAAACCTGAGTTCAACCTGGTATGAACCCCAACACGAGACTGATACCGAGTCAAGCGGTCAGCTCGACATTGGTGTCACGTTAGAAGAGGCGGGAGAATGAGGAATGTCCCAGGAACGTCGAAAATCGACACCGAGCTTCTTAATAATAATATACAAATGGGGTAACATTATCTAGACATCTATATATTAAGTTTATAATATCGCTGGATTGTCTATTGAAGCAGCAGCTCATCCTAGTCTTTGTGGAGTTTCTATAAATGACTTCTAGTGTAAAATTCAGCTAGTAGAAATCATTGCCAAGGGCCGATTTGGAGAGGTCGTTGGTGGGCTGAGAATATTGCCGAAAAAATATTTTCATCACGTGTAGAACGATCATGGTTCCGGGAATCTCTCATGTTGAGACATGATAACATACTAGGTTTTATTGCAGCAGATAACAAAGATAATGGAAGTGGACACAATTGTGGTTAATAATTGATGACCATGAAAATGGATCTGTATTTAAATTATCTCAATAGGTGCACAGTAGAAACAATTGGTATGATAACCATGTCCGTTTCAATGGCTACTGGATTTGGTCATCTACAAATGGACATCGTGGGAACCCAAGGGCAACCTGCAATAGCTCACAGAGATCTTAAAACTAAAAATATTTTGGTTGAAGCTAGTGGAACGTGCGCTAATGAAGATTTAGGTCAGAATGCCCGACATGATGTTGCTACTTATACTCAATCACAGAATGGGAACGAAGAGATACAGAGGTGCATTAAGTAAATATTAGCAAATTACCCCAGAACAAATAAATAAGGAATTTTTTAAGACGTTAAATAAAGGATACCACTTAAAAATTAGGGAAAACCATGTAAATGAATAGGATATAAGTGACAACCTCAGCGACTGAGAGATCGTCGATCCTCACCGGTGGAGCGATGAACAGAAGCTCGCGCACCAGATCTGGGCCCCGAGTACAAAGGACAATGAGCGATTTCTTGGCTCCTTCGTTAATGATAACAAATGAGCGTTTCATGAGTGATGAGGCCCGCAAGAGGAATGATGAATTGCCCGAGTTTCGAGTTACCGTCGGCTCCCCTCATGTCTCCACCAATTAGAGAGAGGCAGACCCTCCGGTCCGCCAACTGACAAATCGCTCGGGAATATTAATTATTAGGCAGACAGGCGAGGCTTAAGGAAAGGATATCGGTTTTGCAACTCCTGAGGGGGTGCGAATTAAACCATCAGCGCACTCTCCAAACTGACTACGCCATGTGATACATTGTTGTCCAATACCTCCTCCTCCTCAGTTTGAATTGTGTGAACTAGGGGGTTGGCACTCTTCTTGGCGTCATAAATGTTTCATGTCCAGTTACTCACTCGTAGGACTTCTTAACAATATTACTTTCCACTTCATAACAATCTTGCTGAGTGTCCGGCGATTAACGGGAAACCATTTCCATTAGCCCACTACAATCTTTAATTCGACAGTAATCTCTTTGTCAACACACTATTAAACCATCGGACAGAGCGTCACAATTTAAGAAAAATTACCTTCTCCCCCTACTTTATGACATAATAACCGCCACCATGACGACTTAGTATCTTAATTTATTCAAGAAATCGATTCATACCTTAAATAAACAGATAAATACAGAAAAAGTCAACATAAGGAGAAGAAACCTGAACCATCTCATTAGCCTGAAATAATGAGTGTAGATACATGAATACATATTCAAGAAATAAATAAGTAAATTAGTACCTTTTACAGACTTTATTCTTTAAACTTAATTAACGTTAAGACAAAAATTTAAAATAATATATACTAAATCAAACTTACCATAACATAAGTTTGAAGAATAAAGTCTGTAAAATGTCATTAATTATTTAATTATAAATAACAGACGTTAAATTTAAACTTTTCAAGAAATAAAATTAGGTTAGTGCACCCTGACCTTTATACAATGTAGCTCAGTCATCTGTCATGTTAAAATAGTTAAATTTAAGTATTATAAAAGTTATATATTCTCTTCGGTCTTATTAGCTGACGTAGCCTGTCAAACGTAAAATAATGATTAAATAGAACTATTATTAAAATTATAATAATAAGTCAATAAGAGGAGAGAGGGGGGAAATGAGTGAGGGTAGAGTTGGTGAGAGGTTAGGAACAGGGATGCCAGGGCATTGTATTGTCCATGCCGGATTTTAATATTTGCAAATGTAGAAATAAATTTGTTTGATATTGAAATGTGAAGCGTATTAGTAATATAGAAAAAAGGTGACAAGTTTCACTTATTTAGAATGAAGTAATATATGCATGGTATAATAATGAATGATCATTTAACTATAGGTTGTACACATGTTTACAAATCAACTGAAAACGTATGAATATATGTATTTAATAAGTGATAGTTGAATAAAATAAGTAATATTATCATTGCGCGAATGTAATTACGGAAAAGTTAAGATTTCTGAGATTAAAGAGATCCTTGCTCTATGAGCTATTTTCCAGGTTTGCCAATTGGACTGAATAAGTGTTCTCAATTGGATGACACTTATAGATTGAATTAATAACAATTTATCATAATAATAACTAAAGTTGAAGCAGGACAGTAGATAGTATTTGAATAACAAGTTCTTGGCTTCAACAAATTCACCGGGAAAACCTACGATTTTAGATAGTACTTGATCTATATTTTACTACTAGTAGTAATGGGCCTATGCATTGTGGTTCCTGTTCGTGATGCAAATTGGCAGAGGAGTCTGAAGTTTCTAAAAAGTGTGACCAGCTAAAGTAACAATATCCTCGCAGTGTTTGATGACAGTGATATAAATAATACTTAATTATTATGAATATTATTTGTATGAGAAGTGAATGAATAATCTTGCGTACATGAAGAAGGACGTACGATATTTAACCGGAAGCAGCTGGAGGGTTGTTAATTAACACAATATTCATAGTCAACCCGATGAGAGTAGAAATGGTAACAGAAACATTGAATATTATTAATTAATGGAATATTTTTTAATTATATTATGGCTAATAAAGTGTTCCTTAATTTTATGTACTTAATAAAACAAACTAGTTTATTTATGGAGGAATTACCTTGTTGCAGGTGACAATTATAAGGGAAAAAAGTTCTCTTTAAGACTCGACTACATTCTACACATATTGATACTCACAGGCCTGGAAAAACTACCTTTCATGTTATTTAATTAAATACTTAATGGAGGATAGAATAGTGACACTTGTTACCCAGATGACACTCAAGTATGAGATTATTCCACGAGCTGTAAATTATGAATGTGAAATGTCCGCAGTCGGCCAGGTTAGTTAAGGGAGGAGACGGCTGCGGGGGCGTTTAATAATTCAGGTGCAGCCGCCGCAGAGATTCAGCAGTCAGCGCTCAACAGTTGGTTCTGGTCTCTCACTCGCCTTAATTGGCCAACAAGCTTCCTTCCTTCCTTCCGTAACTCCTAGCCGCCACAAGATTGATCGACGTAAGATATTGATCACATCAACAAGTCAGTGATGGCGGTGATTGGACGAGTAGGTGTGGACAAACTCTTATATATATTTAGGTTCACCTTTCTAAACATTTTTAAGGAGATATTTTATATTCGGTAAAAATATGGAAACTTTATTGCAGAAAATAAGCTTGATAGTTGGAAAAGTAAAATATGCTTATAAATGTACAAGTTCAAGATAGCAGAATATAAGGAGAGAGAAGATTCCTAAATTAAAGATATTAATTGTTAAGTATGGACAGTGAATGCTAGATAATTATCATTTCACCATGGCTCAAACTTTTGATTGCCAACTGTGATGGACAGTTCAAAGTTGTTAAATTTTATTAATTGGACAGTATAGTAGTTTATTTAGTTGAAAATAAAACCGGGCGTTAACCCCGAGGGAAAGATTTAATGCAATTTCATCGACGCAACGTGATGACGTCATCACCACCTTTTTCTCATACTACCGAGCCGGGCTTATTTAAAGGCAATGTAATTTTGGGGTAGGATATTACAGCATCCCTAGATTATAATATTATGATGTAGAATTGTTTTCACGAAATATTTGTAATTGCCATAATAATTAAGGATACGTTTTCATGTCCACAATCAGTGAGGATTATTTTTTTTACATAATAAATTAAAGTTATTTATAAGTTGTTCTACATTTCGTGCGCAGAACATTTAAATTTAATTCTCCAACTTTTCATATAAAATCTGAGGTTGTTTCTGCCTTCTCTAAATTCTGAGATGGAGTTATTACTCCGGCGGCTAATCTCCTCGGGATAGGGCCACGGGATAAGGGAATTGATTACGAAGCCAGCAAAACTGTCTCATCGTAGAGGAGTAAAAATGGCGGGCGTAATGACTCCCCGGGGAGCTGTAAGGGATCCGGGCCATTACTCGGATATAGGCAGGACCCACTTCCAGCTCGGGATAGCCATTTGTCAGGACAATGTAATGCTGCCTCTTGGAGATTTACAGGCGGCGGTTCAAGTGCTGCGATACATCACAGCAGACTCTCGTCTCGTGTCGATGCTATCTCAATAACGTCACTAGCGGAAGGAACAGCGTCTTCACAGTCAACAAGTACGTCCTCTCCAGTAGCAAAATGAAATTGTCGTGTATTTTGTGAACGGAATAACGAGTTATATTACTAACAGTAGATACATTGTGTTCTCCTCTCGGAATCTGATCTACCTGACGTGTAATAAGGGGATGTGGCAATCACCATTTTATTTCATCACTGGCTCAGAAATTCCCCAACGGGAGACACTCAGTCGGAGAAAACATCAAGGCTACAGCGAGGAGAGACATCGGCGACCTGAACGTGTCAGATCCACGCTTTCGATGATTAGAGAATTAGAGTCCAATTCTTTGAGCCCGGAAATTTTGAAGGACACATCTCCATAATTAAGACAGAAAAACCGTGGACCAAGCTGGATTTTTCTTTAGGGCTGGGGGTCACGTGATCCTCCATTCACTTCATGGTGGGAGGAATGAGAGAGACGACTTGGAAAGATGGAAGTGAGAAATTGATTCAGTTGGGCAGGAACTTTTGAACAAGGAAGAAGTCTGGAGAGTCCGTGGTGGTTGAGCCACGGAACGAGAGTATTTAGAAATTGATTCCGAAGAAGAAGCTTGAGAGAGAGGGAGAGAAAGCGGAGCGAGAAGAGTTGGTCGCGAATTAGGAAGATTGTCTTAAATCTTGAGGCAAACCGAAAGAAGACAGCAGCATGGTTGTCCCAGACATCTACGTAATCCGGGCACCAAAAATCTTAGAAGGAAGACCAGGTATTGAATCAGCCAAATTACTTGTGCTGAAGTAGGAAGCCGCCGTAGACAAACGGAGAACAGGTGTGTGTCTGTGCCACTATATAAATTGCGTAATGATTATCTTCTGCGAAAATGCCCACAAAATGCCCCTTCTTAGATTGAGTATTACGCTGAGCTGGTCGTGGTAAATTCTTAATGGACCCTAAGTTTGTACATAGTGTTTTTTTACTCTTAATAAATTTAATGTGTTTTAATTGTTTATAATTTAAATTAACATCCAATCCGCCCTTATAACATTACAGATGATTAGTTTTGTCTCCTCCACAGACTAAGCATCCTCCAATCAGACTGGTACCAGAGTTCTGCCCTTGTGGGACTAAGCAACGGGACGGATAAGCAAACGTTTGGTGAAACAAAACACAAAACAGTCTTTAAACCACAGAACTAAATCGGAAATGTTTTATTTCCAATTAAATAGGCCCGTGTCTCGGAATCCTTGGAGTGTAAAACATTCTCTGACGTTATCGGTTAAAATACATAGTGTAAGCACGGTCAATAATCAGATAGCTAAGTATTAAAGGTGTATAAGGCTGAAAATATCAGTCAAATTTGCAGCGAAGCGTGCATCGATGTTCGGCTAAAACATTTATGTCATTGAAATAAAATATTGATATCAATTTTCTAAACAGGGACTCAATTTGCATGCCTTAGCACGTATGAGATGCGACCCGGATGACTCGTCAAGAGCAAGTCTAGTGTGTTTGATTCTTTCACTTATCCTATATTAAGGCAAGTATTATTTGTGCTTATCAATTTTAGTCAAAAGGTTGCAACCCATAAATAAATTTATGTTATTCCTTATCAACGGCTACCTTATTAATTTCATCATTTATCAATTAGAAAGGAGAGGGAAAATGTTGCATTACGTGGAAGTTGTCATCACATTCAGGTGCGTCCCGTTGTCGCTTTTGTTCAGTTCAGCTCTGATAATAAATTTACTCAATGAGAAGGGATTTGGTCTCTTAAATAATTATTAATTTTAGGATCGAAATAAAATGCACTTGGATGTCATAAATGAATTAGCATTTTGTTAAAACAGAAGCCTAATTGCAGGATGTTTGTATTGTAATTTTTCGAAGTGAATGATCAGAGACGGGCTGAGGAGCCTCCGTGGACGTGTCGGGACTGGCCAAGTCCGTCGTTGATCACCCGGAATCGACGTGACGCACCACGGAATACGCAATGGAGCCTGCTTCAGAGCCTGCCTGAGTGCGTGGGCGTACGCAGCCACGGACCAGCAGCCAGCCGTGGGAAGAGGAACCTCGGTCTTTGTTCACGCCCTTCCATGGACCACTCAGCCCTGACTGATGGCTTTGCCCCGGGCGGGTCCGTCGCGTCGTTGACATTTCCGACGGGAGTCACCGACACCTCACATGAATACTGCATGGCAATGTACAACCACTTTAATGACAAAACCTCAACTTACAACCATCGTAAAGAAATGTCAGCGAACAAGAACATAATCTGTAGAGGAAGGTGTACAAGGTCCCTCTGGAGATAAGCCAGGGTATCACACACACGTGTCCCTGCTTGTAAGGAAGATGTCCCAGCTACCTGTGAAGGCGTCAGATGCTATCAGCGATCCTGCTCCTCGCTGGCGGCCTCCTAAAAATAGAGATGGCAGATAGCTGCGTCTCCATTTTACCCTTGGTTGCCCGACTTTTCTGCGAAAAAGAAAGGTGAACTCGGATTCGAAAAAACGTTGAAACTCCAAAAACTAACTAGAAGAATTGCAACATAACACGTTCGAAAAGGAAAGGACTTATACCTTCAATTATAGAATAAATTATATTAAGATAATTAATTCATTTCGAGAATAGGATTATGTGGTGTGCAGCTGCACTATCGTCGTATTTATGCTTCGTATAATATAAAATTAAATATTTTTGTATTGAAAATATTAAAATCGTTAACTCTAAAATAGAGTATTAAAAGTGCAGCGCTTCTTAATTACCCTGATAGACTGTATCTATACCAATTGAAGTGTCGGTCTGTAATTTTGTCTCGAATGGGCTCAACGGATTTCAATGAAAATGTGATGGTTTAAAAACCCTTAAAAACTAAAAATTCGTACATATTTAATTTTAATATATAGCAGGAGATGTTAATATATTAAATCTACGGGAAGGTTTCTTGTCATACGTGCATCTAAGTCTCCAAAAAATCGGTACGGGTTGCCTATACTCTTGATCTATGCGGATAAATTTCAGGAAATGAAACAGGAATTTCAACTTAAATTTTCGTCTACGTTTTATTTCGAGATCTTGCAGATTAATGTAAATATTTATAAATCCATTGAATTGCCGCGCGAGAGGCGGCATAAAAATCCTATTAGGTGGCCCTATACTATTCATACCTCTTACTGAATTGTAATTTTGGCAGAATGAGAGAGAGGGTAAATATTCTCACTCCATCTATTGTTGCAGCAGTATTCGCGCAGTAATTAACCAATTGTTGGCAGAGAAATAAACTTCTTTGGATCGTCGATTCGATGTGTACGTAAAATGGTTTTATTTGTCGCGTCAGGTAAATTTTAATATTTAGTAATTGCTCATTTTTAAACACAAATAAAATAAATATAGTTGAGCTTTCTGTCCGTCTGGAAGTTTGTTATTAGAAAACGTTTCGTCCTCAAATAGCTTTGAACATCGTGAAACTAACGAAACATCTTTGAATTGTGCTATCTTTGTAATATTCGTCTGCACAATTTATACGAGTGTCAATTTGCAGAAGAAATATTCAACACAATATTATTACATGACATGCATCAAGACGGACGATTAAAATGGATTGCAAAACGTATGTGTGATATTTTCCTTTTTTATGTTTGCTATAATAAAACTGCAAATTTTGTTTGAATCACTGGTTTCAAAGAGACTGTCTAAGATGTTACACATCTTTGTAATTGAAGAATTGTATCTTTGAAAGAAAACGAGAAGGACTATTGTTCTCTCTCTGGCCCGTAGCAAAGAAATTTATATCACAGGTGTCGCATGAAATATACATTCGGCGCGTATTACTGAAAAATAGATTCCCTACGAGTTGTAAGTTTCCTGAAATTGATTTTTATTACTTGTAGCACCGTGGCTAGCGAGGATAGAGTTTGCCTATAAGAGGACTCACGGCGGAATTTAATGTCGGCTTCGTAGAGAGTTTATCCGCTGTTTGTCGTGTGTGCAGATAAGCGGCCGTGAATGAAGTGCGTCTCCCGCAATAAAAAGTAATAACGGCCGTTTATCGGGCAGACACGCGCCCGACCGTCAATTCGGGATTGTTCCGCCTCATAAACAGATTTCACGGCCATTTCGGCGCCGGATTACTCGCACATAACCGGCAAATACTTTAAAGTATCACCACAGCTTTGCTGCGTTAAACCATATCGGATTACGTACGCAACCATGTTTCCTAAAGTAAACGTTGCTCCTGTCCACGCGCCAAAGAGTTTCACTTCGTAGGCCTCATTCCCACAGTACACGATTCATTCATATCTCTGACAATATTTTAATCATATTTATACGGTATCTTAACACTTTTTGAAAGACATTTATTTTTAATTAAATAAATATGCTGTAAATGAATATGACGTATTTTCGTGAAAGAAGTTGTAGTATGACTACTCGGAAAAACATCTTTGGATACTACTAGAAAAAAGATATTATCGTCTTTGTCGACGGGGACCATCCTGTTTGGTTGAAGATGGGAAATATTATTATTTGCTGAAATGTAAAAGATTGAAAAGAACACGATGTATCAATTGGCACACACACTTTGATTCGTACATTTGTGCGTTCCGACGTAAAATGCATATACTGTGTGTTAAAGGTACGTGAGACTTACACAGAAACAATGCAGTGAACATACAGCTAATACATAATAGGGTTTTTATTTCATTTTATTTGAATAAATTTTTGTTAAAATAAATTTTCAGAACTGTGGAACCCGTGGAGGTCAATATACGCCAGGTTCCAAGGGCAGAAACAATTAACCATTTAAGAGGCCGCTTGTGAAAGGGACTAGAAGCCGCTGGACAGTTGAGTATTGTAAATTCTAGGGTAGAATAAGCTTCGATCCCAACATTTATATACGTCTGAACTTTCCCACAGAAACATTCAATAACCTGGTGCGTGATGATTCACGACTCTGAAGGAAGACATGAGCACCACTTAGTTACAAATCCTGAATTGTAAGACCATTTTCTATTGGGAAAAGTCGTGGGTAATTCGGAACTAGAGGGGAGATCCAAGGTTTTGACTGAAAAGATTGAGGAAGTCAGGTGTCAAAAAGTAAGCGACGGAAAATGTTTGATGAGTGGTGATGGTAGCCGAGTCTTCAGCGACGATCTGTGGACTGCAGGTTTCAAAGGGCACAGCTAGTCCTCAGGTTTTCAGAAGCCAACACCACGTCCCGTTATCAATGACTTCAAATGGTTCCTGGGCGTCTGAAAAGTTTGGGTAAAATAAATCCAACCTACGCGTACCTTTAGCAGTAATTACATTTTATAAACATCTCCAAATACATGTAAGGAAGAATATACCTTCATGTGCTGGACATATTCCTGCACACATCTATTTCCTGTCACGTTGAGTAAATTGAAACCCGGGAAAATGGTTTCATAAATTGAATGGGTTAAAGAAGCGTTTATATGACGATTTATATTAGTTAAAATATTGAGGACGTTTTCATAATATGTAAAGAGGGAAAGTTATTAATGATTAAACGCACGTGATTCGGACGTTTAGTGTCGAGGTTTAATTCCCTTGTGGTGTTGCTTAGGTAACGAGGCACATTCGTTTCGGCTAAGTGACGCGGCTGATGTCATCCTCGGACGAATGATTTATCTCCCTTAACCGCAAATTTGTTTACGTCCTCGAAGCTCTCGTTGTTTTGGCAGGAAGGGCTTCCAATGAAACATACGTTAAAGCTGATATCTTCATGTGTCTGCCATATATTAGGGCCTCCTGTCGCTAAGGGCCGTGCTGCTTCTTGGCAGGGGGCTAACGGTTTGCAGGTAGAAAGGAGACCTCCCACGTCCCACCACCAGACGGACAAAGGGGGGAATCACCCGGACCCGCCAACCTTTGGCATCCATCATCGGCATCACGGAAATTTAGAGAAAGCAAATCGGGAAGAAAATATTTCGGCCAAGATTCAGATCTGAAGGTTATTGACAATGACATTAACTGTACGTCAAAGGAGGACTTGTGGAGGAAGCCTTGAAGGCGACACAGTCTTTGATTTGGTATCTAAGAATGACTCATACGATTTGATCCCACGAACAAATAACGCGACCATACTTTGCTCGATTCAAAGAGTTAAGAACAAATTACTCAAGGAACTTCCCTTTCAAATGATATGTAGTGCCCCATAAATGTTCCAATATTAAATAGTGTCATTCCGAAAGACTCTGCAAGTTACACACTGTGAAGATTGCAAGTGAAATCAAGCACGGCGATCGGGATGCCACCGGAAAACCTGCTACAGAGAACTGTGCTTATTGTATTATATGCATACGTGGGTTATTAACAGCATTTACTGACAAATAATTTTTCGAAAGTCTGAGTGAAATAATCTTCACGCGCTTTAAAAGGAGACTTGATTAAAGTTTCTGCGTGTGAATCTCACAATCATACCGTTATCGTGAAATTTATAGTTTCTACAATAATTTTATTCGTTATTTGCGCAATTTACTGTCGGAACAGATGGATCGAAATTTGTTTAGTTTAGTAGGTGAAGAGTGACTGTAAATTGAGTTTCAAATATTGAAATATGAGAGACTATACCCTTTTAATTTTAAGTGTTTGTAATTGAAAACAAATAGGAAAATTTATGAGGAACAGAAAATGAGGTGGAAAAATAAAGACTGCCATAGTTTTCAAGAAGCAGAGATGACTTACTGCTTTTTACATAATTATGATGCTGAATCAATGCGACGTAAATAAAATAAATTATATTTGAGACTGATTGAAAATCCTCCGAGCTTTATCAAAATATAGCAATGAAATCAGTAATAAAAAATTAAGGGTATTAAAGAAATTCATCACACGTTACTGTTAATTAAGTGGGCGAATGTGAATTGTTTCATTACAAATTTTATTGAACTCAACGCATACATACGTGCATTACATCAGAATTATATGGAGACTCTGAGAATGAACACTGTATTATAAACAAGACTCATTGCCAAGGCAACCACAGATATTACTACTCGTCGTATCGTCGAGAGTAAACCTCTCTGAAGCCATACATGTACAAGTGAAATTATGCTGTTACAATGACTGGATTTTGAATTTTTGAAAAATATTTTAACTCAAGCTAGACGTTTATTATTATTTTACAACCCACGAAATACGTTTTGCGACCAGTAACGTTTTTACAGCGGCCATTACGCAGCAGACAGTACTAAAAGCATCTTGTAGTTTTATGCAAATCTTGCTGACAAAGAGATCGTAGGCCACTTAGAATCCGTCTGTGAATACCAGATAACTACCGGGCTGTTACACGAACTTCTTTGCTAATATTGTTGTGAAAGTCTGTGATATAATGCACAGAGAAGATTGATCTTTTGTTTTTAATGTAATTTTTGTTTTGTAAAAATAATCTGATTAATCTTTGGTTAGTTACATTTCATCTGTTATTGAATAAACCCAACTAAGACCCTGAGCTTGCAGTCACGTGAGGCTAAGTATCTATTTTTAATATTGACGCCGAGACAATTGTTAAAATGATTCTTAAAAATATGGCTATATATTTTATTGTGTTATGTCGCAAAGCGGACATGATGATGTTGGAAGAAACTTTTTGAGTACAATCTGAAATTATCCATGTAGGACGTTTAAGGAAAAAGGAACATGAACTTCGAGGAAAATATTATAAGTGTCAAAGAAAGTAGAGATGTAATGACATTAAACAAGACGGTTAACTCTTCTGAAGCAATATTTTGGACCTAGACGTTAACGGTAATTATTGCAGGAGGTTTCACCATTGTTTCAGGAGCAAGTAAGTCGCAGTTAAAGACGTTACACGTCCTTGTTCGACGAGAGTTTGAAGTTTGAAGAGAGAACACTTCCCCCTTTCCGAGGATGAAGTAAATGTAGCGTCGTGGGAAAGTTTTCTCCTAAGTAGAGTAGAACAGAGTGTGAAGTGTGTCGTTTTTACCAACGGCGACGACGAGTAGGTAATTGACGAGATAAAAGCCAACGGTGACGTGACTGGTCCTCCATTAGTGGTGGAGTAACGGAGGGAAAGGTACAATGCAACACAAGCAACATTCAAAACAAAAAGAAAAATAACAAACCGAAGAGGGGAGCCACGAAAAAAAGGGGCAGGCACGGGAAGAAATATATAATTAGCCATGGAAGGGGTGGGGGGCATTTTGGAACGCTCGAAATGAGGTTTAAATGACGTCATGGTGTTAGCGGAGTTGAAATTTGCCCAGATGTTGAGAATAACAAATTTATGATGCAAAAAATTCATATAAATAAAAGGAAATGATGTATGCGACGGTCTCCAGTCCTTAAATACCCGTATCATTTCAAACACTCTGCGAGTTAAAAGGTTCATCCTCAGGAGTTCCTAGACCATTCATGCAATTGCCGTAAAACAGTTTTATGCATAGTGATGATCACCCCAGAAATGTTCCTGTCGATGTTTTAAAAATTTAGGTTCCGTCCTTTCCCTCTTTCAGGCCAAA
This sequence comes from Eucriotettix oculatus, assembly GCA_034510155.1. NCBI lineage: Eukaryota > Metazoa > Arthropoda > Insecta > Orthoptera > Tetrigidae > Eucriotettix > Eucriotettix oculatus. Next base: position 27,180,534 of record CM067379.1, read on the forward strand.
TTTAGGCTCTAATAATTTGTTTGACCCTTATTATTTCATACACTATTCAAAGGTCCTACCATGCAGACACATAGAACTGTCAACATAATACATTACGCCCTCAGGAAGCCTCCCAAGGAAGGTGTTTATCCGCTGCGTGCGTGTGTGCGGCGTCGGCGACGAAACTCACCAGAAACAATCATAACTTAAATAGAGTTTGTTATATTTAAATATTATTTCACGTTTTATAAAGTCTACGTCAAGATAAACACATTGTTTCCAGTTAATCAGAACGAACAGTGATGTAATATTTAACTGTAACAATGTAATGAGGTTTTTAAATATTTAATAAATGCTCTAAATGTTTTATAAATCGCAGGGCAGATGGTTGAGGTATATATAACCATAGAAATTATTTAACGCTAATCAGAATAAAGAGATGGTTCAAATATTTTCCTCTTATAAATGTATTTGGCTCTTTCTCTCTGTATGTGCTTATTTAAGGTATCAGCTGATTTCTTCAGCAGATTAAGATCATGAGTCATGGCGGTGGTTGTGACGTCATGAAGTAGGGGGGCATGAATGGTGTTTTTTTTAATGGTACGCTCTTGCCGATGGGTTAATCACGTGTTGGCAAAGACATTACCATCGAATTAAACACTGTAGCGGGCTAATATAAATTAATTCCCGGGCGTAGTCGGGAACCAGATAGTAATAGATATATAAGAAACTAATTGTTGTATACGATAATTTTTTATTAAATTAGCTTGCTTTCGGAAATTGGGGAATGGTGTTTACAAGCGCCGTCCAGTGGTTAGGCTTCATCTGGTATATGGGGAGGCATAAACACGAAATTATGCAAGTTTCTCCATATTCAGAGGTAAGAACAAAGGGTAACTAATTAAAGAGTGAAGTATAGTAAGAACCTTAATAAATAATAATTATAAGAAGTATAAGAATTTCATTAACCAGGTTGGTTTTAAAAAATGAAGTAGAGTATGTGGAGAGAAAATTCAGAGTGGACGAGAGTAAGTACAGACCGAGGATATAATATGAATTTTGGTTAATGAAAACATTTAGTGGATTATTATTTGTCCCTCGCCAAGCGGCGTTTTGTCGTTACGGGAGATAAAAATTCGTGAACAACACAAGCAAGCGCCGAGCACAAACATTTGCGAATGGCGCGTTCTAATTGCAAACACGAGCAGATAATTTCGCTCTGGCTGCTAATGGTATTATTTCGCAGACGCCGCCCGCCGTGCAAAAGGGGAGGAGGATTTCATAACTGTAATGCAAATTAACGGCCGGTGCAAGTTTCCCCTTGTAATCTGCAGTGACAAACATCTCCAGTCTCGGGCTCCGGAAGCAATTACCAAATGGAAGAATACGGTCTATCTCGTTACAAATTTACCGCCTAATCCAACTTGACCAAATTATTAGGCTTTACTTGCATTAAAGGAAATGGGGGGGGGGAAGATGGGTCGAGGTTAGACGCGCGAATTTCATTCACGCCGCAGTTCCTTTATTCTTCTACGCCTTCGGTGACGTGGAACTTGGAAAGCAGTTATTTTAATTGCTTTAGATTTACTGAAATGCGTCCTTATACTATTAAATTATGAAAAACAACCACCTATACAAACAAATTCAGGCATGCGCAATTGTAATATAATGTATTGGGTGTGCAAGAATCTCTCTGGCATGGGAGGCCTGCAATGCGTGATATAAAATAAGTATATCGATATTGTAATATTAAATGTTTTCTTTAAAAATTTAATCAATATAATTATAATTGATTTAGATCGTAATTAATTCGTATACTAATGCGCAACAGTAGTTGGAGGTATTAAACCCGGCACACCGAGTATGAGTTTTTGTGAGCAACAACTTAACTTAGATTTACAAGATAAAAGCGATCATCAACATATATATTCAAATGTACTATCACAGTATAAATTTGATCAGGAGAATTTTGAGTGTGATTATTTAGTAAAAGAGTTGGTATTACTAGCAACTGCAGCTACTCGTCACCACGTCAGGAGCTAGACCGGGCCAACATCACTAATGTTTAACTGGACGTATTATATTGGGCAGAATAAGCGCAAAATCAGAATTAAGGAACATTTTGCAAATTTCAAGCAACCGTTAAACAATCTGTGCTAACTAAACATGTAAATTTTAAAATAACCATAAGTTTGTTTGTAGTAATGTATTAAAATAAGGCACTTGTATTAAGTTGTATATTACAGCAGATACCAATAATTTTAATTTAATTAGTAGTATTTATTAATAATTAGAGGTTGTTGCTATAAAGTCTCTGCAAATCATGAAACCCAATTCCTCCACAGGGAATATGAGCGTATACTAATTAAGACCAAAATAATTACAAATAAATATTTTAATTAAGATTTTTGGCCACTGATATTGCGTCAGAAAAACTAAATTTAAATAAGGGTTTTATGAATGAACTGAAGAGTCCCGAAAGTTGGGGACGAAACGTTTTCAAATTTGAAATTCCCCTTCTCTTCTGATTTTTGGTCATTGTATCTATTTCAATTATATCAAAAGAGTAAGCTGCATGTCCTCAGTTAAGCCTGACAGATTAAGTAAGGGTAATATGTCTTTCCTGAATATGATTTATGATTTGACACCATGATTTTACGCGAAATAATGAATTTTGAGCATAAAAATATTTGTTTGGGATTCAAAATTTGGTTATAAATAACAACGTATGGAATGTATATAAAAAATTAAAAGTTTATCTGATACAGTATGGACTCGTGAGTATCCGTACGATGGTCAGTGATCATGGAGCCATATAAGTGTACTATCGTGACGCATCATCACTAAAGGCGATGGACTTACCCCTAAGATGTTAAAAGGCTGAAGCCAATAATATTTTCCAGTTGGTCTGTTAACGACTGAGTGGGTTGGTTCGTGTGCATTACCTTCCGCCAGGAACGTTGCCAACTACGAGCGACAGATTTCATGTCCTTCTGCGGCCTCTGGACGCCTTCCAGACAACGAATTATTACTCTCCTGCCTCCAAGATTCCTTGATCCTCGTATATTTTCCCTTCTACTGGAATTTGTAAGCCTTGTTCCCTTCACTTCAAAAGGGATCCTCTTCGACTCTTTCTTAAACCCTAAGATGTACGATCTGACAGGAACGTTAAATTTATGGTATAGCTCTCCCCTCTCCAACCCCATTAATGCAATTACTTCGGTGGAATAATTACAGGAAATATTTTTAAAGCAAGCTCAAGATGACTTTAAACTGTGAGGGATAAAGGGCTTCACATCTGCACAATTTGTTTTCTTCCCTAGATTTATTATTAGTTTTTCCAAGCAAATATTTGTACGATTTCTGTCTCTACATAATTTACAACATAACTGGTTAATCTTCTATCATCAACAAAACGTTAGTTAAACGATAGAATATTTTTTTCTGAACAGCAGGGAATGAATTATTTTAGATTAAAGAATAAGCAGAAGACGGTTTAATGATTACAGTTTTTTAAAAGAAAGAATTGCACGTTTTTCTTCATTAAACTTTTAAACATACCAGTGAAGAAGTAGATTGGCCTTCAATGGTCGGCATCATGGGGGTCAGGGCTCGTCACCGTGTCAAAAACTTAGGTTAATTCTCAAGGAGAATCGATACACTGACCACGTACCATCAGGAATGTGTCATGGAATAATTATAGTCGGGCATTCGTCCTGGTAAACCTCTAGAGTGCTTTATAGCAAATCAGAAGACAATAAGAACTAGGGGTTCCAACACTATTGTTACAGTTCGTATTTTCGTAATTAATGGGTTGAAGTTAGTGAACAACTATTTATTTTAAGAGTAATGCATATAAATAAATGATTGTCTGCAAAGACAAAATTAAAATTATAACATCAGACTTAAGAAGAAATCTTGACAGTAGTGATTGAAACACGTTTTATACATAGGTAGTTAAAATTCTAGTAGTTTATGCTTATCAACAATTACGCATCTATTTTAGGCGAGCTTGAAAACCGTCAGGTTTTCGGTTCGTATATAAATTTGGTTCAAGTATTCCGAGTATTCCGGCGCACGATCTATTTCAGTTTCTCCGAGAATCCGCATTCTAACTGCAGTGTTGAGCATTAAGCACAATGCTTCTACTTTGCAAATGGCGGACCGCCCTCCCGTTGTGTGAGTAACGTGTCGCAGATTATCTCGCCAGATGGGTGCTTTATGGCCTCGACCCCGGACAGACTAATGGCTCCTTGGGACCTAATAGCCCCCGGCTTTTCTCAACTACTGTTCACGTCCGTGTTATCCGGAGCTCTATATTTCCGATGTGGTTCTTCAGTATATTTTATTTCCTGCCATAGCTTCAACGGGAATATATTTATTTGTTTAATAGTTCACCAAAGTCCTTGTTTTCTGCGAGTTTTACCTCGAGTGATGGTAGTGTAGAGGAAGAAGGGATATCGGCTACCTGACAGCGGGATGTGCATTTAATGAAGGAAGACAATATGTTTGCGAAATTCTCATAAAACATCTATTTTCTACCTCGTATGTGTTATTACTATTGGTTGTTTTGTGTAGGAATATGAAAACAGTTTTTTAAGAAAATGACTGATGCAAGGTTGTGTGATATGATGATGCACTTTAAGGAGTTATACTCGCTCAATCCGATATAATTTAAAAATACAAAGATGAATTCTTCGACCTATTGAGTTCTTTAGGTCAGACGGACGCTAAATTCCGGCCACCACTATTCTGGATTGGGCACTTGGCCTGAATCGACTTTCCACCTTTTTGACGACACTCACAGATTTAAGAAATAATAGGTTTCTTTTTATTATTTAAATCGGGTTGAGAGAGGGTAATTTATTAAAAAATATTAGACATGTATCAATCTGAATAACTTATATCTCACAAACTTGGATCAATTTTTTAAGAAAACGCTATTCATATTTCTATACAAAACAAAGATACATTTATATTTGATGTTATGTGTTATTACCTTTGGCTGTTATACATCATCTAACTAGATTGGTGTATTCCTACTACGCACATCCCACTGGCAAGAAAACTTCTCTCCAGACTAAGAGTCCATAGAGTTTAGTGAGATGATATATTTCAGCTATAGTAGGGGAAAAAAAAGAATAATCACGCAGCAAATATAGAGCTCCGGAGGACACGGACGTGACCAGTAGTTGAGAAAAGGCGGAGCTATTTGGTCCCAAGGAGCCATTCACATGTCCGGGGTCGAGGGCATAAAGCACCCATCTGGCGAGATAATCTGCGACACGTTACTCACACAGCGGGAGGGCGGTCCGCCATTTGCAAAGTAGAAGCCGCTCTTCCGCGGGTTACACCGCTGGTGTCGGTATCACTACGGTAAATTATCACTCCTCGGCGAGAAGACGAACGGATTTCGCGTTTGCGGAAGACGCTAATTACTGAGCTGAGCTTCTTTATGGCTGCCATATATTACATTATAATATTTTCTTGCTCGTAAAACTCTTCGTTCGTATTATGGAAAAGTACAAAACTGAAATGAAGCGGTCAATTTAAATAAATCAATTTTCTAGATCTCAATTATTATTTACGCACGTTACTCGGATTTACTGAATAGATAATTATTTATTATAGCTCGTGATATATAATTAAATTAACAACAATACAAAAAGAAATGTTTCCCAGTTGATCTTCTGAAAGCCCTCCTGGCCAAGTTCTATAGATTTCGGCCTTTATATGAAAGTTTTCTGGTTATTTAAAATTTGAAAGTGTACTGTTTAGTCCTCATCCTCTATTTCTGACTTCAATACTTCTCCTTTTCATTGGGATGTACTTGTGATAGAATCATTAACTGGTTGCAAATATGAAATTCATTTTAGATGATCTTCTGCAATGAGGATCTTTGTCTAGCAATTAAGAGTGTTAACAATAGGAAGGAGGGTGCCGCCATATGTACACATTAGACCGTCGCCACATTAGTATCAATGCAGCAGCAGAGTGCGAATCCTGTGACTGTAACCCGACGAGTTATAGCTCAATCCTTCTCTGTCGTCTGCTACACGATACAAGGCATGTCATGTAGCCATTTGTCAATTACGTCATCCTGAGTGGAAAAATTTTTGCGGCTACAGCGTAACTATTTTTTTCTTTTTTTTTTACTTTACTCACACGCGTCCGGCACTTACTCAGCGTCCGGTCTGACGTTTCAAAATTAAGCCAAACACCGCGCAGCTGAAACGTCAGGCATAATTTTTAGAGTCCCTCCCCAATTTAGTGCAGTAGCCTGCTTTTGCAAAATTTGCTCTTGTCAAAGGGACACTGCACTTCACACAAAAAAATGACTGCTATTTTTTACATCAACTACTGCTTCTGTTTTAACGCTACAATTAGTTTTCGACGCCGCACCTCACACGGTTTGATTTCCCAGTTGTAACTCTGTTAATTATGTAGCACTGGCAATTATAAAGTTATAATTAAATTGCAAATGAATAAAGCGTTCGCCGACTTTCGGTTCATGTAATGTTTAAGAAACTACCGAAAATAAAGGAAATAAAAATACTTATTTTCTAAATTGTAACTTTTTGACCGGAAAAAGATTGTTGAAAGATAAAAGAAATTACTGGTGAATGACGTCATCCTACGTGTTTCCCTTGGTGGAACGTAACCTCCTGCTTTTGTAAAAATCTGACTTTCATAGTTGAATTATCGAATTTCGACAACGACAAACGAATATTTATTGCTACAAGAAAACAACGAACACAAAGATCTTGAGTTACTTGACAACACAAAATGAATAAATGTATTTTCTTTAGTAATCTTACCGTAATAGCTGCCACGTGCGATAACTCAATACTTATTCAGTTATTAATTATTTAACGAACATATAAATGAAATTCCTCACGAAACACAATCAACAACAGTAAGAATAAAATATTTTTGAATAAAACACGACAGAAAAAATCCGCTTGGCCTCCAGCGATCATTACAACTTTACCGAAGATTACAAACAAGTATTAATTTTTTCAGAATGTAATAAGATTATAACTGTGACACGTCGACAGGTCCTGCTATTTTTTAATTCAAATTTGATGGAAAAGGAAAGTCATAATATGACAGAATCAATTCGTGATAGTTTGCTACTGAAATTAAAATATAGGTCAGGAAAAATAATAAAGTAATAACCTCTGAATCTAGATATATTTGCTAAAACTAAATTGTAACAGCCCATTTCAATAGGATTTGATTTCATTCAGTCAATCGTTAAAAAACGGTAATTTGTAAAATATAATTTTAGAAATTTAATTTAGAAGAATAACGAAATCAAATTTTCCAATTTACACATATATAACCATTCTATACTTCAAAACAAAGTTCTGCATCCAAAATTTGTGAAAATAATTAATAGTGACTGTTTAAAGGAATTTTGTAAATCAAGTTTTTTTTCACAATATCACAAATAGAAATGAATGTTTTGTAACATGTGACAATTTATTGGTGAATAAGAAGCCGAGTGTTTTGTGAATGGAAAATTTTCTGAGCGGACAGCAAGCGAGACAGTTGTTAGAGGAACATTTCTGGAGCCGTCTTTTGGAAGCAGAATACAGCGATTTTCCTTCAAGAAAGTGAAGTGGTCTTGTGAAGATAAAGTTTACGAAAAGGAGGAAATCTATCCTGGATAATGAGATTGGAATAAATTACCTTTATAAACTCGTCACTACAAACCTTTATTCACGTTGTGCCACAATATTAATTCTACCCTTATCTCCCTATGTTATATTACACCGGTAAAAAAGTTTTCTAGTCCCATTAATTTAAAAACTGTAAATTAAATTTCTATCCATGACTAAATGTTAAATACACAACTAAACAATTTAAAAATGTGTGAAGTAAACATTTATTGCAGTACTTAGTACAGTTTATAAAATTAACCTCATGCAGATTACACGTCACCCTGTTCACAACTACGGTAAGCTTCCAAGTGAAATAAAATTCTTAAACATCCCAGTGACTCCTACTGCTTATGCAAAAGCAGAAATGGTACCAAATTTAAATAAATTCAACAGTAATTGTAATACGAAAATGAAACAAATTATTATAATTATCAACCTAAAAATCATCAAACTTTCACAGTACATGGCGATACGTAAAATTGGTCATTAAATAATTTGTGTATTAAATTATAAAAGTGTTCGGTAAAAAGTGTTGGATGGTATTACAGCTACCAATTGTCGAATATAGCGTTTAGATTCAGGGTGAAGTGCTCAGATTATCTGTCAGACAGTACATTTATTTGAAATAATAAAAAGAAATATATCAAACTAAACAATCAATTGTAGTAGGGGCTTTAGTTTCCTTAAGTTAAGTGGGAGTGGATAGCAAAACTAAGTAGTATCACCGTAGGTCTAGTGCTATGCTAAGTCTGAAAATGTACCGGATGCCTAACAGTAAAAAAAGTTCTTAAAGGACCAGAGTTAAATACGAGCTGAACTCACTGTGGTTGCTGCAACCCAGAAAAGCAGTCGAGGTATAAGTCAGGGTGGATCCTTTCATCGTCGCTACCATTTTCTACTTGATGGCCAAGATTTTCAGATACTTCTCAACTGTCTGCACCTGCAAAAGGAAAATCAGAATGTAAATGTAGATGATTTGCTAATTTTAATATTAAAAATTTAGAATTAAATTTTTATATATTATTAATTATATGATATTAATTTTAATATTGAAAGTAGATAAAGGATTAATCTAAAGCAAACGCTGAAAAGGTAATTCAATATAGTACTTACATTTCAGGATTTTTTTTTTTTTTTTTTTACGAGGGGAACTGTGGAAATCTAATGGACACACGGGAGGGTCCGCACTCCCGTGTAGTGTGGGACTTTCACCCACTAAAACCACAAACCCTTTACAGATTAATAAACACAAACACTTTCACATTGCTTCGTAACGATGACGTCAATCACATGCAGAAGCTCTTCGTCATTTGCGTCCTTCTGATAGGTGAGGCTGGTTCAAGTGTCTTCGTGGTGCAGCCCTCTAGTGTCCTCCATGGTGCTTCAGGTGTACGTCCTTAATTCTTCTGCACTCCTGTGGGTGACCTCCATGGTTGTGGCATTTCACTGCATCGAAGCCATTTTTCTGTTTGAATCCGCATACTTGATTTACAAATCCTTCCGTGATCTTGTTACATTTGACAACTGAAACTTAAAAGAAACATTAGACACACACACGAGCACTAGTCAAAAAATAAAAAAAATAAAATAAAATAAATAATAATTTGGGCTGCCCCGTCCCCGCTTGCCCAAGCATGGCGGCCGACCACGACAGCACCGCCTCTGCAATACCTAGATTAAATATACTTGAAAATTTTGAAGTGGTGGCCAAAATTCATTAATTATTCCCTCAGAATGACGCTGCGCGCTCCCTTATATACTCTAGCAACAATACGGGAAGCGTCGTTTCCATGAATACGTCACGGACAACAATACACCCCGAGCCTGCGATGCAAAACGTAAACATAACTGTAATTTATTTTGCCTTTCTTAAATCTAGTAAATTATTTATATGCTTTAATTCCCTTTGTAAGCCATTTCTTTTGTAATTTGTTTAAAATCAATGCATTGTTCTATATGCAAATAAAATTAAATAGAGTATTCACAAAATTTTTGTAATTGTTTGATTTTTATTTGAAAAAAAAACTTCTCTCAACAGAAAAAATAAGTTAAATATTAAATATCTGTACTTAAGCGATTCAAATTTTATGTCAATTTTAATTTGTATTTATTTGCTTTGTGACTGTCTTTTGTAATCAGCATCATCCAGTCTGGGTAATTTAATTGATTTTTTTTTAATCTCCTGTTCTTTGCTATCGAAATGCAGACAATAAATACTTATAATACTTTTCAATTATGACTCTACTGTTCTATTGAAAAGAATTATAAAGATATGGTCATTGACATATAAAAAAAATATTACGTGTTATTTAAACACTGGAAAATTGTTGAAAATTAAACATCGTGTTTTGATTACGTTATTATTTTTGTAATTTCGTTTCATCGCAAAGGCATTGCAATGAAGCGAAGTGCATTGAAAGGAAGTGTAAGACGACATCCATAGTTTTACGAGAATATAAATGTAATAGTAGTAAGTGACGAGTTTTATTGCGATATGGGCAATAGTTTTCCATTATTTATTTTATATTCTCTTATGCATACCTCTGTTGTAAATTATTTTAAATAAAACTGAAGAAACATGGGCAAAATGAGAAATGGGATTAATTTCCACTGAAATCGTTTCGTCCTCCAACTTTCGGGGACTCCTCAGTTCTTTAATTAAAATAAAAATATGCAGCATAAAATTTTTGTAATCAATTCCTCTGACATTGAAATAAATATTAAATAAGTTATAACCGAATCTTTGCCGGGTTTTAATTTATTAAAATAATGCCATATACTACTTTTCGTCATTCATTTTTGTTTTTCATGGAGAGAGGTCCAGGGAAAGGCTAAATTTTTATACCTTAGGGTTTCTCAAATGAGAGACGAAACGTAGTATAGTTATTTAAATAAAATAAAATCTTACAAAGAGGCTGTTACAATTCATTTAATATAAAACTTTTGCCATATTTTAATTAAATAACTGAGTAGGTTATAAGGTAACATAATTTTTTGTTACATTTTAATTTTAATCCCGAAAGTTGGAGGGACGAAACATTTGTTGCGGATGAATTCAAACCACATTTTTCACTTTGATTAAAATATTTCCAGTAATTTACTATGGAAAGTTTCGGGTAAAGAGGTAAAGTAAATATATGTCCAAGATATTAAAGAAGTGTAAGGTATAAAAATTTAAAGAAAAAAACCTTAATAGGTTTTACATATAAAAATAATAAAGTTAAACGTGCAACCAATTAAGTTTATTCTCTGAAAATGAATAATAATAATAATTGAAGTTGTTGTGAAATCGGAACTGTTTTATGATCGCTGGATGCCAAATGACATTCTCCTGGTCATGCTGGTTCAAAGAGAATTCATTATTGTCTATCGTAAAGAGTTTCTTTTATATGTTTGTTAAATAAATTATTAAAATGTTGAGAACTGAGTTATTTCTAGTAGCACCTATCAAGGTGAATTATTCATTTAGTGTTTTCTTCGCCTTCTCCCCACGTTTTTTTGGGCGAGAGGCTAGAAGAAGATAATCCTGAAATAGGCAACATTCCTTTAATATCATAGGAAGGGAATTGACAATGTGGAAGGTAGAGCAAGGTAGCCAAGGGTTATTCAACTGTATGTTTATTACAAACGAGCTCGTTTAAAGTGGTGATTGGGTGATTATTTTTGTAGATTAGTTCTATTGTAGAATTTTAGTAGGCGTTTATAGTAATTAAATTTTGCTGTAACCTTCTTCTAACCTGAACTGGTAAAATTTATAAGGAATAATTAAAACGTATTCTACACTCTTTTTTATAGACAATTAACTCTTTCAACTCATACGTCATAAAACTCATAAATCAGGATGCAGAATGATTAATAATTATTCCTTAGCAATTAGTTATTTCTTCTTGGTTAAGATTATATCGCTATTATCATAGCTTAAAGAGGAGAATCAACAGATTAAAACATTTTTTTTAAATGCCTGATAAAAGTGAATGGAAGCTGCAGAATGTATTTTTTATAGTAAATTGACAACTTTTATTTTGTGGATGTGGTTTTCTGTGAGCGATTAAGGGAAAGATTCGTGAATATTTTAAGGGACGGATAACTGGTTTAAACATCACACAATTAGATAAGTTATTGAGGGTCCCCGCAAAAGACTTTATAGTAAAAGGAAATCCTCGGCCAAGTACAGTTACTTCGTTCACCTCGGCGACGTCGTCGCACTCCAAGACGTCAGGGTTCGTCAGACTTTACTTGAGCGTTAACAACATTGGGGGCATTTGTGAGTCAAATCTCAAGTTTGCATCTGAATACACAGTAGTTAAGTTCTTCTGTAAATGCTGAATATGCTAAGTGTCTCGTCGCCCTCAACGAAACGTTGACAAAGAGCGTGTCTATGCACTTTATACACAATTCAAATTTAGAGAGTTCGCGACCCGCGTCAAATTTTTAAATGCAGCTTTTAAGCACCCCGGCGGTTTCCCCCCTCCTCCCTTTGTAAAACAAACAATATCGCAGCTCGAGTGCTTGCACACACGTGGTGGAAAACTTTCAGTGGAGTGAGTGTAAGGGAAAGAATGGAATCGGCGGGAACGGGGAACTCAAGGAAGCAGCTGTAACGACGATATATGTTCCAATTTCATCAAATTATTGTAATTACACACTTTCGCGTGTGCCACATGCAGTATTGTTGAAGTCAAACACCTTATTTGTAACTCACATAATTTATTTTCTTAAATTATCAGTTACAGCGCGTGAATTAGCATATCTTTGGCAGACAACAATCACCTTGAGGAAAAGTAAAATTCTTTGGATCGTTTGGCAAATTTACATGTAAATACTTTTTATTTTCGCGTCAGATAAAATTTAGTAATTCGTAGTAGCTGGATTTTAAAAGCAAATAAATGTCTCACAGGTAAAAGCATTAATTTAAATGAGCTGTAATAATAATGTGTATTCTAGAAAACAACAGAAGTTACTTGAGTAGGGTCCAAGCAGCAATGCTTCAGGGAAAGCATACAGACAAAAAATATTGCCTTCATAATAAATAAAATAATTATTTATAATGATATACAATTATAAGTGCTCCGTCATTACATATACGGGTGTATTAATAGCATCTCTTACGTGTAGTTTTCTTAATTTACACCTGAATATTATTATCATCGATGGACCTCAACTCATCTTCTGACGTCACGGCGACTGATCCTGCCAGTATCCTGAGCTGAATCTACTAACACTCCAACATCAATCGATGAAGTGGCTATCTCACTTTTATGACAGGAGACAATTAGAGATAAAAAATTAACAAAATTTGTCTAAGAAGAACATCGTGAAGTCTACTGTACTTGAGAGAAGGAAAATAATATGTGTAAAACAGGTATAACTTCAATGTAATGAAAAGCATTGCGTATTATAAATTTGGACTGATTGAATAGCTGTTTGTAGTTACAATTTCAATCGATTCATTTTGTGGAGCAATATTATCGATCAATCTATAACTCAGAGAACGTAGATTTTCCCGACGAAGATGCTGGATGAGAGCTTTCTGTGTGGCCCCTGATTGGACAGGATAAATCGATCGCGATTATTTAAAGCACCAATTTTTGATTCGAAAGCACTTCACCTGAAGATGATGGCTGGTGTCAGCCATAGAAACGTTGTGGATAACAAACGACATCACCCGACTGGAATCCCGAGAAGTCTCATCCAATCAATAACTTGTTTATTTGGCTGTAAAAACACTTACTTGTGCACGTTGTTCATCAAACTTTCACACGTATAACAAGCTAAAAATATGACAGAAACAGAGAAAATATTTCAATTTCCACAGTTAATCGCATTTTACTAAGAGTTAATTAATTTTTTTAAATACGTGATACTGTTGAAGTTTGACTTACTTTGTTAGAAAGTCCGGAATGATAAAACTGAACTATTTTAAGATTCCCTGTTGCAGAATGTTTATGAAGGGTAAGGAGAAAAATAATTTCACCGTTTAAAATATGTTTCCCGAGGAAAATTGTGGATTTTTAGAAGAAGCAAGAAACTAGTTAGGCATGCCTTGAAGAGAGGGACTGTGAAGGATTATAATATTTGGGAAGACAATCAAACTTTGCATTTTAAATAAAATAATTGTGATTGCTCAACTCAAGTATTTCTGTGATATGAAGCGTCTGACATAAAATTGGCGTGGAAGATTGACCGCCTGACCAATCACATCCGTGGGCTGCTTCCAACAGTCGGAAAGTTTGGTGAAGTGTTTACGAGTTGTTGCTGATAATAATAAGCCTCCTTAGGACAGGGAGTGGTTGGTTGGCTGGTGACTCCACGACAACATCCAGTTCCGTGACAATGGGGATAAATCCTGTCTTATTTACATATTTACTAAAGCTACTTGTTACATTGTCTGGTCTTCGGCCCATTGTTATGTATATTTGAGGAAGGGTTTTATGACAGTCGCTGATATACACACACTGACACCCACGCCACCGCAAATGTCAAGAACTTCGTTTCCGACTCCTTATTAAAAGCTAGGATGTGGCAGATCTGGAACGAGTTGACATCAGAGCTCTCTGCCGGCGATCACGTTCACTGAGATTCATTCTCCAGTAACAGAATCATTAATAATTTGGAAACAATCCAGTTAAATATATTTAATGGGACTCTCCTCGCATCGTTTCCAAACAGAGTCGACGTTGTGGAATCATGAATATGAATTAAGGTAGCAACATCTCTAAAGCCTATTTTTACGCCTTATTACTGTAACGTGACATATGTACACGTTACCGCGCATTTCTTTTCTTTTCAAATATAGTAATAATTCGCGCATAAGCAACGTCTCTGGTATGTTAGGATCTCCCTGGTTGTAAACAGAAATATCTGTGGGTTCGCGAATATGTCATTCACATTTATTATTATTTTTGCGTGATTTAAATTAAATTAAGTGTAACGTTAATATACGTTTGATGTTAAATTGTTGACCACAAAGGAAATTAATACTGGTTACAAATTAGAATGAATAAACAGTAAAGAAAAACAATTGAAGTTATATTTTCTTTGAACTGAACGTTTTATTGATGTCTGTGTTGCTTGGCTTGGAGTTGGATGTGTGGTGAGACATCCAAGGGAGACGATTCATTGTCTGTAAACATATATATATATATATATATATATATATATATATATTGTAGAAGATCCGTCGTTCCTCCGTATTCGAGGATTTCTTAATTCCTTTAGGGCGCCAGGTATTTTTCACAAAAAATACCAAAAGATGATTTTAATAGTTCTAATTCCAATCAGAGCATGAAAAATAATTATATCTGCAGGGCGTGGTCATTCTCTCGTCGTCCCGCCGACACAACCTGCTCCTTCCATTACCCCATGACGACTCCCTAAAGTCTCGCCAGACTACATTGTTGGCCCGGGCTGCGTCAGATCTTCAACAATTGCAACTCGCAAGCTGGCCTGCATTGTTAAGTGTAACTTTTCATGTTACAATATATATAAACAATCTATTCAATTAGTTAATTAAATAATTTTAATCGGTGTTATATTCATATAAGTCAACCGAAATTGTTGTCTTCATTGTTATTAATTATATTCATTTCAAATATTACATGTACTTTGTACGTTGAAACGTTAGACGTCAGGACCGAGACGCGAACCAAAGCACCAGATCCTCTCCTCTTTCCAGTCCATCTTACTGCCGGTGCAACAGAACCAGCTACAACCGTTACAGCAATACCAAAGAAAAACTACTGGCAAAAATATTATACCCATTTGACCTCGTGTTTTCTTCATGCATTATAAAACGGTTTAACCATTTTGTAAAAATATATCAAAAGTTGCTTGTTCGTTTTGATACGAATATTTATTTATGTAATGCCACATTACCAACATCCACAAACTTAACTACTGGACCAACAAACGCAGCGCTGACAAGTCACTTTTTACATTGGTGAAAGCGTGCCAGTACGATACAATAAATAAATAATTAGTAAATCATTATACAAATCAGGAAATATTTAATATAAGCTTTAATAACATTAATTCTTAAACGACGTTTCCTTCCTTAATACGGTACCTGATCTGGAGAATTTTAGAAAAGCAATACATTAGAATGTATTGTAACTCATTAAAGAAAATTATACCGTCTTCAAGTTGTCGTCGTCGTCGGATAAAGACGCTTGGCAGCGTCGAAATGCCCGACATTTCTAACAGTATACGTCATCAAATATTTACAATTTATACGGGCAATAGTTAATATATGGACCACTTCAGTGCTCTGTAATGTCAGAAATTTCTAATTATCCTACGGATCTCATACCACTTACACCAGGTATTTTCCCTAATTGGTGATATATTGAAGGCTACTTCCATCCCCTAATATTGTGAATGGTCCCATTAAAGTATTTAACATAGGCAATATTTATCAAATTTGTAGCAAATATCAAATTGGGAGCAACGTAAATATATTTTTTCCATCAGGAAAGATAGTACTGATAAAGCCTCAATCCTTGTCAACAGTTTGTTGTAAGTTGAGGAGAATAACAATGAGAAATTTCCGCGTGATGATGGATTAATAAGAACACTGGAATAACACACTAATTCTGCGTCAATAAAAATATTAATCAACTAAATATGTTTGGTGCTTGAGGAATACAGTGCTGACAACTTAAATTATTGCAGTCAACGACGGGGAGGCTTTTAAGGTTCCATCTGAATTTGGTTAGTCGGTGATGGATCACTGAGAGGAGGGAAGTGATGATTTTTGGCTTGTAAAATAGAAATGTATCGTGACTTGCAAAAAATATTTAAGGTATTGTGATTATATATAACGTCTTTACTTGGTGAGATAACAATTTGTAGAATAATCTGTTCAGTGGCATATAATAAATATTTATATTTCTGTCTCTCGCTGAGCTAGTTTTCCCTTCATTGCGTCATAGCGTGACGTCATCTTGCGGCGGTATCAAACCCCTCTTTTAGAACTAAAAAGAGATTAGGAATTTGTATTGATTTTCACGACGGAATTTTTTTTTGTGAGGCTGTATGGGGGTGATACTGAAACAGGCAACTCCCCTTTAATAGCACAAGAAGAGGATAGAAAAAGGGAGGATTCAAAAGGTAGAGCAAGGTAGCCAAGGGTTGATTATGGCCCGCGGGCTACAGTTTAAGGAACCTAACCAATGTTTCACTTAAAAGAGATAGAGAAACCTGCATCAGGTAGGTCGGGCTATTGAGTAGTATTCTTACGTCCTTCCGACGAGTTTGCTTGGGGGGTCGCAGCATTCTCTTCTCTGTATAACCCCGACTTTTAGGAGGCAGCTGGCAGACTGATCCAATGCTCAAGGTGTGTGACCCCAGTACATACACCTCCTAAAATAAACGAATGTACCTCGGCATGTAAGAACATTGGAAAACCAGAAAGATTACGAGGCATCCCGAATGGCAAGCCCCGCAATCAATCAGGGGAGAAATATCTGCTTCCCACAGGCACTGTCTCCCTCTTCACAAGGGGAGAATCTGACTAAGTACTAAGCGAATAGTTTGTTGTTTGATATTCTTTCTTGGGCGGTGACTTGAGGAAAGATTCCGCGATTATGATTGACTTAAATGCTATGAATTACAAATTTTCAGTAGAGTGAATGATGGCAAATTATTTACAAGGTTATAAAATACCAGTATTGCTTAGTAATTGCTGTCCCACTTCATGTAAATTTTCTTGTTTGAGAAGCTCTACCCCTAAACTTTAATTTCTAACTTCATTAAGCACCCATTTGAAAGTAAATTAAAGTTAATCAACCGCGAACAAAGTCTTGTTTTTTAGGGAAAAAATACTTTCGACGCGTCTCGAAGAAAATTAAATTTGGCGTCCGTCGAGACCTCGTCGTAATGAATTCCCGAGCAACGGAGCGTTCCTTCTTTACTTCCTCCGTTTCTTGTGTTACTCAAAACAAGAAATTATATTTTGTCGTTGTCACGTTCGTTCCTCATCGGAGCGGTTGCACTTCTTTCAATTTCGTGGGTTTAATTTCGCTAAGCTAACTTTGCACAATACACTCTCTCTCCTCGAGAAAACTTATCGCTTCTTTCGGGAGGATTCCTTTTATCCTGGAAACTTTTTCTATCACGGTGGAGGGGAAGTACAAGCGTCTTAGGCGTGTAGACTCAATCAAACGAATAAATTTGTTGACAGAGGACTTGCAATCTTGCCAAACGTTTCCGTATGGATCCTCTAAAAAACTTTCTTATAATATTATTTTGGGATTTCTGTTTAGAAGTTATCATTCGAAAAGCTGCCACAATGAATTTTTATAATGCGTAAATTATAATCGGTCTAAAGCTTTGTTTCCACTGACTGTCAATTATAAGTATTTTAATTGTAACAAAGCGCTGTAATTTGAAAGATTCTGCTCAAGTAATGAACTAAGCTACGATTCCGACCTTGACGAAGGAGGTTGCTCAGTATTGATATTCACAGGAAAGTTAATACGATTAATGTCTAGTAAATATAGCAGACAAATCAGTCAAAAATAAAGGAAAATGAGATAAAATCCTTGACTAGTTTCCGAGTGTATATTTAATAAAATTAAAAGCAAAAACCAGCGTTTAGGTGCCCGATTGTAGCAATTTCATTTTTTCTTCTAAATGCCACCAAATGTTAAGAGCTATCTGATACAAATTAATAATTGTTATAGAAATTAATAATTGTTATAGAAATTTCTACAATTTTTTGTAAGTTCTTCCGAAGCCCCCAAACTATTGACACGTGGTGGTAAAATATTTTCGAACTCATAGAGGTGACAATGTGATAGATATTAAAGGAGGTACAAGTAGGTCCGAAACGTTATTTTATTTTATTAAATATCGGTCTGAAATAGGTAAAAGATTTATTTATTCCATTTTTCAAACATATCGGACGAAAACTAAACCGTATATCAGAAATAAATTATATTAAAAGAAAATTTTTTAGAATATTTTAAACTTCGTCAGGTTTAATTTGGGTAAATATTGTTATTTTAGGTAAAGTAAATATTTTTAAGAGTAGTTTTCTGAAATGGTTCATACTTAATGCTAAAGAAACTCTGTTAATATCAAACAAGACGCACCTCAATTAAATTCAATGTATTTCTAAGTCTTTGTAAGTCACATCTTTGTTATTATTATTTCTGTCTGTCTTAGACATTGACAACTAATATAGTTTTGAAGCTAAAAGGTCTATTTGAGAATAGTGGCAAAGGACTGGGCACTTTACCCCATTAGGTAGGTGACTATGAAAGGATTCAGAAGAAAACGTTTATATATAAGCTATAAAATATACTTTTACCTTAGCTATAAATATGTGGTGTAGATTCGAGATGTATATGGCAGAAGCTTCAGTTAATAACCATGGTTTCTTAGAGAAGCCATTTTACCCATCCTTCCCATAATAATAAATGTTACTGCCAAATTGCTTATTATCCAGAAATTGTAGATTACGCTTCTTATTTATTTTTTACAATGTGAAGATTTACGTGAT
The DNA here is from genome assembly GCA_034510155.1 of Eucriotettix oculatus. Lineage (NCBI taxonomy): Eukaryota > Metazoa > Arthropoda > Insecta > Orthoptera > Tetrigidae > Eucriotettix > Eucriotettix oculatus. The sequence goes on from CM067379.1 coordinate 27,199,683, forward strand.
GGCGACTGCTATACCGATTGAAGGAAACGGGAAGCGATCGGCCCAAGTGCTATTTATACGTGGAAAAAATTAAATTCACGTTTCTAATGAGGAAAAATAATATGTTAATGATGCAGGTCTGGGGCCGAGGGCAATACTCCACCATTGACTAAGTGAAGGTGTCCGAGAACTGGTTCTTAATCCCGTCTCTCACTTATTGCCTCCCACTCACGTCCAACAAACGCTAATGGATAAAAACAACTTGTATCTGTCTATCCAACAGATCTAATGTGGCACTAAACACGTTTAAGGACATTACTGGCTTCTCTTGCTGCGACGAGGGAAGAATAATAATAAAATGTCTCACGTGGCTCAATTATCAAAGCAATCTGTATTTTAAAGATATCACAACACTCACATGATAATTGCTGGAATCCATTATTTTAGACACTCAACCCAGAAATATTGTTTAGCAGTATAATTGTGAAATAATAAAATTATGAATGGACATGGAAAAAAAAAGGAATACGAACGTACAGATCAAAATCTGTCAGCCAATTATCGACTTCCCAGGCGAATCCTGCAGTCTTCCTTTTTCCACCACCCGACCACTTCTCCCCATCTGCACGTCAATCACAAGAACAATTTTAATTTTAGCGTATAAGGTATCGTAAGAGCTTGATAGTCAGCCACGTTTTGTTTTCTCTTCTTCTAAATAAAATTTTGTTTGCGTATTCCACCGACTGTGGCTTGTTTCGCTTAATGTTCGGGGTCAGAACAGGATCTTCACGGAAGAATAATGCAGTGGATGACGAGCGAGTGCTGGATTTCAGTGCCCTTAAAACTGTTAATTGTTTGCATCTTTAGTGTGTAACTGAAGCAGTCAATGGAAAACTGATAAATACTTTCAAAACAAGAATTGTTTAAACTGCAAAGACCCTCCGTGGAAAATGTTACCCAAAACCCACCCCACAGAAATCACAAATGCATTTAAAGAATTATGGATAAAAGCCCAAGAAAAGCTAACACAGTCATGGAATACAATATGGAAGTCATTTATAGTGAGCAAGATCCATTATGAAACAAACGACTTCTACGCACTAAAACACTACAAAAAAGTCAAGAGAAGAGACCAAATAAACTTTTCGATACTAAGAACTTTTCATTATAACAAAAGACCCCCCACCCACTGATTTTTGATCAGTGCAATATATAGATTTCAGTTCAACACCTGCTGAAGAGCTGCCCGAAATTTGATGATGAGAGGAAAGAAACTTTAAAAGAAAATGATTTCAACCAGTTTGTAAAAGGGAAAAGTGCACAGGAAAATTTAATAAAATTCTTTAAAAAAACTGAATTGTACCTTAAATTGTAAACTTTTTATTATATATCGTTGGATATTTAAGTTTTTCATTGAAAACATAAATGCCATGTTAAAATGTATAAAATTGTTAATTTAAAGATCAAAATGTAATGGTTATTGTAATTTCGTATATAAGTCGCAAATGACTACTTTGTTGATGCGACTATAAATAAATTTAATAATAATAAAAAAGAATAGTTGGAAGGCCTGAGTGGCGAGAGGAGAGGAGAGGAGAGGAAGTGCGACCACCGAGGGATCATGTTGCACGCCGCAGCTTCCGCCAGAAAGTCACTATCAACTTTCAGTCTTCGTCAATTACGGCCAATTCGATACGACGAGGCGCTCATAACGAATTCCAAGGGAAAAGAACAGTTCCATGACCTCACAGCAGGAGTTACCCGATTCTTCGTTCACTAGACGGTCATCACCATTTTTTCCTAATGATCTTTACAATTGGATGAATTTAATAAAATGGTAAATAAATGAAAAATAATAATTATATATATATTATTTATGTTCGATGCCTACAAAGAAATGAACAAAGTAAACCATTCTTGAAAAATAATATTAATCTGAGTGTGGTTTGTCATTTCATTGGGTCAAGTTAGCGTTTGAACGCAACATTCCGGCGAAATTTATATTCACCGTCATCAGATGCGTACCGGGAAAGTATACGTTATTTAATTATGAATATGCTCATTGGATGCTCTATTTTTTAACACAGTAATGCATCTCATGTCGCGGTCGTGTAGTGGTGAAAAATTTATTAAATCGGCGCCAAGTTTAGTGAAAACTTCCATCCATCCTTTTAAAAATAAGCCAAAAAAGCTAGCGGCCATCTTAAAACGTGGTAGTTCCAAACTACCAGTTACTGTTCCACCTCAGAGTTGAGTTCCCGCCTTCTGTGACCGTCACCGAGTTATATATTGTAACGAAACACTTTATGTCGTCGTATTCCAGTATTTGTAAACTCTTGTGTAGGGCAGTGGTATGTGAGAACAAGATCAATTTTTAAAAGAATGAACAAAAACTTCATTACTTGAACAGAAATAAAATAAGAAAATTTGACAGTTCATTGACTGACAGCACTCTTTGTGCGTCCCGATTTCCCTCCACCAGCTGGTTCCTGGGCTGTTCTCGACCAACCAGGTAGATGTCCAAGCTCCTCGTCCTCGTGTTTGCTCCCATCCACCTTCCCTGCTATGTCCCGGGGTACCTCGGGCCTCCGCCGCCAGAGCGTCACTCTCCGCGAAATATCTTAGCGACGAGAAAAATGATCGAAATGACGAAGAGAATGATCGCGGCGAAAGTTTATATCTAATATAAGGGGAAAATAATTAAGGATATTAAGTGGCTCCTTAAATATTATTTATTCATAGTATTTTAATTCAATATTGGAATATAGAATCTCCTTTGATTGCTAAAATGAGAACGAGAAAGGTAGTAACCGTATGGCACGGTTATAATTTTGATGAATACAAAAATTGTTCTAAGCCTGTTTTTAATTTCAAATATTTCAGTAGAATCATATCATAGGAGAAAATTGATGTGAAGTTTAAGTATTTGATGATAAATTGCGCAGTCGAATTCTTATCAGGTTTGTACGTTAGCCTCACTAAACAAGGAAGAAGGCTGACGCTCAACAAATTATTATTGCTCTGTTTGTAGCATAAATATTAATATCAAAGTAAACAATATATATGCGAAGAAAACCCATATGACAATATGCCCAATTTATTTCATAAGTGATTTTGAAAGACAGCTACAGTGTATGTACAAGCTTGTACTGACGTCACCTCTGACGTGTAAAGGAGAATCCGAACGCTAAGTTTGTACACGGGCCAATGTAAATATTCTGACTGTCGCTTAAGCATTAGTAAATGAAATACAAATTAAAGAGGAGAAGGTTACATCAGGAAAGAGCCGTTTCGGTTAGTAATACGAAGTGGATCGAGAAACTGAACATTTTATCGGGCATCTCTTATCGCAGTTCTGGAGTACTTGGAATTAAATCAACGAATCGTAAAATGTATGTATGATGTCATAAAACTCAACGTTGCTATAAAAATGCCTTGAAATGTAAATTAAAGAATTTTGCTGTTTGCATGTAGACGAGACTGATATTGATTGACACCGTGAGCGAGCATATGTTATGAGCCGCGTCTCTCTCTATTTGTTTGACAGTGGCAAGTTCACAGAGAGGGGGAGAGAAGGAGAGAGAGACGGACCGGTCCGTGGTTCGGATCGTGATAGCACGGCGATTCCCTGTTAATTAGAAGGCATTGTGCTCTCCGACCGAAATGGATTAGTCAGCAAACCGTGGCTAATACAGTTAATTTCTGTCACTGATGCACCCTGTGATGCACGTGGCGGATAAATAACGGGGCGGTCTGTAAACTGCATTGTCCGCCCCCCACACCACCCCCTGGCAGAGATACCTACAGTATCTGATTAGCAAGAGCCCTGTATCAATCACGGTGACCGTCCCCAGGGCCGCCTCTCGCTATTGCATTGCCAGCCACCGCCGCCGCCCCCGCAGGCGCTTCCACTAACTCTATTATACAGCTACAGCTCAACTCTTCATTTATTACCCCAATATTCCGGAAACTAAGCTACAACAGTCACTACTCTTCTCTAGATGTGTCAACTTAATACTAGTAATTATCAACCAATAAGGAATGTTTTTTACTCTTTACGTAATCAAAAAGTAGACATGAAAACAATATTTAATCGCTAAATGAGTTATGACAACGTCTTTGTCAACTTTTATTTTATTTCAATAATAAAATATACTGCGATTCATCTCTCTTTTGAGACTTCTTCAGGTATAAAAATTTATCTGTCGATTGGCCTCACCCCATAAATAAATTCTTTAAATAAAATAAAAACTGACAAAGAGGCTGTTATAATTCATTTAATGTTTATTCAAATGCCAGATAAACTAATTGTTGATATTTATACGTATTCTTATTTTAAAAAGTTATTTATTTCATTATTGTAAGAATCGGCCAATAAGTTGTTTCGATTTATATAAGTTATTGCCTGGTTTGTTATGTCGGGAAGAAGAGATGGATTATCTCTGGACGAACCCAGTGAGAGGAGGGAAATATTTGGAGGAGGAGGATCTTTGGAACGGTGATCGTGGGGCATAAAATATTTGAGTCTTAATAATTACAACTAATTTAGGAGTATATAAAATATTCAGCAGTAAAAGTATCAATTTCCAAAGCTATAGTTTTGATTCTGTAATTACTGGACCAACCACATTTCAGGTTTCTGTTGCAACTTGCTTGTATTGCGAGACTGAGATACAGTATATAAATATATTTACCATAGCAAATATTATTAACTTATGATTGAGATATAAATTATTGTTGCTGCAATTATTGGAATAAGAGTTGCTTTTGCTTTCGGTGAGCTAGTTAATTCAGATAATACAGTTATATATGCTTAACGACCAATCAACAGTTTTTTTATTATACCAGAAGTTTGACATTCAAAATATTATTAGATAACATTGCGAACATTTTGAGTAATCAAAAAGCAGATACAAAAAAAGCATCAAACTACTGGTTAATATATATTTTTATAAAAAAAGCAGGCGTTATATTAAGAATATAAATAAATATCATATCAGGTGGACAAGTATGTAAAAAAAATTAAGGCATACAGAAAATATTTTGGATCAATATACTACAATATTAGAATTTTTCGCAGAATTCTGAGAAGAAAGAGCACAAAATAATATTATATTTTATTTAAACTGGAAAAACAATGTAATTATTCTCATCGTGATGAGACTACAAATATGTACGGAAACGTTTCTTGATTGCTGATTAATAAAATGTTTTTGAATTATAATAATATAATATTTAAGTAGTATGGTAAGAGATGCTGTGATGCTTTTAGGAGCTAATCGGCGAGACATCACGTTGCAAGATAATCTTCCCGTACAGGTGTTGGCTCCTGTCCTGCCATGTAAATGAAGTTGCTCCGTTGGCCTCATAAAAGGAAATCACACTCGGCAGGGCAGCTGCAGCAGCTCCAGATCCACATTCAACTCGTTACTAAAGTGTACATCTGTTAATATTTCCTGCATACAAAATACCGCATTAAAGATGTGAAATCCTGTACTGCCTCTGCCAGACGCGTCTCTATAAATTTCTCTAACAAAAATATGTTTTAAGGTCTTTTAATACCTAAATTTATTTCCAAACGTAATTATATTATTCTCTTAAATAGACCTTAATGTGTTTAATATTTGTTCATCTTTGATTCACAGCGATTTGAATGCAAATGAATAAATAAGCAGGCGAAGTTCCTATGTGTATCTTTGAAAACGATTCATTATCGTTGTGACGCATGGATGTTGACTGTGTTTTGTAGAGAGTTTATTGGTGTGTTAAATAAATAAATGATTAAAAGTAATAAGTATTCAGTTATTTCAAGTTCACCTACAAAGGTAAGCTACATAAAAACATTTGTTTATTTTTGGTACGCGTTACCTGCAGTATTAAAGTATACTCAATATTTATTAATGAGCTGCTTCAGTCTGGATTGTGACAAAAACCCCTTGAGATGCTATCAAGTTGATTTTTCTGTCTTTTAAATTTGAATCCCTTCTCGTTCCGTTCCTTGATTATTGTTTAACCGCTACGAGATGACACGGGCATCGCTCTCCATCGGAGGAACACTTACGCTACCCATGACTACCGGCGGGCATTGGGAGCGGGGAACAGGATAAATATTCCTTGCTATTTAACCATCATATTGAGAGATAACAGCAGGCTAAGACTTACGGACTCACAGCCACGTGGCAGCAGTGAACTCTCGCCATACACTGCGATTGTCACCATTTTGGCGAAAGACGTGGATAACAAACTTAAATTGTTTTTTGTGAAATATTCAGTTTCATTTAAGCACCAATCCTGATAACAGGCAGCCACACGGTCGTCTGATGAACCGAAAGAACAATTCCAAAACTCGAGTATTTCTTCATTTTATCACTACGAGTTCTAGTTCTGGCCGAGTGGTTGATGGAGTTGGTGATGATCTGTGGAGCAACGAGGTCAAAACAGGGAGAAAGTAGACGCGGGTACGCCAAAGAAGCTACCACAAGCTGTGAATGACTCCAGGAACGCGCAGTAAAAAAATTGGCAACAAATCGAAACACTACATGATAAGCCAAAATACCTTACGATAGGAAGAAACGTAATTTTAAAGGTATAATTTTCGAAATTATAAATATGCCTTCACGTAATACTTTTATTTTGACTTAACATGAGTTCTAATTCTATTTCTTATACCACTCCAATGGGATTATTACTTGTATGCACATGTAAAACGAATACTAAAATATATTATGAAAAGTATTGAGACTGCTTCATGAACTAGGATTTCGTGCGGCTTGGCAGCAGAAAATCGAGAATTAAAAGCATATATAGGAAACCGAATCTCAGGAATTCTCTACCGAAAGATTACTATTCATTTCTCGAAGAGTTTATCATCCACAAAGACGTGAACACACGCCGGAGTAATAGAGGGAGAGAGCGGAGTGAATCCCCAGAGGCTTTACTTTCGCGGCTAGATAGAAAATGTACAACTTGCCAGCATTTTGGAACACAGTTTTGGCTGTGCAATCTATATGCTAATTTTGTGATAGGTTTCCGCATGCTAAGCTCGGCGAGGCAAACCAATGTTGTGTGGCGTGTTCTTCACTTATTCACATCAACAGGAAGCGACGCGTATACCAGCAATAATAAGATGGAGTCGCTCGTTACACACAGATTCTACTCACGTTCAGCAGCGAGAAAATTCAAAAGTCAGCGAAATTAAATACAGAGATTCATGGCTGGACACGGGTAACCACCGTTAAAAGTCCATTAAAAATATAATATACTGTCAAACTTCATAGAATTAAATTGTTTCTTGTTATTTCCGTTAAGAAAACCTTAAGACTTACTCTTGATGTTCACACTATTCTCGAATTTAAGCATAAGATTGTTATGAGCTTTAAGAAAACGTTCTGAGAATCTGAATGTTATAAACTTCTTTACATTCTATGAAAATTAATAATAAGTGTTTAATGATCGCTCTGAGCGACCTTCTTCTGTTGAGGTTGCTTCAAAATGATTGGTTGTAGATTGTCTTTCGTGAAGAGTTTCAGTTATATGTTTGTTAAATAAATAAATGATTTACGAACAGAGTTATTCAAAGAAGCACGTATCAAGGTAAGCTAGGAAAAATATATTTATTTAGTGTCGGGCTATGGTTTAAGGATCCTACCCGGTGTTTCACCTAAAGAGATGCAGGGAAAACCCTAGAAAACCTGCATCAGGTAGGTCGGGCATTGGGTACTATTCTCACGCCCTTCCGAATGACGGGAGACGAGTTTGCTGTGGAGACGCAGCATTCCCTTCTCCGTGTCTCCACCAGTTTCAGGAGGCAGTTGGCCGACTGATCCAATCAACTTCTCTGAGATTATTAACTGCGAGATTATTACGTGAAATTATATATTTTTTGGTCTATTAAAATTGATGCTTTTCAACTAAGAGGGCGGAATTAGGAACGTTTAAGAACCATTCATTTGCTACAAACTAACCCTGAATTGCTCCTAGAGTATTAGTCGTACAAAACATTTCAAAAACCTCCGAAATATTAATTTTCCAACAAAATTTTTTCTATGATAAATTGCCAAAAGAATTGATTCTCAATCACATAATCCAACTGAAAAATCGTAATCATTCTGATCTATTTTCAAAGACTCCACCAGACGTTCTTTGGAAGGAAGTAAATAAATCACAAGTACACATTGCTCTACCTTCCACATCCCCCTTTTCAATTCCCTTCCTATGCTATTAAAGGGGAGTTGCCTGTTTCAGGATCACCCTCATGTAGACTGTTAACCAAAAAAAAACATAAATAGGTTCTCAAGAAAATAGGCCAATTATATTCGAAAATTTAAATAACTTAATGTTAATTAACAATACCTCCACTAATGTAGAATTACCACACATAACTTTTAAAAAGTTATTTTAAATTTATGATTTTAATTCTGATGTAAAATAAATTCACAGTTCGAATATTAACAATTGGGTTCTGTATCTCTTAATAATTAACAATTACAGGTACTATAAAGAGTGCAAGCGTCTTGCGGTATATAAGTAAGTTTTTCTTGAATCAGCATTCTCATACAGAAAATGAAGTTTAAAAAAAAATTATAGATACTAATTTTAATTCAGTGTCTTATTATACAAAATTTGGATAATTCGAATGAAGTAGGACGGTCATATTTTGAATTTTCAGCTAGGATACGGAAATAATCAATCTGCATCAGAATAGGAAAATTAATTGACGAATCTTCTTCAGATATCTAAAGGAAGATAATTTACCAATCCGGGAATTGAATATAAATAATAATAAGTTTAATATAAGAGCCAGGTCTCAAGAAGGAAGCTCAAATATCTCCGTGGTTCCTTGGATTGATTCTGGTCTCCCGCCCCTCTGCGTAGATTTCCTTAGGATAATGTTCGAACCATGTATATGCCAGCCCTTCATCGAAACCTAACTTGACCTGAAAACTGTGGACGCGTTTTGATAACTCGACGATTCTGTTGCTCCGTGACGAGTTGATTCTCAGACAGCCTCATCCGGATGTTGTACCAAGAGTCTTGAATGATATTAAAATTGTAATATATTGATCAACATATAACAAGAGGGTTACTTTTTATATAAATTTAATGGGCTTTGTGCACTTCTGTGGGAAAAATTAGGTTTTATATCACTGTTTTCGATGAAGACAACTTGGTTTGATTTTGTATTTGAACGTAAATGATAATTCTGCTGTCTCTCAGTTGTGAGTCCTTTCATCTGATATTTGTGTGAATCTAAATAAGAAAGGCGTGCCTCACAGTAAATTACCCAATATAATACAGACTAGTATTTTAGTGGTCATACAATTAGTTCTGTAAAATAGTCTAAATAGCTGATTTCCATATAAAAGTTTCTTCGTAACACAGATCGACCTCGACCTCACACCGCCATTCGTTGCAGTTTATTTCTTTGTACGTGTAATGGAGGAAATGTTTCGGTTAAAATAAATGCAAATGTGTAGAGAGGTGTGTGTTTGTCTCTCTCAGACAAGGTCAGCGAACTCTCTTATACCTCTGCGGCTGAGTCAGAGGTCAGCAATCTCAAGTAAATTTGTCACTGGAGAGAAGTCGTAAATGAATCTTATAGAAAAAAATTTACAAGCCGTAGGAAGCCGACGTTTACTGTTACCTTAAACACAATTACCGGGTGAATTATTTGTGATTAAAATTTTTTACAAATATAATTCTGCATTTGTGAAATTCTAAAATGCTAAACATTCCTTAGTCATTAACCTCCGGGTAAAGTTTATTCATAATTTTCCCCTCCAACGCATAAAGAAGAATTCTCCGTTTGGGAAAAGTGAAAAATGTTTCACCTCCGAGCAGTTAATTGACGTCTCTGATGGAAATATATTCAAATGTCATTTTAATTTTGCCGGACCTAATAAATATAAATACCGGTTCCGCTAAAATAGCTGCCATAAGCAAACGGAGATTGAATCAGCGCTTGTATGAATACCGGTCGTTGCCTTTAACAACCTGCACAACCTAACAAGGACTACAGCAAATTATCAATACACGCGGGAATCCAAAGCCAAGAAATCTGTTTAAATCTCTTATTCTGGTAATTAAGAGAAAGTTACTGTCTTTCATCAGTTCAGTAGAGGACTCATGGAGCCAATAAACCAAATCAAATACATTGGTTGTAAGCTAGGTTAGTGGGAATGCGGTTGGATATCGCAAGGTCCTGGGTTCGATTCCCTGGTCCGGTTGACATTTTTCCATTCTTGTCTTTCTTCTAAAAAATACATTGGTTGTGTGGAAATGTATAAAACTGATTTCACTGAAAGTAACTGAAAGACTATTGACAGAAAATAATCTAAGCAATGAATTTTATACATTACTAGCTGGGTGCCCGGCGATACCCGGGAATTGATTTACATTACACCTTATAACTCGTAGGGTTTTTGTTCAATTCGTAACACAGAAGCCGGCTGCCTTAAACCATGAGTCTTCTTCCTTCTACCGGATCCTCCATTTAAAAGTAGGGTAAACATTTATTACATTATTTTATTGTATAAAAGATAAATATACTTATAACAAATTTTTGTATTATAAACTAATTAATTAATTACTCTTCTCCGATTCTTCTATAAATTCCTTTATTGAATAGAAGGAGTGGCTAAGCAAAAATGAGCATAATTCAGTCTTAAATTTACCTTGATTATCGGACAACTGTTTAATTCTGTGCGGCAGTCTGTTGAAGATGGATATCCCTGAATAATGCACACCTTTCTGTGCAATTGACAATGTTTTACATTTTTTATACAGATTATTTTTGTTCCTTGTATTGAAGGGATGAATATCAGTATTATTAAAAAATAAGTGCCTATTTGTGATTACAAATAACATCAATGAATAAATGTATTGGCAAGTTAAAGTGAAAATGCCTAACTTTTTGAACAGATTTTGAACCTATTGAAGTAATGGAATCAAACGGTTGATATTTATTTCGATGGCCCGATAACTTCTTTTTGTAGTAGCCATGTGTCAATATGTTAAGGTTATGCAAGTATTCAGTAACGCTAATCTTCAACCACTTAAATAATAAGTATGTATGTTATTAAAATTTATGAAATTCCATAATTTACCATGTGCAAGGGAAGTAATTATTTCGGAGTACTTCAATCAACTTAAACTAATTAATAATATTAAATAATATAATGTAATTTTTATTATGGAAAACTGGTCTGAAGTGTACTCTCTGTAACGTGGCTTCTTTGACGAAGCTAAAGCCGAGCGTTCTGATATTCTTCCCGATTGTTTGACAATGAGCATCATTATATGTCACTATATATCGCAATAAAAAAACAAGTCTTTTGTTTGAATTGAGTCACCTATTGCTAGAAGCGGAGTTAAACAGGGGATGTAGCTCAGTGGTAGAGCGTTCGCTTTGCATGTGAAAGGCCCCGGGTTCGATCCCCGGCATCTCCAACCTTTTTTTTTAGAGTAGCCAGTTACGATCCATACATAGCGAAACAAACAGAAGCTCAGTAAAAAGCTGAATTTTTGTGTCACGTACCTATTTAGGGTAGACTCGTGAATTCAGAAAATAACTCATGCGGACGAACCGACTTGGTGAAATATAAAACAACCTGATATAGTTGCCATGGGAATCAAAAGAAAAGAACTTTCACATTTAGAATAGGTAGCTGCCCATCCGTAATGAAGATACATAAATACGAGCATAATTTAATAGATACTTAAAAAAATTCCGGACTGATATAAAATTATTTTACTAACTCGTACAAAAAGGCACTTGCTGTCTTTAAATTTATTCAATTAAAATTATTTAGTTTTAATTATACTACGTTTAAATCCTATTCACTACAAATATAATACAATAATTATATATTGTTGAGTTTTTAATAATTCTATGATTATTCACAGTAGAAAAAGATTTTTAGTGTCCTAAAAATCTAGCGTGTGTAACAATACTATTTGTAGAAGGGTGATATTAATATAATAAATAAGAAAAATCAGCCAATTTGTAAACAATTTTTTAAAATATTTAATTAATGTAATTACGACGTTTCGTCCATATAAGTGGAATTCATCAGGTATAATTTTAAATGGATAAAGAGGCGTCATTATTACATAAACTAAAATTTTTTGCTGGTTGTATTTTTATTTATAACTTATTTATACTTAAATGTCAGATAAAGTAAAGTAAGTTGTCTAATCATATACCAAATGTTGAATACCTCCCTCGTCTACAGCGGTCTGTTTAAATGGTATTCCTAGTAATAAAATACGTAATACTGTACATTACTTTGACAACGCGTTGAAAGCGGGCTTCTGCAACCGTCTTCCTTGCACAAACAATCGTTTAAATGTACAAAGCACTGATTTGTTCCGCACCGCTGCAGCACTTCGTCAATCGGATGAGACGTTTCCCGCTGTGAGGAAAAGTATATAACTGAGTTAAAGAAATGTTGTACCCGTTTTTCGTACAAGACGGGTGTTTTTAAAAGTGTACGGTGCACATCTCCATAAATTTGAAATGTTTCTTCGTGTCCGCCGTCATTCTCCTCGGATCGGTCACGAGTACGACGACGCAATGAATCGCGTTTTCATGTTGGACGCGCCCTGGGTAAGAGGAAATTTCGCAACGTGCCTCAGATATCAACCCCTCGCAGTTTCCATCTATTCGACGTTACAATGTCGCCCCCTCGCCGAGGCAGGCCAATACAGACGTTTCGCCGCAATCTCGGTAGATGACGGCGCCTCTTCCGTCTGTCTGTCTGTCTCTCTGGGTTTGACAGTCGACTTCAAAGGGCAACCAGCCCCCTGGAATGCTCGATCGCGAGGACGTCATCAACACAACAATGCTTTTCACTTCGCTCACGTTCACGTCAGGAGGGGGGACGACGACACTGTCGGGAACATGTCCTTTCAGAAAAACATTTGTTAAAAATTATATCGACAGGCAATTTAAAGAGATGAGCGGTATTAAGTCGATTTCTGAATAAATGTAAATATGTGGAGCGGGGTTGATGTCAGCAGTGGTACAATAAGAAAGAGTAGAAAAGTTGGAGAAAAAAAATCATTTGAAAATAACTTCGCAAATTATGTCGCAGAATAAATTGCCTTTTTGTCGACCCACATTCGATTCCTTTGGATATTACTGACATTCTCTCTGGGACGGGGAAGGGGGTTAATGACTTTCTGCATGGTGTAGCTGCATTGTACCTAGCAAAGTTACTGCGCTATTAATGCATCGAGAGTAGCGGCATTAAGCTTTTAGGGCTTTTCGTAGAACAATGTTGCCATTAGAGACTGTCCAGTGCGGATATGGCGACCATTACGCCCCCTTCCTGGTTAAGCCCCTCACCCGTCGCTTTGCCACACCACGTCGCCTCGTTGCTGAATTTTCAACAATTTTTTCCTTCGCTCTCTCTCCCTCACCTCCCCCCTCTCTTCTGCAGTGTGATACGAACACAGCCGAACTGTACAGCGCCAGTTATGACCAACCTAGGATTATCACTTTTAAATCATAAACAAATAATTTTCTGTTTAACATCTACTTGTTTTAATAACTCTCCCGCATGACGTAGCGGCTGCGTGAAGTAGAGAACAGTTGAGAACCTGAGAGGCAGAAAGAGAAAGCCAGAGAGAGGGGATTAAGTGTTTTATGAAACAGTATCTTTGTTTCTGGTTGCCGGGGGCAACGGATGTATACACGAGGTCTCTAAAAATATGTAACGTAACAATAATGATTAATAAATGTTCGTATTAATGAATATCGTCTATTGATGAAGTAAAGTTTCTGTAACCAGGGACTAAATTAATTTAAATTCTTGATTATCCCAGCACGAGTAGCATTAACTTCATCAGCTTACGAAAGAGAATTATCATGCGTATATATTGCGCCAACGTGTCGTAATATTCGATTGTGGCTGGTCGGATTCACAGCGACTGGCGCCCAGCATAAATATAAATCATTAATTATTACGAAATTGACGGCCGAAGGGAAAGGACGGTTGAAATATTACAAAAATTGACGCCCGAACGCGGAAGGCCGTATAAAATACTACCATAGTGTCAACCATTACAGCTTGGAGTAAAATTCAATATCAGCATTCAATGTAAAAAATTTGGTGACACGTGGGATCGATGTTTTCGAATGTGGTCGATAAGCCGAGGATGTTTGAATAACAAACTGAAGCAATCTCTCGGGAAGCATTCCACGTGTGACATTAGAAATTTATACGGTTAATAATTTATATAAAAAATTAGACTTTACAATAATAATGTAATTACAGTAAATTAAGAATTCCTTAAAACAAATTATAATAAAAATTTCCCTTTAATAATTTATAACTGTAAATAACTTTTTGTAATATTTCAATTAATTAGGTCTTTTTATTTGTAGCTAACTATGGGATCTGCTAATAGCTCCTTTATATATTTTTTATAAAAAGAATTTGTAATCAAAATTAATGATATATATTCCTGTTTTTTATTAAAATTGAGACTGATTTAAAACCAACAGTTTTTTTTCATTAATGTAAAACGAATTTATCAATTGCAAGCCAAGAGTATTTAATTGCAGTAATATATTACGTGATAATATAATTTGAATTTCAGCTCTTTGTGATGTGATCAATCAGAGATAACTACTACTTAACATACAAGATCTTTGTCAATGAAGAGAAAATAGTTAAAATGTCACCTTTTTAAGATGTATATTATGGGAAGGAGAACTTTTAAAAGGGCTGTTTAGTGACGATAAAAACGATAAACTTTATTTAACCTTATTCGTGATCGGCACGGGATGATTCCTGGACTGTTAACGTCTGCAATCGTCGGCGTCGAATCCGAAATTTAACAGCCGTTTCAGACGATGCTGTGGCAAGTTATTAGGTATTACACCATGGCCGACAGTATTTCTCATTACTCGCTGATACGGTGGAGAAAACTGGGATAAAATAGGAAAAATTTGTCCCGTTATGAGTGCTGTGTAACGAATGACACTAGCTCAACCTCCGAGGAAGCTATTTCTGGTCTAATGCTTGGAGCAAGTAGCTCTGATTCGTCACCATGACAAGTTGGACTTGTTTTATTATTTTGGACCCCTTCAAGATTCATCGATCGCAAGCATCTTGTGATCGCCACGCAGAGTCCTTATATCTTGGCAGGAAAGAAGGAAAGTCAATTGCTTGTAGCAGTTCCCAAACAATCCCTGACAACGGAGGAAATGAGCGCATCTCGAAACAAGAACAAAGATTGTGATCCCTCTCCCGTTAAGAAAAGTAGAATTTATTTTCTCTAGAATCATGCCAAAAATTCAATCAATTTAAATAAAACGTTTATACTATAAAATTATTATTGTTTTTATTTTTTTAATGAATAAAAGGTTAAATGAAAGCTAAAATTCTGCACTGCCGTCCATGAACAATTACTAGAAATTATTTTAATAAAAAAATTAAAATCCATAATTACTTTCAGTGATATGACAATCAAGAAAATATTTGTTTTTGAGTATCGTTTTTGTTATTATTCGACCTACCAAGCTACAAAAATATATTGAATCTGGATCCAAATGACTAATTCACTTTTACTAATTTTAAACAACTTTGTCAGCGTCGCGTCACAGGAGTTCGGTATAACTTCAAAGCAACATGTATTTGTTAATCCGCATTTCGGAGAGCTCAACAGAAGTTGCATGTTTGTGGATGAGGTATTTACGTGCCAAGCTGTTGCATTGGTATGAAACCTCAATCACCGAGGTCCCCTTTTTTTGCGGACAAGTGAACGCCTCATTCCACCCACGCATCCCCCAAACCCCCGTCAGGAAAAAAAAGAGAGATCGGATGTGTCGCAGCAAATAATAATTAAAACCGCATGAGGCGTCGTGTCGCTGCAGATGTAGGCACCGCAATGCATGTGAAGCCATCTGGCGCCGCCGCCGCCGCCATGCTAATAACTCCGTGTTCGGATACGCGACACGCACGCCGAATTGCGGACATCAAACACGTGTTAAATGCCAGCGCCACGTTAATCAGAAAACTCTGCAAAATGTTGCCGCGTTCGGAATATGAAATGGATATTTGCAGAATCTGGACCAGAGTGACGTCCGAGTAGATCGCAACATCTAACTGAATTTAAATTTACGGAACAAATTTATAAAAATCAATAAAGATATTATTTTGAGGAAACATAAATTAGTTTGAATTCAGAGCATCAAGATGCAATACAATCCATCCGGACAGTGAGCTCATCGAAAACTCTGCAGTTTAAACTTGGCGTCAGAATGCAAGTCGACTGCTTTTGGCAGACGTTTATAAATTTTAATTGAATTCGCACTTTGAAAATTGGTGGGTTTGTAAAGTTCTGAAGGATCTGGACTAGAGCGGAGGTCCTGCTCAATTCCAACCTATCTTCAAACGCATTTTCTTTAACTTGTGAGTGTTGCGTTATCAACTACAACACCTGTCTCCTAATCTGATTGTCAAGGAATTACGAACCCAAAAATATACTACCATCCTTTTCCATTTCGATATACGAGATAGTAGACACCCGTCACTTGTAGCGCAGTAGAACCCGCGTCCAATTTTTTATTATTATTTACGGAAACTTAAATAAGAAATATTCCGGCATGAGCAAGTCGCTTGCCAGGAAGAAGGGGTTTTTCCACGCGCCGTCTTGGCGGCTCGGAATAATAACAAAGGGACTGCGGCAGACACCTGGACCATAAAGCTCGGACACCTCGTCGCCGCTTCTGAATGTCTTAATCTGCCTGGGAATTTGGTGACCTGGTGACGTGTGTTCCCCAGATGAAACAAGGGATATGATTGGAGAATATCCATCCCTGCCACCTTAGGGATAGGTGTCGGATAAGTGGGGACAAGGTTTTAAAGATGCTGGCGGAGACAATTTTGGAGAGATTTTTGCAGGGGATGGCGAGAGGATATTGAAGGAGAGTGGTGGAGAAAGAGATTGCTGGTGATACAAGGTGGTGGTGAAAGGAGATTGGCAGCAGAGTGGTGGAGAGAGGAGATTGTTGAGGTGGCAGCGGAGACCATGCTTTGATCAGTCCAGGAAGCAGGGAAGAAAGGTCTTAACAACAAGGGAAGGAAGAGGAAAAAGCGGAGTTTCCTCAATTTGGCAGAGCGACTTCGTACTATTGTCAACACGGAAATTACAGCGAGACGCCTATGAAAACAACTCAGGTTCGTCAACGAACAGATCTGCTACACGTGGTCACCCAAACCATTCCCTGAGATCTTTAATACAATCCCATTTTAATTAATTATTTTTGTACATTTTTATTTTTTTCACGCACTACCCATATTAAAATTATTGTGTTTACAATTAATAAATGTATATATTTAAACCCAATTATTAAATCCATTAATTAATATCCCCCCAATCATTTTCACACTCAAGTATGGTTGATTTGTTCTTGGTTGAGGTAATATGATACATCATACATAAAAGCGTCGAATATGTGAAAGTAGAAATTTTTTCCAATGTAGGTTTCGATGTCGACTCTCCCGGAAACGTCTCGAAGTTTCGATGACGGGCTTGTCGTTGAAAGTCGAGGGCCCAGGAACGGTACCAGGGGAATTCTCTCAAGTCCCTTTAGAGCCTCATCCATAAGATGGGGGACAACTCTCTGCACTCAGGTCGTCCCCTCATTGTTCTGTACTTTCGAGTAAGAAGGAAATACCACTCAGCCGTGAGTCTATGGGCGGGGCCAGAAATTCATCCACCTTGCATTGTCACTCGTCAGAAAAACTGTAACACACGTGCGTGACTTCATTTAAGGTCGACTGAAGTGATAAGTACTTCCAGTTAAATTCTTGTTGAATATATTTGTATTGAATGGAAAATTCTTTATTCAAGATCTCTAGCCTGCCATTTTTATAAATATGGAAATTTGTTTCCAAGTGTTTTATATCATACTTTTAAACAAATTTCCATATTTATATTTATATAAAAAATGGTAAATTATTTTCTAGATGAATATTACAATTTCCAAAAGCTTCTACCGAATAAAGTTTGGAAATCAAAATTGAAATATACATTTGGTTTATTGAAGTGACTGATAAAAGTAAGGGAAAATTATTATCATAAAAAACATTTAACTATTTGTATCAACTAAGCAATCCATAATCCCTAATGTAATGCATACATTAGAAAAGTCATGGTATTAACGTAAGTGATAATTTCAATCAGTCCTCGGTTGAGGAAATAGCATACGCCATACTTGGATAAAGGGTTAAATTCTGTTTAACCGCACGAAATTTCTCCTTTATAATCAGAATATGGGCCTCCATTAGGAAGTTGTGTTTTAGCGGGCAGAGTGAAGCAACATGTCGAGATAATCGGCGATCTCGAGTTGTGGATAAGCTCCGGAGCCTGTTCGCCGAGTAAAAATCCGGGGATTTCAAACTAATCGGAGCCCGAGAATTGGTTGATGAACTGTGGAAGCGCGGAATTCGCAGCGCCTCTAACGAGCACTTCACAGAACAAGTAAAATTAAGTGGAACCTAAATTTCCGTTAATCCCTCCAGCGAACATTCAACTCAAGCACACATTATGTCAAACTTGCACAACTCCATATAAACTAAATCAGAATAAATTTAACGCCAAGTTCAAATATTTTAAATTTACGTCTTCAGGCTGAGGCATAGAAGAAGTATCATCATCATCAGCCACTTTCCTCATTCAATCTTCTCCATGTTCACAGTTCATAGCGAAACACGTATTTTTTCTATATAAAATTAACGAAATAATTGGTTTACATATAAAACATATTTACTTTTTACAGGAACTGGTCGTCAGTTAATGACATTTTTGTATGTAATGATTTTCGGCCCCAGGCGTTGCGTCAGCAACACAAAATTTTAAAATGTTATAATTAAAGGACTGAGGAGGTCCTGATAGTTGGGGATGAAACGTCTTAATTCTATTTTTATCATTTGCCCATTCTGTGTATCTTCTTTATAATATTAAGACAGATTAATCTCACTATTTTTATAATTCTATTTCTGCCATTTGGCCATTTATTGTACTTTATTTACAACATTAAGTCAGATTAATGCCATTACTTTATAATAGATTCGGCACTTAATGTTGCTGTAGTAATATAGAACTTCTGTCAAGGTTTCAACTAAATAAATGGAATAGGTCCTAAAATTTGATGGACGAAATGTTTTATTCTGAATTAAAATTAATCAGTTTCTGACTTTTGACCATTTATTGACACCAACAATGAGGCTTCATTCATTTTAAAATATTATTACAGGCGGATGAAAATCGCCAGGCTTTTCTAATTTTTCGAATTCCACTGTAAATCTCTTCTATCTGTATCAACCTGACTTTCATATAAATCATTAAATTACTGCGTTTGAGATTTTGTCAGCATAAATTGTTACGTAGCGGTTGTTACCTTTGGTTGATGACGTAATATGACTGAGTTAGGTACTATTTATTTGCTTTTAATAATAAATATTATAAGAATACTGTACCGAGGGTTGTTATAAGTAGTTGTCACGTCGTCGCTTGTAGAGTGACTCATGAATGTCTTTCACGCGCACGGGGGTTGGCTTTTTAAGGCGCACAACCAGGAATTATGTACTTTCCACCCCTGCCCCTTTCAATTCCCGTCCTGTGGTATTAAAGGGGAGTTGCCTCTTTCAGGATCACCCTCGTGCAGTGTGTTACACCGCCCCCCCCCCACCCACAACCTTAATAAAAAACTGGTCTCATGTGTACTGCAATCCTCATAGTTGTTGCACGCTCGTCGTGATTCTCTCTTGGCAAAGCTGTACAGTTGAGACTTCAATGAAACCACAGCAGAGATCTCCAGCGAGTAACTCACAGCTCAATCACTTTAATTATAATTTAATTTCTCTTAAGCATTTTAAGACCTTATAACAATTATTAAATTGTTAAGTGGATAGCAAGTCTTAATTATATATTATTTGTGCAAATAAATTTGTTGTCCTTCTCAGTGAGACTGAAGAATAATTCCAACAATCTATACCAATAAATAAAATTGAAGTGTCTGTCTGTCTGACTGTCCGTATGCTTGTCTCGAATAGACTCCGAAACGGCTCAACGGATTTAAATGAAAAATTTGAGGGTTTAAAAGAAGGAGATTTAACTTTTACCTTGCATATTTTATTTCAATATATTGCAGGAGATATTAATACATATATATACGCGCATTAAAGTCTCTTGAACTGTTTATGATCAGAAGCACTCCATCCATTCTTGAGGTAGAATTCGAGCCGTCACTAACCTATTGTTGGCAGAGCAAACTCCCTCAGAGATAATAAACTTCTTCGGATCGTCGATACGATGTATACGTAAATTGATTTTATTTGTCGCGTCAGGTCAATTTTAATATTTAGTAATTGCTTATTTTTATTTATTCACTTTTGGGTAAGAGGCTACATGAGGGTGATTGGCTCCGAAACGTATGATAGCGTTCAAAATCAACTTCGAGTTATAAGGTTTTCCCTGAAGCGATATAAATAAATGATACCGTACGTTGTATATATTCAATGAATTAAACGTTATCATAATCCTGTACCTGTTGTTTCGTTTTTAGGGCAAAATAAGAATTATGGTGTAGCTAGTTATAAAAAGTTAAGAAAGTCCACTGTTTTAAGCTAAGTTCCTCAGGAAACCGAATGAATATAAAAACAGAAATGATTACAAGACTACGTAGACCATAGGACCAACTTAGAGCATTCTGATAATAAATCAGCTAATGTAGAGTGGGAAACTGTTTGTCCAAGCCGTTATATTGTAATTTCGTTAATCAATTCCTGCAGCACCAACTCTGACGTGCAGTAATTAACAGCGGTTAATTATATAAATGTTTATGTTGAAGTCTCCGTGAGCAATTGCCCCGTGTCAGAGTCGTTAGCGATGCAAACGTCTCGCCGTGGGTGGCCAAGGATTTAATTGCCGCCATCTTGATTTGCGACGTCCTCACTCTATTCACACCTGAGGACGGCAACAAGGACTGTAGAAACGTAACGCTGTGTGTGTGTGGTTTGTACCTTTACCACTATTATTACTTGCTCCTCATCTTTGGCAAGTTTATTTTATTGCACAACAGAATAAGTGATCATTTATTTTGCAGTATTGCAGCACCCAAAGCTGACTGAGTTTTCTTGTGACAGATTTTATTTTGAGATCAGTAGAGGACACATTAGGAACGTAATATTTCGAGCGTCTTGTTTCAATTATACGGAAGAAAAATTGAGAAACAAATGAGGAAGAAACGCAGCCGAAGCAGGAGTACTATTAGTAGGCCTATAAATGAGTTTACTAAAGGGATATATAGATTTATTGTTGTTTCCATTAATCCTCGGTTGAGGAAATAGGATACGACATACATTAAAAATGAACAAAATAAAGTACATAATTAAAGACTAATAATAATAAATTATATTAATAAAAGAAAATGTATATAGACAAAAGTCAATATAAACACAACACGTACACACGATGTCACACACACACTGGGAAACACGAGTGAAGCAGACAAGGGCAAGAGGCCTGTTGATTAGTGAGCAGTTACAGAGATCCTACATAGAAAATATAGGAAAGAGCAATGAATTGAAAGGAAGTTGTTACAATATCTGATAATTAAAAGCGAACACTTAGAAGGAATTGAGTCACATTACCGGTATTACACTTTAATTTGGACAAGGCAAAGATATCAGGGGATGTAGCTCAGTGGTAGAGCGTTCGCTTTGCATGTGAAAGGCCCCGGGTTCGATCCCCGGCATCTCCAACTATTTTTAGGGTAATAAGTTGTGATCTTTACATAGCGAAACAAACTTTGCAAAATACGTTCAGCAAAAAGCTCAAATTTTGTGTCAGGTACTTATTTTGGGTGCATTTATGACAGAATTCGCTTAGGTGAACAGTTTTGGTGAAATATAAACTCAACTGTTACACTTTCAATACGAATTTTTGAAACATTTCCTCCCAATAGCAACGTTTTTCAGGGAAGAATTAGGAAGTGTAAGTGATCGTGCAGTGTAGTGCGTCGAAAAAAATGCGGACATACAATGCTAAATACATAACAATATGATGGCAGCCTCTGAGGTAAAATATTCGGGAGGTAAAATAGTCCCCGATTCGAATCTTTGGGACTGGACTACTTGGGAATACATCATTAGAAAGACAAGACGGTTGTATTCTATTAGTTTCTAGCTACAACTAAAGTTTGCTCATATTCATTCCTCTGTTCCGGATCAAACCGTACCAGCTGCAATTATTGTAGCGTTCAGACAAAAATCGCTCTATATAAAAAAGTGGAAGAGAATTTTATTAATTTTTGTGTGTGACAGTTATCATTGTAATGTATTTGTAATAATATTACAATAACTGACTCTTTTCGAAATAATTGAACACGTCAATCAGCCTACTACGACAAACGAACATGAAACCTAATTAAAACTCGGAGAAACAGCCAAGTCATCATCAGGTCAACATCAGCTTCTCTCTCTTTCCTATCCACACAAATTATTGTTACTATGACACTTTATCGTCACTTTATATAAAACTGACATCAGCTGTGTAACAGAAGGTATCACAGCATTCATGAGAACTTAGCTACGGATGTAATGTCCCGTGTTTCTTTGGAAATTACGCCAGGTCATTTGTCCCGAACGGAGTAATACTCATTTTGAGGTAAATGAATTACAATCAACTTGCAGGACGAAGCTTATCACATTTTGCGTCAATTAAAAATAAAATAAATATTTAAATAAACAGAAAATATAGAAAAAATATTTAAATTTCCATAACAAGTTTAATCTCGATTGGCAGACCAGACTTAATTTACAAAGTGCGTAAATGACACTTCAAACCATAAAGATATAAGTGAAATCATGAAGGAAAGAACCTTTGAAAATAGTAACAGCATTTACTATTACCACACGGACAAACGAAACCAACAGGATTTATTTTCATTCGAAATTCACTACATTTACAGCAGCTATCGAAAAAATAAATTTTACGATTTCGAGATAATTGTAAGACCCTTTAGATACAATTTCTCTCTGCCCACTCATAATTACGGAGATATATGCAATTAAAGTTAGACATACACATAATTATAACCAAAAACGCATCCTTTACCTTTTCGTTTTTGTTACTTATAATGTTTATAATTATATCAGAAATTTTTTTAAATTAATATTTAGTTATTATTATTGTGAAGTTCAGTCAAGAAACTTTTTAAAAGGACAAAAGTATTGTGGCCGAAATGAAGTCCACAAATATGGCCGAAACGTCGTAATTATATTAATTAATTTTTTTGTTGACACATTGGCAGTATTTTATTTATTATAGGCTACTTAATTGTCATATTATTTATTGAGTTTCCAAATTAATCATGGGATTTTCCATTGATTAAAAATAAACATACAAATCTGAAGTAATACATAGAATAAGTATTGTAACAGCCGGCAGTGATGCCAACATGGCGAACTAGTTTGCACTAACTACAGTCTTCCACTACGCTTGTCCCTGCTAACAGTTTTATATCTCGGAAATAAAATGTTTATGGTTAACATTGCTAACAGTTTTATATCTCGGAAATAAAATGTTTATGGTTAACATAGACATCCTCATGTGAGTACACAAATGTACTTGAAGATAAATGATTTTTTTTGTTGAATTTGAATGAGTCTTGTAATTAAAATGTCTCACTTAATATAATATAATATACAGATCGAAGGCTTTCCCGGTGAATTGAATAAAGAAATGCTTCTCGGGTTTCCACCAGGGGTAATATCGAATAATATTGTATATTTCCGTCACCGGACGTTGCAGCAGTGACATGAAAATTTTGTAATATTTTAATTAAAAGAACTGAGGAGGTCTCTAAAGTTGGGGGACGAAACGTATTCCAATTACTCTTATTTTGGCCATTCTTTGTGTCTTGTAATGGTCCTTTCTCATCTCCCTTGGTTCTGCATCCCATTGAGGGCCTAAACCTGACTGTCATCTTACCTGAGTGAAGTGTGGCCAGCGTATCGATTGTCCAGGAGTCTTAATCTCAGTCTCCGTGACCATAATGGTCCTTTAATTTATGTTATAATTAATATTATGGAATGGACCAAAAAATTACAATGTCACTAGGCGGAAGTTTTATTAATTTATCTTAATAATAATCCAAACGACATGCAGGTTGACCAACCACAATCAACAATCATCGCCGTGCATTAACAAGTTCAAAAATTCTGCACGAAATAATAAAATGTCAAACCGTATTGTCGTCATAACCATACGGTTTGCTACTGTCGTTGGTGAATTTTACAGCTAATAATTTAACAAAACGTGAACAAAGCTCCGTTACTACGTTGACTAAAATTAAACAGTAGCTTCCGTAGAATAAAAAGATAATTCTTGTTCTTGCTCGTCCCGTATCGTTATTTAACATTTAAAACGGGCGCTAAAACATTTCTAAACTAGAGTAATTTGTCCCTGAAGGTTGTAATTAATCTGCAGAAGTGAAGAGCTCTCATTACATCTCTAAATTTTCCTTCAATGATTTATTTGCATTAATTTGATTTTTTCGAACCAGGAATAACTCCGCTGACTGTTTAATATATCATAACAAGTTTCCGCTGGCAAAACAAGCTCGCAATTTCACTAACAAACTTACGTTAGCATCATCGACATCGTGATATGATAATTTTCACTTGCAATAATTAATGCGGGGGATCAACTTGCAAACACGTTCTCGGTGGTGCTGCTTCTTCCTCTGCCTTGCGATCGTATACTATCATTTAAATAAAAAGCTTTATTTTTCCAACGGCCCGTGATTATTTATTCCGGCTGACGTTTTGGCAGCTAACTGCTGTTTTCATTTAGTTAACATATTTTTGCATTAATTTATTCCGAGTAATAAATAACGAGCGTCGTTATCGTGTCCGTGTTCGTACAAGCTAAAGATTATAAAGTCAACAGCAATTAACTCTCAAATCGCAACGGCGTAGTTGCAGTAAAAAATATTGCACAGTAAATACTATCCAGCTAATGCACATTGTTTATATTGTAGCAAGGGAAAACCCAATAAATCCAATTGTTTATCGACATCTTCTTCTTACTTAGGTATTATTATTGACTGTGAATTCAAATTTAAATAATTTGTAGAGTATATTGAAACGAAATTGGCAAAGAAATAGTAGTTTGTAGATTAAGAAATGTTTTGTCCCTTAAAGCTAACAAAAATGTCTTTATATCAATTGTAGTCCCTCATGTACTTACATGTGTAAGTGGAAGTACTATTGAAATATTAGAATTGATATGAACTAGAGGGTTAAGGGTTATTTTAAATTAGAGCAAATTTTGTAGGATTAAGGATAAGCTAAATAAATTAGAATTGTTAAGTGTAGTTTTTATTCATAAAATAGATAAGGGACAGTTACCAGATTATTGAAATATTTTTATAAAAAGAAATTCAGAGGTTCATAGTCACAACACCAGGGTTAGGGAAAATTTTGATATGGGTCATTTAAATTTAAAAAGTATAAAAAATTCGATTTTTAATACAGGTTTACCAGTAGCTGTTAAGAACACCAAAAGTGTAAATATATTTAAAAATAGTTTAATTTTAGAGCTTAAAATACTAATTAAATGTAAAAAGTGAATTTGGAATTAGAATAAATTTTGTATTATGCAGAAAAAAATAGAATTGAGTATATGTAATTAGGTTTAAGCTAATTTGAATAAATAAATAAATAATTCATGCATCACTGTCCGTCATTATATACTCGCGCAAGCTTTCGGTCTGTATTTATATTAACATATCAATATTCAATATAACAGGCTTGAAAACTCAACCAAACATGTCGCATTTTTAAAACGATACATTTACAGTACACAACATCAACCTACTTATATTTTAAAACCATATCATTTCTACCCTGCTGTCTGTTATATGCAGTAGCAATAAGGTTTTTGATAATCTATTTACTCAATTTATATAAATAAATCCATGCAGAAGAATGCTATGTACATTTACAAAGACTACTCGTTATCGACCTCGACGCGACATCTGTACGGAGGAAAGAGCAAGTCTAAATTAGTCCACGTCATCACTTATCTGGATGAAGGTGAATTCATTTATCAGAGCCTTGAAACCTCTATATACTGTCATAAACTCCATAAAAAAGGTTCACACCCAGTGGCTGTCATAGTTGCAAAATAGTAAATTACTAATACTTTGTACTCCTTTTTAAGCATATTTCGCATACGGGGGAATTCCTAATTTCGTATAGTTAAAGTTGATACGAATAAGGAGTGCAAAACGGTAAAATATTTATGCGTAATATGGCTCATAAATACTTTAAATTAAATAATAAACATTCATTGTTTACGTTCTTACTGAATGTCAAACACAATAACGTCTCTGATCAAAGAGTCGCACTGATTACAGATATCGCTCCAGTATTACAAAGATATTGAACGAAATTAAAATTGTATACATTATATATTTGTGCTTTATATATTAGTGAAATACAGCTTGCTTATTATTTATTTTTGGCAGTTTCAAAAAAAGTGATTACATTATTATATTCGCACTTACAGCCATTATGCCTCGACATTACTGTAACGCATAGGCCAAATTTAAAATTAAATAGCTTAAATAGTATATAAAATTTTGAAATTGTTCTGAGAGAAAATGCGCGCTGACGATCATTCCAAGAATGTTTAGTAACTTTGTGGATTGATCGATTTACAGTGTAGGTTTTTTAATAACATTAAAACTTAAAAATTTAATAAATTACGGTTGATTTTCGATCAACCATAGCAATACTAGTTATAATAAACTGTCTAATAAATAATTTGAAGAAAAGATTTAAATCACCACCCGTTAATTAAATACCATTGAAATACAGAAACAACAATCTTTTTCTTATAAAAAGCGCTCATAGTAAGTTAAAAATATAAATAAAGGATGCAATAAATAACGTCACATTGCAACAGTAAAAGAAAATATTTTTTCACTTTTATGTGCAAAGTTCGTTGTTATTTCACGCCAGTGAATTATTTTGACGCCATTCTACACAGATTTGTAAGACTATATAATACTGTTTGCGGCACCGAGTTTACGAATATTGTTAAGAGTTAATTAAAATGTTATTATAATCGAATATTATGTTATGTGATTAATGAAAGAGATAATATTCTGATTTAAAATAAAACGTTCGGAAACTAACGCATGACGCAAGGAGTGGTAATTTTGTACGTGCAATATGAAATACAATCGTTTTCTTTAAAAAATATTACATTACATTAAGTTTAAAATATGAATAAAAGATAGTAAACAATGGCTTCACACTGAAGCAGTAAAAGAATTGCGGCTCGGTGACGTTACGTGATGACGTCATCGTACACGGGAAACATTACAAATATTTTTGTACTTATTGTTAACTCAATCGGGCAACGTTTTAGAAAACAGTTATGCAAAATGAAAGCGTATTGTCTACAGGCCAGTGTAATTCCCTGATAAAAGACGATCAGTCTTTCGACGCAGCAACAAATGCCTGATCACCGTAATTTGCGACTCCAACGTCATCACATCCCAAAATTTCCCTTAGTTTGTAGAAACGCCTTCTTATTTCGACAAACTAAGGATTATTGTAAATGTTTCATTCCCCAATACTTTTAGTCACGACGTAACTTTCGATTTCAACACAAACATCCACTAAAATTAGCATTAGAGGGAAGCGTGTGGGGTAAGGACGGAAGAGGCTGGACAAGGGTGGAATACGCTAAGAAGATTAGGGAGAATGTGGTAGCTATGTAGAAAAGGAAAGGCTTGAGCAGGAAAGGGTAGAATGCAGGATTGCATCAGACCATCCTACCACAACAACAGCCACTACGTGTTTCAATTGTCACTAACGTCGTCGATCAGTGACCAGTAAAATCTCACAACGTATCACTTCTAATTACAGCTTCACGGGAAACCGTATTAATATAAAATGAGAGTGAAGATAGCTTCGGAGCACGAGTGCGATGCGTCCTGCAGATAAAGAAAACGCACCACGACCTGCTAATGAACGAAGACCTTCGTTAACGTGCCTTATCGTCACCACGACAAGACCAAGTCCGCTGGTTGCTCTTCCACTGATCGGGGGAAGGGGGAAACAGGGGGAGAGGAAGAAAAATTACCACCCACCCACACACATACTATTGCAACCTAACGTGGATGATACAACGGATATAAAGTTCGGAACACAACTGAAATGCTTATTTCTCTTACAAGTACAAAAACGAAAACAGGAAACACGTCTAATGATGATAAAATACGGTTCGTAACACGGTAAGACGCATAAAATAAGCATAGGACACGAATATGAGGGTGATTCGGTCCGGTTGCAACAAGCTCCAAAGAAGTTGATAACGATATCATTCCTCATTATTCTGTATATTTAGATGGCCGTTTAAATGCAGAAGAAAAATTAATCGTTTTCTCAAAAATAAAACACTCACAATACGTTTAAAATATAAATAATACATATAATCATTTCATGAGCAAAGATATGTCAGTTATGACGGTAACGAATATACACTGATTAATATGAATGAAAAATACCATATAATACTGTTAACTATTCCGAGGTTAGTGACGTTGCGTGACGTCATCTTACTAACAAGTTGCATGGAAAACATTTGTGTACTTATTGATACGTAAAATTTCCGTCCGGTTGCAATAAACTTCAAAGAAGTTCACAACGATTTAATTTTTCATTACTCGTCATATTAGATGACTGCTGCCCATATCAGTAACACTTATACAATCAGTGATCCAGAAATTCCTAACTAGAGTAACAAACAGATAACGAAGTAGCCAACAAACAGATGAAATTATCATTTTGACTATGTGACTACACGAGAGCATGCAAGTCCTAATCATTCGATGAAGGACTCTTTAATGGTATTTATCGATTCAATGCAAAGAGTATACAACTTATTGTCATAGAGACTGGCATGAGAAAGTTGAAGAATCACTGTTTGTCTCCTTTCTAATTGAGTGCTTTAATTTCTTTGAGTAACAGAGTTTAACACCCCCACTGACGTCATATCTCCGCCAGGCCAGTGAAGTTTACAGAGTTTCACGTAATGAAAAATATATAACAACCTCTATAAATATGCAACTGAAACTGAAATTCAATGCTATTTGAGTTAATAAAAATTGTGTCAATTTAAAATTACTTTGCGATTGAGTGTGACGTCACCGACGGTACTAAACTCTGCTTATTTTTTCATCGTTGCGGTTTTGGAAGGTTTGAAAGAAACCACGCCCATCAAATAGATGTTTTGGTTCTAAAATAAGACTGACTATCTTATGGCCTCTATTAATTTCATGCACAGCAACACTGATGACGTCACTGCGCAAATCGGCAGCAATGATGTTAAACCGTTTATTATATAAGCTTTTAGTTTTAATAAAACTTTTATTTTAATTTCTTCAGTACTTTCCCATCATTATGACCCAATGTCTGGTTTGTGTTAACGAAATGTGATCTCTTTCTGTTCCACACGCTGGGCTATTTTTAAAAAGGCTTTCAATTGTGATACGTAAATGCGGTAACGACCTGAGTTGTGACGTCACCAACTACTTATTGTGACGTGTTCTAAGACAAGTGCACCTACACAATTTCTCCTAAAATGTAAGCTAATTTCATCATTTCACTTTCTTTAGAGTGTATGTGTGCATTTTCAATTGAATTTATATACATGTTCAAACAGATGATGACGTCACTAGTTGTGTACCAATCACGAGTTAGGGCGGGGCTTCAGGATCTTGACGTATACGTGGGGATTATAATTCCACCAGTTCCAGGTTTTGGTACTGTGTTCGTTTTCCAGGTGGTGTGGGAGCATAAGCACGCGAGTCCGCAACCCTTCACAGACATGGACCTACTCGGTTCAGCCCAGCCAAGGGAGACGGCTGTCGACGGCTTTCTGCTCAACGCCACCGTTGTGGTTGTCATCTCCTGCTTCATACATCCTCCACTACAGTCGGGAATTGGTTTCGAAATTCGGTGAAATCCACCTTGGAAGGTTCTCGCAGCCAATTAACGTTATCAGCGTCGTTTGTCACATCAGCTGGTGCAGTTGCTTTCGTATGTCTTGTTCTGGTGCGTTTTCACACAGTCCAGTCCTCCCCACGTTTTAGGGTTTACATAGAACACGTGTTTCTCAGGGAAGCATGATGGTCGGATAATAGGCGTTTAGACAAAACTCAGGAGCGGGTATAACATTATGAGAACTGTGATATATTACATTGTTCTGTCAGCACGTCCCTTCCTCATATTGCTTATTAAGAACCACGATTTGAAAAAAGGGTTAACTGGTACAATCCATTGCGGTTGAGTTCTTGACTCTCAGATTTCTCTACAGTTTTCACCAACAGCATTGAAATACACGTTTGAAATTTTCCGGTGGGAATTGGAATATAATTTTCCTTTTTGATTTCTCCCACACAGCAGCTCACGATTTTATACAGGCCAAAATTATTCGATATTCTCCAGACATTTCAACGTGATGGAAACACACACTATACCACTTCACTGCCTTCATGTTCCAATAACTTTGGATTTGAACGTTGCGCAGAGTCCCCTGAAGACATTTCGCAAGTACCGCGGCGAAGAATTCTCTGGACGGCGTCGGTCATGGCGACGGCGCTTTCCTGCTTTCCTACTTCCATTATTCCCAGATGACCTCCCCAGACAGTTTTCCGATCACGATGCTCTCTGACTCAAGTACGGACAAATGGGTCCGTCTGTAGAAACCAAAACAGCATGGCTTCATCGACTAGTCATGCATTTCTCGAATCAGTAATTCAACAGCTAAATTACTGTCGTAAACTTATGCTCCGTATGCGATAAATAATCACACAATGGAGATGAAACCTCGTCAGGCTGCCAGCAAACAAAAAACTGTCTTGAAGCAACGAATAGACACCAGGGATTGCACACTCGCAGTGCAAAGAACTCCGTCGACAATGACTTCTTTATCTCTCACTCTCTGGCACGCACAACTGAAATATTATATACCTTTTGTAGAATAGGAATTTATTGCTATTGCCTTTATATTATAATGATTCCCAATACTTAATGTTGTCGCAACTAGTAGCAGTCACATTAAAAATTATTCAGACTAATAAATATGTTAATTTGAATTTGCCTAGTCAAACTCATGATTTCAAGATTCTCTGGATTAGCATTTCAAAACGGTCAAGGAGTAACTTAATAGCCAAGTACATCACAGATAAAAATTTCTCTCAGATGCTTATAAATATTTACGTAACTAATTTTTTAAATAAGTAAAAATAAGTGTAGCTGCCGCAATGTAACCTACAACAAGCACATTTGAAAATTTTTACTTTCTTCAAAGTTCCCGATCAGGAACGAAACGGTGTGGCATTTTTAATAATTCTCTACATTTTTTCAAATTGTATTTTTTTATTTAATTCATTTTAGAACGCGTCAATCATATAATCAGTAGCGGCCAATATAAATTACATTGTACATATGAACAGAGCATAAAATTATGTTACGTAAGGTGAAAAGTTGTATTATATTTTTTTCATAAATGTTAATATCTTTTAAAAATAGGAAAGTTGTTTTAGTGGCTTCTTCCGAAGATGTGATATCTTTAAGTCCATACAGTACGATAATATCTGTCCTCTGTGATACTTGGGGCATTGGATGATGATGTTACCGTGCACAAGCAACATTGTGGATGAGGTTCTGTAGAAAAAAGAGAGGAATGATAAAAACTGGTGTGATTGGACCTTACGCTGGAAATTATTATTTGCCCCTTTCTACTCTCAAGAAGAATCAATTAACAAGTTTAAATAAATTTAGCGTGTTCAAATTAAACATTTCCGAAGGTCCAACATTTAATTTCTTTCCGTACTGTCTTGTATCTTCAGTGTGTTTCCCATTCAGCCTCTAAGTGTTAAAGAGACAGGAACTAAATTGATTGACTTTTAAAACAACAACTGCAGCCGCACGCCACGTGTTTGTTTTTGTTTCTAATAATGATAGAGAAGAGGCAAGGCGAGCGAGATTTCTTAGCGAGGCGTAGAGTGCATCCAGGCTGAAAGTCCATCGTGGGCGTCGGTGTGGAACATCGATCAGCGGCGGCTGGCTCCGGCGATAAGAGATAAGGACGCAGGTCACTTCCTCCACAAGCCCTCATCTGCAGATGGAACTCAGGAAAAGCCCCAAGATATTTGCCGCTCGCAGCCACACTCAACAACCTCGCCACACACATTTTTCTTGACGCTATAAAATCTCCCAGAGATGACCTGTGACGTTACACCATTCTTATAATACACGTAGAAACCCGTTAAACGCCTGTGACAACAAAGTTGACCTTCTATGACCGAGAGGAAGGCAATATTTAAATTAAGGAATTTTTTACATAAGTCATTATGCTTGTAATGAAGTATAAGAGGTGAGGATAACTCGTATAACAGAGTAATCAACTCTACAGTATCATAAAACAAGTTCACGTCAGTGACTGTTGAAATGTATTTCAAAATTTTAACTGACGTAAAATGGATCATTTTTACCAACAATATTTCTACAAAAATGAAATTAGGACTGTAGCTTTCCATGAGTTTTAATAAAAAAAATAAAATAATATTTCATTTACAAATTAAATAATTTCCGACCGATTTTTACAGACAGTTTTTAATTTTTATTTAAACGACGTTTCGGTGCATTTTCGTGGCCTATTAATCTATCCCTTCTGTTGATCAAAGTCCTCCATACTGTTCTCTCTCCCCTAGTCTATCCACCCATATGATTTTCAGCATTCTTCTTTAGCACCACATTTCAAAGGCTTCTATTCTTCTCCTTTCTGCAACTCCTACCGTCCACGTTTCGCACCCATATGACGACATACTCCATTCGAACATTTTAGCAACGATTTCCTAATATTCACACTTATATTACCCGTAAATAAATTCCTCTTTTTTACGAAAGCCTTCCTTGCCTGTGCTATTCTACTCTTTCTGTCTACTGTACTACTTATTACGCTGTTGACTCAAATTATCCCTTCCTAATCTAACACCGCTATTTCCCAGATCACATTCCATCACCTTTGTTTTCCCTCCATTAAACCTCACATTGAACCCATTTCCCAGGAACTCGTTTATGTCATGTGTATGATTTCCAAGTCTTCTGCTGACTCCCCTAATACTACAATAAACGAACTCGTTTAAAATTAATTAAAATAACAGCATAATTATTTATCCTTTATTGCAAAAATTTAATCATCGTCCGTATTTTATTAAATAGGATTTTTTTAATACAAACACTTTTTTATAAAAAATACATTTTTTCTTTTTGTAGGGCTAATTACGGCAAAATACTCCTTTTTAAAAATAATTTTAGCAAAATTAATAAACAAATATTTATTGATGTTTCAAACAAAACATATAAATTTACCAGATGGAAGTATATAACTCTTTTTCATTGACTTATATTAATTTTTAAGTATGAAAATATATTCGGGGCAATCTTCAAGTGTCTGTTGTAGGTAAGAAATGATTAGGATCGACAGCTCTTGGTTTATATAACGGCTACGGAATAAAAAAGTTGGTGTTGATATTGGATAAGTTCTGTTGGTTCAGAACGTGTCAACTAAATAAGTCTTACATTTTCACTCCAAAAAGAAATAAAGGAAAAAAAAGCCTAGTTGTTGCTGTGATGTTCAATAACGATAATTTTTTCAATACTCAGTAATTGAATTGAATTTTTTATTCATATTATTATTTGCTTTATTTACTTATATTCTTCTTGACAATGTATCAGTTGTTGTCCGTTTCTTGTTTACTGGACAACTCCTCCTGCTGTGAGCATTCATTCACCCTTCGCGCAAAATCAGTTGCGATTCTGGAGAGTCTGCACAGATAAACCGTGAGTGGTGACTCACGAAAGGAACTTTCCCCCGCTCTTCTCTCTCTCTCTCTACTCTAGCTTTCCCCTTTTTCTTCTACCGCGGAAGAAACCAATAATGCCTGTTTGATGAAAGATTCATACTGTGTCCGGCAGCAGGCTGAGCCGCAATATGTATGGATTACGCGATGCCAAGGGTTTCACCACTGAGGGAAAAATCTCAAGCATTCCTCCACAAGACTGCCGCAGCAATCGGTTCCTTCCTTGAAGAACACTAAACGGACAGCCAATGACTTCATACCTCAGTCCTCCAACGTCGCTATATTCCTTGTCCCCGAATAATCTACAGAGGAGAATTATCAAAAATAAATTTATATTTCAAGAGCCGAAGAACGTCTTTCAATGCAATTTATTTACAAAGCCATTAAATATGAGCTCCGATTGAAAGCTTTTCAATTAAATACAGTAATTGTACCAATGATAAATTTACACAGATCATCGAGTCAGCGTCACCTTACCAGTTTATCTCAGATCTCATATGCCATTCGCGATGTTTAAATCATGATCCTTGAGGATCAATCCGTGTCAAGTTGACCTTGAAGCAACGCACTACAACGTTTACAGTTGACTCTAACAAATCCTGTTGTAGTTGTTGTGGTCCTAAGACTCGTCTCAAGCAACCATCCATGCTAACCCTTCTTGCGCAAGCCTTTTCATAACCGCATAACTACAACATACCACATCCTCCCTAATCTGCTTAGCGTATCCCATTCTATGTCTCACTCTTTTGTTCTTACCCTAAACAATTCCCTCTAATGCCAATCTTAAAACGCGGCCTATTAATCGATCCCTTCTCTTGGTCAAAGTCCTCCATATTGTTAGCTTTTCCCCTGTTCTACTTATAACTTCCTCGTTAGTGGTTCAATACATCCATCTCATTCTCCTATAGCACCAGATTTCAGACGATTCTATTATTTTTCTTTCTGCAACTCCTACCGTCCACGTTTTGCATCCATATAAGGCCACACTTTTTTAGCAATGATTTCCTAATATTCACACTAATATTACACGTAAGTAAATTCTTGTTTTTTTGCGAAAGCCTTCCTTGCCTGTGCTATCTTACTGTAGTTATTATGCTGCCCAAGTAGCACAATTTAGTAACTATCTTCAAAATATCGCTTCCCAATCTAACACCCTTGGTTAAACCACTTTTTCCCATACTAAATTCCATGACCTTGGTTTTTCCCTCTATTAATCCTCATGTTGTACTCTTCCTCCGGGACTACGTTCATGCCATTTATTACTTCTAATTTTTCTTCTATATCCCCAAACTCCAGAATATCATTTTATTTCTGCTCCTTGCAGTGCGATTCCTTTTTAACTTTATTCATTGAGTGTTATATATATATATATATATATATCCCTTCCTTCCTCCTTGGCTGTACAGCCCATTAAGAGCCTGGGCCTACCGGGTCGACTGCGGTCTCTCGTCTTGCATGACACGCATATATATATATATATATATATATATAATTATAAGTTAAAGAAGATGGATGACAGTCGGCATTCTTCTCTTACTCCTTTCTTGAGTTTCTATTAATCGTCATATTGAACTGTTCAAGGCATTTACTATGGTTTCCTAGTCTTTTTCTGACTCCCCTAATACTACAATACCATTGGAAAACTTAGGATTTTCCTTTCTTACTCCTTACAGTATAATTCCTTTTCCCTATTTCGTTTCAAAATTTCATCATCGCCTGATCGACATGGAAATAAAATAAATTTTATAACTGGGATATTCTTGTATGCACTTCCTGTATTTTGATTAACAACGGGAGGGAGAGAGATAAATCCTCTTTTAGCCGTAGGCCTTATGGGAAAGTTGTTAGGAGATTTGATTTTGTCCAGTCTGGCGTTGTTTTCTTCTTCATTTTACGTACTGAATAAAAACGTCTGATATTACATTAAAGTAATTATCATGGGAAACGTGAATCGCTTTGTCAACTAAATTGTAGTTAACACGTTTTTGAAAAAAAATTATAGTTGTTGTTAACATTAAGAACGGTTCTAGAAACCAATTAGTTAGAAGTTCTTCGGAGCAGATAGGTCTTCAAAATGAAAGGAAGATGTTAAATATGAATATTTTTCTTAGTAAAGCAAGTTTGAATTGCTCGTGATTGTCCGAGGCGATTGAAAGGTCGCTAGTTTATTTACAAGCAGGGGATGGATGTTGTAGGAAGCAGAGCGAGTTCCCGCCCACGCATGGCTGAATCGTATTCTATTCGACGCCACTCACCATGACGCCATTAGGGCGACGGAGCCTTGCTTGCCTTCGAATAGAAATGACTAGCCCCTTCGAGATATGAGCAGCCCTTCGAAATTCTCCCGCGCCAACCAAGAGGAAACGAGAAACGATATCTCCGCGGGTTTCCATAACAGACGTCACACCTCACAATAACAAGTAATGAAGGGCGCGTCCTTAATACATGTGGACAACGTTTAGGACGAGAAACAATTACACAGAAAAATAAAAATTCTGTAGGTTTGGACATGGCTTTGCGATTTTCTCTTACATACTTTAACCTTCCACATTACACCCCCACCCCCCAAAAAAAACTTTCGGAAGGGGACAATCATACGGTAGGGTACAAAGGATTCCTGTGGGAGTTTTCTTTCGCAGGTATTACTCCACTGAGTGAAAATGGGTATGCTCCTTTCTCTCTCTAGGTTCTGACATTCCGATGTACCTTCATCTCTTTTAGGAGATGTATGTACTGGGGTCGTAAACCTTGGGCATACTGTAAGATGTGCCACTGACGCCACTGGATCATTCGGTCAGCTGCCTGCCAAAAACTGGTGGAGACACGGAGAAGGGAATGCTGCGACCCGACAGAAAACTCATCTCCCCTCAGTCGGAAGGGCATGACAATAGTTCCAAACGGCCGAACCTACCTAGGGTTTTCCCTCCATCTCTTTTAGGTGATTCAACGGGAAGGATCCTTAATCTATAGCCTGACGGCCCTAGTCAACCCTTGACTACCTTCCACACTCCTTCTTTTCAATTAAATTCCTACGCTATTAAAGGGGAGTAGTCTGTTTCAGAATCTTCCTCATGAAATTGGTTACCTCCCACCCCCCCAATCCAAAGATAAAACAACGAACACAGATCGTTAAAATAAGGGGGAACAACGACAAAAAATTTCTTTATTGTTAGCATTTTTGTACGACATGCAGTAACTCAATTCTTACTCAGTTATTAATTATTTATTTAATCCACAATGCAATCAATTCCTTTTTGACGAACCTCGACAAAAGAACGTTGCTCGGCCTCCAGCGATCATTAAACACTTCCCCAAAGATAGAACAACAAGGCGACTTATTATTTTTCTGAGAATGCGTTTATTACAGTGTGAACACTTTTCATTTATAAAGAGTATATAATATCAAACTAAGATAAATTTTGAAAAACGGACATAATACATATAATACAGTATAATAATATTTTTCTTGCCCTAAAATAAATAGTGAAATTAAACATTAATTTGAAAGTAAAGACTTATTTATTGTATTATTGTTAATTCAACTGTTTGTTTTACCCGAATAAAATTCAAACAAATTTAGGATGATAATAGTTATAAAAAATAGAAATCGAGATCCAGACATAATGGCTACGTAATTTTAAATCTGTCCTCGTCATCTGCAGCCGACCAGAAGAAAACAAAGTGAAACTTTTGAGGTAATTTTTGTTCTCTCTCTTCACATTATTATACAGCGTGGTAATCAACGAAACGTCAACCTCGTCTAAAAACGTGTAGTACAAGCTAGTATTTCGGCATAGATGTGAAATTGTCAGAAAACAGCCCTCAGGTGAAAGAACTGAACTGGAAGACAACCTTTTAAAATGGAAAGTAGAGGACGAAATGAACATTTATCGCCGCTATTCAACTAGTGGAAAAAAAACGACATAAAAGAGCAACGACCCGAACCTTAACTCCCTTCTCCGAGGGCTTTTAGCCCCTTTATTTGCCTCCATCGTTCTGTAATTTCGTGAGCTGCTTTTCCGCCAATGTTATTTAATGAGGACGCAGGCGCAGGAATAAAAGACCGTACCGTACCTCTCTACTTCAGCGGCGGAAAAATATATCTCTGGTTCAGACGTAAAAATCACCAATTAAGATAGCAATTTATAATCCAAAAAATACGGTCGTTGATTAAATTAAAAACAAATAACGTCCGCTCACGTTGCTTGCTGATTGGAAAGCGAAGAATGGAAGGTTTAGAATATTTTATATCGAAAGTGTGGAAGAGCAAATACTCCTTCTTTACGTTAGTACTCGTGTACGATCTCGTTGTTGAACTAAATCTCTGTGGACATCAAGAGGCAAATATTCACTGCAGCAAGTAATTTAAAAGTCTTTTCTTCCCAGTCGTAACAGTCTTTTTTCATATCCTACTTGTTGAGTTGTTTGATTACTCAGCAGAATAAGGGATAAGTTTCACACCAAATACCCATAATATATTAATTAGTTTCAATAAACACACATTCCTTTTCGGACGGCTCGTAAATTAAGTCTTTATTACAAAGATACTCCACGTATCACTAAACATTCCATTTTTATTTCCTACACTATACTATTTTCTTCAAAGATCATCATAATATACATAGAGTGGCAATATCAGGGTCGGAAATGTGACTGCTTCCCTCTCTCCTTGAGTACTAACTCGCTCATAGCTCCATAAGCGACATAAAATTAGATTATTTATTTATTTTGAAATATATCATGTATACGGAAGGTAAACAAAAGTGGTTGTGTTTTAAAATCAATATTTTCAGTTAGATATGAAGGTTACATCAACAAATTTTTCAAAGAAAATTTAAGAATAAATGGTAAAACGGACTACAATATAACTAAACTTAAAAAAGAATTATTTTTTATTAGAAAATGTTGTTGGAGAAGAATATAAATCGTTTTTTCTTGGATCTATATTCTGAAATTAATATTTTTCCTATATCCTTGGACCTAGTGAAATATCTAAATGAAACACTATTTCGTTAAATAATTTAAATGTCATCAATTTGAGTTCACTATAGAACATTTTGGTACGCATTTAAACATTTTCGTAGAAAACCAATTATGAATGCTCAAATTACTAAAAACATAATTTTTAAGCATCCGGCTTGAAGTTTTTGATAGAAAACTAACTGTTAAGTGTATTTTAAATTACTTTTTCGTATAAGTTATATTATAGGACTTTTATATATTTTTGTAGTTTAAACACCAGTTACTGTTCCAAATTAAGGGAAGAAACGTCATGTATTGAACCGATATCAATAAATTAATCAAGTATACTTTTTTTGGAAACATTGAAGATTTATTTACTTTTATTATTAAAAACTTGACCATTTAAACAAATTTTGAGAATGACATAACTTATAAATACTCAAATTTCCGAAAATATAATCTTTTATGCTTTCGGAACCACGTTTCTGTCGCATAAATATGTATATACTATTGTTCGTATATTAATGTCTAACAAGATTCATAATAACTTAATAGAACTTGAGATGTGTGTTCATCCTGAGCTGCCCATTGTTTGACAAACGTAAATAAATAGTACCTTAAAACTCCAAACTATAAGACCGCCATAGAAAAATGCACTAATACGAAACATATACACATGAAATTACTAAACACATAGATGAGAAAACAAATTAGAAAATACTATTTGAAGATAAAAAAAATTTAAATGAAAGAAAACATTATTATTCGAAGGACAGAAACATAGTTTCTTAATTATTGTGAAAATTAGTTACTTCGTAATGAATTATTTAAGGGATCTGTTCAGTTGCAGGTGAGGATGACGAAAGTCGAAAGCTACTGCAGATAAAGGTAATGTTGGAGTTATTGGTTTATTAAAGTTTAAGGTCCAGAAGATATTAATGTAACAAAGTGAAAAAGATTCTACAAGAAAGGTTTGAGATCTCCAAAAGTGAATGCAGGTTGCCTATACTATTGATCTATGATATACACCAATAAATAAACTTCAAACATAGTATTCTGACTCAAAGCTTATTTAAATAAATAAAATCCGAAATTTGTCTCCAATAGGCTCCGAAACGGTTTAGCGGATGAAAATTTGAGGGATCCAACAAGAATTTTTACTTAATGTTTAGTGTATTTTGATTTAGATATCTTTCAGGTTTCAGAAGATATTTATATAAATATTAATACAAATGACCCGCGAAAGGCGGCGTGAAAACTAACCGCGAGTTATAATTCTTATTAGGCGTTCCTATACCATTCATCCCACTGCCGTGAAATTATGAAGACACAAATAACTGTGTTATTATAAGCTTAATTTCGGCAGCATGACAGAGAAAGCGGTGGGTGGGGGTAGGCGTGCATTCTCATTACATCTATTCTATTGTCCGATAATCAAGGTAAATTTAACACTGAATTACGCTCATTTTTTCTTAGCCACTCCTTCTATTCAATAAAGGAATTTATAGAAGAATCGGAGAAGAGTAATTTATAATTTATAATAGTTTATAATACAAAAATTTGTTATAAGTTATCTTTTATACAATAAAATAATGTAATACATGTACACCCTGACCCATTCCACATCCTTGAAGCTTAGCTTCTTTACAGGATCTACGGAATATGATTATTATTATTATTATTATTATTATTGCAGCACAAGTTTTATTGGAGGTCACAGGATTATTGTTGAGACATCATTGGTATTTCAGAAACAACACTATCAACATATGTTCGCTTTTAGTTTCAGTTTCACGTAAATTTGTAAATCATTGATAAGATAAAATTAATGGTTTTATAAAAGATTTTTACATGCAGCCTAAATATCCGTCCTAATACGGTCAAGGCACTTTTACGGGGACAAACCAAATTACTAAATTCACGTAAATCGAAGGCATTGGTAAGTAATCCATTTTAGCCGTCTTACACTTTCTACAATTCATCAACTTCAAATTAAGGACAATTAGAAGTTTTGAAACTTAATTCTAATCTTGAAGCCCCTAGAAACACGTAAAGTCTGTTGTTTAAATTTATTCAAAGGTGTAACATGGAAGAAATTGCCGGGTGTATAATGGAAAGCCGCACTATAAATAAGTAAATTGGCGCAGCGCGGGACGTATTTGCACACATGGATATCGCCCCGTGTTAAGAGTCAACAACAGCTGGGGGTTCTTTGTGCCAAGGCCTGCGGCACAAAGTAAACAACACTGTAAAAGAGCCGAACGCTTTGTGGGACACTTTTGAAAAGTCCCACCACTTGCTTTGTAGTTGCCGCTTGCTTTATCCGCAGATTCGACGCCCGCGCCCTGATTCAAGAGGTGACGTAATCAACGACGCCTTTTCACGGATGACGTCGCTATTCCATTATCACGGGCCATTGTTGGAAACAATGAGAGCTTTCGACGGAGAGACAATGATGAGGGCTCGCGAAAATTTACTGTTTCGCACTCTCCCTGGATGAGTAACGAGCGGACTGCAACATGGCTCATGAACCGAGAATAGTAATAAACAGCAGTGGGCTATTAAGACATTTAGATTATGACCAACAATTCATAGTTTATGAAAAAAAAATCAGTTTAAAATAACAACGTTTCCATACCTGTTTGTGTAATCTTCAGGCTGACAGAACGTTTTCAAATTTTACTAAATAACTGATCTGTCAAGTCTGAACCTTAAGAATGCTCAAATTAAACCCAGTATTTTAACCTTCATTCGTTTAATAAACCTCCTGTATTGCTAATAAACTACAAGTAATCGATTAATCAAAAATACTTCAAAAAATTGGCTGATATTAAATGGATTTTTTTCCCACTTCACTGGCCTAGTTTTTGAAAAAATACAAGTAAAAAACACCATTTCTTACGTAAAACAGATAAACAGCCATAAATTTCGTAAAGTCCGTGACGCCATCGGAACGACTTGTGGTTCGGTCGAAAAAGTAAGCCACTGGCGCCCTTTCATTTACTACATTTACTACTATTCACTTAAACCAAACAAAGAAGATTAGGATTATTTCAAGAGGGAAATCGCAAATAAAAACTGCAATAATGTTATCACATTTGCGTGAAACGGAGAGGTGGAAGAAACGAAGGTCACAAGTTTTGTGTTT
This sequence comes from Eucriotettix oculatus, assembly GCA_034510155.1. NCBI lineage: Eukaryota > Metazoa > Arthropoda > Insecta > Orthoptera > Tetrigidae > Eucriotettix > Eucriotettix oculatus. Next base: position 27,241,739 of record CM067379.1, read on the forward strand.
GTCGTTAGTATTGGGATATTCGTGTTTGGCTGTTTTTGGTGATGATTGAAACGTCCATGTAAGCAATAAATAATTCATGAGTTAAAAGTTTTCATTTGGATCTGCTATGTTTACAAAAATAAAATAATTTATTCGCGTGTCACATGAGATGTGTTTACAAATTGAGCAGCCGGGATATAGCAGATATTGGTTAATGCACGTGGACGTAAATAATTACTTAAACTCGAAACTGTATCATCATAACGTGACGAAAAAGAAATATGGAACATACAAAAATACTTAATACATAAGAGAGAACATATAAAAAAGCACTATTCGTAGGTGAAAAAAATAGTAAATTAAACAATATTATTATTTAAAGGACAAAAAATTATTCTAAAATTTATGTGAGAATCACAGATTTTCAAATATTTTTACGTAGATCAGGAAAATTACTAGCTATGGGATCGAGGAGTGACCGAATGTGAAACGGTTCCATTTTGTGAAGAGTCGTTAATTTACCATTTAACGAACAATATAAAATAAATACTGCACGACGTTTCCGTAAATCTTGTTGCTTTCGTTAATTTTTCCGTCAACTGAATTATTGTTCCTCTAATTAGGATACATTTAAGATAGACGTTTTATACTATATAAATTCACTACCCACATTCCTCGAAATATAATTTATATTTTTTAACAGAAACAATTTAGTGAAATATTGTTCGCACCCGACAATCCTTTTATTTTAATTTATTTTATTTAACGTTTTTTTCCAATATTTCGTTGAATCTTATGATTGAAATTTAACAAATAAACATTAACACAGAAAAAGTCTATTGCTATATTACTCAACACGTTAGATACGTCATAGCGCTTCGTCCACAACTTTGGAGCTTCCTCAGGTGAAAATATATATGAAAAAAATTTCTTCGTGGGTTAAATTTTTAGAATGAACATATATAATTGATTTAAAAAACAGAGACCCAGAAGTGAAACTTTTTGCTTCCAAAAAACCTGTAACTTTAGAAGAAATTTGATGACATATCGTTTTACCCGAAGACGTCGAAAAATTGTGGACGAAATGTTGGAAGGTATCTTTTGTTTATATAGTCGTTTATTTGCATTTTTAGAAGAATTACCACTTTAATTCCCTGACCTACTTAAATTTGTACCAAGTGAATGTTCCGAAAACGAAGCCTCTCAAATTACTTCAGGATAATTTTTTCAGAACGAAAATTTGGTATTGTAGACGCTAATTCAATTCTACTTCATTTTCTATGTATGATGGCGTCGGTCACTTGCTTACTTTTGAAATTCAAAACCTATTTACTCTATGGATGTTATGTAGGCTCTACGTGGATATAGTAGATCAAGAATACGCAAGAGTTAGAAAAGTGTGAGAAACCGTTCACCGGACAGAAACTTTGATACGTCTGTCCTGTAATATTTGTGATTCATCTAAACTACTAACGCGTTGAGTAAGAAGATGACGTCATTGGAATTGCTATTGATGACGTCGCAGTCAATATCTGCTGGGTGCGTGCGCGCGCTTTACGCGACCGAAGCAGAAACAAGCAATTTGCATATATATGTCACCTGGGACTGCGCCTGTTAATAAATTGCTGATGACAGGCGAGGATGGAGCTAAGAGCAAAGACTTTACCTGGGCGGCTCTTTGTTACCCGATCCTTTGTTACGCCATCATGTCTCGTTGTACGTTATCTCTGTCCAAAGACTGTCAATGCTTGCTCAGTTGCTCAACCTTCAGAAATCCTAAAAACCTCTACTTAACCAGTTGCTTCTCATTGGTTCTCAGTCAGCTGATGATCAGGATTTCAGACGACAAGAACGTACTCAACAGCTATAAACGCACCTATTGCTTGATATTTGACACAAGCAAGGACGTGTGTCGAATTCAACATTTTCACGTCGCAAATTAAGATGGCGACGTGAGGTTTCCAATGAATTTAATAAAATATTAAAGACAAGACATTTATTAAACAGTCTGCAATGCGACGCTTTATTTATCCGCCGCATAAATCACTATACGAAACCACAAAATTAAGCCATAAATTGAAAGAAAAAGAGCGTGCAAGTTATTTGGCGGTCCATGTCCGCAACGTGAGACCGCAGAAAGAGAGAGAGAGGGAGGAGTGTTTGGTGTACGATTCCGACGCTTCGCGACGCCACGAGGAAACTAATTTCCGCGTTCCGTGCAATATTTTATGCAAACGCACGCTGGATCCCCGAGGGAACAATATCTCGTGATATAAAGAGAACGAAAACCTGCTTAGGAAGTCGCCGCCTTTAACAATATTCGTGAAGATACGAGGAAGGGCTCGATTACGCAGTCCCGAAGAGAAATATGACGTCGCAACCCAGCTTGGGCGTCGTCTCGTCGGGTTATTTCCCTCAAGTTGGTTTACGTTACTTATCAACAAATACGAGCAGTCCGCAGCTATATTGTTATTAAAAGGATTTATTTGTGTAGCGTGTAGCTAATATAAGGCTAATAAATTAATAAGGGATTTTATTTAATTTATTTTAATAAAACTTTGTGAAACTAAATGTTTGGAGCTCTGGAAGCTGTCAAGATGAATGCTCTTCAGGTACCAAGGGCATTTAAGCGGCCGCCTGAAAATGGGAATTATAAACCGCCGCTGGCTACTTGAGGATTGTAAATCATTAGCTAGCCATACACGAGCGACCCGTTACAAAATTAAACTGGCAGCTAGTACGTGAAGTATGAAGTACCTGACAGAGTCTTATATCGACGAAGATGATCAGTTGTGATATCTGGTAAAAAGGAAGAGATGCTAAAAGGTGAATAGGAAAGTTCGGTAGCGTGCAGATTCGGTATCACCTTGATGACAGTCAAGGGAAGGTGTTAATTGGTAGATGTTTAGAAAAAAATGCTCAAAGTTTAGAAGCCTAAGTTAGTGCGCCTAAGGCTGATTACACAGTAATAAGAGAGTAAAGAGAGAATAACACCTTTCAAAAATAATCCTCTCGTGTATGGCTAGCTAATGGGGGGAGAATAATCTTCAATGCCGACATTTTCAGATGTTTCAACTTCCCACAGGAAGAGTTCCATAGTCTCCTGCGTGTGGTTTCACGACTTTGAAGAAAGACATGTGAACCCCGTATTGGAAGCGGAAGATGAATTGCTATTGGCTAAAGTCGTGGGCAATTTGGGAGATCCGAGGTTTCGAGGTGGGTAGAAAAGATTAAGGAAGTCAGTGGTTAACGTAATTTAGAGAAAGTAAGCGGCGGACAATATTCGATAAGTGGTGATCATAGCCAAGACTTGAGCTACGATCCGTGTACTGTATGTGTCAAAGGTCACTGTCCGGTCCTCTGGTCTACAGAAGCCAACATCGCTGAGTCCGCACCAATGGACTGCAAAGGGTTCCTGAGCGTCGGTGATAATTTATCCCTGAGCACCGTTGGAAATGCACCCATTAAACAATATACCCCTTTATAAATGCCAAAGCGGTCACCGGTACAAATTCTATTGTAATTAATCATCAGGTATTTGAGCTCACCATAGGCAGATGGAAAGCAATCAATTTGTTTTATTTCAATTTATACACTGTACATCAGTGTATCTATATTTTATAGAGCAGAAAGATAAGGCTTAATTGTTAAGTCTAATATAAAAATTTAAACAACATGTAAGAATAGAAGTCTTTTAAATATGGTGCTATAGGAGAATGCTGAAAAGCAGATGGGTGGCTATAATCCCTAACGAGTAAGTTCCAAACAGAATAGGGGAAGCGTGAACAATATGGAGGACGTTGACTAAGAGAAGGGATAGATTAATAGGCCACGTTTTAAGACAGGAGGGTCTTGTAAAATTAGCATTAGAGGGAAGTGTGTGGGGTAAGAACAGAGGAGGGGGGACTAGGGTGGAATACGCTAAGCAGATTAGGAACGACGTGGGATTTGCTAGTTATTCGGAAATAAAAAGGCTTGTGCAAGATAGTCTTAGGAATGAATACCACAACAACTATTGAAAAAGATTACACGCGTAGTACATCGATTATGGGGTTAGTTAGTCCAAAGATGATTCGCAATATATTTGTCAGTGGGAGACTCTAGCGGTTGTTTGAAGAAACTAAAAGCAAAGTGATAAAGCCAGGCGCCGCTGTCTGAGATCTCCGTGTTTGAACAATTAATGTAACAGCTGGGTCTATTTAAAGAAATCACTGCTACATGTGTGTCTGTTACGAAAAGCCACTGAATCATTGATTGATTGGATGCACTTTTGTTTGTGCTTGTCCGCAAGTAATTTCTTGTATGGTAAACAGTTGCTGTGAGGCTTGCTATCGTAATCATAAATTCAATCATAGTTAGAGGAGCGAGTCGCCATTGCGTTGCATATGCAAATGGCCGTCATTCACAGGGATGCACGAATGCAAGCCAATCTGCACCACAAGGGGCTACTCGACAGCCGCTATTCAATATGTTCGCCCCCCCGAATTTGATGGACTCTATAGACTGACGTGTCTGCGACTGACAGTCAGCAGCGCCAGAAATAAACACCATTCTTCAGGGGGCCTGCATCACAGTTTTAAATCGGAAGGCTAATTATCAGAATAATGGAAACGCGCCATCCTGCCTCCATATTCCTTTAAAGAGGGAAAAGGAAGGCAGGTGAAGCCATAAATTCAGTCATCAATAATACTATTTACACATAGAATGAGAGAATTTATGTATGAAAAGAAAAATTATTGCAAGGGTAATTTGTAATAAAAAGTAATTAGGTGACCGGCGTTGCCCGTGTTACTGTTTATAATTTTTACAACTTGCAAACAACGTTGAAATTCCATAGATGGGATTTTTTAAATGGCGTAGCAACACTTTAGTAATCATAGTTGGTAAATTTGCCTGACCAAATAATTCTATATAAGACATGAATCCGAAACATTTATGTTATACAGTTTCAGTTTTAATGGATAAATGTATTTTTCAAGAAGGGTGACCAAACTGACACAACCATTTTATAGTTATTGGGCGAAGAAATAATTCCCGTTTTCATTTAATGAAGTCTCAAATTTATGTAGCAGTATTAATAGTTGTTGCTGTTGTGGTATTCAGTACTACGAATAGCCTGATGAAACCCTCCATTCTATCCTGTCTTGCGCAAGCCTTTTCATTTCCCCATAAATGCACAAGCCTCATCCTCCCTAATCTGCTTAGAGATTCCATCCTTTGCATCCCACTTCTGTTCACTTTCTTGTAATGCAAATTTTACAAAACTTTCATGTCTTAAAACGTGATCTATTAATCTATCCTTTCTCTTCGTCAACCTCCTCCATATTGTTCGCTCTTCCCCTATTCTGCTTAGAATTTTCTGGTTAGTGATTCTATAATCCCATGTCATTGTCCTATTGCAAAGGCTTCTACTTTTTTCCTTGTACAACTCCTACCGTCCACGTTTCGCACCCATATAACGTCACACTCCATACAAACATTTATAGCATTGATTTCCTAACATTAACACTTATATTACACGTAAGCAAATTCCTCTTTGGTGTTGTGCTATTCTACTCGAGTTATTATGCCTCCCAAGTACCAGAATTCCTTAACGTCCTTTAAAATATCCCTTCCCAAATCTAACAGCCTCTGTTATTCCATTATTTCTGATACTACACTCCATACCCTTGGTTTTCCCTTGATTAACTCTCATGCTGTACTCTTCCTCCGGGACAACGTTCATTCCATTTATGACTTGGAATTGTTCTTTTTGACTCTCCTAATTGCAGAATATCATTTTATTTATTCTCATTGCAGTACTATTCCTTTTTATCTTTATATATAAATAAATGTATAAAGAACAAGGGTGACAGTCTGCATTCTTGTCTTTCTTCTGTCTTGAGTTCTCTTTTCTTTTCTCGTCCTTCAGTTCTGATTACTGTTGAGTGCCTTCTGTAGAGGTATGGATAACTCTTCAAAATCCATAGTAGTGTGTTCCTGTTTATATTAAAAAATATGTCACATATAATTAGTATAATAAAATCAGCACAATATAGTAGACCTGATGAGTAGGATGAGTTCGTGATGGCGTGACTCGTGTCTGGTAACCGTGTGTAAAGGTTGTTGCAGAGGCGCTGTGCGTTGGTGGGTGGTCTTCGGCGAGCCATCGAGCACGATCGTTTGGGACTAACGTGAGGTGTGTAATTAGCAAGCGTGGAAGGAACCTAGTGAATTTGCATCCCATCTCCGTGAAGTTAAGAATCTCGTTAAAATATTTCTCGTGGTGGAGGCTGAGGGAGAACGAGCGAAACAAGCTTTGACGTTCTCGCCACGTAAAGGAACAAGTTGGCCTGTTTGTGCAGGAGGCGCCTCGGGAATACTAACGAAGTGAGTGGCTTGCTATTCCCGTCGCAATGCAGTCCCGGACGGAGAGCTGAGCTGTGAATTACTCTGCTGTGGTTTCATTCAGGCCTCAGCTGCACGTCGAGCGTGCGCTATTCACCTTCTGCAGTTCATCTCTCATCTCACCTCACCTCTCTACTCCTGGTTGTGCGCCGTAAAAAGCAACCCACGTGCGTCTAAAGGGGCATCATACCTTGGGATTACAGGGGCTGCTCACAAATTATCTTAAATCAGTCTCAGTCTTAATAAAAACCAACATTAATTTTGTAAAACAATTAATGACCTTTTACAGACTTTATTCTTTAAAATTAATTTGTAATAATGTTTTGGCATATTTTTATGCCTTCTTCAACTGTATCAAAAAATAACAATAGAAATCACATACTGTGTCGAACAATAGTGATCGATATCCCAAGCAACACCTCACCACATGTTATAGCCAGACAAATTCAAGTAGGTTAGTGAATGTTGAATCTCGGATTTCCACATCTCCCTCCCAGTGGTCTTGGTCCTGTTCTCGAAGAAAACCTGAAGAAGGCATTAAAATATGCCGAAACGTTGTTACTAATTACAGTTAGAGAATAATGTCTGTAAAAGGTCATTTATTATTTTATAATATATAATAGACGTTAAATTTAAACCTTATTAATTTTGATTACAACATTTTCTAATATACAGAGGAGCTTCCGGCACACGCCATAGTCATCTACAAATTGATTTAAGCAATACAAAAATTATTTTAGAGTTATATGTTATAAGAATGTAATTTTTTATTTTCCTCGTTTTATAATCCTTAATGCCTTAATATTGTCAAATATAATTTTTTTAAGCATTTGTAAATATATAAATCTCTAACGTTTAAATAAATTAACATTTTAAAAATTAAATAGAATTCAGGACTTTCAGAAAATTCAAAATTTTGAGCTATAATAATATCTAAGTGTAAAATCATTTTGACAGTAACGATGAAAACATGAAGAAGATACGTATAGGCATCGAAACGTTGTTTCCTTTTACTTAAATAAAAATAAAGTCTGAATTTTATTTAATTTTTCTAATAAAGCCAGATGTAAAAGAAAAACCTTTAAATTAATTTCTGTCCGCACATTCCCTTATCATTTACTCATTGAAAACTTTTTCCTGTTTTCATTGTGTCCGGTTAAAAAAAATAATGAATTTTTTTTCGTCGCTTAAAATTATACAATTTTAAATTTACAGTTACTTATACACTTTTAACTTTAAATTATATAAATACAATTTTTAATTTGCATTTATATATTCAGGTGTAAAATTTTAATGTATAGATTACTATTTATGGTACAATTCAGCTTTTTTTAGGAACTTGATTAAATGTTCTTGGGTATTTGTCCCATGCACAATGTCGTTTTCCTTTAGAGTTTATTTTCTATCGTCATCAAATGTTCTGACAGATCTGTAACAGGTGTCTTTTTTGTTGCTGGCATTTTTTTGTGGTGGGGGGAGAAGGGAGTTACAGGTATCTATGATACATTTTTAATTGGATTGATTAAATTTTCGCTGTGGCTTGTCTCAGCAGGCCATCGTTCAGGCAATTCCTGGAGATGTGCATTTTCAGGGCAGAGTGAGGCAGAGAGGAAGAGAGAGATTATAGCAATGGAAGGGAAGCGGAAATGCAATAACCGGCGTGCATATTTCGTGCATTTACCAGTGCGGTGGAGACAGTAGTTGCGACCCTCCAGAGTCCCGTAATGAACGATTTGTCGCCGGGAAGCGACGCAGCTGTGGAGGAATTAATCTGCCCATGTGTTTTGTGCGTCTCCTGAGAGAGAGGAGCAGGTCCTGTAAAAAAAGCAGCAGCAGTTCCGTTTCTTTGTGCTCGTTATCTGGCGCATTAAGGGTCGAGGCGACCGTATATAACACTTCCAGAGCAGATAAGCCGCGTCTCTGCGCTCCGGAGGAAAGCAATTTTCGCGGACCAGTCAGGCAATTGCCGCTCCGTTGCGCAGCAATTGCGCGTCGCGTCGTCAGCTGCACCCTACAATTGAAAACAGCGACGCTATCCTCATCGCTTCTACTTATTACTCTATTACTTTACATAAGAAAATTGGCTCAACAGTGGACAAGACTCGTCACATTCTGGGTCATTCCATGTCTGTTGGCCTCGGGATTCCCCGCGTGACTTCGACGAATTTTTTTTAGTTTCTAACTACGAAGCCTTTCTCAAAAATTTTAGATCTCAATTTACTGTAACGAATTCTTGTTTTCGTCGCTACAACATAGGCCATTTGTCTTGGTGGATGGACGCATTCCTCAAGACACTTGCAATACACGTGAACAAACCCGGCAGTAGCTCAGAAATGCTGACACATACTGACATATTAGGGTAATGACATCCACCACGCAACTTTAAAAGTCTCTCACTCCACGACTTCACGCGAAGTCGATTACTTACAGCTTGGCCTCAGGCTATCGTTGGCTTCCCACTTATATTCCATCCTGACAGCCTTCCTTTAATTTCCGACTTCTTACAGTGTATAATATTGACTGTAATTATACACATATCTACAACTACATGTCTGTGTTTTAACTGGTAAAGACCTCAACCACCGGATTCTTAGCTGATGAGACTCAGAGGAACCTACCCGCATTACCAAAACTATTCTCACTTGTCTTGCATCTATACAACCCGTCGAGATAATCCTCAAATCTCGTTTCCTTTCTACGTTCCGAACCAGCATCAATTGAAGAGTCAAAGACAGGTTCTGCTACACCGAGAAACTACAAAAGATCCCTACTTTTCTTGTTTACGGCTCCCTAAAGTCCTACGATCTCTGGCGAACATGTGAAAATTTATTACTGTACGCAATACGCGCTTCATCGTCTCAAAAATGCCACTTTTGAACTTTAAAATTGCGGTAGTTATTATAAAGCAGACTCTGAAAATTAGTTTTTAACATAAATGTTATGCGCAGATTACGAATAAAACAACGAAAAGTTACAAAAATATAATTCCTGGCCAGAATGTCAAGTTCCTGAAAAAAATCACCTAATTTCCTTCGTATTTTCAAGGAATCCTGCTGGGATAGTTAATGTTGGTAAGACTTTCATATTTTGCACATATGAGTGTCTAAACGTCAGAGCTTTGTAAACAATACACTTTGGTGAATAAGGCGTGGCAAACTTGACGACAAAAATAAGCTTTATCATATTTACCAGAGTATCGTTTCCCAGTTGACATCATGGAAAAAATAATAGCAAATAGGAAACAGAGAGTTGTGTTGGAAAATCCGTTAACTGGTGTATAGTTTCATTTTGAACTAACAGGAATAAAGGTGGGAGTCCCACAGGGTTCAGTGTCGGGCCTTGCATTACTATATATGAATATAAATCTTCTACCCGAAGTATTAGATATATTTTCACACTGTTTGCAGATGATACACATGTTTTAATAAGTCAATGGTCCATCACTTAATTTTCGTAAATCAATTTTATACAATTCCAAGGAACCAATTTATCATTACAATCTGTAAAATAAATAATGAGAGATAAGGAAACGCATGGTAACTAAGTAGGATGTTCAGTAGTTAATAAACTAAATGGGAAAAATCAATTATTAAAGAAACTTTTTACAGTTTATTATGGTTTATGAGTATCCATGAGCACCGTTGCTAAAAATATGTCAAAGCCGAAAATTCGTGCTCCTTGCGTGACGAATTATCTACAAATTTGCTGCCTTTACTCCACAAAATATCTTTAATTTATTCAAATCAAAAATATTCAGTCAAAATTCTTTAGTAGAATCTCTCAAGGCGTAGTAAATATTTCAAGTTAACTGAAGCGTACAGCGCGTAAGACAAGCTTTCTGTTGCTCAAGCACTAACACGAGGAGTGGTGCTCAGGGTAAAAGTATCCGGAAGTTGTAAACTGATAATAGGTTGCAGGAACTAGAACTTCAAAAGGAGAAAGTATGTCGCATTTAGAAGGGTTCTGATTTGGTTCAGAAGTTCTATGATAAATTAAAAACGGACTGAGATATGCAAATATTTGTTCTGCAAGATTTATTAGTAACGTTGTGGCTTTGAGGCAACGGTAAAGGAATGGAACAGGTCACAGCTGAATATCACAGTTGTGCGAAACAGTGACAGACTAGCATTATATATGGAAAAATAAAGCTGTTTATTTTTTTTTTGCGTGACGATGAAGTTTGCCGTGACGGAGCTGTTGTTTCGGGCCTTTATTAGAAGCAACGTCGGCGTCACAAATTTGGTAGTTGCTGACGAGACTTTATGGAGCAATTTTGGGGGGACTCCCGGCGTAAAGCCTCGCTATGAAACAGAGACGGGATTCTACCCCTAGCTAATATCGCAGGGTCAAAGAGATTGTATCGTGGTGAACGGTCGCACGGGGAATTCCCCTCCCGCAATTTCCAGCGTAATCTCTTCACATGCAGCCCAAGATTATGGACCTGAAAGAGCTGCGAATGTGAATGTGCGACTTTATTATGGTTCGCGTTAAACGTCGCCCTTTTAGGCGTAATGGTCACGCAAACAGAAAATGGTGACTGAAATTCCGTGCGGCTCCGTTGGGAATCCGGCGCCATATCTGACCTTATCGTGTCGTTATGAATGACAAACGTAAACTGATTTTCCTATAGATGAACAAATCATCGGGGACCGTACACATACATTATAATAATTATACGGATCGTTATCTCACGCAGTTGAACGCTAAAAATTTCAAAATTACTTAAACAAAACAGATGTTAAAATAAACATAATTGTAACTTATTTCATGCCACTTATAAATACTTGGTCATAAATGTAATCTGAAAAACAGACGTTACATAATTTACTATATGAAAATTAAATGAAATGACTACAACACGTTTCGGTTGTAACTGTCCTTTGATGCAAAAAAGATGAAAAAAAGATTATCATTTGGTCCTCTATTAATTAATGGGAAATATTGAAAATATAATATCCTGAATAAATATCGCTGATGAAGTCCGAAATATGATGACGAAACGTTGTAGGAATTAAATGAAAAGTTGGTTTCTTTATAGGTTGGTCGTTTATTTTAATTTTACAGTAGTTTAAATTTTAATTTATTCAACATTTAGTAAGCTAAAACTTGTTAGCAATATGGAGTAAAGGCGTAATTTAGTCTCTGACGCACAGGTTAGTCCCTTTTTTATTAATAACAATATTTATCTGAGAGGAGTTAAATCAACAGCCAACAAGTGAAGAAGTATTTAATAAATTATAACGTTTCTTTTTGTTAATTTTGAGCTTCTACAGGTGAAAAAGTAGGTATTGAAGAATTCTGAAAGACAAATTGATTTTTGAATATTGGGTTCATATAAAATTTGGTATATAAATTTTATGTATACAATAGAATTCATCAATACCTCATGTCGCGTACCTTATAAAGGTTGTGATATTATTTTATTAAATTGTTTATGTCCTACGGGCGTTATATTTATTTATTCATTTAAATTCAGATCCGTTAATTTTAAGGTATAAATTACGGTTGAGGCGAAGCATGTTGAAGAAATCCCCCTCACAGTCCCAACCTTGGCCCTCCCCGCTCCCCTCCTAAAAAAAAGGAAAACAATCCACAACGTGGGACCCGGGAAATAAATGTCAAGTGTCTTAATTTTTATTGTGACTAGTGGGAGATTAGTCTGCCTGAGGAAATGGAACGCCTTTACCATTTTTTGTGACCACTCTTTAAGTTTTAATTTCCAGTTAATTAACTTCCTCCCATACAAATGTGCACTTTTTGTTACGACACAAACCATATGTATTTATTTAATAGAATTTTTAGTTACCACTAGGGCTCGGCAAACAAGAAACATAATTAACTGATTAAGTGTAACGAGAATGGAAGAACAATTTTGTGGGATGCGGGACAAGAGTTGAGGACATCATATAACCATAATATAACAAAACGTTCTGTTTGCATCAGTGGCATGGATCAAATGATATAAGTAAGACGCAAATAGGAATAAATTGTCAAAGTTATTTTTACATTAAAAGTCAACAGGAATAATAATGTATAAATGCATTACTATTTAAAAAAAAATTGAAATGGAGGAGTTTTTGTCTGCCAAGATAAAATACTTTTTTAAAATATTAACTGTTTCTTCTTTACGAACCTTACAAGTTTACTTTCACGAATCGCATTTATTGTAGCAGCAAATATTGCAAGGGATGCATTTCATCGAAAGACGCATCACATCCTCTGCACGTACAGTTGGCACGACTGGCGGGAAGTCGCTCTGGTAAGTGGTTAAGCTGTCCCAGGCAAGCTGGCTTCTAATTTCCCGACAGAGTTCCCCGGGGATGGAGTCAGCCGTCCCCTCGGGCACAAAGGGAGGCTCGCATTCCCCGCACGTATTCGCCCAGATATTTGATTCCGTCTTGTCCGCCTTCTTAAGGGTCTCCCGCACAATCACTACTAATTCTGTACATTCGCCTCCGCTGCCTTCCGGAAAAATCAGTTACTCCGCCCAACTTAAAAGGGGAATTCTTTTGAGTGCGTCGCCCGCCACACTTTTCCCGTCGTATCTCTTTCCCTCCTTCGTCATCTCCGTCCTTCTCTTTCCACCCTCGCCGCCGCAGTAAATGTAATATTCCGACCGCGGTAATTCGAAGTGAAAACAGCGACTACAATATGGACAAGTTCAGGTCCCCTTTTTACATGCAGATCGCGTACAACCTTCATTTCATTACCAAAAAAAATGCCACAGCATACATTTTTATTTCGAGAGTACGTAATTGAGTTATTTCCAATTACAAGTTCTCAAAAATCTTATTCGTGAGTCGGAAATTTTTATCTTGAAATATTTTGCACTGGCTGCTTTCACAAGATCCCAGGGCTTTACAAATCTCAAGAAAAATATTTGTATGGTCATTAAAAAGCAGACAATTTGAAGTATTAATGAACCTCCGTCAATTAGTGGACTTTATCAAGTGAATATGGAAAACCCTAATCCCGTGTATTTATAAACCAAAGATACAGATCTGAAGAGGTTACTCAATAAGTAAAATATCATAAATATTTTTCTTGATATTTGTAAAGCCCTGGGATCTTGTGAAAGCAGCCAGTGCAAAATATTTCAAGATAAAAATTTCAGACTCACGAATAAGATTTTTGAGAACTTGTAATTGGAAATAACGCCCTTCTGAATGACGGGAGATGAGTTCACTGTGGGGTCGCAGCATTTCATTCTCCTTATCTCCATCATTGCTAGGAAGTAGCTGGTCGACTGATCCAATGGGATCAGCGGTCAAGCAAGGTCTTCCACCCCAGCACATACACCTCCTAAAACAGATGAAGGTACTTCGGCACGTGAGGTGATTGTCAAACAACATATGGTTAGTGATTACCGCATGTTCCTTGAATGTGACTTTTAACGCCCTCTTGGTTTGGCCTATGTAAAGAGCATTGCATTCAATTTTGTAAAGTGAAAAATGTGTATCCTCGTGGAACAAAGGGTCTTTGCCATTCTTCACATAACATGATAGTGCATTAGAGAATATGTAAATGATGCCAATTTAACATTGGAGGCGTAAATTGTTCATGCCGTAGTCCATTGAAAAAGGTAACACAATGCTGATGTTGCGATTATTGTGATTTTGAAGATCAGTGGAAGAAGAATGTGACAATTGTTTTGAGTCTATTGAGGTTGTTGGTATGAGTAAACGAAGGAGGATTAACAAGAAGAATGTTCGTGACGATGGTTAGGTTTGATAAAAGTATGGCCCTGAAAACAAGATACAAAATCATCTGTTTTGGCTGGTGGTGAGGGCGTTTGGAAAAATAGCGAAGGGCACATCCAGATTAAGTTAGTTTACCGAACATATTGGTCAATATTTGGAGTTGGCAACCGATAGGCAGACATCACGGAAGTTGTGCCACAGTTTCAACGGTGAATTGTAGTCCGGAATCATAGCTATTAAAAGTTTGGACCATGGCATCAAATTTGGAGGGAAGGAATAAAGAAGGAGCTGGCGTGTACGGAAGGAAAATAGAAAATGGGGACTGAAGTCAGGATTATAGACAAGTTCCCTTGAAATCACGGACCAAAATCTCAGCAAACAGAGGAGAGAATGGTGAAGCGTCCACATGGTGATAAAACAAGTTGTCAAAACACAAAGAAGTAGTCCAGCCTCACCGCGAATCTCGGGACATAAATACATTTTGTGTCAGTGAGAAGCCATTTGAGACTCATTGGAGCTGTTGTATCGTACCTTTAAACAGTCGTGCGATGTTTCCAGGTCGTGCGTGTGTTTGTTTGTTTGTCCTGCCCGTCGCAACCTCGCATACCAAAATATCAGGGTTGCTGAATTCAATGCAACTCGAGATTGCTATCGAATCCTCTCATATTAAAATATATGATGTTTCTGCAGCTGATGTAAATGCAAATGGGAGATGGAGGTCATTTGAATAAGGAGGAAGATTCCCGGCGTGTGTGACAGTCGTCCTCAACCTCTGCAACGGCTCTCTCACATCTTACATTCGACGTAAGGACAAGCATTATTAATTATACTCTGCTCTTCATGTCTTCAACTACTACCCATGTTTTTCAGTTAATTCAGTACCATTATCATTTGAAATATTGCATTTATATTATTGCTCAGAGGTTGAGGGAAACAAGAAGCAGTTAAATAGTCATTGTATCTTATATTTATATATATTTATGAGTTTTATGAATATTTTTTAAATAGAAAAAATAGTAAATCGATTAATGTATATTTTCCTCAAAAATTAAAAGAAATGAATTTACATCCATTACACACAAAGTATTTATTTAATTAAAACGACGTTTTGACGCCATGTTTGGGACCTCCGCACGTCTTTTTTTAAATAGTTTACTACAATATATTTTTTATCCACATATATTAAACCCAAATTCAATTTTTACACAATATAAACTGTAAAGAAGGGGATTATTTATAATTATTTAACGAAGTATTGTGTTTCAAAATCATATAATAATTATATTCATGTGTCAAAACATTTTCTAATTTGGTCCTGCGCACTATTACAATTACACATATTGGAGGAATTACTATTTAAATATTGAGGGGGTTCTCAGGGTTAATTACTGGGGCAACAACGTGTAGCAGAGATTTTACGTTCTTTCGTGACGAACCTGTTCCATCTTCTAGGTGATTCCGCGTGGTAGTATTTTTCTCCTTCACTCTCAGGCTTCACCTGTCGGGTCGTGGATTTGACCTCGGCTCTGGACCTGCTACTGCTCGGCGATTCAGGAAAGTCAGTTTTCCTCTTTGACAATGCTTTTTACATCTTAGCCGGTAATTTTCCTGATATGGTAGACTTCTAATGAACTTGCGCTTTCTTCGATAAATTATGAAAGTGACTTTCCTTCTTCATTCAGAATATAACTATAACTGTTGCTCTTTCCAACTACCAAGATACAAGGACTGCTAATTTCTTCTTCTGTCCTACTTCCTCTGCTTCCTGTTCCCTTCAACTTCTGAGGAATTATGCTCGCCTCTCTGCTTCCTCGAACTTTCAACGTCCGATCCACTCTGCTCATTTTTGGTCTTTTCACCTTCCAGCTAAATTCTTCTTTTCCCCTTCTCCAAGGGGAACGCGCCACGCCACGTTACGCGTGTTCACCGACCTTTATTCCTTCTCCGCGGGAATTTTTGCGCTGACGAAGGGAAAAGTGTCCTTGGGGCTGCTTCGAAAACAACCCTAATGCCTAGGAGATGCAGGCAGACACGACTTCTATGCGACACCTTGGCGCCTGGGATTCGCACGTCTTGTCTGCCTGTCTCAGTTTATTATTACTGAATTTCGATCGTTTAAAACTAAAAAAAGCGAATTAAAATTAGGAAAGGGTCCTACTGATCTACAAAACATTTATAACAAAAATCAATACAAGTATCCAGGTCTTAGTCATGAAAACGTTTCACCGGAACACTTATGTCAGGGTGAATAATAAATTATTTTCGGTTTATTAAATTTATAACTATGGCGCAGGGTACAAAGTAGATAAATGATAACCTTAATGAGTGTTGGTCCAGAGGCTACTATTGTACAGTTAATCGAAGAAGCGGACTAGAGGGAGAGTTACCGTAACTCTACAAACTATAGAAACTGCTCTTGGAAATCGTTTTCCCCGATCTGAAAATTAAATTTTGCAAAGCCGCGTGTGAAGCACATAAAATTCTCCTCTCAAGCGGAAGTTCCAGTGTTTGGTGCGTGTGTTTCCCTGCTTGAGCGTAGGTGGACTCCTTAAAAGGAGACGCACGACCCGGACCAGGTTCCCTTCTCCTGCTTCCCTCTCTCAGGCAACCTTCAATGCACGACGACAGATATCATCTCTGAAACAATCCTTGGCATTATTTCTGTCGTGTAAAAGAAGAATAAGAGATATAAAATGTATTCCGTGAAGAAGAAGCGGCAGGGGCATCGCTTGATAAATAAAATTATCTTTGGATAGATAAGGTTTTGGGAACTACATTATCCAATTAAATAATCATCACAGTTCTGGTTTGAATATTATCACACATTTAACAGGCATCATATTCGTTTCAGAATTTAATTCCATCTTCTATTTGGTTTTGTTTTCACTCATTATTTTAAGTCTCCCTTACATGTTGGCGTAGTTATTTTGAAAATTCCTTTATTTCAGTTTATTTTAATGGAAACTGATGAATTCTTTGGAATACCTAAACCTTAAATAATTAGCTTCTCCTTTCATATATCTGGACCCTTTGATAATCTAACATTATTAATTTCCTTATGAGCCCTAGCCATTTTTATGCATTTTAATGATTTTACACTCTTCTAATGGTATTACCATAGTCGTCTTGATACGTTTACGTTATGAAAAATGGAGTACCTGTTAGAGCTTATCTTAGCTCTTGCAGGTGTTTCTCTCGAGAGAGAAATTTCGAGTAGATTTTGTGTGAAATATTTTGGCCCATATCATACGAAGAGATCCAGAATTGTTAATTTTAAGAAATTAATTTGTATCGTTTTTATATAAATATACATGTAGTGTTTAAATAAGAAATAATTCCCGGCTTAAAGTTTGAAAATGAGAAAACTGTAATATTTATGTAAATTTGTTTAGGATAAAGTAAATTCTTTTTATATTATAAATGGAAGTTCATTCGTAATATATTAATATTTAATTAAACTATTTTTTTGGTTAACAGGCTACATGAGGGTGATCCTGAAACAGGCAACTCCCCTTTAATAGCATAGGAAGGGAATTGAAAAGGGGGGATGCGGAAGGTGGAGTAAGGTAGCCAAGGGTTAACTAGGGCCCCCGGGCTATGGTTTAAGGATCCTACCCGGTGTTTCACCTAAAGAGATGCAGGGAAAACCCTAGAAAACCTGCATCAGGTAGGTCGGGCATTGGGTACTATTCTCACGCCCTTCCGAATGACGGGAGACGAGTCTGCTGTGGGGACGCAGCATTCCCTTCTCCGTGTATCCACCAGTTTCAGGAGGCAGTTGGCCGACTGATCCAATGGGATCAGCGGACAGCTCTTGCCATATGCCCAAGGTCTTTGACCCCGGTACATATACCTCCTAAAATAGGTGAAGGTGTCTCGACATATGAGAACTTTGATAAAAAGAACCCAGAGAGAGTGCGAGGCATTCCCGACATGATCAGGTGAGCCCCGCAGTCACTCTGGACTGAAGCGCCTGCGAGAAAACTCCCGCAGCGCCCAATCAATTGTAATTAAACTATTTTTTTGGGGGGTAACAGGCTACATGAGAATATCCCCCTATTTATCTCAAGGTGGATGATAAGGAACTGGGAGAAAAATTTTTAAGGTCGGTGTTTGACATGGCGCTGACAAATCTGAGCAATTGCAAAGCGCCAGGAATTGATAACATTCCAGCGGAGTTGATAAGATCATCAGGAGAAGAAGCAGAACAACGAGTGATCAGGATAGTTTGCAAAATCTACGAAACAGGAAGAATACCAATTATTTTGAAATTAAGGTATATTGTAAATTGTGAAAAAAATTGGGGTGAAGTAAAAAAACTTAGTAAATTTTCATATGTAAAAGTTGAGTGAGATACGTATATAAAGAAGAGACGGCGAAACTGCTGCAGTAGCGGACACCGAGGAGGCGATGGCGATGGCGATGCTATCTGCAGGTGAGTTATGTGTCTGCCCCCGCAAAGCACAAGGTCGCCGCTGCTGCGCCTCGGAGGACGCATTCTCCACAACACTTGGTCATACGGTTCCTCCAGACAGACACGGGAACACTTACAACGGAAAAATACGCTCGCTTTTCAATTTGCAGCTGAATTGCAGTCGAGTCGTTCTGTTAAGGGATGGAATTTCTTCGGCATCCCTTTCTTTGTTACGCACGGGGAAATGTTACACATCAAGTTGAATAGACACGGGGAAAAAAAATTTAAACAAACAGAGAAAAAGTAACAAAATTTCTGATTGCTAAAGACATATTTTTCGTTCCACATGTGACCCTTAAAAATTAATACTGACTAAAATCTATATTTCTCCTCTGTCCTATGCTCCATATATTATCTGGCATCTTCCATGAGAGCAACGTTTCTGTAATTTTACTGTAATTTTTCTGTGGTGAAAGAAGTGTTTCCGTATAAAGAAGTGCATAATGAGATTAGTAATTTGTTCTATTAAAATCGTTATCTGCTATGTGAATGCCCGGGATATTAATTCTTCAATATAACTAACATTTTACTTCAGTTATGATACTTTTAGTTTCTCGCTAACGTCGTCGTCGCCGCCGCCTCACGTATAACGCAGGTTACGTACGGAATATAATTTAACCTGTGCTATATGCACAACGGATACAAATAGTGTCGCGGGAAACACAGTAAAAGTATTTATCCGACGGATATATAGGCCGATTTTCATCCCCCTCCACCCCCGCCCCTATGGATGGCAGCCGTGTTTTACCCCTACTGTGTTGATTTCCGAGTAAGAACGTCTGTGCAAAATTTGCTTCCATTTGTATGTACGTACATACACACGCATGATATTTGAATTTTTTTACATATAAACAATGTATTTCAGTTATAACAATAACGTGAAATAGCTTGTAAATTTAATGAACGATTTATTTAAGTAACAATAAATTTTAAGTACTTTAAAAAATATAGAAAAATAAGTCAAAGGAAGTAGAAATTGAAGCTCAAGTAAGAGCGTATATAGAAAAATGTTTATCTCTCTCACTTTATAGCAATGAATTATTAGTTAATTACAAGAATTCAAGTTACAATACTTCAGTGATAAAAAATAACACTCAACGTTTATGGAATCCTTCAAGTGATTCAAAGCCCAAAGTTGGTCATCTGGTATCACCTGTGGTGACTCGTTCTTGCGTCCCTTGAGTTTCTGAATCACCCTGAAAAAACAACGTTGCCGTGGAGCCCTATTTACTTCATCACTTAATTTGTGTCCGTAACTTTCCAACTTCTTTATGCAAATAGAATAGCAAGTTATTTTTTTATAGAATAAGTTATTGGTTGATCGTGTTTTAGGTAAACATCAGAAGGTGGCATGATTTACAAGGTAAGGTGAACAATCGTAAGAATTTTACATGTGCTGGAAGACTTGACAGTTACCATTACGAATATTTGTTTGGATGATGGTTGTGAATCTCAACTTCCAGAAGGTGCTTCCTTTTGTGTCTCTGTAACTGGTGTAAATCCCAATCGTCGTGACGCCCACACCAGAGTTCCCAACTCGAGGGTTGGAATATCAGATTCCTGATCGATTGGAACGAAATGGAGTTGTTGGGTGGAGCGGTTCCAGCGAGGTGTGGGATTTAGATTCCAACACAATATCCAGCGGCGGCAGCAGCCTTGAAGGAACAAGGTCGGCGATGTTAAACAGCAACCAGCGATCACCTTGAGCCGTGATGTGAACACGGCAGCCATGCCTATCCCAGTTTAATCTGTTGCTGGTAATAGAAACATCGTGGAGTCTCCCGGAGCCATTAAAATGCAGCGCCGATCTGGAGGGCGGGGGACGCCTGACAAATGGTCCATTGGCTCGTCGTGACAGCCCGGAAGATTTTAAATCATGCCTGTCTCGGCTCCTCCACTTCCATTCAGCCGAGCCGTTTTAATGATCGCGGCGACCAGGAGGTCCTTCATCGCTCGCGCAGAACAAAAGCTGCAGTCGACCAAGAACTCCTAATCACGCGCGAGTCGTCCACTTGCAGACAAAACACTGCGAACTTGGCTGCGTCCATCTCTGGTGTGCTCATTTTACAATAGTTCTTCTAAAACATTGAAGAAACTTACTTAATCGGCCAGAAAAAATATGCTGAATACATGACGGTACTTCCATGTGCGAGAATTTCTGACTCCACAAACATCTTTGGGAAAGTAAAAATGGATAAAACGCTAAAACTATTAAATAATTTGGCTTGTCAGTTGTATTAGGAGCCGTTTTGACAGAGAATAGGTGTTTCTGTAATCTCTTCTTGATGTTGAAATGAGTGAGCCACTTGGGATTGTTTTCACTGATGAAGATATCAACAACCGTTTCCGAATTTTGAGTGACAGGATGACTCAATCAACTAAATTACTCATTATCGCTCTTTTTCTGATTACTGGGGTAGCCGAGGACTCTCCCTGCAAATGTGGGGGTTTATATACCCATTATGAGAACAAAAAATTGAATTATGATAATTACGTCAAGGAAATTGCCGAATTTCTAACATCTACTTTATACATAACAGATCTGCGACTTTCTATTGTATTGATTAAAGATATCCATCATACTGCTTATTTTAGAAGACTGAACATTACAAAAAAAACACCCTTATATTCATAATACGGAACAGACGAGGGAGGTGCCAAGGATGGAGTGCGCTGAGCAGATTAAAGATGGTGCGGTAAGTATATGGAATGCGAAGATTTTCGCAGAATTGGTTAGTATAGAGTGTTGCATAAGACCAGTCTCAGGACTCAATAAATACTACAACACCATCCAAAATAACAAAGAGGTTGAACGTCTAATAAGAAAAGGCAACATTTCAGTAAATCCCTCAAGATAATTTTAGCTATCGATGGTGACTAATATTGGCCTGGTTAAAAAATATTGAGTTTAAATTAAATTGAGCGCCATGTAGAGGATTAACTAAAAATATTAGTATATTAAATCAATAGAGAAATAAAATCAAAAGACATAAAGCTCTGATTCGAAGTTGTTTGATAAAGTCAAAAAAATTGAAACGAATTCTTGGACATTTTTTGGTTTATCGTTGAGTCCCTTAGACAAAATTGATTTTTAAATACTTGGAGAGACTGTGATGGTAACTATTAGTAGAGTCGACTATAGTACGCAAAGGAACATTCGGTTTATGAATTTTTTTTGTTGACTCTTGCTGAAGTAATGAGAAGTTTTGACATGACAGCGACAGAAACGTTAGCATTATTCATCTCATTTTCAATTTTTCGTGAGTTATATAAAAAATGTACGGTTACTCAACCAAGGTCAACAAACTTTACATTTCATTGTTGCAATATAAGCCATGTTATTTTTATGACGCGTCCATTTTTCTGTACCATTCTATTGACACAGGCTTTTTTAAAAACGTTTTATTTATATACAGTGACAACGTTCTTATATAAATATTACATGCGTAATATTTCTCTTTCTAGTCCAGAATCCGATACCTGCCATCTTTTTTTCTTTACAAAAAAAATATACCAAGTAGAAGAACAATTTAGAGTCATGTTACGTTGACGTGTTTGGATTTAAATTTCAATAAATACTGCATAACAATTTAACAAATAAATTCATCGCAATTTTTTAATTTTATGAAGATGGAGTAAATGTAATTTCCTGAGGGATGACAATGGGCATCCATAATGCGAAATATATACACAACTAGTTGAACGCAAACACTGGTATCCAATTTAATGCTCTCGCATCAGTTATTCATTTTGCTTTGCTGGTTTTAAATGCTCCGTAAACACGGGGAGGGGGTGGAGGGGGGAGGGGGAGACCGATGTGAATTTATCCTAATGCACTGTTGACAAATACGAGTTTTCGTTTAAAACAACTTTTCGTGTTTTTAAATTGCTTTTTGTTTCTTCACTCCCTTCACATGTTTCAATTTACAAGCAGGTTATGAAAGGCTGTTAGACATTTTTATATTAATCTGAAATAATATATTTAGAAAAGAGAATAAAGTCGATCATCGCCTTTTTATAAACAGGAACCGTTATTTGTTCTCCTTGGAAGATACAAAAACAATTTCAACTTTACTTCAAATAATATTCAAAAATTTCTCTAGAAAATGAAATGCAAAAACCTGGACTCAAAATGATTTTAAAGGGTTAACATTTTAAATATTTTTCCTTAATTTTATTTTTCCGTTCTTGTCCAACAAACTGAGAGCATTTACTAGTGCATGTTGAAGATTATTTATCTTTGTCAACGAAAAGAATTTCCTTAATAATTATCGATGATGTAGTAAATATCCAAAACCGTTGTTTCCTTTCAATATTTTATCTATAAATCTTTTTAGGGACAGTACCTATTGAAAAATTGACTTACAAGCTCTTTTTTTCTGAATTTAATTCATCTACTTGGAAACCATGCTCCTAGGATGCAATGTATCCTATTTTCGTCTTCTTAAATGAGTTGTATGGGTAAAAGTTTTGTAGCTTGCGCGATACCTAATCCACAGCAGTAAGAACTTGCTAAGTCAACAGGTGAAAGCACTGCACCCTCTTGCAACATGGCTGACACTGACGTACGTATTAGACACCGTTCTGTGATTGAATTCTTAAATGCGGAAGGTGCAAGGCCTATTCCTGTATATTAAAGGCTGAAAAATGAGTATGCTGATGCAGCGCTGGATGTCACCACTGTTCGGCGATGGATTCGTCGCTGTAAAGAAGCTGAAGGGTAAAAACCGGTGGCTGATAGAGCGGCAGACCCGTTACTGCAGTGACCCCACACAACATTTAGCATGACTTTGTTGAAAAGGGACAGAAACCGTACGAAAGGACGGAGACTATATAGGAAAGTAAAAATTTAATTGTTAAAGTTGAGGGTTTATGCTGAGTAAGTTGGATTCATTGTCTTGGCAAATAAAACGGGAAAAACAGGAGGAATTACTTATTGAACCATCCTTGTATGTCTTATCAATGTAATTTTTTAAACATAAATTCATTGCAACAGAAAGTAATTATTAATTGTAGCTAAGATCAAGTTAAGAACTTTGGGGAAAAGTGATAATAGACAAGCTCCATATTGAAGTTTTAAGATTTTTTAATGATCGCATGAACCTGATTCCCTTCACTTTGAGAAATGTGAGATACAGACTGTAAAAAATTTCTTAATGAATCATCCGAACCCTTTGATAGAAAGAACAGGGTCGTTTGAAGTAACGGGACACTTTGTCTTGTCCGTTGTTTAAGCTTCGTCGCATTGCAAAGGGTGTTTCCACAGGTTGGAAGGGGAAAACTGAAGATGCCCAATAATAATTTTTGAAGCACTTTAAGTGAACCATGTAATCAAGAAGGCAGTTTTAAGGTTTTAAACTACCATCTGAAGCGATAAGTATAACAAAAAAAATATTTTGATAAAAGGAACAGTGAAAGAGGTAACGGAGAAGATAAATTATTTAGGAATCGTATCATCCTCGTTTAACGACTCAATAAATATAAATTTTGGGAGAAAAATTCCTTGAAATGTAGGAGTAAGACGCTAACTGAGCGTTGAATCGATTTTAAATTTTTGTTAAGTACTTCTAAAATACTATATTAAATTATTAAAATATTTTTATGGATTACTGAACATTGTTTTAAATGCGTGCTTTTGTTATTGAATTTAATGTTTTCATTTCTTAAGTTATTGGCTTCAATATTAATAATAAATTAATAGAAGACTATGTCATTTAATTTGAGGCAAATAATTATGTGAAACCAAATTTTCTGATCTCCTGAACGTGTGAGATTATAGCAAATTCTTATTCAGTCGGCGGCCAATGGGGATTTAAAACGTCACCTCTGACAATTCATCAATGAGGTAATCTCAATGATGTCACAATATTGGCACGCACGGGTTTATTCTTCAGGAAGTGGGAACTTCTATGAACGTGATATTTCACGCCTCTGATAGAAGAAGAGTTACCCAGTATTGGAGGCTGCGGAGGTGAGAAATGGTGGTCATTGGCCAAAGTCCTGGATAATTTGAATCTGGAGGGGAGATCCGAGGTCTCGAGATAAACAGAAAAGATGAAAGGTAGTTATTGAAGGGATGTGAGAGAAGAGTTGTTTGGGAGAGATGTGGAGTACGTGATACGGGAAGTACGCGGAGAATGTTATGGAAGGTAGACAGGCAGTTATAGACGAGACGTGAGACAATCATTTATCAATGGTCACCGCCGGACATCGTGTTCTGGTAGCTTATAGTCGCCGATTATGCTAAGCGCCGGTGGTAATGTAAGTCAAGAAAAATATCCTCCAAGGTCGTCATTTATAACGCTACTGTGGTCTTCTTCATCAATTATTGTTTGTAAACGTTAAGACGAAGGTATTTGAGCCAACCATTCCCTTAGAAAAAATAATCAATTTGTTTTTCCACGTTTAAATATGTTACTTCTTTAAATAATTTCTTTTGACAGAGCAGGAAGATATGATTTTATTTTGTTGTTGAAAATAAAATTATGAGATATAATTTACCCTGCTTTAATTTATTAGAGTAAAAAATTATAAATCCTTTCACTAATCCACCATTTTAACGTACGATCACGAGAAAACTTTATTTTAATTTCGTATCGTTAAGTATTGTAAAAGTGAAATGTATTAAATAATAAAATAATTTTAAGTTAAATGAAAGAAAGTGTTTATTATAAGAGTGGAACCTATATTTCATGCAGATAAGTGGTGCGGAGGAAAATTCAAATGAGTTACGGTCGTTTTGACGATTCCTGTGGCGGACAGAAAGCAGCAGTCTGCAGAAGGGAAGCGACCCCGAAGTTTGGTTTGTTTACAGATCCGTCAGCCGCAGATCTGTCTCCTATGCGGGCCTCTGGACACTCACAACTGTTCCTCTCTCTCCTGCACACAGGCTGCATCTTCACAGCGCCACTCGCCATTCAATATGACGGCGAAAGTATTCACGCTTCCGTCCCATAGTCACGTCAAAAAATAAACAAAACTTTACAAACGGATTAAACATTCTCGAGACGGTTACTCGAATATGGAGTCGCTTATTCAATCTACTACAGATGAAAATTTTGGTTTCGAAAAAGGTTCAAATTAGGTCATCAAATCTTGTAAATGCCGGATTAAGCTGCGATTGAAATTTGTTGATCAGGGATGTAGATGAAGTCACACAAGCGCAGACGATCGAGTGATACATCTTTTCGGAAGAAAATACTGATTCTGTTTTATGCCGTGTAGGGTACAAACGTTTAATAAATTAATAGAAATTTAATTAAATAATTTTATGAAACTAAAATTTGTGGGGTCACTGCGCTTCACTTACAAATTCCTTTCAATCTGTGAGGGGATTAAAACGCCGCCCCTGAACAGTCAGGAATATCTCTGCTGTCACAATATTAGCACGCACGGATATTTCCCACAGGAAGTGATAAAATCCTTTCGCTGGTTTGGAAAGAGACATGTTCCCTCGTATTGGGAACTTGTCGGGGTGGAAGATGGCTTGGCATTGGTTTTTTTGGGGCGTGGAAGGGAGAACGGTTCTTAACGGAGTTTTCGAGATAGACGGAAAAAGACTTCAGACAGGGCAGTTATGTGGGAAAGAAGTGATAACGGAGACTTGAGAGAGACAGACAGCTATAGACGAGACGTGAGTGAGGCAGACGGCGGTGTCGGCCATCATGTTCCAGAAGTTTGACATCGCCGATTCTGCGCCAATGTCTCCAAAGGTTCCTGGACGCCGGTGGTAAAATACCCACAAGACATTAAATCCAACAAAGCACAGTCACCATCTCCAGAAATTAATGTTTGTAAATATGAAGACCAAGTTTTTTGCTCCCACCATTCCCAAAGAATGAATTTGTTTCTTCATGTTATAAATAGTAAAGTTGGTATATATATTCTTTTGAAAGTGGAGGAAGGAAAGAGTTTCCTTTCTTGTTATTAAATTTTACCAGACTTATTTAATTTACCCCGCTCTATTTGTTAAAGTAGATTCAAATTCCTCATTTAAAAACATTCCATCAAGGTGAAAGCGTATCAGCTCCGAGTATAAAATATTAGCCTACTCGTCTTTGTCCTGTCCTTAGCAGCTTAGAGGCTAACTCAGATTGTAACCCCCGAATATTAACCTCTCAGAGAGTATAACTATTTCGCGACTGAATGGCAAAATGTTTCTTTGCTTTGAGTAGTGCAAAGTTTTGAGTGTGTGATAGAAAGCAGCTCCGTCTCTGTCTGGAGTTGTTCGATAAGTGAACCGTAAACGTTGCCTCAATTCAGAAGACGAGGATCTAATTTTATTTTGTGAGCGTTTCTGATTGGGTTACGGCAAAACACCTTCGCTCCAGCCAATAAGCTGGATAATTCGTATCTGGCGCAGTAATAGGCAATTTCCACAAAGTAGTGAGCGAGCGGAAGTGCAGGCAGGAATCGACGTGGTCCAATGGCGGGTGGAGGACCTTGTTGCTGACAGATTGGCTCGACACGTTTAGTGACAGGAAGACAGAGGCGCAGGGGGAGGGACGAGGGTTGTTCTGCTCGTGACAGACGAGTCGCACTCCATCAGGCGTCGATCATTAAAAACACAGCTCCAAAACACAAAGCAGGCGCAAAATCCATCGCCATGGCTAGCAACTTCCAATTATTATTATTTACTCTTGTCACAAGTGATCGGCACCAAATTGCCATGATACAGTGATACAGTTTAAAACTCTATTCAGTTATTAAAAATTGTAGTTCTCATTGGCCCTCAAACATCACAAAGATCGAAACGTCCGTCCGGCTGATGACACGCGCTTCATCTCTTCAGAAAGCAATAGTTTTAAACTCTGAACTGGCCAGATACAGGTTGATATTCCTCTGCCAATGAGCAGGACTTCTCAAGTACAGCGTTAATTAAAATATAATGCAGACGAGCAGAAGCCAAAAATATTTAGTCGATTCTGAAGAAGCATTTTTATGGATTACATTAGACTTATTAATCCTGTGGTTCGAATACTGACATGGGCTTGGATGTTTATGACGCCATTGTCACGGAGACTACGATTAAGACTGCTGGAGAATAGATACGCAGACCACGTGTCACTCCAAGTTTGGGATGTGTCATGTTAGATGCACAGCTGAGGAAGAGGAAGAAGAATTCTGAGACGGCATGGTAATTTAGATCATCGGAAAACATTCCGAATATATTCCAGTTAAGTAATGATTATGACTATGTCTTAAATAAAATACAAAGAGTGGCTGAAAATCAGGAATAGAAGAATTTAATTTGAATTAAAACGTTTCAACTCACTAAATGAAATTTTATTAAAATTTCGTGATGCACCCACCGCTATTATTTTTTAAATTTATCTATCGTATGTTTTAATTTTGCAAAATGTTATTTTTGTTGGAAGCTCGCGCTTAGTCTGTCCAATATAACAACCTGTACAGTCCAAACACTCACTGTGATTATCATAATTATTTTTAAAATATTTACAGTTTTGAACAAAATATATATGATATAAATATTACTCCAACACGTATTTGGCAAAAAATTTAAATAATTCATAGTGTCTTTTCCCTAAATATGGTTAGAACAATGAATCCTATACATTATTTATTGTTATTGGTTGTGGATGAAATATTTTATTGATGACTATCTTTTAAGTCAAATGAAGTACAAATATTTCAATTGACGCTCAAGTCGGACAATGTCCATTCTAAACAAAATTTCTAGAAATTATGTTGTGATGAATGTGATTAGTAAATTGTAGGTTTAGGGATGTTGAATCGGTCCTTGGACGATGACTCGGATTAGCTGAGTGGTAGAGCGCCCGTCCGGAAAACGGGAAATCCAGGGTTCGAGTCCTTGGTCCGTCTCGTCTTTCTTCCAAAAGACTATCTTTTATAGAAACAGAATGTTTCATTGCTGGAAATTTATAATCATCCTTATGTTCGCGGATCCAACCTTTCAATGCTCGCTTTTATTTGTCCAATGTATGTATAAAGAGTTGCAATCTTTGCATCCATTTTGTGAAACAACAAAATGGGCGCCTTTCGTATCCACGGATTTCTACCATTCTGAATAAGGTATATCAATTATATAAGTAATATTTATATAAAATAACTGTAATAAATAGGGTTGTATAAATTAGAAGAACAATCCTAAGTTTTGGAGTATTTCGTACTCGGGCTTTATTAAATTCCATATTTAAAAAATTCAAGAAACTCATTCATATTTTTATGGACGAGGCGACTTTACTAACCGAAATCAAGACACTCTAAATTGGAAATCTGGTGAGGTTTCAGTGAGCTACCACTTGTAGAAAGACATTGATAAATAAAAGTGAAGGGAATTTAAAACCAACGCAAGTAAGTAGGAAGGAATGAAATATTAATTAATATAAACTTTGTAGCCGATATAATAAAAATAAATATATATAACATTCCGTTGTATCAATAAAATTCATTATTTTATTTAATCCTACGGTAGGGAATTATTCCATACCCACTGTACTGTTACATTATAGTTGAAATAAATCACCTTCAACCCCTATGGAGGCGATGCGACAGTAACGACCTCGCCAAGAACTCAGTACAGATGCCACGAAAGCCCTCTAACGCCCTCTGGAGACAAGTGCCTAGTTAAAAAGTGGGCGAAACGAACAGGAAAAATAAAAATCCAAGGTTGGCAAAGTTTTAAGTAGGTGCATGGTACAGTACCATGGTGGCCATGCACGCCACTATTCCAAACTCAAGCACTGCCACTTAACGCAAAACTTTCCCCATTTCAAGGCAGCAACTTCATTCCTCTGCTAATGAGTTTCGCACCTGTACCACAGTCACTTTCCTAACCTCTGACAGCCGCCAATGCGTGGAGGTGAAGAAGGTGGTCCTTGATTCAGTTCTCAGTCGTCAACGCAGTCACGTTCATCTTGTCGTGCTCTAATAAAGTAAGCCAATCACAAGAAACCAGTCGGCGTTGGTTCTGGAGAATTCTCTTTTAAATAACAGGATACGTGAGGATGATCCACAAAATGACAACTCCCCTTTTATTGCTTAGGCAGGGAATTGTTAAGGGAGGATGTAGAACGGAGAGGAAGGTTACAAACGAATTCGACCCCCTAAAAGACGTGAAAGTGCCTCGGCTAGTTACAACCTTAATACCTAGGGCATTCCCAAAACATAAACCAATCCTACCAGAGTAAACGGGTAAAGTAGAAATAAGAAGATTTTACGGATGAGAATAGGCACAGAAGGTGCTTCGAGGATTGCCTGTGGGAGTTTTTGCTCGCTGGCATTTCTCCCCGCCTAAAAATCGAGGAGACACAGAGAAGGAAATGCTGCGACCCCACAGTAAACTCATCTCCCCTCATTTGGAAGAGCGTGAGAATAGTACCCAATGCCCGACCTACCTGATGCAGGTTTTTTACGGTAAAACACTGGGTAGGATCCTTAAACTATAGCCCGGGGGCGCTAGTCAACCCTTGGCTACCTTCCGCACCCCCGCTTTTCAATTCCCTTCCTGTGATATTAAAAGGGATTTACCTCTCCCCCCCAAAAAAAACAGAACGTGCCTCAGGGAAGTCTACCTAAAACAAGAAAAAAGTTGTGACTTTACACATTTAATACACAGCACGATCAAGGAAGGTTAAAAAGAGCAGAAAAGATGACGATTAATAAAAAAAACACAAGTTTGTTGCCATTTCAGACTCGTAAATTAGCTTGTAACTGAGTCATAAATGTAATATATGTTGTCTTTATTATTTTGAGTATCCGTGAATTGATAAGTGAATAACTTAAGGGAGTCAAATATCTATGAACGTACCACAGCAAACTTTCTGGAAAACAAAATTAGAATTCTAGTATTATAATTATTATTTCAATAATTAAGTATAAAAAACATAGCTAACTGGTCACCAAAAACATTTAATTGATATTTACTTAATATATATAACTACGACGTTTCACCTATATTAGTGGATAAAACTGTTACATTTGAGGATGATTCTCAATTTGCGCTGTAACTGTATCTTGACGCGACCCACTGAGAAACTTACCTGATGAAGGCCACGAACATGAACGAAACGTCGTAATTATTAATTAAAAAATTTTCTGTCAATTTGGCTGTATTTTTTCATTCACTGTATATTTTCATTAACGATTTAAGTCTGAGACTGTCTGTATATATTTTGTGTAACCGATTGTGTGATATCTCTGGAGTCTCGTTTCAAGTTAAGACGTCGCAATTCTAAAGTTTCCAGCCATTTAATGTGTGCTTCGTGCATAATGTGTCAGCCCATTCCAGGAAAGGCGAAATCATTAGGTTACGGAGAAATACAAAACAAACAACGTCTAATAATATTTACTCAAAGCATCCATTAACGGGCCCAAAGCTTGATTAAAAGATTCTATCACAGCTCTGGACGCAGGTCATGCAACAACTAACTATAAATCATTCCCGTCCCTTACGAGAGAAAAAAAATCAATTAAATTTATATGGTCTTAAATTACAACGTCCACCTTTCCTTTATCAGGCGCGTGCATCTTAACCTTTGCCACACAACTTGAATTTCGTTTACTTGTGTAACGTGTTGGGGTTAAATGGATTACGTCAACCACTGGCTGGCTGCTTACGGTGGTGCTTCGTGACACCTCTAATCACCTTTTATGTTTGTCCAGGTAAAAATTTAATTTTTCTATTGTTCACTAAAATATAATTGTTCTCGATTTCCACTAATAATATCGAGAATTAGTAGAAAGAAAAATTACCCAGGAAGAAGAAAAAATGAAACCATACTAATCAAGGGTGTAAAAATAGTTCCTAGTGTGAACATGTATAAAGAAATTCTTCATCAGGCAGATGTTAACAAAATTAAAGAGTTAAAGGTGTTAACTCCATCAATGCCCGACTGAAAGTTAAGGCTGTTCCATTCATCTAAAACCAAATCCATTATTTCCCACCTAATTTATAGAATATAATTTACGCCGTTGATATTAAATTTTAAGGGTTTGGATGAATAACACCGCGATTTCTCAAAAATTCTTTTCCAATCCGCTACAGTAACAACTTCCGAAGTCAATAGGTGGCAGCACTGCAGCCTTTTGTAAAATACCTTAAAGTGACGTACGCGTTACACGGAGTTTTTTGATTGAATCAGGACGGTCAAACGTCCATTCTCATTGATGAAAGGTTGAAATATGCGCAACAGCGGATGTCAGCACACTGTTCGGCGATAGATGCGTCGCCGTAACGAACCGGAAGGGCATACAACGTTGGCTGATGGAGCGGCAGGCTGGTTACTGCAATGACTCCACGCAACATCCACCACACGGTCACGACCTAGCTTCAATATCGTCAGGCCACTGAAAGGAAGCTCATCGAGGGATTCACTTTGAATATGGCTAAGGAAGCAAGACCACGCAGTGGAATACACGCAATTTGTTAACAGGTGGACAAGGACCGTAGAATAGGACGGAGACTATTAAAAAGTCAAGCTATCATTATTACTCTTGTGGGTTTATTCTGTGTAGAATGAATATGATTGTCTTGAAAAATAAAGAAGAAACAATATGAGGGATTACGCATGGAACTAGCCTCGTGTATTCGTCCGTTTGGAAGGCTATCCTCTTTCACAGATTATGGAAAATCTTCCAATGAAACAACCGTAAAATACGGCTGTCCCTTTTACCTCAGCAAGTGTCAACAGCAAAGATGTTTCTGTGTCACATTTTGGGAAAGAGAGAGTTAGTTTGACGTGTTGGGTTGCCATAGCAACGAGACCCGCAGTATGCAAAGCAACAGCCGGGATTATGTCAAAGGAACCGAATCATAATTTGGTAACGAGCCTTGTCGGGGGATGGAAGACAGGTGTTTCGACAGCGGGTATTTTTTCCACCCCCTGGCAGCGACACGAAGCCTCCCCCGTTTCCGATAGCGTCGACGAGGAGAAAACCTTCAGCTTGATTGGCGTTTTCATTAATTTCTCATTGGGCACAACGAGCGCCGTTTCGGATAGGCACGCGATTAATTAAACGCTACTTCAGTGACAAGAAAACTTACACGCTGCCGGTCAAAGACAAAGCTTTGAGCAGGAGTGCATATTGCCTGACTAAGTTGAGACAGGTGACAAAGGCCGCCCTCGGTTATGGAAAATATCACAAAGTTCTCCTCCCCGACAATAATAAGAGAAAGAGAGAACCATTCGTACGGCCGACCCGAACTTGTTAAAATCCAATTACGTGCTAATGAACGCTGACTCCAGTCAGGACAAACGAATCACAATTACGTCGCGCTTCATTAAGTAATGAGATTTTACACTTTCAAGAAGTACAACAGATGTTCCAACTAACCCATTCCCAATTACTTTCCAGATTCGACAGTAAAATATTTTTCCTTCTCTTATTCATATAACAGCAGGGAATTCATTTGCATTAGCCCGATACAGTATTTCAGTCGACCGGAACCTCCTGATGAATGGTTTGTAATGATCAAAGGGGATTTTTGATTCAACTTTAAATTAAATAATAATAAGAAAAAATAAATTTTTTAAAGTATTTAACAAACAACAACGCCCTTTTCTTAAAAAAACATTTACAAGATGGATTTATGTTTTAAAATTAAAAGTTGAAAAAATAATTGATTCTGTCTCTCATGGGATGTTGACACCAAATATCTGATATTTCTATTCTGAACACTAATTGATGGTGGCAATTGCTACTGTGACAGATTTATGGAACTCGTCAATTCGTCAAAGTTACCGCTTCTGGAATTGGAGGACTACTGCCGCTGGCTGAACGCCTCGTCTCTGCGACCACCAGGTGTTTCCATCCGCTCAACATCAACTGCCCTTTCTCGATCTTTCGACAACTGCCCTACCCTTCTTAACAACAACTTCATAACTAACCCCTCAATCTCTATGACAGCTTCTTGATAACTACTTGACAGCTCAACAACCACTTCTCAACCCTTAACGAAAACTCAACTACCGTCCTTCTCGACAACTCCTCCACCTAACTTGCAACCACCCCATGGCAGCTCAACAACAGTTTGACCACCACTAAATCCACTATCTCTAGCAACCTTTATACTTACGATTTTTCCCTCTCCAGAAGAAATATCCACGGCTTTAAACAGCTCCCAATACGGGGTTCACACTTTCTATGGAAAAAATTATAATTATTGGTTTTCTTACTTTTGGCCATTAATTGTATTTTATTTGCTTTTTTGTTTAAAATTAACGTTTTAAAGTCAGTTTCAGATTTTTTTAGGTAATTCCGGTTGAAGCCGCCCCTGTTCAGTTTATATTTTTATTCATTTTGTCTTCTATTTATAATTAACTTTGATGAAAGAACTCGAAGATATCGCAAATTTATTGTTATTAATTATTTGAAGTTTTTCCTGTATTAATTTCTTTATGAATCAAATTACGATGATGTAATAATATCGTGAATCTGCCGTATTCATTCCCTAAGTAATATTTCATAATTTATGTTACTAATAATGTTAATATTAAATATATATATATAGTTATTAAAATTGTAGTTTCAGGATTCCTAAAACATAGTTGTATCGATATGGTAAAGATAACTCAAATGTCAAGAGATGTCAAAGTTATTGAAGTAACAGTCCTGCACATTACAAGACAGTTTCTTCTTGACATAGAAAGAAAATATGTCTTAGGTAACGAGTCTAAATCTCTTTTATTTCAACTGAAGTATTGTGCTTGCTCTGAGTAGAAAACGAAGGTAATAAAATGTAGCCTCTGGCCTCACAACGCTGTGCTTACTAGCCTCACTCACTGATTCAATTCCCGGCTTTTAACAAACAACAGAAATGAACACAGTTTCTCTCCCCCCTCCCCCTCCCTCACACTCGCCTTTAACAAGGAATACGATTTAATAAAGACAACCACTCACAAGTATCTATGCTTTACAGGGATATAAACGTAAGCCATTATCTCTGATTTGAATTTAATTGGTCGGTAATTAAAAATGAACTGGAATGTGAAAAAAAATGTAACCCTGTATTTTATAAAAACAAGTTAGATTTATGTAAGAGTTTAAAAGTCTCACTGACCGTTAATCAAAATTAAACACTAATTTGACACAATTTATAGCTGAGACCACACGGGAGTCGCTACTAGAAATTCATCCCGTTGATTAAATTCTACACGGAACTATATAATAAATAATAATTATCAGACAGTTTAAACTACCTGATCACTGAACGGTCTTGTCTGTTTCACCCTACAGTTCAGTTTAGTTTATCAGCGTTTTCAGTTTTACACGTAACGCATTAAGTTGCCTCGCTGTCAATACTAAAAATAAATACTTACCTTCATTCGCATAACGTCTCTATTTGACTCCAAGATCATAATCTTCTTAGTAGCAGATGAAACACACATTAATCAGCTGTTATTTTTAACGAAAGTTACACTGAAAACCAAAGATCAGGCTTCTCTGTGGACTACAACCAACGACTCTCCTTCCGCGAATGGCAAAGAAGTTCCTCTAACACCCAGGTGTGAAAAGAAACCAAAGTCAACACCAAATTAAAACTAAAAAATATCTAATAAATAATTGTGCCGCCATCTGGCAAGTCATACGTTCTATAACTATTAGCTTGATAGATTTTCATAAAATAGTTTAAAATGTAGATTGATTTATTATTATTATTATTATTACTACTACTACGAAGCTGCTATTGGGCATTTGCCCGGTGGCAGCTATATACAAAGAAAATACAAATAAAACAAAAATACAATCACGAAAAGTTTACACTAGGAAGAATTTTGAAGCGTAGTTTTTTATCTGAAAAAGAAAACAAAGGAACCACACAACAAAATCACTTCACTGCACTTCACTATTATCATTCATTCCACTGATTCTAAAAAAAAATAAAACTACTCACAAGTTTTCTTAGCCCATTTCTAAACTTATTTACACTACCCGGGAAAGTCGTAAGTATTTCTGCAGGCAAGGAATTCCAATCGCGTATTTACAAATGAAAAATTTCCTACGTCTGTACGTTGCCCTTTTTCTTTAATTTTGAACGAGTGGTCATTTTTATAAATATAATTTGGCGCCGTTAGATGGTTTGTTATTTCTCAGACGTAAGGTATTTCTTAACACAAAAATGGCAGACATTTTCATGCAATAAAAATTTTTTCGTCATTAGTGGCATTGATAGTGTTGTGCATTCTTCCAGACTTTCTAATTAAGTGATTATGCTTATTTAAGGTACCAGGACGTTTGTCGACTCTATTAAAATTTTGAGTCATGGCGGTGGTTATAATGTCATAAATTAGGGGAGCGTGAAAAGGGAACTTTTCAAAAATATGCGGGTTCCCGCTCGTGGTTGAATCAC
The DNA here is from genome assembly GCA_034510155.1 of Eucriotettix oculatus. Classification (NCBI taxonomy): domain Eukaryota; kingdom Metazoa; phylum Arthropoda; class Insecta; order Orthoptera; family Tetrigidae; genus Eucriotettix; species Eucriotettix oculatus. The sequence goes on from CM067379.1 coordinate 27,277,611, forward strand.
GTGTGGACGGAGAATTAAATACTGTAAGGGGCTATTATAGATGCATCGCAAGGCACCCAATTAACGTGAAATATGCTTCATTTGGAATTCCGTAGTTAAATTTTTTACGCCAATATGAATCCAAATAATTTTAACTTCACTGACACCAGGAATATATTTTTTATTTCCTAATAATGTATTAAGTTAGACTAAATATTTTCTATTTATTATACCATGGAAACGTTGAGTTTCTATTTTTTATGCATGTATGAGTTTTTTTGCCTCCATCACAAGGGGCATGTGTGGTGTGGTGGCCCACTGAGGTGGCTTACCATTAGTCCCATGTGGTCCACGTCACATCACAGATCCTTGAGAGCTGCCCCGAGTGACACGGACCAGATACCGCGAATCCTTGCAGACTTTTCAAGTGGTTCAGAACCTAAAGTAAACAAGTAATGATGAACAACAGATACAGGAGTTTCAAGTGGGAAAAAGAGAGACGCGCAATGCGTTTCAAGTGGAAGATCGCTGCCGGGCGGTTTACACACTTTCAGAGGAAAATAGTACCATCCGAATGTTTGAAGGTTTTTTTTACTGTTCCGTATAAAGGACGCCAAAGTGTCACGAGTCCAGGGTTGGGCAGAGTGCGATGCGCCATTTTGATTGTCCGTGACGTGGTGGGAGGAGTGTGGTCAGGACACCGCAACATCTGTCCTGGACAAGGCTGTTGGCAGCTGCTGGACGTCCTCAATTACTCCAGCACACTAACACTACCACCCCCTCAACACATTAATTCAAACGTCACTATTGTCTTTAACTTGCAATGAGGATGAGCCAGGAAATTTCTAACTACTATTTAAAAATTTTCATGCAAAATGTTTGATTTATCCAAATAATTTTAACTTCACCAACACTAAGGAATATTGTCTTATAAATGAGCTAAATCAGCCTCTTTGTCAGTTTTGAATTTATATTAAATGATTTAATCTGCCTCTTTGTCAGTATTTTTATAATTCAAATATTACGACGTTTCGTCTCTCATTTGAGACTTCTCCAGGAACATGGAACTTCACTCAATGACGGCCGAAATGACAAAGAGGATGATTTAACTCAAGTTAAAGACAATAGTAAAGGTTAGGATACGCGTATTTCAGCTGAAAAAGTCATGGAGTGAGATTCAATGTACAGATAAATTTTTTATACCTGGAGAAGTCTCAAATGAGAGACAAAACGTTGTATTGTTTAATATTTAAATTAAATTCACAAGTGACAAAGAGGCTGATTTAACTCATTTATTGTATATGTAATTTACAGATAAACTAATTAATAATGTCTTATATTCTATTTATTTATTAAATTAGACTCAATATTTTCTAATTATTGTGATTATGAAGCCCTTATGAAGCCCTAAAGTGAGGACGAGACGTTCATGTTTTTCATGAAAACGTTCGCTGTTAATTATAACGATCGCGTCACAACTCTGAAAATGAGGACAAAGTTACGGGAGCTTAAAGAAGAAGAGACACCGTACAGGCCAGCGATATTAGTGTAGTTGTAATGGAGGCTCGCTGCTTGCCTAGCAACCGGGTAACTATTCAACTGTATTAAAAGTATTCGTGTTTTCTTGCAACTTCTCTAGAGTGGCTACAATTTTAAACTTTCCAAATTTATCCTTCCACCAACCTCAAGGTATAAAACTGCTCTAATTGTTGAATTTGAACTCTTAACTTCTAAATAAAATTATTGTAATTTGTAGTTTTATTGTTTACACGTCCTGTTGGAAAGACGTTCACTTAGCTGTTCCATCGCGGCAGCCCAGCATGAAAAAACACATCCCAGGAGCAAGAATATATATGCATATATTTTTTTGTGAAGATTTAAGTCCCAAATGCAACATTTTTAACTGTGTGGGGTGGAGAGGGTGCAAAAAAACGATACAGGCCACTAATTCGTTGTTATGAAAGTCTCTGCAAATTAACCGTCGCTTCAGTAGGAAGGAAGGGAAGGGGGAAGGGAGGAGGAGGAGGAAGAGGTCGACGGCAGCAACACAAAATCATCCAGGATTCCTGACTATTCCAGGGTTATGTAAATAAAAACCCGTGCATCGCCCTGCACCCGGCTAGATAATAATAAATAAGACTGTCTCGCGTATTAATAACTGTGTAAAATGTTTTAATTTCCATATGACGAACGCGTAGTACAAGAAAACGTTGAAATCACTTGGTAAAAAGCAGTTACGGAGACAATCTCCAACACACCAACGAAAAATTTTCAACCTGTTACGTTTATTTCCCCCCGATAAAATAGAAGTAACGAGTCCCGTGTCAAGGCAACCGAACATGGACGTCGCCGTGCAACAGCAAGTCTAGTGTAAAAAACTCCACAGAAGGGAGAAACGAAAGTAGACAACGGCTGCAAACAGACCGGGAGTAATGCTCCCATAATCCCTATCAAGGAGGGGAGGGGGGGGAAGGTCTGCGAGGCATTGACAAAATCACACTGACGTGGTAAATTAAATTCCGAGAGATCAATCGCTGGCAAATGCCGATTGTTATCGACTTATTTTTCTTTCCTGATAGGAATGACAGAGAATTTACTCAATTGAACGAAACGGGAGGAAAATCGAAAATTTCTAAATCATGATTACCTTTGAAGGAATGATACGATTGAAATTTATTTCCCGTCGCTCGGAAATATATTTTTCGAAAACTACATTCAGGGTGTAACTTCACGGGAAATTATTAATCATATTGAGAGAATAAAATAAAAGTGTACTACAACATGGGGCCCGGTCAGGCTTAGTTACAGAATTATCCAACATTTTAGAGCATGTCTTCTTATCTATACCAATATTTGAAGTTGAAGTGTCTGTCTTTGATTTCAAAATAAATGCCAACATTTAAGTCATTAGTGCCACTTATACGATGGCTAATAATAATTGGTAATTTTTACTTGTAACGTATACCTCTTTTAGTTGCTATTTCTATTGTTAAACGTGAAAAGTATAGAAAAAATCTAACGAAACAATCGTTTATTATCTAAGAAGAAATTATACTAATATTAAATCCATTATTCAATTTTTTTTAATGTTTACTATAGAATAATCCCTAACCTCAATTTAAAAGTAATTATGAGACTTCTCTCAGTCAGGGACTCAGACAAGGTGATTGAAAGCAAATTTTGGCACAGAAATGAACGGAATATAAGTCGCTTACCCGTATGTTGACACAATGTTTTTCTAGCCGTGTAATCGGAGCAAATCTCGATGGTGGCGGCGGACTCTGGAGCTTTTTCCGATTCGGCAGCGTTGGTAGTTTTCTTTTCCTTGTGATTCCTCTGTTCTGAATTCCTATCGGTATAGTTTCATATAAAAGGTCCCAGTACTGTAAAGTTAAATAAGTTTAAATAAGTCTCCGTATACCCTTTTGCGTTGTCTCTATGCCACTCTTACATTCCTTTATTTATCTTAGAATATACTCTAAATTTCATAATAATTTTTTTATCAATTCTTTTGAATTAAAGTCTTTAGGTTCATCACACTCGGAAAATATATTTTATAGTGCAACTTAGCTTACAGTCCGAGCCCTATAGAACACTTTCTAACAAGGTCATACTGTGTGAAATTGATAAATCCATTTCACAGTTGAAATTTTTCAAGATAAAAATGGCAGCGACAATTTATTTGAGCAGTCACTACACGCGTCCTCAATGGCCCTGAGTGGAAAAGAATCTCTTCGCCTCTTCCATCACAAACATTTTCCGTCGATGAACCCGTGAAGATAACATTCAACAGGGAAAGTGATGGCATGTTTAAGAAATAATCTTGGAGGCAGTTGAATTCTGTTGCGTGTGACTGGGACGGGACGGGACGAGCCACCTCCTGGAATCCTGAGGCCGCAAACCTGTACCGATAAATCTTCCCGGACACCGAGTAATTGAATGTGCCAATCCATAGGCGGCGAAACCGCGTGTAGCTCGGAAGAATATTTAGCTGTGTCTTTTCTATCTTTTTTAATTCCCCTGTTTTCCCAATCGGCCACTTAACGGGCCGCATGTCTCGTTATTTATTGCTCCCTCTGCAGGGATTCTCAGTAACGTCGCTAATAGCTTTGCGCAGATGAACAACCAACGCGGAAAAACACATAAATCAACGGATTATTTTTTTAATCTCCTTACGTTTCCCAACTTCGCATCAATAAGTATTACCGGAGAGAGACCTCGAAAAAGTCTTGAGGATATTGGACGTAAATATAGCAAAAGCTATAGGTTACAAATATCAGGAAGATTAAACACAATCCAGACAATTATTGCTGCACTGACAGACTCGGTTATGATTAAAATTATACTGTAATAAAGTCGAAGTAGAAAACGACCTCACACATCTTAAGTTCACTTGAAACTAGCGACAATACAAAATAAACAATTTCTTTTTTTTGTCAGTTTGTTCTACTGAAAATAACTCAATTCTTAATATTCTAATTATTATTTATTATTTGACAAACATATAGGTGAAACTTTACGAAACTAAATTATTAATTCTCGTTGAACCAACATCAACAGAAGAAGTTCCCTCAGCATCCAGCGATCGTTAACCAGTTCTTCAAAGATTGCACAACAACCTCGCTTACTATTATTATTATTAAAACAAATTTTATAATTGTTCTGTCTGTACCTCGAATAATGTACGCAAAAAATTACGGCCAAAATTGGCCAGAATATAAATTATCTATTTATTAAATCACATAAACAACCATAATTTCGACTGGTCCAACGTCGCACGAAATTATTCATGTAAGCTGTTCTGACGTATGCCGATCTATGGTTTGGTCGAAATAGTAAGCCACTGGCACCTAATTGGCTATCAACATATAATAAAAATATTTTGCCAGATAAGAAGTTATACACATGGAAGGTTATTTGGTGCAGGACTACCTAAAATAGTTCAGTCAATATTTAATTGTTTTCATTTATATACTTTTTCAATTCTTTAGTTCTCTATTTTTGTGTACCTCAAAAAACCTATTATTTTGTGTAACTATCCTCTATTGTCCAGCAGAGAATTTCGTAATCTATTTTAAAGTCCACTGGAGTTATTGAAATGGCAGATTCATCCATCGTAACAAATACATGGTATCTCTGTAGTACCCACAAATATGCAAGTAAATAATCTTTTCTTGTAGAATATGACGTCATTATATAGTTATACACTGTGATGTCTTTGACCAGATACGGTAAAAACTTCTCAGCTCTTTACGAAATTGTGAGACGTTTAGAATTCATGGCGTGATAACCTTCATCGAGACAGCTTTGAGGTCTTAGAAAGTTATGTCGCGGATTGTTTTGATAAGCTCCAGTGACGGCCTTTATTTGGAGATCTTTGAAACTGAGCCTTCTATAGAATCCGATATCGGCTGCTGCGGAAAGCCAATAAGCCGAGTGTTTGCTGGAAGACTCGAGCGGTGTCCAGTATCCACAACTCTCCAGCAATATCCCCGTCAGTCTCCTCCTTCACCAGTCACTCACGTCATCCAACACAATAACACCTCTCATTATTTTTTAGAGAATCATAAATGGATTTCTTTTTCGATATGGAAGAGGGATGAACCTGGCTTAACTAACTAAACACAGTGCCATAACTTTTCAGCTCCTCGCTGTGCCATCTTAACAAGGATTCTAAAAATCAAAACAGACGGTATCGAAGCACGTGGTCTCCATAAGAAACCAACTCAAGATAAGATTTGAAAGAGGTAATCATTTTTATATAATTGATATATAAACGTTGTCATCTATCATTAAATACATTTTATAACTGTAAATATTCACATGACGAGTTTATTTATTTATTTTAAATAATTATATTTATTTATTAAATATTCATTTATTTTAAAATGAATTCGTTACCGCCCAAACTACCCATTTGTAGACTCCACGTTCCCATAAGAAGACTAGTTGATGGGGCAGGCAGGTAAGACAGACGGACGAGCTTCTCTGTAATAGTCTGCAGAATCGGGGCGTCGACAATGGCCAGAGATATTGTTGTAAACACGGTTATTACGCAGATAATCATCACCACGGGCCGCCCCGCTGCACCTGGAACAATTCAATTATCCACGGAGCACTCCGCCTACTTCCTACCGGCAAAAACGGTTCGCAAACACGACTACGGCGGGAGGAGGAGGAGGTAAATAATTCTTAAACACTTGACCCCTTAGTCGGAAAATACAAGAGTAAAACTGCCTGCGGCGGTACATAATAAGCCCCGCGGACCAACATAAACTGAAACGTGACAAACTTTTGTACTAATCGACTACTTATGAGCTGCAAAATAATATTAAATTGCAACACCAGTAGTTAGAAAGCACTTTGAAGCACATAAAAAACGAGGACGAGTCTTGATATGATTTTAACACAGAGTAGGTAAAACACAAAAACGCTTACTGAATTTCACAGGCTCCAGAGTAAAATATGGATAATGACTCTAGTGTATAAGGTCTCTGAAACTTCTGTCGAAAGAATAAATATTGAGTACACTGTATTAGTGACATATGAATTTTAATGGCCTAAGAATTGATTACCACTAAAACCCACAATACCATAAAATTGAGAAAAAATAACTACATTTAAGGAACATAAGACTAATAAAGTTAGTTGTCTGAGACTAAATCACAATACTGTTAATTTAAGTAAGTAAGTAATAAATAAATATTATTAATGTCTGAAATTCTTTATATCAAATCGAAAAAATTTAAAAGAATTCGATGTATAATGGATTATTAAATATCTTTGTTAGTAACATCTTTGGGTTATTCTTTGTCTCTACTATCTTTCTTCCTAACATTTCAGTTTGGATTGATTATTGACATGAACCACGTCTACCTTTTTTTCTAAATTTTTCTTTTGATCAAAATTTTATTGTATTGTCTACTATACGGATTGTTAATTAATGTGTTAATTAAGTCTTGTTAATTTTAGTCATATCTGTATTTTAAATTTGACGCGCCCGGGATAAGTCCTTCCTCGTCAGAATCTGTGACTAATTTTTATTTTGGACCGTTGTAAAGTAATTAGTTACAAGAAATCAGCCATGTAAGCAAACGGAAATCGCAAATTACAAAGCCGCGATTACACCGCAGTTGGCAACAAAACCAAAGATTACGTGTTGTAACATATTCCAAAATTGCTGCCAACTAAATTTATAGTTTAATTCACAATGAAATAACTAAACGAATTGGAACGGCCATCGTTGTCAGTATATTTATATCCAAGTTAAAATTCGCGACGTTTCCCCTCCTTTTTTGAGATTTCCTCAGGTATACTCGAAACATAACATTACAATTTTTTAAAATAAAAACATGGTTTAAAACTTACAAATTTGGCAATTTGTTGCGTCACTTGGTGAAAAAAAAGTTATATAAAGCCCGCATGTAGTTGCCAGCAAACTTTTTGGGAACAATTTCAAAGAAAATTGATGAAAATACGAAAACTTTATTTTTTTCTTTTGCCAATATTTCTTTATCGACGTTTTTGGGGACAAATAAAGAACGTTTTGGTGTAGACATCGGACCTTTAGTCCATTTTTTTTTTGCCCTAGAGAACTTTAATATACGTCCTAATATACTACAATGTAGCCAATTTAAAATACTAACAGCAATTGTAGATGCTCCATGAAACTATTCATGCAGGTTTTTTAAATTTTACCCATCAAAGACGTTATACCTAGAAGCTGCTCCAAGCCTTCGGAAAACATTCAAGTCACTCCAATCCTCTGATCCAGCAGTCTCACCAATCTCAAGATTCTTCTCGCTGGAGGATTTCTCAGCACAACTGTCACTGGAACTTTCTACAAGCTCCGAGGTCAGCAAAATAATTTAAATATTTTTTTTTGCCCGAGAGAACTTTAAGATACGTCCTAATATAATTTAAAGATTATTTTTGCAATTTTTCTGATTGCTGTATGCAATCTAACAAATAAAAAAACCTTTATCTTTGCCGTCGATGACAAAAGGTTCATTAATGGCTGACAATAATCAGGGCTATAAATTCATTACGTTGTATTGCGTTGAACAAAATAAACATGAGTGTCGAGATACGGAGCAAGGTAAATATTTGCTGATGGCGCGCGTGTGTCGTGTCTGCGTGCTAGAATTTTTTGTCTCACCATGTTAAAAAAAAACACATCATAACGTCATTTCTGGAGAACAGCTGCACGAAAATAAAAAATGACTAATACCAGAATAAGGGAGATGATGGAACTAGAACATACGATGGTAGATAATATCAAATCAAAAGAACTCTTGTGCATCGGTCACGTGCAACGAATTCCCCAAAAAATAAATAGCAAAGCAGATACTTTCGTGGACTTCACGCGGCAAAAATAAAAGAGGGAGATCCAGAAGAAGTTGTCAATGAGAGAATAGACAAAGAAATTAAGGAAAGAGAAATACTGTCTGAATAGATAAGAATGGTTGGAGGTTAGTTGTCGGAATACGGCGTAGACCGTTCTAAACCGACATATACGTGCATATGATTTCTGTGTGTAATTATTATGGGCCTGCGATGAATATAATCTCACCAAAGATAGAAAACTTCGGTGTTTAGACTTTGTGAATAAAATAGTAGAGACAATTTACAAGTTTCAATTCCATTTTCTTTAAATATCACAGTCAATATTAGACTGGATCATCTGTGAATTTAAAGGAAACAGTCCTTTTTTTCCTCACCCACATATAGCGATTATTTTAAATTCGAATCTTTCAGCAGTAAGGGAATTGAAAAACAAATTTTCCGAACGACAAAGAATCATTTCATTCCAGTAAGGTTAATTATTAATATTAATTAATATGTACCAGGAAGCTGAAGACAACTTCAGGTCAACACGAAAATAACCAGGAACCGAGTGGATGAGAAATTCCAACCCGAAGGCTGCAGGAAAATTTAGTTCCGTTCCATCTTTTGTTAGGTGATTTAGACGATTCGCTGCGCTCACTTCACGTCTTCTAACGACGAGAGAAAAAAAGAGCAAGGACTCGTATCCTCGAGCTGCTGCGAGTAAGGACAATGCGACTGAGGACTTTTGTGAAATTGGAACAGAGATTATAATTTTTTTTTCTCTCCATGATATTGCTACAAGGAATAGGAATGAAAGATAAATTCTTCCATAATTTACATTACGTTTCAGCGAAAATAACGTTTAAAATATCATGGCAACATTTTTGGTTGTGTGCGTATGCTCAAAAATCGTAAGAGAGAATTTAAATCACAAGTGCAACAAGTTCTCGTTAAATATTTTATTTCACTTTCCGTATTTATTTTTATTTGATTAAATAGGAATACTGCGAAAGATATTTATGCAACAACAGAATAAAGCTTCCAGAAACATTATTTTAAGTCAATACTGTAATAATACAATTACATTTGAATGAACATAGAAGAGGCGGAAGAAGAGAGACGGAGGCAGAGCATCTTTGGTTTTAGTAGGATCTTTTTATTTTGTATTTTCTGTTTTTTTTTGACGATTGAAACTTAATTAAAAATATATCAATAATTTATTAGTTAAAAAGGGAAGAATTAGACCACGGAATTTAGTTTACAGTCTTCCATGCCATTTCTTAGAGGCTGAACTGCAGTTAACTGGCTTGTTTAACGTCAGAATCAGCGAAAAGTACTTATTCGACGCAAATATCACACCTATTTTACGTATTAGAAAATTTGTATCTCCTCTACCCACGCCCCTAGGGGTGATACTGGTGTCTTACCCCGGCACCGCTAATTTTCGGTTCGTAAAGAACATGAGTGTAAAATTTGGTCTAAATTACTCCACGCGTTTATATTTGCTTGCGGTACATACAGACAAACACATTCATACATGCGAAATTTGAGCTCTTTTTATATATAAACAATGAATTTCATTTATAAGAATAAGGTAGTTGATCCATGTATTTGGTCTGTTTGACGCGAAATTACTTGTAAATTTAATTGACGTTTTATTTAAGTAACAAAACCAAATATACAAAAATATTTTTCTCTCTCCCAGTCAATCTGATTTCCTTTAAGATTGTATGATATTCTCAACTTGAGTTTTAAATATTCATTAATGCGTTATTTACGCATATAGCTTATTGTACCTTTGTATTGTCCATTTAGTTATTTTATAATATCTAACACTTAATTAATTTTCATATTTATACCAAAGAAAGATTATTACTGGATGTTGATTTCGTTGGGAAATTTATCTTTTAATTTTTCTCTACAAGTTCTGTTAGAAAAGCAATAAAAGTGAGTCTATAATTAAATTTGTGTGTGACATCAGTGGTCTTTTGATGACCGACTCTAGGGGGACGGAAGCTCAGTTCCTCCCTCTCTGACAATCTAATTTCCTCTTTCACTTCTCGACAAACAAACCGAATGAGTGCAAGTTAGGAATCCTTCCCACAGTTTCAGAAATGTTTCTTCCTTTCGACGTCACACAATTTTATTTCCTCCCCCACAACTTTCTGTCTGGACTGAGGATTAATAAGTTCCGTATCTGTAAACTTGGTTACAGCTGAAATTTATCGTCCCTTACGTAGCCTGAGTGTATACGTGCGGCGGCGGCGACGACGACGTTCGCGAGAAACCGAATGTATCATCATAACATATGTAAAATGTTAGTCATACTTAAGCATTAATATGCCGGTCATCGCCGAACACCCAGCTAGAGCTTAATAATATTCTTTGCTGTCGGTCATTCTTAATCCTCCATGTCGTTCTGCTGGAAAAGCCTTACCGTGAAACATTGGTACTAATGGTTGACTTTGATAGAGATCGTCAGTCATTTATTACACTTCAGCGAATTCCTATGGTTAATTAAAAACTATGTGATTATTGTTTAATGTAAATCCTCCTTCGTATCTGCGCATGACGCCGCAAACCAATGACTACAAATTAGCTTCAAAGGTCGAGTAATTAGAGCAGGAGGATTGATCGCTCTGGCCACGCGTCCAGCATATTGCCTCGTCGGCCGGGAACTGATTAATTACGATTAGCAGCGCGACGGCCGCCATCTTGCCCTTGCCATTAATATTGCAAGGACCGCTGGACTCCATTATGACATTTCAGCTTCAAGGACCTCACACTAACGGGAAATAAAATGTTCCAGGCACTCCGAAGAAAAATTGTAGTTCATCGGGATTCTTAATTGTATAGTTGTCACTAGCTGTATGCCCGGTGTTGCCCGGGTATTTGATTCCTTTAGCCCGGAACAGTATTTGATTCCGCGGAGATCTCTTCCTCAACTGGTGTGGATAACATCACGTCTCAGCTATCGGAATGTTAATTGCACCAAAAATATGCAAAGTAACTTGTCATTGTTACATGTACTCAGATCAGGCAATCTTAACAGGAATCTGAAAATCAAGTAAAGCCAGTGGTCAGAGACACGGACTGACGAAGAACTACTAACATACTGAGGAACTGAACATGGGGATATTATTTATTTTAATGATGAAATATTAATAACTAGAAATATTGACTAAAGGAAAATAGTGTGTAACAATTCAGGTGTAGTGGCAAAAGATTCAGGTTGATAGGACATCTAGGATGAATGCCTGAAGGAAGAGCAATTAAGAATGATTTCATATAGGGAAGCCTGCAGGAAGAAAACTGAAGGGCAGATGAAGGATGAGATGGCTGGATGATGTTGAAAACGGGAGTAAGGAGATGAAGGTCAAAGGCTAACAACAGAGAAGAAATGGAGATCATGGCCTATGAAGGGCTGTAGAGCCAAAGAGTAGCAGTATGCAATCTAACTTAAATTAACATAATAGATTTTCGGACTTAAATATAACTGAAATTAATTTAAAAAGTGGTACGATGTAAAAAGAGGTGAGAATATTCCTTGTGAATATCTTATCGACCCTCACCCCACGCCTCTTTGGGTGTTTAACCCCATAACTCAACTTGGTGACTTCTATAACCAAAATATATTCATATCCCGCTATTTTTTTTGTAACGTCCCTGAACCCCTCCACCCCTTAAAGGATACTTCACTCCCATCATAAATTAATTCACATATAGACAAACACCATCGGCAGCGACACAATTAATCTCAATTACCACGGAAAATGTTTATTCAATGTTAATATCAGTCGATTTTACATATTTTAAAATTTCCGCCCCTGCCTTAGTGGATGGTTGTTGTGTTTAACCCCATACAGTTTTATTTCCAGGGGTCAAGGAATATGACTAATAACATTGCTTAAAATTGCATCACGCGTTTATATATTTATGCAGAACATTCATACGAAATTTGAGCACTTTTCATAAATAAACAGTGAAGATAATTTATTAGAAGTAGGTACTTGAACCATTGGAAAATAATGTATTCTAAGTTTTTAATGAATATGATTTTCATACAAGCCTCCGTATAAAAAGTAGAACGAAGTACCGATGTAGTAAAGCTACATAATTGTCATGCCAGTTTCTCTGTAAGACTAACCTTAAAAATACCTTCAAAAAGTTAAACAGGGACCCTTCGGAAGGTAGTAATGGCGGTGATTTAGCACCGCTTCCAAAAATATTCAATTCCGCAGCCATAAAACAAGGAGAATTTCTTATCGGCTGAACGGATTGAATCTCTTTGCTGAGACGTGGTAGATTGCGGGAGAAGAAGAGGAGGAACCCCCAGCCTCTCTCTGTCTCTCTCCTCCAGCAGCCACCACGGAGCAGGAGCAGGAGCAGGAGGAGGCGTAATGAACTCTCGCATCAGAGCTCCCCAAGGAGTCGTTTCGGGCCCCCCAGATTCCCTCCTCAGAGTTTGCATAATGTTGTGCGTGTCCTCATAGACTCCCGTGATGGTTATGCGGTTCCAACTGTAAGCTCTTGCCACACATTCCCTGGGAACGTAAAAGTTTCCCAGGCACCCCTGGCTGTGTGCAAATGACCTCATATCTCCTACACCCCCGAAGCTCGGCTGCTGCCTGCATTATCTCATAAGCTGTTACAACTTCTGAACAATACACCATTATCGAATCTCATTGTTGCGTTCTAATAGAACAGTTGTGATGTTTTATTCTAATATTATATATTTCCTGAATAATCTCTATAGTGCGTTTCACCTCTCGGGATAAATTATTGCAATTTCCTCTAGTGTGGTGATTCATGACCCTTACATTCATCGGGTAAAGCAAAAATAATTTAGTTTTTGTTATTTGCGTACACAGGACGGAAAACGAGAATGGTTTGGTGAGGCCGAGTAGGCGGGAAACGTCGCCGTTTACAACATTATTTATTGCCTGGGGTGCATTGTGTTCGACACTTGGTCCCAGGAGCTGTCCTGAGAAGGTCGGAAATGGGAGAGCAGTGGCTGAACAGGCGTCAAAGTTAATTTCGGCCTGCGTAAAAGTTAATTTCGGCATGTTCAAGGAAGAAGATTCATTTGTAGTACGGAAAACAAAAAGATAACATTTGATGGAGATTTAAGCTGAAGAAGAGGCGCTAGAGGAGACGTGTTCAGCGCGGCAAACCAGGAACGACGTCACCAGGCCCTTGTTAACATCTGGTAACGGCATTTTTATCCGTTTTTCCACTTAAACCATTCTCGTTTGATTCGCGATTTTTAAATTTCAACTATATCGTTCGTCACCCGCGTTCCCGGGAGCAGCCATTTAGAATGAGCCAATTTGATATTCGTAAATTAATATTTTTTTCACTAAAATTTAATTTGAGTTATATTTCTTTTGGAAATTTGATAATGTAATATCGTAATTAAATGGAATATATTCAAATTTTTTATTATTATTTAACAATTCCTTGTTACAATAATATTTTTTGTTGGTGTAAGCAAAGCCAAACACCACACTAGGTATTAGATTTTCTCCATATAGTCCCTCATTTAAAATATATTAATTACAGTTAAATTTTTTTATTATTATTAGAATTAATTTTCCCTTTCACCTAATTACTCTATTACCTTTTTAATGTATAAAAATTGGACCACTTCATTTCAACTTGATGTTTTGGGAGTGCCGAAGTTTTCCATTCGTATTCTTATAACAACCATCTTTTAGTAATTTACTGTTGCCGACTTTTTAAATTTTGCGACAGAACTGAGATTTTCTACTAAAGATTCTAAACAGGGCTGTAGTTTTAAATTTAATTTACTGTCTTTATTTTCGGGGTTATTAATTCCAATGTTTTAAAACAGTCGTTCCAAATTTTGCAGAAGTATTAAATGAAAATTTGGTAACTTAATGAGCTTTTGGCTGAAGTCAAAATCTTTCTTCAACAATTTATTTTAAAACAACATTAACATCTAATACAGAACAATATTTCATCTGATTTACATGACTCAAAATTTAACTCAAGATTAAAATTCATGTGGTGAGGAGTAAAGTTATCCGTTCATTTTCATTGTTTATTTGGACCCGTTGGCTGGCGCTGTTGCCCGAGATACACTTTTTTTTTTAATTTTAAGACGTAATTTTTTTTTAGTTTCTATTTCTCACATTAAAGACATGTAATCCTAAATATTCAACCTGACCGTTTGAATAATCTGTGGTATTTAACTTCGGCATGTGCAAGTTCACTGCGTCGTAGCTTTCATTCTTTTGACATTTCGTTTTCGGATTTGCTTGAGTTCTGATATAGTCCATGTATTGTAATTTCGTACATTACCAGTGAATTATTTTCAATTATAAAATAATTTATTACCTTATACACCTTTTTAAAAAAATTAAACAACCTTTTTCCATATTTCCATGCCTCCTTCTGGTTTTTTCTCCTAATAAAGTCTGTAAAAGGTAATAAATTGTTTTATTATATATTAGAGAAGTTAAATTCAAATGATTTATATATTAATTCACCAATGAACAAGTGAACTGTATTTTGTGTAAATGTGAAAGTTATATTGTTTGATTTACGGTTTAAACACATGTTCACTCATTCCTTCTAACCTCATAAATAAATAAAAAATAGTATCCGTGTTCATTTGTGCGATTTAGATGATAGGGGACTTTAGAAGAAAGACAATAATGGGAAAATGTCGGCCGGACCAGGGACTCGAACCCAGGACCTCCCTTTTACGGGCTGGCACTCTACCACTGAACTAACCCGAATCGACGTCCAAGGACCGAATCAACATCCCTCCATCCCCATAAACCTAAGGGTAAAGGGGACGTGAAAATGTTACTTTTCAGAAATGTGACGGTCTCGATGATTGTTTAATCATGTGCTGACTAAGAGGTTACTGTCGTGAATTAAATCCTGCAGGTGGCTAATATAAAATAATTATCGGGAAACGGCAGGCAGCAAGCTATTAATAGTATAAAAAAATGTTAATAATAAGACAGGTTCACTCAATCGCTCAGACACAGAAAATGAGTTGAACAAACGAATTGAAGGATTACTGCTAAATGTCGAACCCAGTTACCACGCAAGCCAACAGTTGTTGTTATGTTTCGGTTAGTTTGCTTATTTTAACTTCAGAGTGAAGTTATTTACAATAAGTCAGATTTTGTAAACTCAGCTCGCATATTTTTCTTTCTGGTCATTCGTTATCCTGACGTCATGTAAACGCAATTTTGGAGTGACGCGTCTGCAACTCAATTATCTCGTCTGTTTGCAGGAGGCAGGGGAATCCCGCTCCAGTGTCAGAAACAACAGACAGCTCTTAACTCTTGCCTCACCCGGTAGGCCAAGGCCCTGTAGAGCCATGCACGTCAGGGGAGGATGAGATGATGTACGTGACAGAGATGGATGGAGTGGATGTTAGTGGAAGTGTGGAGACTTGTCCATCGCATCACGGAGAGAGGAAGGGAGAGAGGGAGGGAGAGAGTTTCTGGGAAGCCGTATCTCACTCAACCTTTCTCAACCAAGTGCGAAGGACAAGGCGACCTTGCTCGCTCTCCACATTTAAATCAGGGTATTCGCAGTTGTCTCACATCTCCTCGTCTTCCAGGAAGCCACTCGGGACTGAATATTCAGGGGGAAGCTCCGGGCCAGGGTGGCCACACGTGGCGTGACCGGCTTCTCAACGCCTCCGTCACATCAATTACATGTCATCTTCTTCGTACGCTTTAACATTTCTACCACTCATATTAATCTCTTCTTTACAAAATATTTTTTCTCATTCTTGTACAATAATTGTGTACATTTGAATTTATTACTTATCTATCAATGATATTTATCTTTTTTTGTTGTAGAATCAGAATACCTATGCTTGCAGGACGACTAGACCATATCTTTCAAAATTCCACTCAGTTATATGTATATAATATGAAATTTTGGCAAAATATTAATTGAAGAATATGGTAACGAATACAAATCAACGCAAATGTACACCTGATGAAGTCCTACATTAACGTCAAAACGTTCCGTAATTATATTTTTATCAGTTCCCTTATTAATTTCTTTGTATTTTCCCAACTGACTTATTTGTTGCAAAACTGCAATATATCAGATAACTCTAGACCTTGGTTTCCCATACGACACTCCATTACTTTGGTTTTACCTCTATTAATCCTCAAGTTGTACTTTTCCTCCAGGACCACGTTCATGCTATTTATTATCTGGCTCTCCTAATACTACAATATCGTCGGCAAATTATAGGGTTTTTATTTCTTCTCGTTGCAGTGTGATTCCTTTTCCATATTCCGTTTTCAATTATCTTCCTCGCGTGTTCTATATGTAAGTTAAATAGCACGGGTGACAGACTGCATCCTTGTCTTACTCCTTTCTTGATTTCTGCTTTTTTTCTTGATCTTTAATTGTAATTTCTGCTGACTGCTTTCTGTAGAGGGCGTGGATAAGCTTTCATTTCGATATTTTATTCCTGTCCTCTTCATAATTCTTAATAGTGTGTTCAATATCACGTAAATCATATAACAAATATTCAGAATGTTTGTGAATATAGTATATGTACGTATAATAGTTAAGTTAATCTTGCGTCATCGAAGTAAATTATTAAACACAGGAAATTTAGTTTAAAAAATATAGCATATTAGAAATAGCAAGACGTTTCGTTCCTTTCTTAGAACCTCTTCTGGTGCAAATTAATATTTATTTAAATATATAACGATTTATATCAAAAATATTAATGTGACTTATCATGACATGTAATTTTTTGTAATTTAATAACGTAGACGGAGAAAGTAAATTTATAAATTTCCTTCCAACCTATCGCAGGGAAATAGATTTAGGCTATTTAGTATTGCATTAAAGAAATTGCTAAAATTTTTCAACGACTGCGTTGACGACTAATTTCAGTTCTTCAAATTACGTATTTGCTGTACTTTTTGTATTTGAAAAGAATCCGGGAACCTTCAACTTTCACCGTGAATGTTTCCTTTGAATTATGAATTTGCAGGAATTTTTGAAATTATCGTCAGGGATCCGATTACTCCGACCGTTTCTTGATCTGGGCCAACAGTCGCCTTCACATTACTCTGCAACACAGTGTTGCACATACTGGCTGACATCTTCAACGCTGTGTAATTGGTGAGCAAGTACTAAATTTTTTTTTCCTTCTGTTACTCTGAGAACAAAAACAGTTTATTGAACGAGGACGAGCTGGTTTTATAGCCTCGGTGTCCTCAGTTATTCACCAGCGGTGACGGGATCCCTGTTTCTTCCGACTGTGCCGAGTCGTTTTGCAACTGTTTTCTCCTAACATTGCTGAGAAGTTAATTGCAGCAGTGATGGGTTGACCTTCTTCAAGAAAGTCGCTCAGCATCACCTTCCTCCATGTAGACTCGCCAGATGGTGAACTGGCTCGACGCTTTCGTCTCTTGATCATACACTGTTGCTTTAAGACCAAAACCTACGAAATTATCTCAGAAATTAATTTTAATATTAATATTGTTTAAATGTATAATAATCAACACTTTATCAGAAAGGGGGCCAGTGGCTTACGTTTTTGTGTAAATCACAAGTCGTTCAGATTACTTCACGGAATCTCTCGTCTCAGAGTCGTCTTGAAATTCACTGAGTGACGGTCTAGTGGTTTACTAACCTGCTTCTTTTTTGTTCAGGGTTCTATACAGGTACATTCGACTCCAATAGTACGATTCCAACGGAATTTCGACACTGACCATGGAAAATCAGGCTGTCTGAATGGCGAATCAACACACTGTTGTAGCAAAGTGATTGTACAACGATACATATACAAACTTCTAACGTTCATTTAATTCAAAAAATATTTTTACATAAATACGCCGCTCACTCCAGCGATCATACCACTCGCTCTCTCTGACTGCGCCCTTTATTCTCTCTGCTCTCTAACCCAACATGAACAACTCACTCTTCTCTCTGACTGTGGCCTTTACTCTTTGAACAGCGATTCTCTTCTCATTCATCAAAACTATTTCCACCCCAAAGTCTTGTTACTGCCGTAGAGTTCACATCATTCTGATAATCCTTTGAGCCAATTTTTAACCTATTGATTTTATTGTAAAATTCAGCGATATTATAATTAATTACATTTGTAATAATAATAATAATAATAATAATAATAATATTGAACAGCAAAAACTACTTCAAATAATTACATTGCTTTACCCTATTATGATCATCTAACTACAAAATGTGATTTATGGTTCACTATATCTCTTTAATTTTCAGAACTCTTAATTACTTGTCCTTATTTATCGTCTTGATTGCCATAATGTTGTTTACAAAATTTCTTGTAATAATTGCTCATATATATTTCTATTTTGGGCAGACAAAACAACAACTGTCAACTACAATTAAGGAACATAAAGATAATTTAAATTTCCCGACTTATAGAAATTCTCCAATCACTAAACATTGTCTTGTACTCAATCATTCTTTTAATTTTGGTAATAGTGTTGTTTTGCATGAGGAAGTAAATTAGAAAGAAATTCTGAAATCTAATAAAGCTTCTGTTTATGTAAATTAAGAAACTTCCCTGTAAAATTAAATGTATGTTTGTTTATTAAATAGTCTTTGTTAGTCATATCTTTGTTTGTTCATAATATTTCAGTCTGGCTTAAATATTGGGCGAAGCGTCCATTCTTTTTGTAAATTTTATTGCATAGTCTTTTATACGAGTCGTTAATGAAAAGTATTTCCAGTGAAGTGTGTGACAAGTCTCCCGTGCATGTCGAAGTGGGCGTCTTTTCCCTGTAGAAATTATGTGAGAGTGCGCGCTCCCTAGGAGACTCTCTCTAAAGATGGACGAGGCTATTCCACGGCATGGAAGGAAAAGCGAGCCCTATTTTCTAGAAGAGCTCCCCGTAATGTATGGCAATATTAACCTTAATGGCAGTAAACAGGCCGTATATTTCACGTGGAGCATTCACATATGGAACCTGAATCACTCGACGAAATTAGAAACGTCGTAAATAACACGAATTAGAGGAGCGCGTCCCTCAGGATGAAATTACCCCGCGGCAGCAAAATGGAGCATGTCGTTCCCTTGAATAAATCAACAATTATGATAAACATTTCACAAGGTAAAATGAAAGTAATATTTCCCTACTTGTTTTTAACAGGCGTCTCAAAACACACAGAACTTGGCTTAGCAGCTGCTTGTCTCCAGACCAAGCTGTCATTTCGTGATGAATCTAAGACACCTTGAGAAAGAATTTTCCAACGCGTAATTGCAGAACCTGCGAAGTTACCCCACACATCAGCACCAGCGCCCTTATTACGTCGGCAGCATGGCGGCTTGTTACGCTATGTTAAGGCAAACAAAAGATTTAATTGCGATAAATTGACGTTTCGTCACCATATTTTGAAATTCTACAGGTTATATAAATTTTAGAATTTTTTTATATAAAAGTTTAAGAAGGATATAAATTTGTTAATTGTGACTCCAGTATTTGTAAAACGTATGTTTTATGTAGAGTGATAATATATATTTGAATAGTTGATATAAATTTAAATGGCTTAAGTTAATTGATATACACAAATTTATTAACAATATTAAAAATTTGCCCGTCAATGAACACATTAAGATTGAATTAATCTCTAGTCATAAACATAGAATGAACATTGTAGTGAACATAGACTAATAAATTAATAGGAGGTTTTATTTCGCTTTAATTCAAAAACTGCTATGAAAATTTATTTACCGTGCTCCGAAACCCGGGGCGTCAGTGAATTGCAGGTACCATGGCCCGAACAAGTAACCATTTAAGCGGCTGTCAGTGAAGTCCATTAGAAGACTCCGCTGACCAGTTGATAAATAAGCTTCAATCTCAACATTTTGACACGTCTGAACTTTCCCTCAAGAAAAGTTCAATAACCTGGTGCGTGAGGTTTCACGACTCTACATAGGGATTTTAATAAGCCCATACATGCTGATTATGAAAGCACACAACACCATCTCTTATGAAACCTGCATCATTAGGAAATAAAACCTTTTACTAAAAGAAGGTCTGCAGCCAACTTGTGTGACAACCATTGACAGACCAACTATCCGCTACGGTGCCTGGACGTGCTGAATGTGGTATGATCACTCAGAGAAGAGGATTAATTACGCCTTCTGCTGCTGCCAATTGCTACACACTGGTTCCAGTTCCGTGTAGCACATCTTTCTTCATCTGAGATGTTTGGAGCTTGCACTGTTCACCTTGTGGGATTTAGAGAACTTGGTCTTTAAGACAACCACACGTCTTGAGTCGCTATACTGTACTGTACAGATCTCAGACAGTAAGCTTTTCTGGACCCGTGTATATTGGAGATTTTTCTATATTTACAACTTTTTAACGCCCTGAAAGACAGAAGGGAATAGAGGCAAGGCCAAGGTTCTCCAAAGACTGTAGTTCCGACCATAAATCAATCAATACCGTTTACCTGATCTTGTAACAAATTTATGATCTTTAATTGAGGATAAGAAAAACAGTTTTACATCTTTCGTCAATTAAGTTTTGAAAAAGTTACAAGAGTTATTTTTCTCGTTCTCATAAATTTATAAAACATTTAGCACTACGGATTTATTTGGATCAATGAGAGTAATTAGTGCTCCTGAAGGAATCATAGGTATTGTTTTCACGTGCATCTGTGAGAGCAGAGGGCGGCACTCCAGCGTTTTAGCGCTGCTGTAGTATAACGGTAGTCGCAGGTGAGCGTCGCTATCTTTGATGTCGCCGAGACGAGGACAATGCGCCACTTCTAGAATTGCGGCATGGCGGCGGAGATCACAGAGAATCGCGACCAGATGTCGCAGCTATCAGCAGCTGGGACCATGTGATGTGCCACAACGGCCCTTCCTCCTCCTCCTCCTCCTCGCAGCTTGCAAGAAAATACAACTCTTTATCGAAGACGCAAACAGTTTATCCCTCAGCGATCGTGGCACGTGAGAGAAAATGGCGTCTACCAAATTAGATAAATTACTGGCAAAAGCTTAGCCGAGGACGGATTTCGGTCGTTTGTCGAATCTTTTCATTTATGCAGTTATTTAAATACTTCAAATAATAATCAATTGTCCCGCCTTCAATTAGCGCTTAGACGATGATTTTAGGTACCATTTATACGTCAGTGATCTTCAAATTAAGTGTTGTTAAGCTCAATTCTGGACGCTGCTGAAGACGAAACGTCAAAAATGAGGATGAATATTGAAGTGGTATAGGACGATAAAAAAAGTGTTTATGAGTAGAGGGGAGAGAGAATTTCGATTGAATTTATTTATAAATGGTACGCATCTATTTTTTTTTTGTACAAACGTTTTCATGGGTGCTATTTTTTATTGTACAAATTTCATTTTGTCGCTCTTTGTCTGTATTAACAAAGACAATTTGCATTCATCCAGACCGTTTCTTTTTTATTATTATTATTTCATTTTTTTAAATGAGGAATAAACATGTTTACAGCCGGGCGTCAATCACGCGAAGAAATACATACATAGCAACCCCCCGCCCCCATCGCCGCCTCCGCCCCCCGACCTACTTTCTGTCCTTCATTTTTCGACGCTCTTTTACGCGCGTGGAATACGCTTTTATGTTTGTTTGTTTGTTCAAATGGTTTATTTGTGATAAAAGAAAAACACTCGGAATGCATAATGTTGTATTCATCAGTTTTATATTCGCGTGGCTCTTTATTCCCGCCCGCCCCCAGTTTGTTTTTTATTTTTTCGTCAGGGACGGTCACTTTGTTTCATAAAAGGAAACGAAGCCAAATTAAAATACACTATATATAATTGGTTTTTTCTTTTTTACTGAATTCTTATCATCAAAGTCTTTAATGGGCTTTCAGTGTCTTTACGGTGTTTAGTATCAGTTTGTCACGCAATAAATATAATTTAACGGTTAAATCAATTCATTACAAAAATTCAGTAAATGTATTTACTAACACACATTTGTATCGGTAAGTAATTTGAAGGATTGGAACAACCAATTGAATATCCTCTAGCTACAGAATATAACCCAGGCAGATAATAACTATATTATATACCGTTCCACTGGCGCTAGTGCTTCGGCCCGCCTTCAATTAGCGTTTTGCGTATGTTTTAGGTACAATTTATATATAAGTCCGTAAGGGCGTCAGGTCCTCAGCCGGGTTAAATTCCAGTCCACTACTCTCCCTTTCTCTCTATCTCTATATCTGTCTGTTTTTCTATCTCTTTTCGTATCTCTCTCCATCTCTATTTCCGTTCTCCCCCCCTTCTGTATCTCTATTTTTGTCTGTATTTATCTCTCTCTATCTCTTTCAATCTCTTTTTCCCTCCATCTCTACCTCTCTCCCTCTCTTTCTCTCTGCATCTGTATTTCTATCTCTCTTCGTATCTCTATCTCTTTCTTTCTCTCCATCTCTATTTCCCTCCATTTCAATTTCTCTTCTTCTCTACTTCTGTTCCTCTTTCTATCTCTTCCTCTATCTTTTTGTTATTTTTATTTTCAGGTCCAACATATTTCTCTCTCCATTACTATATCTCTCTCCCGCTCGATCTATCTCTCCCCTCTCCTTCCCTCTGTATCTTCCCCGCCTCTCTCTTTCTATCTCCATTTTTATACTTCTCTCTCTCTCTCTCGGTCTGTTTCTCTCCTTTTCTTTTCAGTTCCAAAATTTTATAACACAGTATGAAATTGTTTTTTAGCGTAAATATACCATACTTGTATTTGTAATTTATTGTGATAACCTTATATACATATATATCTGCAACCGAGGAAACTACCAATATCAGCTAAGTAATAATAATAAATAAAGTATAGTTAATAAAAAATTTAAATTTAATTAAATAATAAAATAAAAATGTTAATTCTGTAGTTTGCTTAAAATAGTGAATCGGAATCCCTCAAAAATTGCTATAATTTCTCACAGTGTTAATTATTCACATAAATGTCCATAAACTCTGTAATAAAACTATTTTTAGTACGGTTAAAATATTTCTGGTATTGAATATCGTACCAAGTGTATTACTTATTCGCTTTTCCTCGCCCAATCTTCAGTCCGTTTAGATTCTCATTTCCTTACATTGTTACATACCGTGCGGTCATATAACTATTATTATTTTGATCTCGTCTATTGACGAGGAACGAGCAGCGAGGAGGAAAGCGACTGCGGTTACGAGTTTCCGGTCTGAACACGTGGTAATAGTCCCGCCAAACTAAAAACGAGAGGGGCCTTGATGTACCCCGCCGGGAAATCACCTCGGCGGACAAGATTAGCTGCGAAACTGTCGGTGTTGCCAAACATAATCCAAAGACACGGGCAAACTTTCGGGGGGGGGGGGAGGGGAGGGAGTGTAACCCTGCGGGGGTGATTACGAGCAGCCGTGGTCCTGGTGACGAGGATCACTAGCATGTTCCACTGAAATAGCTAAGGCGGCGCGTTGTGAAGTGTTGCCAGGTCAAAGAGCCTCCTCTACAGGCAGAGATAATTAATACATCTGAAAAAGATGAGCCTCAATCTCAGAAAATACTGTTAGCATAACGTTTGAGATTGCAAAGAAGTGGGGTGGAAGAAGCGAAGGAAAAATCAACCACCTCGTGGTTTATATCACCATTAGGGGAAGCCATGTTTAAAAACAATAAATATTACGCTCAAATAATTGGCGAACGTTACGTATTTAACAACATATATAAAGATGAATTAAAAGACCTATTAACAAACAAAATGGAAGTTTACAAAAAAAAATATTCCGGAAAACAATATCGGCATTTATTTAAGTCATCCAAAACGTTTCGAGCATATTTGTGTTCTTCAACAGACAAATACTCAAAAAAAAAGATTATAATTTTCAATACAGATTATTTAAGTTAATTTATAAAAAGCATAGCTTTCAATGAAATGATATAAACAATAACGTTTTATTTATAATTGAAGTTAATGAATGATTAAAAATGGAAAGTTTCTTTTTAATTGTTTCTGAGTTTCGTTCTCGTATTTTTAACTCCCTCGTCCACCAATAATTTTATTTAGCTTTTCCACTACGAAAAAAACAGGAAAATACATTATAAACGTTAAAGAAACAATATTTCGTTGAAAAATAACCTAATGAATTTTCCAGTTTCTTAATTAATTTGGTTAAAATATGCATATATTATTATTTTAACGTAATTAATTAGGTGGCTGGAAGTTGGAATATTTATCATTTATCGAAATATTTTTGCAGAAAAATTTATGTATTTTTTGTAACAGAAAGTCATACGACGTTTTTTGTACTTGAAGTCCCAAATTTGAGGATGAAACGTTGTTGTAATTAAATAAAGCTTGTATTTTTTACTGTAAATTGATAGTTTTAATTCATCTCTAAACAGTTTTCTTTTCTTAAAAAGAAGTTAAATTAAATATTTATTAAGAATATGGTTTAGACAATTATAAAACTATATTATATATTAAATTTAATTACATAATTACTTTGCCATTGTTCAGACCAGTCTTAAAATATTCCTTCATCTTGAAAATCGGTTGGATGAACGTCAGATTGATATAATGTCATAAATGTAACAAGTAAAGTCCCTTAAATCGCAGCTTTTTTAGGGTTTAGCTTATTTTGTAACTTTAATTTAGTATTTTAAGGGCATGTGACATGTGTATTTTTTTATAATAAAAACATGGGAGTCGATGATTTTTGGAAAAGGAAAACTGTGTGGAAAGTTATACACATTGTAATGGGGCTCCATAGACAATAAGTATAAAATGAGTCATTCTAGCAAAATGGCGTATCGCTTGATACATACATTCAGGGGCGCTCAAGTCTCGAGAAGGACGACTATAATTATCGTTAAAATTTGGGTAGGTGATTCAAAATCGTTTTTAAATATATTAATTAACGTCGTGGCACTGGAATACTTCCAGTCATAATTATGGATTTTTTTCACATTGCGATATCTAGTTTTAGACGTAATCCAAGTGAATAATAAGATTAGTATTTATTCTATTAAAATTACTGTCGATTATATTATAAAGGATTATCATTTTATGTAGCTATTCGTTCTCTCCAAGTTTATGTATCAATATTAACTATTTATATATACATGTACATTTTATATTAATATAATTTTTATTTTCTTTAATATATGTGTTCTACTGGTCTTGTTCTTGTGAGTATGTCATGGTTTGTTTATTAATACATTTTATATTTGTTACATGAATAGATTATTTTCAATACTATAAATTATGTTAATGTTCTTGTTAACTAGGTACACTTATTCAAATTAGGATTAATGAAATCAATAAATAAAACTCCTCAATATCAAGTGAAACATAAGATGGAATGTATTGGATTCATGTGGACCAATTATTAAACTAGATAATAGTATATAAAAATGATTGTAATTGAATAATTAATATATAAAAATGAATTTATAAGTTTTCTGTTTTATTTATTATTTCCATATCATTAAATCAACTACTGGGGTTGGAAGTAAATGTGATTTTGTCTCGCTTACTTTTATTTAAATATTGTAATAATCACGGCTGATTTTTTTCGAATATTTAACGAAAAACTGGGTGTATTTGAATCTCAAGGACCAAATTCAGTAAGTCGTGAATGGAGACCGCGTGTAACGGAATCTTCAGATTAATCTCAAGTCTCCATTCGGGATTCAAGTTGAGATAAAGAAAAACGTAAACGGTGGTATTTGAAAATCTACGATCTGTTGCGGATGGGACATGGAAAGGTTAAGTCAGAGCCGAAACTGGAGGCCGTGTCCATATTGGCCAGCTGTGGAGGATAATCAATCATGGAGAGAGACGTGCGCTAAGTCGAGCGAGAAATAAGCAGAGGAAATCTCGACACGTGCCGCTAACCGTCACAGGAAATTACCGTCCTCACCAGCACACTGCTCAAGGCTTTACCACAGTAAATTGATGATAAAAAATATCTGGAGGAAATTAACCACCAAGGTTCTTCACGACGTTTCGGTGGACGCTTCTGTCATCGTAGATTCACCTTGGACTGCACTGAAATTAATTTGGGAGTTTCTGATCTTCTCTGAGAATTTAGATGAAGATATTCACTCGTGCAAAGTCTTTGTAAGCGGGGAGTTGAGAGTAGAGTCTCTGGTTGGGGGAATGAGCGGCATCGCTGATTGTGGTGTGTGTTGTGTAAATTGACAATAATTTTAAGCAAAAGTTTATTTATTATTGACAGTGAGAATTAAATGTTCGCAATGTATGTAAACGGAATTTTATTGGACTTGATGCTTAATAAATGATTGATAATGTAATATAGAACGAGATTATTCCCCGATAATGCAATGTAAGTACGTTGTAGCGCAGTAGAACGCGCGTCCAATTTTTTTTATTATTTACGGGAACTTAAATAACAAATATTTCGGCCTGAGCAAGTCGCTGGCCAGAAAGAAGGGGTTTTTCCGCGAGCCGTCTTGGCGGCTCGGAATCAACACAAAGGGACTGCGGCTGACACTTGGACCATAAAGCTCTGACACCTCATCGCCGGTTTTGGAAATTCCTAATCTTCCTGGGAATTTGGTGACCGGGTGGCGTGTGTTCCCCAAATGAAACAAGGGATATGATTGGAGAATATCCATCCCTTCCACCTTAGTGATAGGTGTCGGATAAGTGGGGACAAGGTTTTAAAGAGGCTGGCGGAGACAATTTGAGACAGATTTTTGCATGTGATACAAGGTGATGGCGAAAGGATATTGAAGGACAGTGGTGGAGAAAGAGATTGCTGGTGATACAAGGTGGTGGCGAAAGGAAATTGGCAGCAGAGAAGTTACGGCGAGAGCAGATTTTGTGAGGTGGCAGCGGAGAGGTGGACCATGCTTTGATCAGTCCAGGAAGCAGGGAAGAAAGGTCTTAACAACAAGGGAAGAAAGAGGAAAAAGCGGAGTTTCCTCAATTTGGCAGCACGACTTCGTACTATTGTCGACCGGCCGCTTCAAGTTCCACAACACGGAAATTACAGCGAGACGCCTATGAAAACAACTCAGGTTCGTCAACGAACAGAAAATCTGCTACACGTGGTCACCCAAACCATTAATACCCTGAGATCTTTAATACAATCCCATTTTAATTAATTATTTTTGTACATAATATATACACGCACTACCCATATTAAAATTATTGTGTTTACAATTAATAAATGTATATATTTAAACCCAATTATTAAATTCATTAATTAATAGCCCCCCATCATTTACAACGTTCATGTACCCTGTGTCTCAAAACGTAACCTATTAATCTATCCCTTCTCTTGAACAAAGTCCTCCAATTTGTTCTCTCTTCCCTTAATCTGCTTAGAACTTCCTGGTTAGCTACTCTATCCACCCATCTGATTTTCAGCATTCTCCTATAGCATCACATTTAGATAGCATCTTTTTTTTCTGACTGCAACTCTATTAACAATATAGTAAATAAATGCATTGCTGAAAAAATTAACAGCTTCTCTTATTTACTGAGAATCCTTCTTCAACTTTTCTATGGCAGGCCTCACCAGTGTCAGGCCGATGTCGCAGTTTCCCGTCGATCCGATATAAATTTTTTTTTAAATTGCCATAATGGTTAGTGAGGAAAATTGGTACAACTCACCGCAGCTCCCCTGGCGCTTCTACTACCAGCACAACTAGCGAATATCATCTCTGGTAGCAAAAAAGAGGATATTCCAAAGAATACTAATACAAAGCTATAAACAATATATTTGACGTACATATTGGTACCTCTTTGACTATTAATGTGACATATGAGCGTAAAATACAATTCGTATTATATATCTTTGGAAGCAGTGTGACGAAGACGCGAAAGCGATTAAAAGTGTCCTGTGTTGTAGTTTTCCTCCCCTCAGTTGTATTCGTTATATTGTAAACCCTATTACATTTCTCTCAATACCGATTAATAATAAACCGAGAGACAAAAGTTTTAGATCGTAATATTCGTTAATGAACCAATTTATATACGTTTGTAAGGTATTAAGACCGCATCTAGTAAACTTAATTACAAACCGGAATTTATTTTCCGAGCTTCTCGTATATCCCAAAATATATAATTTTATATCTGTTTGCGATGTAAAGCTCTGTCATAAACGGAAGCCAATATTGTCTTGTAGTTGCTGCCACCCCTTCGTCTTTATGTCACAGACCGACAACCCTCCTGCTGCTTGTTCTTTTTATAGCAATATATTATGAATCCAATACATTAGCATAAATCTGTTTCGAGACTTTCATTTTAAATTTATATTACATTTTTCCTTATGTTCTTTTTTGTATGTATAAGTCTTTAGAGAAAGAAAATATTTGCCTGTTTGTGCAAGGACAACCTGGCTCTATTATGAGACGTTGCGCGTTTGATGAATGGTATAATAACTCAGCTGATAAGAGAACCTTTTGTTCCGCAAATTGGCGTTTTCCGGGAGCAATATTCGGGCTGCTGATAAGGCTCGCCTTGACCAGAGCAATTCCGGGCTGTTTAGTTGCTTCGGGGGTGGGAGCGAGGGAGGGAATACAAATGGCTGTAAGTTTTAATAGGAATCGCAACCCTCCTCGCCAGCCTCGCCAGGAATTCGCGACTAATAGCGCAACCTAAATAACAGCCACAGCAGCCTCGGCTAATGGACTCTGTAGATGTTCGCACCGTCAAATAGCGACCCTCAAACAATTTAACCGCCACTAAAGTTTTCCCAAAACCGTGCAACGTTCTTTCGGCAACGTCATCCCGCGCATGCCGTCGAGTTTTATAAATTAAATCATCCGGGATTTATGGTGAGCTGTTTGTATATATATCTTGTATTTAAACTCAAATATTTTATTTACAATACATTGTTTTTATGTAAGAATAGTCGTCCAGAATCATCTTTCTAGTCGAAATATGAATTGATAAACCTTATCCTGGCTTGGTAATTACCTCGTAAGCGCCACATTGCGACCAATATTTTTTCGCATTATTAACTTCACGTATACAAGCTTCTGTAAATTTCCACTAGATAGACATCGGGATGTGGCTGTCTGGAGATAACTCATTAATAAACAACAAAGGCGACTTGTCTCACTATGACATGCGAATTAAGGTCGCGTTCGGTTACAAAGATGCACTTGCATATATTCGGATTTAACTAGGTCCCCGCGTGACTAAATTGTAGATCGTGATTGGTTATTCTCTCACTTTATTACATTGACAGAACGGAGAGGAGTATCCACCTAAGCTTTTCAGAGCTCTAAAATTTTCAGTCTATGTTCGGACTTCCTTCTGAATATATGGCTAAGCTCCTGGGTTCCCTTCAGCTCAGTTAAACTTCTACTTTTTCATGCTTTGAAAATCGGCGAAGTAATTCCCCTGTTTAAGAAAGGATCGCAATCCGAAATATCTATTTACAGGCTCATTTCTCTCCTTCCTATTTTTCTAAAATATTTGAAAAAATAATACGTATTAGATTACTTTATTTCTTTATAAATACAAGATTTTATCAACAGCACAGCATGGCTTTCTTAAAGTAAAGTCCACAGATAGCGCGATGTACGACTTCATTCAAAATATTCAGAATTCATTTAATGACTGACTGAAGGTAGCCGGAATATTTCTTGATCTCTCTAAAGCTTTCGACACGGTAAATCACCAAATATTAATAAGAAAAGATGGAATATTATGGAATTCGGGGAAATACGTCACTTCTTCTAAGATGGTATCTTACAAACCGCAAACAAGTAGCTTATTTATTTGTATTCAGCTATGTATATTTAATTATGTAATTTTTTATAGAGGAGATTTCATAAAGTTGGAGGGCGAAATCAATTCAAATTAAATTATTCCATTTCTGGCTTTTAGCCAATGTTTATGTTTTATTTAAAACTCGGTTATTCAATAGTAAACTGTATGAAGCTAATATTGATGCCGACGCAATTATTACATATGAACAAAAGAGTGTCGCAAATTCGCATACTCCAATGCAATAGAATGAAAGTGAGTTGAGAGAGGAATGGCAGAGGTGTGTGGTATTGACACGTCCATATCTTCCCCTGACAGGGGAGAGACAGCGACAGTAACATCATCCCCCACCCCCGTCCCACTCATTCCCCTCTTTGTATCTGACGTCGACGTAATTATCTCCGAGGTGGAGAATAGTCGGCCCAAGGGACGAGCGCCATGTCGCCCTTATCCTGTGATTCCTCTACATTAAAACGCTGAAACGAATTCGGTGTGTTTTAATAACCTTTATTTTACTTCTAATGGAGTTAGCGACATTGGTTTGTACCTATAAGCTAATACATGATCGCCTTGATATTTCCGAATACTTTTTCATAGCTTTTCAAACAGATTTACGTATTTAACGAACCGTCGTATATTTCTCTGCATTTAATATCTGGTATTTTTTCCCAAGACGGTCGGTCGTTAAGAGTCCATTATCGATCATTTACTTAATATATGTCTAAAAGTGACGATTTTATGGATGGGGGCTGAGTTTAGTTTTAATTAATTTGCTTCAAAAAAGGGATAGTTTATTTCATTAAATAAACCCAATTGCAGTGGAATTTATAATAGGATAGTCAGATCAGCGTAGAACTTGCAAGAGATTCTCGAGAAAGAAGGCTTCTACATAACCTCTACAGAAGGCAGTCAGCAGTAATTAGAATTGAAGATCAAGAAAATAGTAAGACAAGGGTGAAGTCTGTCGCTCATGCAGTTTAACGCACATTTAGAACAGAAAATGGAAAAGGAATCATACTGCATGATGATATTGTAGTATTAGCGGAATCTGAAGTAAGACTTTGGAAACCATCATAAATGCCATGAACGTGATCCTGGAGAAAGAGTTCAATATGAGGATTAACAGAAGGAAATCGAAGGTGATGGAGTGTAGTATGGGAAACAGTGGAACAACAAAGTATGTTAGATAGTGGAAGGGATATTTTGAAGGAAGTTAAGGAATTCTGCTATGATATATGGGAGATCATTGCTAAAAATGTTCGTATAGTGTGTGGCGTTCAGGAAGATACTTGAACCAACTCTTTATTCTGATTAGCGTTAAATAATGTCTGTGGTTATACATATGTTTATGCATTTTTTAAAAAAATAAAATTGTTTGTGTTTAGCTCTGGTCTCAAACATCTGCCCTGTGATTTATAACAACAACAGGGTTAATACTTATTCTAATGATAGTCTGCTTCATTTAATATTGAATTGAAGTAGCAGCGTTCACACATCCGAATCCATGTACTTGATACCGGCTGATGCCATGAAGCTACTTACAAATCTTCTCCTCCTGTTCTCTGATCACATCGACAAGTCTGATCAACGACTGATTTCTCAGGCCTCGCGTCTCCTCCGAGCTCAACGTTTCTATATTCCCTACCACGGGTGTGGAGTCCTCGTCGCCTGACTACTCTTCTCCAATTCTTCTTCGTCCAATGGTTCAACAGTCCTCTTGAGCACCTGGGCCTACCGAGGCGACTGCGGACTGTCATCTGGCGTGACACATCCGAATTTGGGGTGATACGTGGTCGGTGTATCAATTCCCCAGCAGCCTTAATCCCGGTCCTCGCGACCATGACGACACAAACATCCAAGCCCATGCCAGGATTTGAACCCGAGGCAGCAACGCTAGCCCTTAGACCACAGGAGGTCGACCTTCTCCAATTAAATTTAAATATTTTATTCGGCGGAGTGTCAGTATTCCGCCAGAGTCCGTTCATCTGACTTTCACCGGGGTAAATGTCCGGTTAGTGACTCCTCCCCAAGGGATGCTGTTAATCTCTCACATTTAAGATGTGTCAGGAATGCTCGGCGGTGGCTGTTTTTAAACAGACGCTGGTCCCGTTTCCGTCCATCAATTTAAATTGAATAGCAAGTGAAATTTTTAGGTTCTGCTCAAATTCACTACATATGTGGGGTTGATGTTTAGGTTTCACGTTGGAGGGGCTTGAAGTAGTTCGCTATTTGAAGAAAGCACTTTTAAATTGTGCTTTAGCCTGATTTCACCAGCTTCAGCTTGATTGGTGGTTCAGTGACATCCAGACGTAGTTCAACTACCGTATTTGGTTCTGGCGTAATCCATTTTATGAGATCGATTTTAGTGGACTATTATAATCTTCACCTTTCGTTATGAAGTTGTTTACTTGTAAACGAAGCGTGTTTGTTGGTGTCGCTGCGAGCCGAGACGTGTTTCCTGACAAGCACGCTTAGCGCCCTCCCTGACCCTTTCCTCCCTTCCTTAATGCCTCACTTCCGTCGACTATTTCACGTTTCGAAGAGTCGCCGTCTTCGATATCAAAGGCATTGTCGTTGCGTGCGCGTCCTAGTTTACTTAATTAAAGGCAGTTCCCAATTAGAATCGTCGCGACGGCATATTGTTCGCCCCCGAGACGTCGTCTGGTAATGAGGCAATTAAACCAGGCCGAGGCGTCTCTTCTCCGCTCACGAGATCACAACTCCCTTCCTGTACTAAGGTTAAGTCTAGACACTTGAAAAAAAAACATGGAAACGTCAGGTTAATCTGAATCCGCCAACTCTCTTTTAATTTATTTCTGGAAATGCGCCTCTCTCATCCGTTGATCAATAGACCTTCGACGTGAATTAAATGTAGCCCCTTGTACCAGTTAACCACGGAGATCACGAAAGGCGGAAGATATCTTCCTGCAGCATAGGAAAGACTTCTGCCGGAGTATGACAAATAACTTTTATGAAGCAGCCTCTACACTACTGATCGAGAGATGATACAAAGAGTTGTTAACACGATGCGCAGAGGACAACTCCTTCCGTGTTGTAGTGTGATTAGAGCGGAGCTCAGTTTTAACTCCAATCTTTGTGAACGCGGCTAGATAGTGTAAAAAGAATTCTCAAAACATTGCTGTCAATTGAGGATATGCTGTCAAGAAAATCATCCGTAAAATGTAACAAGTAAGTCGTCGTATCCCGTTCGTAAGAATATAATTAATGTTTTTAACAACGATAGTAGCGTTCCGCCAGTCAGTTTGATGGAGAAGTTCCTCATCACAAGAGAACACTCCACTTTTCCTTCTACTTTCCCTACTGCGAATGTAAAATTTCTTATAATATGATTTATTTCTTCTGCTTAAATTTCTTGTTTTTGTAAGTAATTTGCATTTCATGAGAAAATTTTATCATACATATTATATTGTAAACATTTCTTTGATATTTTTATAGTTAAAACACGAGATGAGGCCTCAAACTAAGGGACGAAACATCGTGGAATGAACTGATGTCAATAAATTTATTAATTCTTTTGACTAATAGGCTTTTTTACCATTTATTATTTCTGTCTTCATTTCTTAAAAACATAACATTAACATGTTAATTATTTTACTTTCTCGTCTGCTTCTCTAATTGAAATTTATTTAACAGCCATTTTTTGTCATAATCATTACCATCAAAACTTTCCGTCGATTGTTACTAGTTCGGTTTATACTGAAACCTCTCACTCCCCTTCCGCTGTTATTTTCGGTTCAGTTTCCCTCGATCAATACTTATTGTTCAAAATATCACGTTTGTTTATTTAACGAAAGGTTTCATCAATATAAACTGCTACCTATCATATCTCCCGGGTCTTCGAAATTTGGGAGGTTTGAAAGGGTCTGCTGTATTTCTCTTTTGGTAACCGCTTTAAAATTAGGTTTTTAATAATTCCTTAGGGTGATGCGACCGGCCTTGGGGACAACTACGAACCCTTCCTCCACTTCCAGGACAGACGAACTTTCCTGAAGGAGAAACCTTTCCCGTGGGCTGTGGAGTCACGCTCCATAATTCCCGTCCTCGCTCCAGGGAGTGGCACGGCATCGACTCCTCAACTGGAACCCCCGTGAAGAGACTTACTTTAGTACTTCACAACTTCGTCGGATTGAGCAGCTTGGTGATGATGTAGACAGAGATGGGTGACAGTGAGTTTGAGCTAAGCAAGCGGTCTTTCCCATTACTGCAGCAGGTAGGACTAGGGCCGAAAACAAATTATGCAACTATCACCAACGTTTCCTGGGGTAAGAGACTACATGTGGTGATCCTGAAACAGAAAACCCCCCTTTAAGAGCATACGAATATAATTTATAAGGGGCATATGGAAGGTAGAGCAAGGTAGCCAAGGGTTGACAAGGGCCCCAGGCCTGCCTGGTGATTCAGAGAAGACTCTAAAAAACCTTCATTAGGTAAGTCGGGCATTTGGATACTATTCTCATCTCCTTTTACTATATACGTACTGTAACATGAAATTACGGCTTCGTGGTTAAGGGCAGTCGTGCAGCCCCGAGACTATTTTGTTGGCGACTTCTTTGAGAAAAGCCGACATGTTGATAAGCTGCGAGGAGCGCTCGGAAACCTGAGTCGTCGATGGTCATCCATGTTAGCATAAGGTTCTAGTGTGATTCGCGACGGATCGTGAAAGTAGGAAGAGCGTCGGGTCTCTAAATTCCTACTGAAAATAATGGCAGTGAGACGCGACACTGATTTACGATTTATAATTTGGAAGTCCACGGCCAGGAGCAGAGGTGGGAACAATTTGTTGGCCACGACCTGAAGAGTTTCTTGACTCATCGCTCGAAATAAAGTTAGAAGAGAAATTTCGGTAGTTTTCCATCTAAAAATCACCTGGAACTCAACAAATCCTAAAATATTAGTAATGGACGGGATATACTGTAGTAATGCAATACCATAGTATACGGGTAACAATGCATAGGGAGTTACGCCCCTCCCCTTTCACCCGCCATCCCCCATTTTCCCAATTAAAAATAATTAATTTTGTGTTAGAATTTATATTATTAAAATAACACCAAGAACTTTCGTTTTCTTTTCCGTTGTTAATCATTACTGAAAAGTGAGGTGATAAGGTAATTATTTCAATGGATATTCATAGTTGAAAATACAAAAATTGATTAAAAAATGTACCGAACAGAACCAGAATTAGTCGGTCGTTGTTTTAGTGGTGTAATCCAATATATATTCATTCAAATTACTTAATACGAATTAGTGTTAAATAAATATTTATTCAGAAACCATTGGCGTCTATGAAATAGGTAACTTAAAAATTAACCGATATTACTACAGAAGACTGAAATGATTTTCAATTGGATTAATTAATAATCCCCGCACCCCTCGATACTTTTCTGGATTTGCCACTGACAGTATCGCTGTTTGAATTGATGCATGGAGGTTCACCAGACACTCGTAAATATTTAAAATATATGCATTTTAATTCCCGTACTGACGTAAATATGTTTTTGGACACTACCGAGGGAAGTAACTTCTATTTACTAAAAGAAGCGGAGGTCAGGTCAGAGAGGAAGAGAGGAGAGGAGAAAACAGCGATAAACGTGAGAGTAAAATTGACACGGACGAGAGCCGCGGCGATGTGGTCTACAGATGGCGCGTGTGTCGTTTAAGCTTGACGCCTTGACATTTTAAGTGCACATAAATCAATTAAGTTTTGGAGGGGACCGAGGCAGGGAGCTCTTAAGAGGTGACTGCTCCTAATCAGAGTAACCACGCCAGGAGCGCTCACTACGGAAATCTTGGCGGCCAGTCACTTAACATCAGCTCAATTTTGCATTTTTAACATCTAAGTAGAAATTCTATCCTGTAACTTCCACATGCATTGCATTGCCTTATAAGAATAAGTAAAAGCATTGTAAGAACTAAACCACATTTACAATACAACTTTCAATTACCAAATTGATAACTATTAACAGAGGCAAAACCAAGGTGATGGAGAACAGTGTGGGAAATAGTGAAACAAGAAAAGCTGTTATATTCTAAAAGGGTATTTTGAAGAAATTTACTTTGCAGCATAATAACTAGAGTAGGATTTCGTAAAGAAAAAGATGAATTTATTTACTGGTAAAAGCAAAGTTATATAGGTATAAGGAATCATCAATTTAAGGTAAAATTTAGAACAAAAAAACAGATGGGAAATTTCTATTTCTAAATAGGAAAATCACCGACTGGAATAATTTACCTGTGGAAGTGTTTGGGGAAAATCCTCTTCAGGAAAATAAATTTACGTTCAATTTAAGAAAAGGAAGCAGAGATCTACAAAGGAGCTAGACGATGATGCAGTCTGTCTCCCATGGTCTTTAACTTACATATAGAACAGACGATGAAGAAAGCTAAAACGGAATATGGAAAAGGAATCATACTGCAAGGAGAAGAAAAAACCCTATAGTTTCCCTATGATGTGTTACTAAGGGAATCAGTAGAACACTTGGAAACCATATTAAGTGGCATGAACGTGGTCATTGAGAAAGAGTTGAATTTGAGGATAATAGAGAGAAAATCAAGGTGATGCAGTATAGTATGGGAAACAGTTGAATAACAAAGGGTGTTAGATTGGGAAGGGATATTTTGATGAAAGTTAAGAGATTCTGCTACTTGGGAAGCGTAATAACTAGATTAGGATAGCACAGGCAAGGAAGGCTTTCACAAAAAGAAGAATTTACTTACTGCTAATATAAGTATGAATATCAGGAAATAGTTACGAAAAATGTTAGTTTGGCGTGTGGCGTTGTATGGGTGCGAAACGTGGACGATAGGAGTAGCAGAAAGGAAAAGAATAGAAGCTTGTTAATTGTGGTGCTGTAGATGGGTGAATAGTGTAACTGACCAGGATGTTCTCAGCAGAATAGAAGAAGATAGGACAATATGGAGGACTTTGACCTAGAGAAGGGATAGATTAATAAGCCACGTTTTGAGACACGAGGGTCTTGTAAAATTATCATTAGAGGGAAGTGAATAGACGAGTGATGTGAAGGGTGGAATACGCTGAGCAGATCAGGGTTGATGTGGGATGTGATAGCTATGTCAAAACGAAAAGGCTTAAACAAAATAGGTGAGCATGGAGAGTTGCATCAGACAAGTCTAAGGACTCAATACTACAACAACATTATCAAACTGGGACTGCGGCTTGTGTTTGCAAGTGAAAATGTATAGTTGGTAAGCCTGAAATAAATATACTGGAGTCCCTATAAGCGGAATAAACGTGGCGTTAAATAGAATAGAAAATTAGGCAGCAAACGGATTACAGAATACTTTTCAGTTAAAGATCCATCCACAAGGAAAGATCGTAATCCATTTTATTTGCAAGAGTCAGGATGCTTGATTGTTACTTGTCATATTCAAATTGACTTTTAATAACGGTATAAAATAAATAAAATATCAATTGTGAATACAAATACAGTATAAAGAGGGTTACGTTTGAGGATTTTCGTTAATGCTGTTTGTGTGTGAGAGTTATCAGCGTCCATTTCATGAAGCCTAACAAGCCGCAGCCCTCCGCCTCTTATCTCGTCTCTGCTTAGTGTTGGAGCATGTTATGTGAAATGAGTAATTTTTGAAGGTGTGTAACAGCCACAGCCCTCGCTCGATAACGACGTTTCCAACCCTCGTCTTCTCGCTATCTTCAGGAGGCGTTTTATCTGTGGAACTTAACCTTGCCCCTGTCTCCGCCGCTGCAAGAAACTCTTAATTTATGGTGTGATACAGTTAAGAGGCTAGCAGCACAATGGCGGCCTGTTTCCTTCCTATACTCGCCGTCACTTTTAAAGTGTGAGAAAAGGACAACGTGACCGAAGTTTTGCTTCTCTAACGTCTCCTCTTATTTTTAATCTTCAATATATAATGTTTTGGTTTTCTTCCACATCGACAGTTGAGTTCCATGTACCAATCGGTTAATTAATTCTCCTAGATAACCTCCTCACGTGGTTTCGAAGTTTGATTAACAGATCTCCTCTCGTCAAGGACCCATCTGAGCGAGCGACTCCTAGGACATCCGCTGCTACCTGCTTTCTACCGCAAGTAACACGAACGGCGTCATTACAGACTAAGCATTAATTTTATTCCAATAAAGCTTGACATAGGATGATATATATCGCAAATCATGAATGATATTATCTGATACAGTAAGTTACGTCTGTTCTATAATTTTATTAAAGTATGAAATAAAATGGCCTTAATCTAAACAGACAACATACTATATTTATCTGGAACACACAACGTATCCTCTACCAAACGGTAGACCTTATCAAGTGTATAATTCGAAAGACCAATTTGTAGAGGATACTCGTGCGTTTCCGATAAGTATAGTATGTTGTCTGTTTAGATTAGATTCAGGCCATGATATTAGCCTGTAGCCAGTACTACCAAATAGGGGATAGCGGGGGAGAACGGGATAGCGTAGTTTTCTTTACTGGCGTAATGAGTGGATATGGTAATCGCCATTTTATTTCCCCATATTAAAGACAGCCGTTCAAGTAAACATCAAGAAACCTGAGAGGCGAGACAGAGGGTTTTAGAACATGCCAAAAACACCGTTTAGATACTGAGTTCAGTTCTTTGACACCGGGAATTTTGGAAGGCCAGAAATTATGGAGAGGAACCGCGGGCCAAGCTGAACTTTGATTGGAGGCTGAAGGTCAGGTGATCCGCCATGCATCTCATGGTGGGGTGAATGAAGGAGATGACCTGAGGATGGATGAGTTGCATGGAGAGAAATCTTTCTGGAGGATGCAGTTGGGCATGAAAAATTGAACGAGTGCATGCCGGTTGACACTAGAAAAATTGGTAATCAGGCGGAGAGAAAACGAGGAATGTTGCCCGCGTAATAGAAGGAGGATGTCCCTACAACGAGTAACTGCTCAAGTAATTTACCAGAGCCCAGGGACGAGCTCCACAAGCGGCCAGAATTCGTGGAAGACGTACCCTAAGATACCGGCGTTGGCAAAGGAAGAAGCTCTTTACGACCCACAATAAATCTCAGGTGTGTTACTGCCAATATCGAAAAGTGAGTGATGACGATTTTGTTGCTTCATGAGAAGCCCATAAAAATTATCCTTAAGTAGTTAGAGTCCTAATAAAAGTAATTGAGCTAGTAGAGGAAAATTTAAAAAATTGGACCCTAAATTTTAGTAATTATTGTTCTTTCTTTAGTTTTCTGTAAATAAATTTAATTTGTTTTTATTTCATCAAATCCAATAACTAATTTTTATTTAAATCAAAATCCAAACCCCTTAGTTCATTATACGGGATAGTGATGATTGTTAATAAATAGGGATGAAACGTGGTCCCTGGTCAAGGAAGAAGTCCTACAGCCGACTTGACCAAGTTATGATTGTTCCTTGTGGATGAATTCTTGTTTTGGCCTCTTACAAATCTGAATTATTATCTTTTCCAGAAGGTATTCTACAAAACCGCTCGCTTCATTTCTTACGTAAGAGGTATAAACCTACTTGTATTAAGGCTCGATGAAAAACCATAAACTGAAACTTGCAGGTGAGGCGGAGCGGGATACTAATGTATAAGTAATGGATTCCTAAAAAAAAGGAAATACTCACCTTATGAGAATGAATAACTAGTTCCTGTACCCAAAAAGGAATAGAAAGTAAATAAAAGGAACTCAGAAAAATGGAAAATCTTGGCAAAGACTGTGCAGAGTTGCACAAAATCTCTTTGCGAATAGATACTTGTACGCAAAATAAATGTAAGAAAGAAAACACAAAGGGTGTTAAGAATTTTCTCAAATATAATTTTATTGTAATAATTGTATTTACAAGAAAATCCTATCCCGTTCGCCCCGGAGTGTGGGAAATATGTAAGCTTATTTTCAAAAATTCATCAAAAACCTAAATTCATTGTTTAAAGTTATACTGATAATAAATCAAGTAAATAATAAAAAAAATAATAATTTTTTATGCCATTATGAAGTGAATTTTCTTTTTCCATAGTTTTACAAAAATTGTTAAACAAGAAGTGTCCCGTTCAGCCCCGTCTTCCCCTATATTTTACAGCTGATAATCATTAAATTTGCATGAAATAATGCAAACACAAATTTGAATATTTAAAATGTCATATAAGCACTATTTATAAATTTAATTTTTGAACTAAAACCACAAAAGTTCAGTCAGGACAAATAAATTTTCTTCAATGGAAGTTTCCCCAAATTCTACTTGATTGACTCTCATTATATTAAGAAATAAAATTTTCTAACGTTAATTTCTTTCCTTATGTACAACGAACTTAGTCCTCATCCCCAATCATTAATTATAAATTAATTAGGGGCAATGTAACTGTAACTGCTTCGGCGGCAATCTAGTCAAAAATAAAAGAACAACAAGTATTTCAAATCAGACACGAAGCATCATGGTTGAATTGCGAACATCAATAAAAAAAAAGGTTTTCCCCTGCTAATAACGTTGCACGCTTTCCGTATTAGTTACGAACGATAATACTAAAAATTGAGGACGGAAGAAACGTTTTGAATACTGAACTAACAAAAAAGGAGAGTCCCATTTAGTATTAGGGGACGTTTGCATGCATGGGGAATGTTTCCCGCGTAATTTTCATTTAACGACGCAGATACGGGTAGGTTGGTTGGTTGGTGGACGGTTTTTTTTTCGTTTTTTATATTTGCTGGCGTTGGACTCTTATCTACAGCTTTTATACGCAATGCGTAACTTGTAACGGCTCAGATAAATCGCCCTGCCATTGTCCACGTAAAATCCTGCCAGATAAAAACAACAAACTCGTCGAAATGTCGAGTCTGTATTTCTAAATCGACACCACAATTCAAGCCGAGGCGATAGCGTATATTACGTTTTCAACTCCGCTTTCACCTCTTCTCTCCCCCCCCCACCCCCCTCTCCTTTGATTTTGCTGCAAAACGTTTAAAATATCCTCAGCATTTCAAAGCTGTGACATGCCACTTGGTGTCACATTATTTTATTACAATTTCTGTTTGGTTTAAATTGCCGTCACTTTATTGTTGATTTGTGTCTGACGAACTTCTTTGTGAATGGCACAGAGAAAGTCGCTGGTTGGCTGAGATGAGTTTTTCATCTTTGGTTTCTTCTCCTTCGATGTAATCTAGTGTATTTTACATTAATAGTTCATTTCAAATTTATATACATATATGTATATATTACTCACGAAGAGAACTCTGAGATTGTAAGCAAAGTATCTATTTGTAAGGCGAGTATATTCTTTAATATTTCTCTTAAAATATATGAACTTATCTTTTAATGCGGTATGTCACACACAAGGCCTCTAAATTAAAAAAAGAAACTATATAAAACTAGTGTCGACATACGGGAGGTCTTCAGCTTTATTTCACGAAAAAAATTAATATAATTACACATACATAGTAGAATATAAATGAGTAAACTTAGTAAGTTGTTGTTACTTGCTATTAAATTCTTATTGTAATTTCATGTTACTACTGAAACATCCAATAAATACAACTTTAATTGTAACACCAACATACACAGTGTATTTATTAAAATTCAATTAAATTACGTTTTTTTATAGAATGAACTGAAGTGACTTTAAAAGTTTTAAATTATT
Source organism: Eucriotettix oculatus (assembly GCA_034510155.1). Classification (NCBI taxonomy): domain Eukaryota; kingdom Metazoa; phylum Arthropoda; class Insecta; order Orthoptera; family Tetrigidae; genus Eucriotettix; species Eucriotettix oculatus. Next base: position 27,319,257 of record CM067379.1, read on the forward strand.
TATAACATTCAGTCAGATTTATTTAATTACTTTATTACACTGCAGTCTTATTATAATGTTTTCCCATAGCTTCATTAATGGTTTAAAATCTTTAACACAAGTTTATCTGACGAGAAACAATTTATAATTTCCTGGTGTTGCGTCCTTCATTAATTTCGATGAGATCCAAGTAACGAACAACTTTTATTGTTATCTCTGGATTTACGTCATACTGGAATAATAAGCTCATTACGGAAAATGATATTTTGTTGCAGACGTTCGTTCACACCCGTCGCGTAATTAATTTGTGTGTGATATTAAGGAATAATGACGTATATCTGTGCAGTGAATACAAGCTCTTGTTCTTAGCGGAAACTCATTATTTACAGAGTCCGTTAGGATTATTAATTATATTCTCACTTCAGATTTAATGAAGCTTGACAGTTAGTAATGGTCTTGTGATGCAGAGGGAAAGAAAACTGTTGGCTTTAGACTTCTTACGAAAATTTCAAACGTTTGTAACAAAATCTCCGTCCTTCCCGTAAGAGAATTAATTACTTCAACTACAAGATTCACTTCTAAATATCACCGTACGCCAAAACTATCGGCTACCGTTGTATCTATTTAGCAGGGGAAACCACGTTACTATTTTTCTGTCTAGCAGAATGAAAAAGGTTGAGAGACAAGAATTGCTTTAGTTGAAGCTCACCCAAAAGTTATGAAACTAACTTTAGAAGACAAGAATGGAAAATCCTAAATCGTAACTGAGTCATTCCGCTTACCGGGCGGTTGCTCTAAACAACTGAGCTAGTCTAGCCCGTCTTTTAAGGTTGTGAAGAAGGTGACTAGTAACTTGTAGGTGAGTCTATCTTAGATTTACAAGAGTTCAGGAATTTGTAATCAGACCTTGCACTTGACCTAGACTAGCTTAGTTTTTTAGAGTAACCGCCCGGCAATGGGGAGGTCCCCGGTTCCATTCTCGAGTCCATTCTTCTAAAAGTAATTAAATTACCCCCCATTACAATTCCCTTAATATGGAATTCAATTGATAATTTCTTCAATCTTGTTTATACACAATTTTTTCTTAAAAATCCAAGTATTATTTTCTATTACAAAACGATTTTCATAAATACATTTGAAATTATAGACAAATTAATGAGGCTAACCTGACTTAATTTCTTAGATAAAATACAATAAATAGTCGAAATTCATAAATAGAAGAATTGTAATTCAACGCGAGTGAGTATAAGATGTTTCGTCCCCAACTTTCAACACCTCTTCATTTATTTAATTGAAACTTTAACTGTTAATTTTCGGTCCTGGATGCTGCGGTAGAAACAAAAAATTTAAGTTGAGGTGTTAATTAAAAAAACTGAAGAAGTCCCGAAAGTTTGGGAGGAAACGTATTTTATTGAATTAAAATCATTCTATTTCAGAGTTTGGGCCACTCATTGTATTTTATTTATAAAATTTAAAGAAATTCTTAAATGAATAAAATTAATTTTTGTGTATAAATTAACAACTAAGAGCAATTACTTAATAAAGTTCAAATGAAAGATAATATGTCTTCTCAAATATTATAAGATCATGGATTTTAAATAAACGTAACATCTAGACACAGATTCTTTTTTTTAGCTATCTATCAATTTTAAGAACTTTAACGTATTATTAAGAGAAATTTTATGATTTGTTTGGTTATTTTAACCTCTTCATAATAAGTAAATACCATCCCCCAAAAATATGTTGAAGTCTCACTTCTATATGTAGTAACAGAATAACACCTCATAGTTTAGTATGAGAAAGTTTTTTTCGAAAGTGTTTTTTTTTTGTATTTTGACTGTCGCGTAGATAAATTTTTAACAATTTCATATCTGATTGGATATTTGGATGTAGAATAAGGAGCCATAGTTTACGTTGGTAAGCCGCTACTTTCCAGGTCCACCCCCGACCGTAGTTTGGTTGTGTTCCTGTTTATAACCGTGGCAAACAAGGCGTGGTCTCGAGGCTCGTAAATCTAACCAGTAAATTAAGACCCTGCGACGTTTAGTTCTCAATCGTCTGCGGTCCCACGGAAGCCGATGAAAAAAAAAAGGACGACGGGGGAGAGGGAACAGCTCCAAGGAGGAGGAGGGGAGGAGGAAGCCTAGACGTCGTGTCATTTAGACTGGAAATAGTTCTTGTTTAAGTGTGACGACCTCCGTTTCAAGCGGGACGGAGCCGGAACATTAAGCGATTAAGCAGGTCTCTGCGACGAGGTGAACACGTGGAGTGTGAAATGGCCGTCCAACGTCACGCCAAAGATATGACGGCAACGGTTATAAGTAAAGTACAAACCACTTAAGATCCTTGACATCCTATCTTTGGCTGTCATTGAACAGCACTTTTCCCACTCGTCTGCATTATATTTTAATTAACATTGAACTTGAGTAAGTCTTCTAATAGATTGTAGTGCAGAAGGACCAATCCCTAATTTCATTCGAATTTTTGCATGGTGTAAAGGTTCAGCAAGAGCCTCGTGTCTCGGCGACGGGCAGGTAAGAAGTTACGCCCCGGAAGGCGTTGCGGGAGTTTCTCTCGCAGGCGCTTCACCCCATAGTGACTGCGGGGCTCACCTGACTATGTCGGGAATGCCTCGCACTATCTCTGTTTTTTTTTATCAAAGTTCTCACATGCCGAGATACCTTCACCTATTTTAAGAGGTGTATGTACTGCGGTGGAAGACCTTGGAAATATGGCAAGAGCTGTCCGCTGAGCCCATTGGATCAGTCGGCTATCTGCCTCCTGAAACTGGTGGAGACATGGATAAGGGAATACTGCAAACTCGTCTCCCGTCATTCGGAAGGGCGTGAGAATAGTACTCAATGACCGACCTATCTGATGCAGGTTTTCTAGGGTTTTCCCTGCATTTTTTTAGGTGAAACACCGGGTAGGATCCTTAAACCACAGCCCGGGGGCCCTAGTTAACCCTTGGCTACGTTGCTCTATCTTCCGCACCCCCCATTTTCAATTCCCTTCCTATGCTATTAAAGGGGAGTTGCCTGTTTCATGTAGCCTTTTAACCCAAAAAAAAGATCCCAGTCCCGTTGAATGCGATTAACTTACTCCTCACGCTTGAGTCTGTATGATATGTCGCCCGTGACTTATCTGATATAATAGGAGCGAGCTCATTGGCAGAGACTTCCAGTCCGCATTAATTAGCGTAGCGGTTCAGCAATTAAGAGGCCCCTAGATAACATTCCTCGCGATTTTCCCATGAGGACGCGACCTCCCACCTGGAGAGATCATCCGCGGTACCAGGTAAACAGCTTCACTACAATACCCAAGGCCGCAACTTGGGCTTGTTTGCTTTACAGGCGATTTGTGAAAAAATCTCACACACGGAGCCATTTGTTGGGGGATTACGGCTCCAGCAGCTGGTTATTGTGCTGCAGAAAAAAAGAAGGATAACAAATTAAACAGTTCAGTTTTTTTGTTATGAAAGTATTTCTTGTGTGTGTAGATGGTATCTCCTCCGTTACCATCATTGCAATATCCCGTACTTATTGTAAAATTATGGAATTAAATATGAAATGAGTTAACGACCATGAAAGGAACCATACGTAGGAGAAGTACTTTGTTACTATTCATTTCATTACTTCAAAGTTTCACTCTTCGATCTCTAACCACAGCTCTGGTTCGACTGAGGGTCCTTCATAATTTCTCCGAAAAGAAGTACAAGATAGAGTTAACATTACACGCAGAGTGTTCACTGTTCTAAATTCCTCCACATGTCGGGAAATAATGGTTTATTTTCGTAGCAAAGATGCCGGAAACGCAAAGTTGGAGAAGTGACGGGATGCTGATCGAGAAAAACTTTATCTTCTAGACCACTTGGGCAAAGAAGACTTCGTTTTCTCGAGGGAAAAGGCTTTGTCCGTCGGGTCATAAAGACTGTCAGTCCAGGACCAACTTCGGAACAGAGTAAAATGGATTCCTATTTTCCTAAAGGAAAAAATTTGGAATATTTTTTAAGCAAATTATTTATGAATTTCGGTTCTTTTAATGTCGAATACAATTAATATTTTTTCCTTCAGTTATTCTAAATCCGCAATTTTTATTAAAAACCCAGATATAAATAAAAAGTTGTCGGGATTTCACACCGGATATATCATTTGTAAAATACAACGTTTCGACAGCTAACTCCGCCATCGTACCTGAAGACGAATGGTGGAGTTACCTGTCAAAACGTATTTTACTAATGATATAACCCGGGTGAAATCCCGAGAACTTTTTCTTCAGTCCATCCACCGGGAAAGCCTACATTCTCTACAACCCAGATATAGTTATTATTTTGGTTTTCAAAACAACAGACAGAATTTTTAAATCAATTAATTAAATTCTTTTAAATAAGTTAAGTTAAATGAAATTAATTTTTTTACACATACGGATGTAATTTGCTGTATATATGCAGGCCCATATTTCTAGACGTAATTAAACCGCACACCCAATAATTCATATTAATAAAACGACTTTTTTAAAATACGTGTATTTACACATGATGGCAACTCCGCTTTAATAGCACAATAAGGGATGAGGAAGAGAGAGCAAGGTAACTAGAGTCCCCTGGAAATACCTCTGCAGCAACGTGAATGAGGGAGAACTCCAGAAAACCTGCTACAGGTAGATCGGGCTACTGGTTGCTTGTCCCACGTCATTCCGATGAGTGACGTTTGCAGCATTCCCTTCTTCATGCCTCCATCTGTTTAGGAGGCTGACTGTTTAGAGCAGACAACTCTTTCAGGTCAAAACGGGAGACAGAAGAAAGTGTTCTCGGAGACAGTCCACTCAGTCTTCATTCGGCTGCTGGGAGCAGCAACTACGAGCGTTTTCCTTCCGATAATGATTATTTTAATTTTTAAAATAATGTTTCTTAGCAAAAAAGATACAGCGCTCAAATAGAAGATATTGAAGTAATGAATCGAGGAACGATTTAATGTCGAGGGGATCTGAAGCCGACTTTGGTAGCTCAGATGGTTAAAGCACCTGCGTTCAGAGCGGAGGTATCCCGCGTTGTATTCTCGACCCGGTGAAATGTTTTCCATCCTCGATTCATTAATACAAATTTATATTTTATTTTTAAAAAGGTCTGGGAGAAATTCCGTCTCTAACTACTTTTACGTATTTATATATTTTTTCCCAATTTTTTTTTATTTTCATTACTTTAGGTAGAGTGAATGTAGGAATTAAATTTAAATAGACTTACACATTCGATGGTGGGCCTTAACCTATATTTTGTGGCATATAAATTAGTGAGCAATATTGCATTAGTCGTTGAGTTTGACTTCCGGCAATAGTAAGTATCTGGCAGCAACCCGCGTAGATGGCGTTCCTGTGGCCGACGCAGGCAGTATGTTAATTGCACATTCCTTGGCGACGCCCACGCAGCTGCCCCCACATGTCACCATCCAACACTAATGAACGGAGTCGGACACGCTCTGAATTATCTTTCAATAAAGCACACACACAGCCGGAAGATCTCTTACACACGACTTCGCGGTTTTTCAAAACTTAATGGCGTGACAGTCCGAACTTGAGCAACAAATTTTTACTGAGGCAAGTGGAAAAATATTAAAACGTTTCGTCAACACTAAATTTTAATAAAATTTAAATTAATGAACTGTAGTGGTATCGAACCATGGGAACCAAACGTTTCAAAGTTTAAAATTCTTCCACTTCAGAATTTTCGGCCATTCTTGGTATTTTATTTATAATATTAAGGTTAATTTAATTTCGTAAATTTAATTAAATTTATGACCAATTACAGACAAATTTTCCATTTTATGGAAAACGATATTTCGTCAGTATATTCATCGCTGTTCCAATCCTGTTCATGGTTTTCCACTAATTTATGTTTATTTATTCAAATTAGCTCAAAGATAATTACAATTATTTTTTCCTACAAAATACAAAACTTATTCTAAATATAAATTCACTTTTTACATTTAATCGGTCTTTTTAAACTCTCATATTAAACTATTTTTAAATATATTTATACTTTTAGTATTCTTAACAGCTACTGGTAACTCATTGTATAATACTAAACCTTTATTAAAAATCAAATTTATGTACTTTTTAAATTTAAGTGGCCCATATAAAAATATTCCCTACCCCTGGTGTTGCGACTATCAACATCTGAATTCATTTTTATAAAAATATTGAAATAATCTGGTAACTGTCCCTTATCTATTTCATGGATAAAAATTAAAACACCATGCACTTAAAAACTATAATTTATTTAGGATGTTCTTAATCATTTGAATCCAGTGCCAAGAGCACGTTTCGTTTGACCTACGCAGCATTCTCTACAATGAATTTTATAGATAACATTATGTAACTTCTGTTTATTCATTGTGTCTTTTCCTCTTTTTATGACTTGAGTTGGTTGTTAATTTGAAAAACGACCTTAAAATTAAAACTTTGTCACCCCGAAGCTGAAGCAGGAGCGTATGGATATTTTAGAATCAAGTCAAGGATGGTAAACTGTCAACCGGACCAGTGACTCGAACCCAGGACCACCCGTTTTCCGAGCGTTTATACTTCCATAGACTAGAATTCAATGCACCTGGCATCTATTTAAAGGAAGGTCCGGACTTCGAGTCTCTCGTCCGATTGACATTTTTCCATTCTTGTCTTTCTTTTAAAGCTTTGCTTTCAATGAACTTTTTGTGTATTAAATGACTGATTTCAATTTTTAATAAATAAAAATACGTCCAAACATATCAGCTAACAAATATAATTAACATGTAGTTAATATAAATTTAATTAACACGTAATTAATTAACCTTTGTGGATTTTTTCTCTAGTAACAAGTTCGTTGGTTTTTCAGGTAATATGGTAACTAGTTACCTAATTATATGTTAATATGATTATATGATAATTAACTTTGTTTACTAACACATTGGGTCGTAATTATTTTTATTTATTATACTTAATGCCAGAAAATTGAATTATGGTTTTAGTTTTGATGTGCAATGATGAAAAGCCCTTAGTTTTAAATCAATCACAAATATACAGTAAAACCAAAAATTGGAGATGACTTTGGCATATGCTGTAAGTATTTCTACAATTTTTTCATAAAATTTATAATCAAAATTTCTCATCATTGTGCATCAAAACTTTATTTTAACAAACTGAAATTAGAGGAAAGTCATAAATTTGATTGGTACGATGCTGAATGTGATGTCGAAACTTCCTGTTTAAATTAATAGAAACATTCTGTCAGTTTTTTATTTTAAATATTAATCATTACAACGTTTCGTCTTTCATTTGAGACTTCTTCAGGTAAAAATTTAGCTGTACTCGGAGCCTTCTTCGGCCAAGAAGAAATGGAGTCATGGGGTGAGGTTCCATGTACAACTAAATTTTTACTTAAAAAAGTCTGTAATGAGAAAAGAAACTTTGTAATGTTTAATATTTAAATTTTAAAAAAAGGCTGATTTAACTCATTTATTGTTTATTTAATTGTCAGATAAATTAATTAAATAGAAACTTTGTAATTCGTAGTAAATTTATTAGATTATGTTTATGAATTGGTGCGATTGTAATTGGAAAAGAAGAAAAAAGCAGTAGGCCTAGTGGGATTGCAACTGAAACGGAATTCATTGGGTTCATTTAACTATTAAATAGTTACTTACCTTGCATTAGTATTCAAGGAAATGAAACGTACCGTAGCTTCTAAACTGTTATACCAAAAAATGAAATTGAAGTGTCTGTCTATCTGTCAGACTGTCCGTATGTTTCTCTTCAATAGGCTACAATACGCCACAATGTAATTCAATGAAAATTTGAGTGTTTAGAAACAGGATATTTAACTTTAATATTCATGCATTTTTCAATTAAATACAGATACTAATATAATACAAATATTAATTCTACGGGAAGCTTTCTTGGCAAACGTACGTTTGAATCTCTAAAAAATGATTGCGGGTTGTCTATACTCTTGATCTGTTACTGCTCCGAAACGGCTCAACGAATTTCAATAAGAATTCCAGGGATTGAAACAGGAATATTAACTTAAATTTTCGTGTATATTTCACTACGATATCTTGCATAGGTAATTAAAATATTAATGTAAGTATTTATAAATCTATTGAAATGCGGCGCGAAAGGCGGCGTGAAAACTAACTGCGAGTTAAAAGTCCTATTAGGCGTTCCTATACTATTCATTCCACTTACTGTTCTGGCAACATGAGAGAGTGAGGGAGGGCGAGCATTCTTACTGCATCTATTGTTGTAGGAGTGTGAAAGTGGAACCTGTTCGAAGCCAACTGCGAGTTATAAGGTTTACCCTGAAGCGGTGATAAATAAATGATACCGTACTTTCATTCTTAGGGTAAAATAAAAAGAGTTATTTCCTCTAAAAATCGCAATTATATAATAAGCCCACTGTCGTCTATTACAGTGCATCCAATTTTTAAGGAGAGAAATTCTATGTTGAACCTTGGTGAAAACGGACTAAATGTGTGTGCGGTCATCGTCACGAGAGCCGAGCTGAGGCGGTGGATTAGAAGGGGAAAGCTTGATGAACGACTATGACAAATTCCTGCGGGGCACTTTGACATTTTTAGCCTTTGCCGAGGAATTCGAGCATGGACGTCGCGACGTGCGGATGGGGACGCTGTCTGGATTCCAGGGACGCCATCGCCGCGTCCATCCCCGACAATTGTCACCTCCGTGGCGTTAATGGCACAGACAAGAGGGAGTCATGCCTCACATCTCACCCGTCCCTTACGTGAGGCTTCGTAAACTCTCTACACGTTAATAATACAGCAATTACTAATAAATATAAATGTATACTGTGCAATTTTAAAACAGTTTTCATTAAAGTCAGCAAGTAACTGAATCATAGATTGTATTCTTACTCAGCCTGTCCATTGACTTGGACGTTACAAATTATATATATAGGAGGAATTCGTACTCTCCAATTAAAGGAATTTCTTTAATCTACAAATTGGTAGCTTTCCAGGTGGCCGATAGTCAAGCTACAGTATAAATAAAAAAACTGATTGTACAAAGAGTTTTCAGTTATATAAGTACATGACTTTGTTATGAAATGCAGGCTAAAAATTAAAAAAACTCAAGAAAGGAAGTAAAACAAAGAGATGCACTTAGATAAACTGAAACAACAGGAGTTTCAAAGAGTACAGTAATAGAGAAAGGAGAAAGAAAATATATAGAATAGAAATGGTAACTCATGAAGAAAGAAATGACTAGAGCAGCCGCTGAAAAAATAGTTCAGACCAATAGGAAAGCATGGATAACACGAGAAATAATAGAAATGATTGACGAAAGGCGTAAATTTAAAAACGCGAGAGATAAAAATGGTAAAGAGCAGTACACTGGTACTCACATCCGCATAAATATTATTAACTTATTTTTAAATAAATCTCCATATAATTAGCAATAAATTGCGTGTTGGAAGTGACACATTCTTGAATCAAATTGTGCAAGTAGCAATGCCGCAGTCCTGTGGGCGACACAGGGAGGAGAGAAACCACTAAATCATCTCACTGCTACTTCCTTGTAATATTTCATCTGCTCTGAGAACCTTCTGCTGTTCTGTTTCAAGATTTCCTTCGCTCCTTCTTGTATGTCCGTTTCGTTCAACGGAGGTTAATTTTATTAACTGTAAAAATATTTTAAAGAGAAACCCTCAAAGTTTCGCTGTAATCGTAAATTTTAAGTTCAATTTAGTTGTACACGAAACAGTTGCAGTTTCAAGTGGATTTAACTTTTACGGATTTATTATTATTATTTAATTTAAGATTTTTTCACGTTTACGCCTACTTAATTAGCAAAATTTACATAGTATTACAATTAACGTCTGTTTCTCACAATAATTACCTGTCACAAACAAAGGTTTTATTAAATTGAACATGACGTCTCGTCACCATATTTGGGACGCCATCAGGTAATTTTTCAAATGCTAAATTTTGGTGAACAAAAGGAAGACAATTTTTTTTATAGATTTGGCTTCCTATTTTTCATTTTAATTTAGCTGCTGAAGAAACATTTACATCATATAGGGGAAAAAAGAGTTGAAGGGTACATAGTTCGGCGAAGTAGTTGATTTCTTTCAACTTGGATGTTGAAGCAGCAATGAACCAATAAGAAGATTACAACTGAAAAGAATTAGGATACAAAGGTTTCCGTTGAAATGGATGGAAAAATTAATCAACTGTCCTTTGAAATATAAAAAAAAATATGTTGGTGGTTCTATAAAGTCATTTGAAACCAACAATCAGGAAGATCCACTTAATAAAAATAAAAGATGTGATGGAAGAATTGAAGAATACATGAAGCAAGGAAGACATCAAAAGCACAGGCTGAGAGAGCAGTTTTTCACTGTAAATAAATGAAATAAATTAACGACGAGAAACACGCAACGCTTCTTTTTGTTGAATCGACGTTTCGTCACCATATTCGGAACTTCCTCAGATAATGTTATATTTTGATGAAAGAGATGCCAAGAAGCTGCCCTTGTAGGCAGTCGAGTTTACATCTTTATACATTTGGCGTATTTTTTTCATAACAAATTTACCATTACCTGAGGAAGTCCCAAATATGGTGAAGAAACGTCAATTCAACTAAAACCTTTGTCTGCCCCTTAGTTTATTTAATTTTTGAATAAGATAATCCAACCGGTGAACATTGAAATTTGATTCAAGAAAGTAAGTTGAGTAGAGGGTGATATGGACTGGAACATGGAAGTGACTGAATAACGTTGAATTTAAAATGGAAAAGTGAGGTTAGAAATGAGAAAGTTTCAGGCGGTCGCATTGAAACATCAGAGTTTGGTAAACTTAGTAAAATAAGGTAGAGTTAAGGTAGTAATTGCTATATTAAGATCAATTATTGGAAGTAGTAAATACGGTGATCGGAACATGATGGTACATCAAACCAGTCAAGAGGTTGACGGAATGGGGATCAAATCACACAGGAAGAAAAGAAGATAAATTTCTTTCATTTTCAAAGATTATATTTGGAAGGCTAAATTACTGTTTACCAGCCCCGACGTTCAGTCTCCATATTCGGTTTTGTACCGACCTCTATCTCCATGGCATTCACTAATTTACGGTACGAATCTATCTGCATATCCGCCTCTAATCTAGTTTAATTGGCGACTGATTGGATTTACTCGCCTATTTGGATTAGTTGCGGAATTATTTCAATCAACAAATAGGCCTACAAATACTCTGCTGAGCAGATATGAATGCACTTCAACATTAATTATAATTATCCAGCTACCGTAAGTAATACTGCAACTCAAGTACTTTTCTATAAAATGAATTTTGTCGCCGTTTGACTGGTGTCAAAATAATTGATGGGGTGGTTACAAATTAAATAAGAGTCACCTGACTCGTTTTTAACATCTTTATATTCCTGGTAAACTCTTAAAAAAACTGATTACGGAACGATGTTCTTCTGTTGAGTTAACAGACAGACGCGCAACCATGTTAAATTAAAACTAAACATCAAACAGCCCAATAAGCAGTACCAATGAATAACAGTTTTTTGAAAACAATACATCTGAAACCAAGAATTTCCGGACACATGAACTTATTTTTCTGTCTTGAAATGAATAGGGGATTATGTATTTAATGAAAGAATTGTTATAAATATGAAATTCCATTTAATCTATGTTTAACAGTTTTACATATATATTACAATTTGCTCAATATAAAATTATTAGCCGGAATGTAAAGTTCTAAAAACTAAATGCATGAGCTTTACAGTAAGGGTAGTTTTAAATGGGCCTGCTCACAGAGCAAAATAATTAGCAATAATCCTACTCGGAACTGGCAATACCAGTAAATTGGCTAAAAGTTACAAATAAAAGGATTTACCGTGTCGTCTCAGCTTGCCTGGAACTTCCATATGCAGCTCCGGAGTGGGTCACGACTTACTGCCGTTGTTAATGTCCGTGGCCAGGACAATTTCCAATCTTTAACTGTCCAATCTTAACAACCAACCGTAGCCCTCACGTCCTTAATCATCAAACCATCATCTCCTTAACCTCCAAAATTCGTTTCTGCTGGGGTTTCTAATAATATTTCCCCACTGCCTTATTTCGTATTCCGTTGGTGGCGGGGCTTGATATTGTCCAATCAAAATTACTGATTCCACCACCATACCCAGCCTCACCGATGATTTTTGGGGAAAACGCCAACCTCCTTACCACCCGATGTGGACGTGGGAAGAAACCCAATACCGCCGTTGCGTCTGGAGTTTATTACCGCTGTCAGCAATCCTCACGTAGCTTGCCTTTTCTTCCGTATCATCAAATCCTGAGTATATATTTTATCGTTACAGTCTACATTTGGGAAATGGATACCTGAAATTATACCTTCTGTTTTTGAAACACCCTCTATACAACTTTGTGGAGATTTTGTAATAGCTGCCTTAATTTATAGCTAAATAAACTTAAGATTATCATGTCATGGACACTGACAAATTGTGGCAGCTTCAAGTAAACGAGTCGTCGTTCTTCGGACGACAGTTATTTGTTTGTTAAGTGTTTAGATATGAACTGCATATTTGTGAATTGTAGCCAGTGTAGGGTTTCCTTGTGGAAGTTCACAGCGACTACTTTGTGGTAAGTTATGGAGGCATCGAGAAGTTAGCAGCGAGCGGGCGTCGAGTTACAGAGCCTAGAAAGCTAATTCTGAGAGTTGGGACATGAATCAAGGTTTTTGCCAGCCATTCGCTGGAGCAGGGCCAACGCCGTACACTTCTTCTCCAGTAGCATGGAAGTTATCGTCAGCCACGACTCAAAACAACCAACCGTAAAGGTTTCATTGCGGTGGCCTCGCCTCGCCCCGCCAAAACACTGCTCCACTAAATCATCCGGAAAGCGGACCACATTAGGATTGCCTTGACTTGTCTCGCCTCCATAACTTACCACTATTATGCAAAGCGCGGAACACATTCCTCAATCTATTGCTTAGCCCATGAAACAACCATTTATTTCTAATCCGTCTGGTTCTATTTCTAGGGATCATGCAAGGGAAGAATTGGTCACAAATCATTTATCTTAAATTTTTATTTATATTATAATTACTGATCTGAAGAGGTCCCGAAAGTTGGGGGATGAAATGTCTTCAAATAAAATTACTCTATTTCTTATTTTTGGCCTTCTTTGTGTTTTATTTGTAAATATTTGAATAATTTATTGCCTAACTTTGGCCACCATTATATCTTATAATAATATATAATCACACTTGAAAAGAAATATTGCCCATATCTATATACAAAAATCATTAATAATGGCGAGAAAGTTAGAAAAGATTCTTAATTTACATAATTTTTTTAAGTAATTCAAAGTTAGAGATAATTATTTTAGTAAGTTAATTAACGTCTGACATTTTCAAATAATTAAATGAAATAACTTAACGACACAGTTTTTACTTGGATTAAATGACGTTTCGTCACCACATTTGGGTCTGCTTCAGGTGGTACTAGAAAAAATTGTACGAAATATTTACAATAGAAATTATTAAAATTTCAGAGTATTAATAACAATAGTAATAATAAATAGTAATGAAACTTATAATTAATAGATATTGTTAGCTGACAAATTTTCTGCATTTATTTGTTTACTTATTTAGAATTATCAGATAGTTTATTTACTGAATTTAAAAACTTTATTGAAGCGTAAACATGGGAGCATGAATATATTATATTGTAATGAAATAATTTCTTCAGGCAGTTTTCTACACTTTTAAAAATTGTAAAATAAAAATACAAAAAATTAGACAATTTTTGATTATATTATTTTACAAGAACAATAAACAAAGGGTAAGGAGATATACTGACAAAAATTTGCACTGCGGCTGTATATAAATAAAAAAATTTACTAGAGTGTTTATAGAGATAATTTATGCTTATCTTTAAATGTCCAGAATAGATTCTCCTCATTCCTAATCGTATACAATTTCTTTAGCCTTCACTTACCTTCAAAAATTAATGTTTTTGGATTCGCTGAAATTTCACTTCACTTTTTTGTTTTATGACATCACCCTGTAACTTTTCTTTCTCTGTGCTGACTATATTTTCCTTTCTTCGTTTTTCCAATGAGCTCCGAAGACAACTTTACATTTTCTTATATTAAAATTTCGTACTGATCAATCATATTTCTTTTCAGCTCCACATCCGGTCCACATCCGTTTTCTCGGGACTCGCTCTTCCTATTTCTGGACAAAAGCTGTCAATTCCGCCCTTTCCTCCTCATTGTGCCACGTTGCAGCCCTTCTATGTGTCTTCTTGGAAATACGCGAACGAGCATAAATTTTTTTAATAAAATAAATCACACGTCTCTGGGCTTTAGTTTCCCTCAGCACCAATCTGAAGATGGAAAGTCGTGTTTGTGTAGATATTTCAGCGATGAGATTATCACCACGAATGGTTCAATTTACAGGAATCATCATCACAGACTCATCACCCAGATAAATCACCGGGTATCAGTCAGATTTTCTGTGTTACACATAAATTCTTTCTATCAAATTGCACACTATTTACAGTGCGTGTGCATTTCACTGAGACGATCAGCAATTAGGTCAACGGAACGGACTCCTTTTTCAACATGATTACGCACTGTAAATAGTGTGCAACACAGGTAAGTGACTCTGTAGTGGATATTGGATGTTAGGTAGTTATTACTATAGATATGTACTAGACATTAAGATGTTAGGTATTAATGAGTTATTAAAATAGATTGATTTTTTTAGTATCTGGCTGAATACACGTTGTTTGTTCCATTTCACGCGGTGATGGGCAGGATAACGTGAGAACGTCGGGATGAGACTCTTAGCACCCTATGTGCGCAATTCTCCAGGACAAAGAGGTGCGAAGTTTTTCGTAGAGCTGGAAGGACGTTCCCCCGAAAAAATTATTGCTCCCCGCCAAGGGAAAAAATGGCGAGGATTGACAAAATGTGCAGACTATTGGGGCAGCGTGTGATCGTCCCAAAATTAAAAACAATTGATGGTTCAGATGGGGGACAGAAAATGATGTGGTGGCGAAAGAACAGTTCCTGTAGAAAAGCGGAGGAGAAGAGAAGAGCTCTCTCTGGGGTTTGGACTGAGAGCCTGCAAGAATTCTCCTGGGCAATAGAACGTTGCTGTCAGGAGATTCGAGGTTGTAGCTAGCTAGCCATTCGCCTCTACTACGTGGCGTGGAAGCAGTCCATGGGCAAGCAGTCTGGGAACGCAGAGGCCATCAGAGACAACGGCAACGAGGTCCTGGCTTCATCGTCTCCCTCCACCATCGTCATACGAACATCCGAATCGGAGCGAGTAAAAAATGGAGGATAGTAAATTAATTTATTTAGTAAAAGAAATAGTTTGATTACATAAAGTTTGATAATATTTATGATAATAATGAACCATATTTTGATATTTTCAATAAGTTGAACCTTAAACCGAAAAAATTCATCTGGTGTATTCATTTAATATTTAAATGTAAAAAAACAGCCTTATTCGCACAGAAATGGGTTTACGCGAGCTTTATTGTAGTACCTTCCAAATAACAGTGTGAAAATTTGATATCAGTAACACGGAATAATTTGATTGGGATTGAAAACTGGTCCAACGGATAATAATCAGGTCTCGTGCATTTCTTACGAATTTTAAGTAACACGTCGTTTACAACGTAACAATTTTCTCAACTATTCCGTACTGATACATGAGCCATTCATTGTGAACAACCTCGCCTCGTAACCCTTGTTTCATTTCACAAATTGTGAAATTCTGATTGCCGACAAATTGTCCTCGCAACAGTAAATTATAACAAGCAGCTGAAAAACGGAGTCCACTCGCAATTAAAAATAATTGTGTGTGGGTCGGGTCGGAAGGTCGGCAAAGGTTGATTAATCCGCGGGGGTGAATTGGACGATGCGACGATGCATCGATGAGCGCGCCAAGATGAGGAGGAGCCAGCAGCACTTCAAAGGCAGACAGACAGCGAAATTAGTTAACGCGAATCTAAATGCTAATATAAATAACGCGGTTATGTAGACCGTTGTGTCGGGGTGCAGCTGTTTTGCATGTTGATGGTTATGGAGTCGGCGTTTAGCAGACGGTCAGCGCTCATCAGCTGCAAATCCGATCCTTTATGCACGTAATCAACGCCTTCATTAAAATGGAACTGCGGGAAGCGAATTACGTTACGCATCGACCGACGGAATTCCCGATAAGTCAAAACCCATATTTCAATCAAGAGTTCGCTCCTGTCGTCATTACGAAATTAATTTTTTCACATCACTCTCCACACGATCTCACAGTCCTATGAGAACAGTGACACCTGGAAAACTGTTTGGTTCTCGTGATATTTCCTCTCTCCTTGCTGTATTAGAACTGTCGACTTCTCTACTAGAATGTAACTGCCGACTTATTTTCTTCGACGGGAACCTACGCATGATCTTCTTCTGCCTCCTCCGTCGACTGAAAATTGAAGATTGAATTTTATCTTTCCTCTTTTTGTCCTTAAATTCTTAATTGTAAAATTTTCTATATTTATTGTAATATTAGATTTGACATATCCTATTTCCTCGGCCGACGACTAATGGATTGAATAATAAATCTAAATCTGTCTCCCAAACGTCTTCCTAAACTTCTTCTCATCTTATAAATATTTTAAATACTTGCTAAACAAAATTTATGGAACAAATAAAAATTGCCAGCATTGGAGGTTTACACTGATACAGTAATCTTTAAATCGCTCCGTATGAGCAACGAAAAATATTTTCATCAAGAAACTAAACAAATCCAATGGTAAAGGAGCAGAGGAATTTAGAATATCTCTGATTCTTTTAGATTTTTATTACATATTTACGTCTACATACGTATGTCCATGCAGCTCGGCATAAAAACACATCTGAGCTTCCTTTGAGTCGGCGCAATTCGAAGAACAACACTTTTAACCAATAATTTTTTAATTTTTTTACATTAATTTCCAATCATCAATAAAACCACCAACACCAAGGATTCTACTAACAACCAAAGACTACCTCATAATCAATATCATCCACCTCCGAGTTACTTCATAAGCATAGAGCACAAAACATTTCTCGATTCTAACGTCCTTACTTTCTATCTAAATAAATTTATAATATTAGCTTCACGCTTGTCTACTATTTTGAATTACACATTAGCTGTATATTAATTATTTTCATAAATGTAAAATGAATGGAGGATATTGCATTTTGTATGAACAGAAATATTTTCCAAAAAGTATTTTAAACTCACTATTTAAATAATATAGTGACAAGTTAATATTTGGTTGCATGTTGGATTACAAGTTTTTCCGCGTTGTGAAGTTTTGTTTTCATGTTCATTTTTTTACCTTTGATCAATTAAAGTATATTTAAAAATCATAGAAAGTTATACCAGGGTTAATTAGGATTTCAGTTCTTTTATAGAAATATTATATCGACCAAATTTTACATTTCTATAAAAAAACAAACATTACTATAACCAATAAGAAAGAATATGTTATATTATTCAACACGTTAAATACGTTTCGTCCACAGTTTTGTGACCCTTTCAAGTAAAATGATACGTCTCCAATTCTCGGACCCCTCTACAAAAAATTAATTTAAACGGAGATACGTAGTTTTACACTAATACATGTACATAATTAAATATAAACAAAACTGAAGAGCTCCAAAACGTCTTATTTTTAAATAAAATACATATTTTCCTGACTGTTGTCTATTCATCGTATTTTATTTTTAAGTCATATTAATCCCATTATTTTATTTATAAAAAGATACGTCATAAAATTTCTTCGGATATAAACTGTCTTACAACAAATTAGATATTTAAATTAATTAATAATAACATACATATTATTCGTTTTTTAAATTATTTATTTAAAATATATAAATATATGTGTTGAATAAAATAAAAATTCTGATTTTGTGAAGGCAGTTACAGTTAATATTATTTTTAGTCCCTAGCTTCGTTAACACGATATGGTGATGACAATCACGATGGAACGTAAGGTAATGCTTAATCAATCTATAGCCCCCAAATAGGCAGGAATTACAGTTGATTTCGTCTTACTGACATTCACCGCTTCCACCCAAACCTCTGGGTTGACTTAGGAATAACATGCATCAGCATTAAACACAATGACTCATACATCCGGTTTCGACACAAATCTAGGCAATTTTCTTGTTATTTTATGTGACACTCCAAAATCCGCACCCCTATGATTACTACCGTCCCCATTGGTATGAGGTTGAGATCACGCACACACACAAATATTTTTTGACTCAAATAGACTTTATTACAAAAATTATTCCATAGGGGTGGTAGCCGTGTTTTATCTCCAAAGTGTATGGCTTTGGGTCTTGAGGAATAGGCAAATGAAATTATATGAAAATTGTTCTATCCTTTAAATATATTACCTCGATCTGTTGGGGAATGAACTGCACTTCAAATCACATGCTAAATGTCACAATCAAATTCGAAGACTGCCATAACACCGGATTAGAGCTAATCTCTATTTTTTTTCTGGTTAACTGTGATGCCCCTTTACCCCTATGAATACTCCTTTTCGAGGCTGAATGTGGTTGAAATCTCTACCTTCTAGAAGTCTGAGTGTAAATAAGATGCAGGTAAATTCAATTGTAGCAGGTTTATCGCTCCAGTATTACTAATTCAGACGTAACTCCGTGTTAACTTGACGAGATTTCCAGTGAGACTTGCGTTATCGATCAAGTTCAACAGGCAGGTTACGGGGACAGTTTGAGGAGAGGATTTGACATCACCAAGTCTCTCAGCATGGTCAACTTTGTGATTCGCATGGGTGGGTATGCCCCAGATTATGCTAGACTCCTTTTCTGTCTAACATTGGATTGTGATAAACTTAGATTTAGATTTATTGTTGTTTCCATTAATCCTCGATTGAGGAAATAGGATACGTCATACATTAAAAATTAAAAATGAACAAAATAAAGTACATAATTAAAGACAAATAAAGTTAAAATAAATTAGTAAAAGAAAGCGTATATAGACAAAAGTCAATATAAACACAACACGGACACACTGGGAAACACAAACAAGCACACACTGAGGAACACGCAATGGAGTTTTAACTACTTGGAGCTCTGCGACCAGGAAACTGTCCTTGCTCCAGCAGCAGCTATATACATGAAACAAACAAACAAAAGAGCAGAAAAAACTGAATAGAAATTTTAAGATATGTTATGTGCTATTTTATAAGACAGCTCATTCAACACTTTCTGCAGGAACCTTGATTTAAATACTAGAAGTACGATTAAGAAAATCCTGTACCAAGTAAAACGCGCCATTTAAAAGAATAGTTTTACTCTGCTTCACGAAGTTTTTGTAGGTACTATTTTTAACCTCTGGCGGAAGGCTGTTGTATAAAATTATCCCGGTATTGTGAATACTCTTCTGGTGTAGAGCAAGGCGATGCTTGTCCGACCTTAGAGCTGAACGATTTCTAGTCGCGTATTCATGAAACCCGCCATTTGTTTGAAACAAATTAGTGTTTCGCTTTACAAACTTTAATATTTCATAAATATATACCTTGGTAAATAAATAAATATTTATTCGCCTAACGATGGGGAGTAATAATTTGAAAGACAGTTTTTGCAGACATCATACATCAATTAGTTTTTTCCAAAAAAAATTGAAAACATTAAAATGCTTTTCTTGACGTCGAATGACTGTAGATATCAGGGACGAAACGTTTTCCAGGCTTAGTAACCTGGAAGGCCGTGATCACTTGAGAAGTGCAAGTTGAGCAGGAAATGGCTGCACAATCACGACCGTAATTGGTCGTCGTTTTCCGCGTGCGTCAGGAAGTATTTCTGAGAGCAGAGCACTTAAGGCGGGGAGACAAAGGGGCGATTCATGTTTGCATTGCACCGTGGCCAAAGTTTTCTGATAAGCCAGGCAGGCAGGCAAGCAATTTAAATGACAATGCCTTCTTGGAAGGAAGACGGAGGGCGCTGAATATGTAGAAGGCTGCGTGGCCGGACTTAATTGCCAACAGTTGTCGTCGACGCTTACGTACGTGCGTGCTCTATCTGATTCCCTTCCCAATTACGCGCAAGCTTGCATATGCATGAGAGCATTTACCACCACAAAATAACGCCGACGCCACCTACCACACCGACAGCTGATCGCATGAAGTGAAATTAATTTTTCTCAGACAACGAGTTAACTTATGCATTGCAGTGAGCCTTATAAATGCTCCTAATTTGAGAGACAAATCATACTAATTATTACATGAAGGTTCTTATTTACGTCTCTTACTAAATAATGAAATTATTTATTACAGACAATTTTATTTATTTAAATGAGATAATAACGACGCTTTGGCACATATTCGCGCCCTCCTTCTGGTATTTTATTTTCAAATTGCTGTAGTATCCTACCTTTAAAAACACATAACAGTCTTCTTACAACCACGATCTAAGTGCGTTGCGTTCTCTAAATTTTCTCTTAATTTCTGTGAATTAACTCAATATAACATGTGCTTTTAATGACATGACACTACAATAATTTCAAAGATACATCTGAAGAATATTTACAAAGACTTCGTTATTCTCTGAGATAAATCAATCAATTTTCTGATAAAAGTAAAAAATCAATTGGATAATTATTACTTACGTAGTACATAATTGCCACAAGTTATCATACATCTGATATTCAGGGCGTCGTGTTGAGGGAAACCTTGCTTTCTTTATTCGCGCAAAGCACAAGTCACATAAAATTATTACATTAAAATATTTATACTTTGATCATGTTTCATTGCATTTCTTCTAGCAAGATAACGTTTCGTAAAATGCAAAATAATTACGTCATTTCTTGGTTAAATGTTACTTTCGTTAAAAAAAATTACGTACGTTATGTATTAAATTTTTTAGTACCCCGTTCCACTTCATTGTTAGTATTACCTTGACTTGACAATTTGTAATCCTCCATGGACAATTAAGTCAGAAAAAACTATGGAACCAGTAGGTTAACGACACAGGAATCGGAAAACCTTCAGTATTACAATATTATCAATTAATTTTTAAACAGTAATAAATTAAGAACCAATAAATGTTACACTGTAATTGGTCGTTAACATAATCATTTTTCAAACGGACGTTACGGGATTTATTAATTATATACATATATATGATATTCAGCAACTACAATTTAAGAATTTAAAATTTAATTAAAATATTGGAACACCTGAAAATGACCCAAATTGTGGTATAAAAGTTTGTGTAATTTATTAAATATGACTACTAATTAACTCATATGATAAATTCTTTCTGACTTTAATTATATATGTCGTAAATTATTTTCATTAGTTTCATTGAATTTAATTTCTAATCGTTATCAGGATTATCGGTACTTTATCAGATTTAATTTTTTTTTTGGAAAGTTAGACCGTGTGACGTATGGAATCAATTTCAAAGACTACTAATATTTCAAAATTCTATGTATTAATAAATGTTGAAAAAATTTATGAATATGTAAAATTCGAAGATGAATCTGGGAAGAAGGAAGTAACAAGGACCCTAATAGACAAACTACTAAAGTGTCATTATTTAAATTTATAATTTCTCGGGCTATAGAAGTCCATTCGCAGGTGTGTATTCAGCAGCACAAAAAAAAATAGTAATTGCAATCATTCTACTACACTTATTTCTTTGTCCTTTTCCTCTCCCAATATTTATTAATAGTACGTGCTTCAAAAAGTATTTATTATCGAATTTATATTTGTCGGAAAATTGCTTCTACTTATTTTTTCTTTTCATATTTGTTGTGATTCTTTTCTCTGTTGATTTACGTAGCTAATAAATATTCGTAGAGTCTAGGAGCGAGACGTATGAACCGTTCACGCAAGATGAAAATTCTTATTGCATCAGTTGCGAACCTTAAGGCGACAGTTTAATTTGCATGGCAAGGAAGGATGAAATGCAAAGTGCTGCTGCCTCCATCCACTCCGGCTGATTTCTCTCAGGACATTTACTTAATTCGAGAGGAACGAGATTACCGGAATTTCAAACAGATTACGGAGAAGTGCCCGGCTAAATCCACTTTCGGATTTACCTATAATCTTTATGAATTCCGTGCTGCCTCCTTTGTTGACTTTGAGCAAAATAAATATTAACACGTCACGGCTCTGAGGGAACGGACAGAGTAATTTACAGTGACTTTAAATTCGCTCTCCTATTTCTGATCTAATAAAACTTCTATTCAAGAACATGTCTGACTTAAAAACGGAAATAGTTTATATGTTTCTGCTTTAAATTTATCAAACTTACCGATTAAATTGATCTTTATCACTATTCCGATAAAATACGTTGGCTGTAAATTTAAACTCCTTCACACAAACCAAATAACATTTCTTTCTATTGTTATTTTTCTTTAATCTTTTACTCTTTGATCGCGATTATAAAAAACATACAGTTATAAATATTAGAAATATTAAAAAAAATTACAGAGATATAATGCACGAAAATGAACCCCAAAAATACGTTTCGTGTTATAAAGAAGAAAATATAGAAAAACAATTTTATCGTTTCCCCACTTCCAGGACTTCCTCGGTTCTTTAATTAAAGCGAAACAAAATTTTAATGTTGCTGCTGCAACGTCCAGGGCAGAAGTTTAGATTTTAGAATGTTGTAGCACTAAATTAAATTTCGGCATTTATGCTGAACCAGCAATATTAAAATTTTGTTATAATTTAATCAAAGAACTGAGGAAGTGTTGAAAGTTGGAGGTCGAAACGTTTTCAAATAAAATTATTCCATTTCTGACGTTTAGTCATTTTATGTATTTTATTTAAATTAATAAGACAGATTAATTCAATAACTTTATAACAAATCACCATTATAGTGTTGTCAAGTTTCCTCTTGCGAGAAAGTGGATCGATTTCCATACAATAGTAATAAAGTAAAGCCGATGTATTGCGGCGTAGTTGTTAACATCGCTGCCTCGTACCACGGAGGTCCCGGGTTCGGATCCTGGACGTTGTGTTGATCAGAAACCATATTTTCATTCCCATACTAAACTATAAAAAGTTCCCCGTAATTGTGTAGAGTTGCTAATGACAGTAGCTGTTGGTGCAACGTTAAGCAAAAATTAAAATGAAATCAAGTGAAAATCTGCGTTCTCTTTTTATTAATTTAATTAACTTACAGTTTGTGATATTGCAGTTAGCGTTACATTTATGTATTAGATACATGTAAGTTGTGACTGTTTTATCTCTATTTGTTAGACGAGCTTCTTTGCCAATCACGGAGTGACAGTCGCTGGTTTTAATGTAGAGAGTAGCTTGATCTTTGGTTTTCAATATAAATTTGTGTAATTTTCATTTAAACCCTGATTATTCAATAACTGATCGCAAATGTGTGTCTCATCTTCCATTAAATGGAACATGCTAAGAAGATCCTGACCATGCAGAAGTTAAACGAATAAAGCTAAGTATTTATTTTTAATATTGGAAATAAACTTATAGATTTCAATGATTTTTTCTCCAATTTGTTTATTTTTTTTTTCTTTCCAAAACTTACTCGTCCAGCATACCTTAATGTGTGTTCGTTGCAAAGTCTCTCTCAGGACAGAGCTGAGGAGTGTGACCTTCTGCATTGACACTGGTTCCTGTACACAAGACAGACGCCGTTGCCCTTTGCCCGTCTCTGTTCTTCGTCTTTGGCAGAGCAGCAGTCGAGCTCAAAAGAAGCCATTAAGCGCCAGTTGAATTTGGCAGACTTTATTTTTTATCGCGGTCAAAGTGGTAGACCGGATGCCGCCCTCGACTTCTATTAATCAGCGGCGTTAAACGGGAACGACAAAGTGTCTCCAATATTAGAAAAATTCCTTAGCATATTTCCCTAGTGCTTCTTAATTCCGGCTACTTTCCAACTTTTGCAATCACAACATTGATCATACGATATCCCTATTTTAAATTCAGAGTATCATTTCTCCTTATCATATCGACCTTAATATGCGTATGAGAAACAAGATGTTCTATAAATTAATTTAAACAACCTTTTTTGTCAGTATATTTATTTATTTTTATCTAAATTTGCAATGTTTCGTCTCCATTTACGAGAATTCCTAAACCAGATGTTTAACACTACAAGCATAACATAAGAAATTGGGTACTATATTATAATTTTTTATATAAAACATGGTTCAAAACTTAGGAATGCAGCAAATTATAAATGTAAATAAATATACTGACATGAAAGGCTGTTTCAATTAATTTAATTATTTATTTGAAAAATTTCCAATAATTATTCTGATATGTTGTATATTAAAAAATCATCTAAATGCTGTCCATATTAACCTTGTCACTGATAAACGTAATACATTATATTATATGTTACTTTTAAGTGTTTGGTTATTTTCTGTATTGAAATGTGCTTTTAGATCTTTTCTTTACTTCAAGCCTTGTTTATGCGCAAAGTTGCATCGACCCGTCCAGCTTTCCTTACATTTTTGCTGTGTTATAAGTTCTCATACTAAATTTTATCTGTGTATTTAGGTCGGACTCTTGGTTGTTATTATTCTATCAGCCATTTATATGTGTGTAATGTGAGAAATTATTTTATATGCCCTTAAATTTCAGACCTTCATCACAGTGCTCCTTGCGTCACCCTTTATTTTTCTGCCAGGTGCTGCGTCTCATATAAGGTTTTTCCAATAAGGGTGGATCGGCGTTGAAATGGAATAAAACAACGAAATTCTTTATTTTTAATTTAAAGGACATACATGGGCCTTTCAAATAAAATAATTTTTTAACATCTCACACATGGCTTGTTTTATTCTATTTCAACATTTCATCATGACCTTATGGAAAAACCCGATAGAATTATATAGTATATTCTTATTTAACTTCAGCTTGGAATTCGTATTAGTACTTAATTTTTCCTTCAATTTGCCTACTGCTTCGTTTAACACTATATATAATAGCCCTGAGTAACGCTTTTCGCGTAAAGCTCGGCGAATCACGGAAACGCTGGGCTTTAGCTTTGTCAAAGAAACCACGTTGCAGAGTACACCTCAAACCAGTTTTACATACTAAGAATTACGTTTTAGTACTTAGTGTTTATAAATTAGTTTAAGGTGATTGAAGAAGTTACTTAATACTTCTCTTGCATATGGTAAGTTATAGATTTCCACTAATTATAATAACATAGCCTTCATACTTAATATTTATTATTTTGTTTAAGGTTGTTGAAGATTAGTGCTGCTTCTATAACCGTAACATATTGAAGAAGACTCATGGCTACTACTCAAAGTACTTTTTGGTAGAAGAAGTCGCAAGGTTAAGGCAGCCGGCTTCTAAGTTTTATACCCGTAATTGCACAAAGTTATTATACAATGTTCTAAGGTTTCCCTAAACCAGTCATCAAGAGGTTGAATACAGTAGCGGGCGATGTAAATGAATTCCCGAGCAACGCAGGGCAACGATCTAGAACAGTAATAATTTTGTTTTCTCTGAGGTTATTTTTTGTTTATATTTTTGTCTGGAATATTTTCTTAACTTCCAAATAGTGTTTTTAGCTTGTCTGCGAATCGTTTATTTTGAATGGAGCACTTGAGTAAGTTAAAAATTAACTACCTGATTATTATTTTCAAATGAATTAGCGTCAGTTTTTCACAATAAATGAATTGAATGAATGACCGGCGCCATATTTAGGACTCCCTCAGGTAATTTCTTCAAATATTAAATTTTGGTAAACAAAAAAAGATAGAAAAGCATCAGAACGTAATCTGGACTGCCTACAGGGGCAGTTTCAAGTGAAGTGTGAATGAAGAAAATTTAATATTTGAAGAAATTAACGAAGAAAGTCGGGAATTTGGTGACGAAACGTCGGCTTAATTACATAAAACATTTTTCTGTAGATCGGTCGTAAATTTATTCGATCCCATTATTTTGAATTGTATTTATTCGGTTTTATATTTATTTTTTATGGGGTTGGTTAATTAAATTGACGAATACCTTTTGTATAGTACTGATAATGTCAATCAACGTGAGAACCTAAAAAATACTTTCAAGTGATGGGAATTTCACTAATGGAACGTAATTCATTGTGGAAGGTGGCACATGTGGCTGGTCCTGACTTTTTTCCCTCCCTACCCCGGACGTCAGAGAGGAAAACTGACCACAAAGCCAGCGGCGTGGTTTTTCCTATTTCCCGGGAGCATCTGGTGCCACGGTGGCCATGGCGGCTTATACTAATGAAACCCACCCTTACAGAGAAAGGCCCTGTTTTTACCCGGAATTTAATTTCGGTAATCTAACTTTGCCAATACACTTCGTTCGCTCTGCTCTCCCTAACAGCTATCGACAAGAAACTTGGCATTCTCATTTCCGCAAAGATTCTCCCTTTCCAGGCACAAAGAGAGGGGGGGGGGAAATCTGTTGCGACTGCAGGGCGATCAATTCGGAAACACTTTTCCTTCCACTCGGTTGGAGGGTTTACCAACAAGTCACGGTGACAAACAGGCTCAGTTAGGCACGAAAAGATTTAGGCTGAACATCCCTAAGCAACTTACAATTTATCTAATCCTATGGGGCACAACCTGATACCAAACTGCATAGCAACAAAATAAAAATTACTCGAAATTCTTAGAATTAAATTCAATTAATCAAGAACATACACAGATTTATAATAAAAAATAAAGTAATATATGTTTAAGGTTAAGAAACATCTAAACGAGCTCCGTACTCCACACAAAGTTGTGAAATTTAGGATGCATTGAGTGAATTAAAAAAAACCGTGAAACTAGTGCGAGTAGAACATTAGTAAGTATAAAATAATTAATGATTCGCAAGCCCATGAATAATATTCCATTTTGTCTTTATTGCTATTTGAACGCGTGATTTATAAACTATTTAAGATTTTTTTAAATTAAACATTTAAAAGTATAAGGTTATGTAGCTTTTGAAAAGAGATTCTTATAATTTCTCTATTAGTTACAATAATATAAAATTACTTACGACTACTGCCATTAATCTTGCTACTATTGTCTATTTCTTGAAAGAAGCATAAGGCAGAACGCACCATGATCTTCTTTTCTTTCTCCAAAGATTCTCGTACTCAATCAGTCACAGACATTACCTCGATTTCCGCAGTTTACACATCAATAATCATATTTTTTAGCAATAAATATAATTTTGTTAAGTCTTTTCTTAACTTTAATGATATATATATATTAATTTCGGTATATATATATATATATATATTTATTTAACAACAATTTTACAATCATAATAGGTGGTCTTGTGATTGCTTGGAGTCAATAAATCGTAATCTAGGATAAAAGCTCTCGCCGTTTGGTCCTTCATTACACATAAAAGGAAATATGAGAATATATATTAATAAGAATTCATAAAATAGCTGTATTATTTACTTGAATTGGCTGTATTTTTACTAAATTAATAAGCTATGTAAATTTATGGCATTGAGGTTCCCGCACATGGTTTACCAATTCCAGCAGCGGTCACTGGTTTCTTTCACTATTATACAACTGGTGGGGCTGCTAATGACTCAAGTCCAGCCTTCCTCCAATCTCGTGGGCAACAGGTAGGAAGGACTTCCCCATTAAGGGGAGTCTCCAGCCTATTTGCAGTTGCACCCACTAATTTGATTGCCCGCCGGTCGGTCGACGGAACTTCTAGGCGGAACGAATAAGAAAGACCAGAAAAAAAAGAGTTCTAAACACTTTTTCCACATAGAGCACTCAAAAATAATTATTTGTTAGATTTAGTTCTTCATACTATGTAATTTAGAACCATTTTAGAATAGGGAAAAATTAAGGCAGCAACTTTTCGCCCTGATAACAGATAAACAATCGAAAGGAAACATACGGACCAATGGGAAAACGATGCTTGAGGAGTATAAATACGATATTCAGTGGCAGGATGGTAACTGGAGGAACGTGGTCGTGGTCATTCGGAGAAACAATAATAAGCCACATCATTACCATTATTTTCTTCCGTTGCCTTCATTCTGCTAATTACGACGGGATTTCAGAACTATTACTTTAATTATCCCAATAAAAGTGTATGTACTGTATGAAAATTGGCTAGCTTAATTATTAATTACTCGGCTTACTGGGCAGATTTATTTTAAGCTTGAAGGAAACGTCATAAAAGAAAGAAACACCTACGTGAAAAACAAGAAAATTGAAGAGAAAAAGTAAAAGAGATAATACCGAATATAGAAACAAGAGAATCCTTAACAGAAAATGATAATGAAAGTTATATTTTTTTAAATAATATTGCAGTGAACTACTTATTTCCAAAAGAATTCAATTAAAAACCAATTCACAGTGAAGCCAAGTTTTTATATTACCCTTACGACGTTTCGTCCACAATTTTGTTACTTCACCAGGTACAAACAAAACGTAACAAAAATTTTCCTGAAATTAATTCAGGAATCAATACGAGACAATTTATTAAACATTAGAGGTTCAAAAGGACAAAATTTTACCTCGTGGACTGCGTCACAAGGATTGTGGACGAAACGTCGTATGAATCAAATTTAAAAATTGGGTTTGTCTGTGAATTGGTCTTTTATTTAATTTAGTTCTATTAAATTTATTTTTTCTAATTCCGTTTCATAACTTTCGTCGGTGAACATCAATTCAAAGCAATAATTCTATTCTTAGCGTAACTGTTTTTATAGATGCCAGGTAATATTTCGGAGGACAGTAAAAATAATAGTGTCAATTATTTCCTGTTTTAAAAATAGTTAACTTTTAGTATAGGAATATAAATGAACGCAATTGAATATTATATAATATACATTCTTCGGAAAAAGAAAATTAATAAAATAAATACTATAGAAATTTAAGATTATATTAATAAAATAGCAATAGACTCCCGAAGATAAAAATAAAATATGACAGAGAGACAGAGAGAGAGACAGAGAGAGAGAGAGAGAGAGAGAGAGAGAGACCGGGGATAGGGAGAAAGAAGAAAATACAAGGTAAAGAAAAAAATGTAATTAAAAAATAAAAATAATTATATTGCATTTAACGGCCAGTTTCAAATAGTTTGTTTAATTAATTTTTTTAAATCATTTTTTAACTCATTACAATCATTTTCAGGTCTTTTTCTGTGGAGAAATTATAATGAAAAATCTTGTTTTCAAAACATATGATTTAATAATGTATCTTTTTATTATATATTATCTAAAATATGATTTAATAACCCATTTTTTCCATAGAAATATGTGGAAGAGTAAATATACGCACCGAAACGTTTGTTTAGAAAATTAATGGAATAAGCTATCTGAAATTGTATTACATTTTGTATATAAAACAGACGTTGAATTTATATCTTGTAATAAAAGTCACGTGTGATGAATAAAGTAGGAATATCAATTGAAAACTTTCTCCTACTTTTACCTTTCTCCTTTCTTCGTCCATTCTTATTCCATTCTCTATGCTGATTTATAATTTTACAAATAAACCCAAAAATTTTGAAATTAAGACTCATAAACCTGAATGAAAGTATAAAAATTAAAAATCACATAAGAGAATCTACTAATATAAATTTAAATAAGAATTATGACTATCTGGAAAAGATTAATTTTAAAGCCTTCTAACATGGATGATAAAACATTTTAGTTAATTATTTTTAATGAAATAAAGTTTTTAGTTATATTGGACGACGTTTCGTTACACATTTGGGATTTCTTCATATGTTAAATTTTGATGAAAACATGCCAAATGTGTAAACATTATTATTTCAATAACAGACGTTAATTGATTTTCTTACAAATTTTTAATTGTTTATTTTCTTACTATTCAATTTGATTGCTGTATTTAATTATTAATAGTACTGTGACAAACATTGGTACAATTTTGTTATTCTTTACATCAACATTCAATTACAGTTTCTTCACAGTAAGTTACCATAATTTCTGGTATTTACTGGCGTACAATAGTTTTTTAATAATTAATTTCAAATTTGGATTATATATATATACATTTTTACAGTGTTTAATATAGTTAAAATTATTTAAAATATTGACTTTATGGGATCTCGGAAACAGTTCAAATTTGTGCAGAGTTAAGTATCTTGAGAGGCAAACCATGATATGTTATGCCAGAGACTGTTATTGTGCAACAAGGTTATAAACCATCCTGGGAAGTAGTTTCAAACCTCATGTGATATTCATGTGCCATAGAGATTGAGACGTTTTCCCGGACGATTCTTGATCCCACAGCTTCCCTGCTACAAAATCTCCTTCCCCTTATATACGAGAACATATATATTTTTTCTTCCTGAATGTGAAAGGGAGAGAAGTCCCGTGATTTAGTGGGACAGTTAACGCTACATTGACCGTACCTTACTACTAAAGTGTCTCCGCGAGATTTATTAACCTGTTTTGGTGTATCCTCTGTAATGGACTTCCTCCCCTTTTTATATGGCAATGCAGAACAAGAAAATATTCTTCCTCCGGAGGAGCGTGCAAATGTCTCGTGAAATCTTCTTTGGCTGCTGAGAAGAAATACACTGCGTTCCTTCCTCTCTTCTCCCTTTCTCTCTCTCTTTTAGTCCGTGTTGGCACGGGAAGTCTTCTGCATCAGCGACTTGCTCGCTCGCTTGCTTGAATTTCGATTTCGGAGGGGCGCATTCAGCACGGACCGAATAAAAGATTATCTCTAGTCCGTGGTCCTTTTTATCTGGCACGGCATTGTCCGTGCGACGCGCGTGGCCATGGACAGGGTGAGGCCAGCTCCAACACAAACGCCATTTGCCAAGCCGCTACACTACCGTGAAAAATTAGTAATTAGTGAAAGACAAGGGGTGGGTCGATGTTGGCAGCCATGTCTTGGTGGCATCTGTCTAATGTGCCATCAGTCACTGATGGCAAATTGCACGATTGAGCAGCATGTCCAAATGATGCAACTTAATTATCAGAATAAATGTTCATTAGCGCCTTCAAAGTCAATTCTGCAACGTTTGTTGGCCGAATTCGAGACGACCGTACGTCAAAGTAACGCCACATCGCCCGAGAACATCGGTGGGACGGACTTTTTTTTGAAGACGATGTCGGTGAGGCCATCACCGTCAACGACGACCAATACACTCGATGATAACCGATTTCTTTCGGCCCAAATTGAATAATATGGACGGAGATGACACGCAGGACGGGGAAACGATGAACGTTCTCAGGGTACGGCTATCTCTCGCAGAGATCACGTGAATTGGCCTACAAGCTCGAGATATTCGAACTCGCCAGACTTTTTCTTATTTGGTTTCCTGAATTCTCAGGTTCATGCCAATAAGCCGCAATGTACGGATGTCCTTAAAGTCGACATTACCAGGGTCATCGGTCACATTCAAAGTGAATGTTCGTTAGTGCAAATGTTGTGTGCCTTCAAAGTCGTTTGGTGACCAAATTGTAGACGACAGGTTCGGCCAACAATCAACCAACACGCATACGTCAAAGGAACGCCAGATCGGCCGAGGACATCGCCGGACCGACATTTTTTTTAAAACGACGTCAGTGTGGCCATCACCGCCAACGGCGAGCAATACACAACAATGATAACGATTTCTTTTGGTCCAAATTAACCCATATGGATGTAGACGACAACAGGACAGCGACACGACGAACATTCTGAAGGGTACGGTTATTTCTCGCTGAGGTCACGTGAATTGGCCACCAAGATCGTGCGATTTGACCCCGCTACAGTTTCTCTTGTGGGGTTTCCTGAAGTCCCAGGACTATGTCAATAAGCAGCAATGAACACTTAAAGTCAACATAACCCAGGCCTTCGCTCATATCTACGCGGGAAGAGCCTTTGAAAATTTGGCCACTTGGATCCCAGACATCGTGAGAAGCCGCGGCGAACATTTCTACGATGTTATATTCCATTTATAATGGCATACATGGGCCCTTCAAATAAAAAAATAATTTTGTTAATACCCAACACACAACTTGTTTTATTCCTTTTCAACATCGACCAGCCGCTCGTGACCATCAAAGTTGCCGAGTTACAGAGAACGTTGAAGTAAAAATCTTGTAGTAGTAAAAAATCGCAACATCGTACACGAACTCGTTAGCAAGCGTTAATGTTATGGCGACTGAATCTTCTAAACATGTCTGCAGATACGTAAACTATTAATAAAAACAGGAGTTTCGGCGTTACAGATGTAGTAATGCCTTCAGGGGCAAGAAACGTTGCTTACGGGATCACTCTCAAGTCTAGTCGATACATCGTCAATGTCTTCTCATATCGCAAGAAATAGCGTTGTGTATCTGAGACAAACACAAATACGCCATGCCTTGTTGATTTACGGTTTTATTTGCCGAATAAACAAAAATTTAACAGCAATGTTTGAACTATTCAAGGGATGATTTACCCAGGCAACCGTAGTAAGCGGTGGTCCAGCATCGTCCTCCGTCCTGACGCAATCAATGAAACACCTCTATAGTTATATAATAAGATCACATTTACAGCCTTACATCACATGAGGTCCGGGTTTGAATCCCGGTATGGACACAGATCTTAGTTTTTGTCATGGTCATGGAAAACTCGAGATTAAGGAGAGTCGATTCGCTGACCACGAACCATTCCAAATTTTG
Organism: Eucriotettix oculatus; assembly: GCA_034510155.1. Lineage (NCBI taxonomy): Eukaryota > Metazoa > Arthropoda > Insecta > Orthoptera > Tetrigidae > Eucriotettix > Eucriotettix oculatus. The sequence continues at coordinate 27,351,871 of CM067379.1, forward strand.
GCGAGATGCATATTCAGAGAGAAAGTAAAATAAAACCACAGAAATATTTATTTTAAAATAATCCTCTGTATAATTAGAATTCATTCTCGTCGAAATAGTTATTTCTTGAACACTGAAAGACTGGTTATTTAAATAATGGAACTGAAGATAAACATTTAACATGATACGCGTATATAAGAAAATTCCTCTTTTAATTAAAAAACAACTAAACAGCGCTTAGGCACCGAAACTATGAGAAAATTATTCATGCAATTTAGTTTTTTTATATTTATAAACATTTCATAATATACAATACGTTTTCCTGTAGTAAATGACGTGTAAAATATTTCCTCATATATACGCTCGGCTCCCATCGGGTACTCTCGGCTTTAGCTTCGTCAAAGAAACCATGGTATAGAGGTTACACTTGAGTTCAAAGTAGTTACTTATTATTATTTCTACTTTTATAAATTATTTACTTCTATAAATTAGCCTATTTTATGAACTGAAACTTAACATCATCATTCCAAATAAATATCAAGTGTAAATTTTTCTTCCATTTAACCTCGATTCTTAACCTATTTTATGAAGTGAAAGTTAATATTTTAAACAAAAATACGAGCTCATGGAAGGATGATGACAATGAATACCAAAGATATTCTTAAATACTACAATTATTCCCGCCTTTCAAGTAACTACGCATATTTCAAACTACATTTGCATACGACAAACTTATAAAACCAAAACTAAGATTTTTTTAAATCATACTAATTTATTAGAATTTTTTTCAATAGCGTAAGTGAGAATTTTCGTTTATCTTGGTTACGTGCGTGCATTAAATTTAATATTAATTTTTAATTGTATGATTTAGATATCGTAATAACATTTCAAAGTTTTTAAAAACTCAATTTTGAGGTTATTTTTTATGATTGAGTACACGTCATGTAAACAGCTATTGGATTGAAGCAGATAGGATGATGACGTCACAGAGAGATATCTCCGCAATAACGAGTAGGAATTAAAACACTCATGATGAGTAACTAGAAATTGCATTTATATATATATATATATATGTCCCTATGTTCATAATAATTTAGAATCAGGGGATATGGAGGCCTGACAACGCGCTTTATACCGCTTAAATCATTAGGTAAGTACCTGGGTCATGGCCGGGCACCCAGCTAGTTTATTCAATATTTTATGACGAGTGTAATTTACGCAAAAATTATTTAAATAAGGAGTAACTTGATTATCAGGAACTAGGATAAAGCTTTTCTTTGGTAGTTGGATGATCAATTAAAGAAAATAATAGAAATGGGAACAAATCTCTGATTGCGTTTCACAATTTTCTTCCGAATAAAAGGGTAATTAATTGTTGTTGTGGTATTCAGTCCTAAGACTGGCCTGATGCAACGCTCCATGCTAACCTATCTTGCGCAAGCCTTTTAATGTCATAACTAGCACAACCCACATCCCCCCTAATCTGATTAGCGTATTTCATCTTTGGCCCCACACACACACTTCCCTCTAATTATAATTTTACAAGACTTAAAACGTGACCTATTAATATATCCCTTCTCTTGGTCAACGTCCTCCATATTGTTCGCTTTTCCCCTATCCTGTTTAGAAATTCCTCGTTACTTACTCTATCCACTCATTTGATTTTCAGCATTCGCCTACAGCACCAAATTTCAAAGGCTTCTATTATTTTCCTTTCCGCAACTCCTATCGTCCACGTTTCGTACCCACATAACGCCACGCTTCATACGAACATTTTAGCAACGATTTCCTAATATTCACACTTACATTACCCGGAATTAAATCCTTATTTGTCGCGAAAGCCTTCCTTGCCTGTGGTATCCTACTCTTTATGTCTACTATACTTCTACTATCCCTAGTTATTACGCTTCCCAAATAGCAGAATTCCGTAACTTCCGTCAAAATATCCCTTCCCAATCCAACACCCTCCCTTTGTCATTCCACTGTTTCCCAAACTACACTCCATTACCTTGGTTTTCCCTCTATTAATCCTCATATTGAACTCTTTCTCCAGGACTCCGTTCATGACATTTATTATGGTTTCCAATTCATCTTCTGATTCCCCTACAATATCGTTGGCAAAGCGTAAGGTTTTTACTTCTTCTCCTTGAAGTATGATTCCTTATTTATTAATTATGGCGACTGAGCAATTCATCAAAACCTGTGATAATGTCTGTGGGATGTGACGCGTTTTAAAATACTTATTCATGAAGATATTCAGTGCTGAGTGAAATGTTTGTAAAAATGTCCGCGGCACTAAGCTAATGAATGGCTTTGGACAAGTCTTCATCATACCAATCGACAAGTAAATCTACGAATTTAAGGCTGGCAAACAACATGTTTTAAAAGTAGATAAGTAGGCGGATTAGAGACGGACGTAATAAATTAGTTTATTATGTTCTTAGAGTAAAGGTGAAAGCAGCAGCATCGCGGTCTGAAAGGTTTCCTTAGATCAGCCTGTCAATGGGACAGATAGATAACGTGGCGTTGTTCCAGCGTATTACATTCCTCCGAGGCGGACGTTAATCTGTAATACTCTGGTGGTTTATTGCACACCTCCGTCGACATCTTGGCGTTTCTCACTGCTCGTGTAAATTCGTGTCTTATCTCGCGCTCTGATCGCAAGGCTGATTGAGTTGACTTTCATATTCAACTCTTGTCGGAGATTTGCTCGTTATTTGCAGATTACACGAAGATTTGCCATCAGAATTATGAAGCGTCGTCAAGAAGCAAACTGAACTCTTCATAAGGACTGCAGACTGTTAAATTCTTAATTAATCCATCAACACTAAAACAATTTAGAGATATCCTCTGAACAAACTATGTAGATTTTACTATTCAGAAATAAACTCATTATTTTATTTTGTATTAACCCAGGGGTTATTAGCGAACATACAATTACATTATTTACATCAATTCTTAAAAAAAAACTTTCGACAATTGCTAGAGTACAACAACTGTTACTTCTTATTAAATTATATTTAAAATTGAGATTAAGGCAAAAAAATTACATACATTTTTAAATACATAAAACTAATCTCCTCAGCAGATTAACGACTTTAAATTTAATTAAAAATGCCTACTTCACAAGTAAATTTTACAAGTTTCAACACGGTGTCTTTGTTTGTTGCCAAATTATTACAATTGAAATGTCCCAATAACTTCTCCCTTTTTGTGTTGTAAGTTTTGAATCGTCAGGTTCACATTACAAGAGCTGCATATCGTTTTTTTTTCTCCTGAAAAAAAAGGAGTATAATGCTCGAATTCTGTTAATCACAGCTTTCTGTTTCCTGAATAACTTTTCAACATTTATAATTTCATTACCAATCACTTTATCTTTTATAAATGCACCACGTTATTCAGGATTTCTGTTTTTTGTTGCTGATAATTTTAGACTTTTGATTATTCCTTTCCTTTTCTTCACTACTAGTAGATTTTGCGTGTAAGCTGCTCTGTTTTCCATGTTGAGGCTAAAGATTACGAGTTATGTGGATGTCTGGGTAAGGTTATGTTGTTTTTCTCAAGTACATCTGTAAGCTGCGAGTACAAAGGAAACTCATTCTTTGTTTTCAGAACAAACAACATATTCAACAAGGGTGACAGGATGTAATCAATTTTTTTAAATTCATACTTTTTTAAGTCGTACTAAGTGCTACTAACGACTTCATGTTACAGTTACGTAATCCCTCACAAATTTAGTTCGTCTTTTGGGACGAATTAAATTCAGAAAATTGAACGAGAATATTCTGAGACTGGTGGAGAAGACGCGGAAATTCCAGGATTAGGGAGGCTCAAATCACTCGTGAATATCCGTGCGTCCGAGCTAGGTCCGGGGTTTACGGATGTTTGGTCACCAGGGGACGATGACCTATAAAATTTTCGGCAAGGTCAGCTCCTTCCTCCGAAAATTAATTACGATATGTGAAGACACGTCACATGGAGTGGCGTTGTTTTCATGTGGAAGGGGAAAAGATGGATTTACAAGGGACAAGGGTGACAAGAGGTAGTGTTTCTCGAAATTTGAAAGGTAGAGGAAGACAAGAAGAGGAGAATAAATATGAATACTTAAGTTGAGGTGAGAGTTTGAGAGAATGTTGCTGGAAACTTTGATGAAAGACGAATGGCAAGGAGAGAAGAAGAAACATCAACAATTAAGTTGAGTTCAGATTTTGAAGCTAGTAGAAGTGATGGTCAAAAGTTGAAAGGAAGATGAATTTAGGAAGAGAAAAGAAGACGCTTTCAATAATTAATCTAAAGCAAACACAAATCTGCAAAAAAAGTTACGATTTTTCAGCCAAAACACTCTGATGAGATATGAACATCTTCTCCTCGTCACTCGACGGTGCAAAAAATCGCCCGTTTCCGCCTGCCGAAATCACACCCTCTCTCTGAAGAAAATAATAACCACAACTTGCTGCCTGCCATCGTAGAAATTCAGAAGAAGTTCACGGAAGCCATCCTGATACCTGGGCGAGAAGGTTTCGAAACGAGCAGATGACAAAAATAGGTTCGTCGTTCCGGCTCAATCATAATAATCTCTGCTACCCGTTGCCCCAATATCTCACCACAATAATTAATCCTGATATATGTGTTGTAAAACAATACCCTGAGATAATCATTTCTAATTTTTCCTAAACTCCCGTTTACAATATGCACAGTGCGATGTTCACGACTTGGCTGCGGAGACAGAACAGAACCAGTAATGTACAATATCGACGACAGACGATACAATGTTGCGCAATAAATATCTACCTCATTTTGATTGACTCAATAATATTGTGCGGTCTTTCGATGTGTCATACAGGCGGGGAATATTTTTGTGCAATATCAAATATAGCCCAACATATTAAACGTCTAGGAGCCATTTTACAAGTTGCAAGTATTTACTTTACCTATAAATTATATACACTGAAAGTTCGTGGAAGAGGAAATGAAATATCAATGATTAAATCTCCATAGTCTCATAGACAAAGAAATACTTCATATTGAATTCGTGAAGAAGGCCATAAGGTCCCTGATTTATATCGGTTTGTGTTTGCCTCCTCGCTGGCTGCTTATTACGATCCACGTAGCGTTATTTTTATGGCGTGGAGAGCAGAGCAAAGCAGTGTTTCATGCCGTCGCAAGTTCCCGTAATTCATCTTAACGCTCCATTGTGAACTTCCTCGGTGGCAGACATTCACGAAAACGAATGCCCTTGCGACCGACGCTCTCTAAAAAGGAAGCCCGTGCGTGGGTGGAGCCACAGATACGTGCTTAATTCTTCTCCGCTTCCAGATAGTCGTCGCCAACACTCTATTACCATATACAATCTCCAGCTCATGGAACTCACAAGATGAAGGAAGCAAACACAGCCTTCTTAATAAAAACAGAGTGTATTTATTTATTAAAATATTATCTCTCAATGCTGAATCGGAAGATAGTAGTCACAATTATTTATTAATTTTTTATAGAACATCGACTTATTTAGTTATACTTTTACTGGTAAATTAAGATTCTGAATAAAGGGGAAATTTAACGAATATACAAAAACCTGGTTTCCAGGAAAAAAAAACTGATTTCGTATGAAGTGGAGATAACGAACCTGAAATGATGTTGAAACATGTCAAACTAATAGCAAAAACATAGGCGACGTAAACGTATATCTGTTGCCGGCGAGCTTTTAGAATGAATAATGGTACGTTAAAACAGGAATCGGGAAACGACTTTGAGACCGAGCCTAGATGAAATATTACGCAATATCCTGCAGATAAGGGCTTGACTATCACGCTGCATATTTACGAGGCGTTTTACGACCAGCTCTGGGTTCTACCAATCCTTATAAACGACCCAAACTTTGGCGACTCATTAACCGTTCAGGAAAAACCTAGTCACAAAATTAAAATATATATATATATATATATAAATGATGACACATAACTGTTATAATAATTTTGATATTTCGCGATTACAGTAGTTTTGTCTGTTTAATATAAATTAATGATTGATGGCCAATAACGTTTAGAAATATTATTTAATTACTCAATTAATAAAAATTACACATATTTGAAAAATTCTATAATTCTCTTCTCCCTATTCTATCATAATTATGTCACTCAGTTTATTCTACTTCCAGGATCCTCCCTTTAACGGATAATATTTTCTCAGTGTAAGAAAAGACAAGGAAACGAAGGCAAGGAAGAAACTATTTCTGAGAGTAAACGGTGGTACGTAAACGAGAATTGGAAATGTGAATGAATAAAGCAGATATAAAAGAAAATTAAAGGAGATAACTGAGAAATAAATATATAAAAAGAGACACAAATTAACTGACACAAGCTTAACATAAACGAGTGGATAATTTTGTAGTGCAAAATAATTTACTGTATCAAAATTATAAAACTACTATTATCTTAACACTGTCAGTCTGTAATTAATAACGGTCTTTGAGATTTATTCAGGTGAAACCTTAATGGTTTTATTTTACTTTCGATTTATGTGAAAAATTAAATAATCCTCTTGACCTGACTCAGACTTTTTTTTAAAATAAACGAAAACAACGTTTTGATACGTATTTGTACCTTATTTTTTAAACCTGAAGAAGGTTAAAAAAATGACGAAACGTTGCATTAAGTCTGAATCAGGTCACGAATATTATTTAAGGCTGAAAACACGAACACGAGTCATTAATTTCAATACCAATGTTAAAAAAAATTATTAAATTAAAATTATTATATTTGTCCTTATTTCAAGAAATAGTTTCGCTCACTCATTAAAAATTTTTATTACGTAAAATGAAGTTAAACAACCGATTCATAAGCAAACAAAAATTTTTATTCAATCCCTCGTGCTCACATTTTAGATTTCATCAAGTAAATTTATTAAAGGATTATATTAAAAGAAATTAAAAATAAAATGTAAAATATTTCGTTAAAGCTAAAATCTTCAATTTATCACTTTCTAAGTTAATCTAGTTAAAATAAATAAATTACATTACTTACAATTCTGAATTATATATTTCAAAATTAATTTTGACAAAATCAGAGGTCCAAATATGTAAAAGAAATCACCCTGGACTGTATCTAATATTTCAGTATATAATACAATTAATATGAAAGGCATTACAGTATCTACATAATTCCTATTAAAGGAAAAATATTTAATATCTACAAGACGAACCTAGTCAAATACAAACTGAGTAGGACATTAGTTATTCATAATTACTTATCATATGTGAATATAGGAACAAAAAACTTAATGATAGGAAAAAACAATTAAGATTTTTTAAAATAAAATAAAATTATACCGTTTAACTTAATTTAATATATTTTTATTTTAAAGTTTGTCATTTATAAAACAGAAGCGTTTCACATTACTCTGTGATGACATAATAAATACGCAATTTTCTTTGAGGTACGTGGTTTTATTGCCAACCGAACATTAAAAAGCGATCAAATAATGAGTGTGCAGCCAGCAGTCTCTGGCTTCAGTAGTGATGACGTCACTTGTCTGTAACGTGATTACGAGTGTCACCATGGGATGACGTCACAGCCTAACAGCACGTTACATACATAGACTAATCAAGATATTTGACAATAATTATTTAAATTAACAAACAAAGAAAGGTCAGTATTATTAAATTAATATTCCGAATGTGGTTAACAATTTAAATATCTTGAGATATTTCTGTCTTTTCAGTTTTATACTGTTGATAATATTCTGTAATCCGGTGCACGTTATAATTACGTTTAGCTAGTGATTCCACCTTTTTCACTGTGAGAACTCGTATAATCTGGTTACGTGGTTTTCTCGCTGAGTATCGCATTGCTCCAACAACAGTGATAAACCTCGATGACATCCAAAGGCTACGAGATACTTCAAAACCAACACAATATTGAAGTGCGACAAACGCTAAATACGAATTGCTATGTTATATGACATTATTAATATGTGACGTTAAAGATATCCGTCACACCTCATCTGAAGAATGAAAGAACAGCGAGAGTAGTCAACCAACACATTGGCTGTTGAGCCCACCAAAGTCGATGGATGCAGTCTACCAGCAAGAAGAAACGCAACCACGTTGACCAGCTGTTGATGATGCTAGGAAAGGAAGTGACGATTGTTGTCGTGATCGGAATAAGGCTGTGAGAGGAAGACTGAAAACCAGTTGGCTTGACAGGATGATTGACGACAGTGAGTGAACTGGAAGGGCAATGGACAGTTGGATACAATTGAAGGACAGTTCTCTGCTGCTGACCGGGTTTTAGGCGTGGCGTCGTCGTCCCCTTGGCGTGATTGTTTAGAAACTTTGGTTTGTCTGAGAACAATTCACGTGTCCGTATCAGCCGTGGTGATCGTCTGCCTCGAGACAGCCTCTGATGTATTGACTTCCCCTTTTAATGAAGCTGCGGAGCTGGTTTCGTTAACGGCCCAGATGACATCTCGCTGGCCACGCCGCTTAATGGTGCGACCAGATGTAATCCTTCCAATGGGAAAGACTGCTTGCTCCTGGCCGACCTCACCGGGACATGCCCTGACAATTAACACCCGTACCTGCAGATGCCATCGGGAACAGTAAACCTCGACGCCAAGCCGTGCGTGTGCAAACACTCATCACACCTATCGTTACTTTTATTTCTATAAATCTTTGATATTTATTTATTTAAAAAATACGGTTATTTTACTATGGTTAATTTGTTTAGTTGCTTTATGACCACTTATGTTTTAAGAACTCATCAATTCATTTAGGAGTAATCGGATAGTATTTAAATGTAGTTAATTGTTATTAGGAGCCATGGCACAAAAACCAATTATCTTACTTCCTCATTTTCCTGTCATGAATACGGGTGTTGTTGTTGTCTGTTGCAACCCTCCATGCTAACCTATCTTGCGCTAGCCATTTCCCTAGTGTTTAGCGTTTCCATCCTTGGCCTCCCTCTTCTGTTCTTAGCCCCGCACTTCCCTCTAACGCTAATTTTACAAGACAGTCACAGATGTCGCTGACCAGACGAGTAGGTAAAGGTGCATTCTGTTACGATTTAATACATCTACTCGGAAAGTGGCAAGCTACATGAGGGTTACAGGCAGGGGTAATAAAAAATAGACACAACGACGCTATTGGGACTTTTCTCTTACCTAGAGAAATTTGGCGACAGCGGATGATAAGGTGGTTGGTGTTTTTCCCCAAAATCGTCGGTGAGGGGGGAAAAGGTTCCTCCCAGAGAGGACAGGCAATATTTTTGATTGGACAATATCGAGCTCCGCCACCGACGGAATATTAAATAAGTCAATGGGGAAAAACATTAAAAAAACATGAGAAAAGAAATTTTGAACTGTTAAGGAGATGATGAGTTGAAGATTAAGAAGTGGAGATTAAGGAGACGATGGTTTTATGATTAAGGCCGTGGGGTTATGATCGAAGGTTACGATTGGACAGTTAAAGATTGGAAAATGTCCTGACCACGGTCATTAACAACGGCAGTAAGGCGTGATGCAGCCCAGAGAAACGAGGAAGCGGCAGGGGGAAGGTCCAGGCAAGCTGAGACGACACGGTAAATACCTCTGTTTGTAATTTTTTGTCGATTTCCTAGTACTAGCAGTTCCCAGTAGGATTATTGTAATTCTGCCCTATGAGGCGGTTCTTTTAAAACGACTGTTAGTACAGAGCTCTTGGATTTAGACGTAAAGAAATTTATTTGTATAATTATTTTAAATGTATATAGTATTATCAATAAAAAATTATCGTCTTATAACTTTAAATTGTGCAAATTGTAATACACATGTCAAGATGTTATTTATAAAGTAAATGGAACTTCATTCTTATAATCATATTTCATTATAAAGTAATAATCTCTCTCTCCCAATTCATCTCAGTTCCACCAATATTGCACACTCAAGTTAAAGAAATTAATTGTTAGAAGCCACTTTAAATGTTATAGGAAATATTGTCGAGTAAATTTCATTTTAAAATTAATTTTCTTTATATTTATTCGTAATCCCAAACCATAAAAATTTATTGTCATTATAACATATATACAGTGGAACTCCAATTTAAAAATAAAGTCGTACATTGGCACATTTATTTATATATTTATTTGTTAAGCCATAATTTACTCAGGGAATTGACGTGAATCTGCAAACACCTCTCAGCAAAACGGTCATCATGTTTGTAACAAAAAACCCGTTTAACGTTAGGTGGCGCACCTATGTATTCCATACCGAGGCGATAAGATTTATTCCCCTAAATTACTGATATCAAGTGCAAGGATCTAATACCAACCGGAACTCCCTGGTGTGATTAAGTAAATAAATTGTGCGGAGAGGACACGGAGTGAGCTGTTGCACGCCAAAAAAGACAGCAATAAAGACTCGTGATGCATTGCAACGGCTATTTAACTGCGTAAATCACGGGTATTACGGCTCCGCGGTCTCCTCACCTGTACTTTGCAGTAAAATATGTGGCCTTTTACGAGGATATCTGGAGGAGACGTTACTCACACGGAATGCGGAAGATGCTAACCTTTTAATTAACACTGCCTCAGCAATAACGTAAGCTGTTCTCTCATTTACGAAGGCGCCTCGTATCCCTTTTCTATTTTTCCCCAGTGGACAAGTAATTGTCACACTATGACGTTCAGTGTTATTTTCATTAATGAGAATGTGGAGAAAGCGGACTTTGAGGAAAGACGAGTCCTTGAGTGATATTTCGAGCGGCGCCCCGACAAAAGCTCGTTTTTGAAGCTGAATTAAGCACGTACCCTATATGTGTCTCCCCGGAGTCGTGTGCATTAATATTTTAGGGAATATGACGCCGCTACCTCATTAATTCGCACCCCTTCCCACACGCGCGCGGCGGTGAATATTAAACTCTGTCCGCCGCGGCTATCAATCACACTCGCCCTCTCTCGTGTCGTACAAAAATTTAAGCTGTAACCCATCACGGAATCAATTCAAAGTGTCGAAATTCGCTGCAGGGGAGCGACAGTCGCTCGAATTTCCAGGTGATGAATTGCCCGGGGCATTTATCTCCGATTCCCGTCCGTAAGCTGCTGATGGTTATTTCCAATAATGCGATGTGCGTTCAAAGTAAATGGAATGTATTCGGGCGTGTTTCCGCGTGTTTGCGTCTCGTTTCCATGACGTCGCCGCCTGTCGGCGAGATAAATGTTTGTCGGAATATGAAGCGTAATTCAACAGAGCCGTCTCGGTAATCCCAACCGGGGATGGACTTTACCTTTAGTTCAACTAACACAGAACTTAGGCACCTGACAATTTTAGGAAAAACAGCCTTGCACATACACTAATCATAACAGTTCCTCCCTTATCTTAATATTGTGGCGTTACACTTGTCACCCAGCCCTTATTATCGGCCTTTTCCTCATTCCTACTATAACGCACATCTCAATCTATTTAATTTAATTTGTAAAGCACACATCTCAATTTATTTGATTTAATTTAATTTCACCTTCCAAAATTATCCCCTTTAATTTCCTTATTTATTTGTTTGTAATACCGCGCAGGACCCCATTTAAGATGATTGTGTTTTTTTATATAAATAAAATTATATTATATCTTAAAGCAAGTAACTTCATTAAGTAATTAAAATAATAACTCCTATAATCATCTACACAACTCTCCGTCTTAACCTATTATATGCAAGCATTTTCATTTCTACATAACTAACACATCCTCCCTAAAATGTATTCTATCCTTCGCCTCCCTCTTCAGTTCACTTCCCTCAAGTCCTTATTTTACAAGAACCTCATGCCTCAAAACGTAGCCTATTAATCTATTCCTTCTCTTGGTCTAACTCCTCCATATTATTCTCTCTTCTTTTAATCTGCTTATAACTTCTCGTTAGTTACTTTATCTTATTCTCATATAGTACTATATTTCAAAAGCTTCTATTCCTTTCCTTTCTGCACCCATGTAACGCCACACCCCATACCAACATTTTCTTTTTACAATTCTGTCACACACATACTTAAAAGAGTAGAGACGCTATGAGGAAGATGACGAAACAAAATTACATTACAGAAAAAGAAGAAAAATATTTTAGTCTGCAAATCCTCTAGAAAAGGAAATGAGTTAAGGAAGTTGATACCACCCTGATTAAAAAAAACTGAAAATTAATAAGGTTCTGGTTATAATTCTCTTCAACTGTGTACATACTACAAAATATATGAAGAGTTCAATACGCAACTCTCCCTCTGCCTTTTATGAGTAATAAAACGGCGGAAGCGGAAATTCGAAACAACAACCAATTATTAGTTATGAGACCTCATTATAGCAGAGTTAACACGAGGAGGAGGAGAGGGAGAGGGGGGCGGAATTATTATTACATCATGGTCATGAAAGTTTTGTGTACTCTATAATCAATTAGGCCTTGTTAAATATTCAGAAATGAAACAATATTTATTAACTACAACGTGATACGACGTTTCGTTCCAATCATTGGAACTTCTTCCAGTATGACACGATGAAAAGTAAAACAAAAAGTTTTAACCGACACAAATAGCACTTAGGATTTTTATCAAATTTATAAGTGAAACTCCAACTGTCTCCGAGTTGTGTCGTTTCACACCCGAAGAAGTTTTAATGACAGGGACGAAACATCGTGTCATATTGTACTTATTAAATATGGTTATTATTTCTGACTAATTTGGCCATAATTATCCATCTGCTGTATTCCTTGAGATATTGTCCGAATAATTAACAATCTTGCAGGCGAAAAATTACGGCCAAATATGGGTGAGAATTAAATTTATTTATTTATTAAATTATAACACGACGTTTCGTTCCTTTGTTTGGAGCCACCTCATGTGTGAAAACAATCTACAATAAATAATTATAATTGAAGTAAATGAAATGAAATTAATTAATTAATTAAAAATGGCTATATATAAAATACATAAGATGTACTTACACAAAAATAATCAAAAAAGTTGATACAATCACAGATTGCAATCTTTGTGCAATTAATTGTGCAGAACAATTATAAAATTTGTTTCGATTATCGATCTTGTTAAAAATTAGCAAACGAATGTGAATGACAACAGTTACATGAAAGAGAATTTTTTTTGGAAATTTCAAAGACAGAACGCACTCAACGTTGTATTCTGGTATCACTATTAAATCATATTCCATTGACCCCATAGAGATCACAACTTAGGGGTTAGTAACGAGTGAGAGGTTTTTTGATTCCTTAATTACTATTAACTCTATATTACTATTTACATTGATATTATTATTATGGTTAAGTTACAGTAAGAGGTGTAGGTGGAGACAAGATTTGCAATTTGTACCTGATGTTGCTAATAGAAATTAGTGCCTCTGCTATGTACAATGTCTATGGTAACTGCAAATTACAGTAGTGATTAACTGCTGTGATGGGATCTAAGCCACGTACCTCTTGCCTTTTCCTTTATAAGTCGCCACATGCTAACAACGTATTTTTCGCCAGAGACCGAAAATGAGAAATGGCGAGTGCCGCGAGCAGATATAATTCCGCAAGGCAGTAATGATTCTATTTAGGCTGTCGAGGGGCGGGGAAGGGAAGGGGAGGTAATTCTAACTAATGCTCATCTCTGGAAGTAATATCCGATGATAAACAGCGCGGGACTGCGGTTTCATCGCTTCGAAACAAACGCCACCGAAATAATGGCAGGCGAGGCTCTCAACTTTAACGGCTCCTGCAGACTTGTGGACACGGCAGAGGGAGGGCGGGAAATCGTCATCATTTGTTTTATCCCACTTCTCTAAACTGCAGAGTGTAATTGACGCGGCGTAATTTAGAGGGCGAAAACTCCCTCGGCCAGTTCATATCACTTGAAGGGTGCACGTCCATTTAAACAGAAGGACGTGGTCATTGGAAAACTAAATAAAAAGGAACTTCGACAAGCTACTTGAAGAATTACATAGCTATAAAATTGACGAAACTTGCGGAGAAACAGCAACAGTAGATCATTACATTCAACTTCATGTATTATTAGCAGCATATCGACAATTTAGGGATAAAATATCACGAATATGTAGAATAGTTTATCACCATATAACAATGTTTAAAGGGAATTCACTCCAATTAGTGAGCAGCGTGAAAAGAATATGTGGGGTTTAATTGGTTTGAATAAAAAATATTATCCATAGATGGAAATGATTTAACTCTGAATTTATTAATTGATATGATACAATAATTAATTAACCGGCTTTTTTTCGATTAACAATATACTCTTTATATAACATTTATAAATATTAAATTACTTACAAACTAACATTTAGAACCAATGAGATCTATTCTCGTGTCATATAGTAAGGACCTGTTCATTTAATCTTCTTCTCGCTGCCACGTTCAAGAACATCAGTCAGTTCAATCCACAGATTGAAATAGTTTCTCAATCCTGCTCCTAGATCTCTCTCTCTCTCTCTCTCTCTCTCTCTCTCTCTCTCTCTCTCTGTGTGTGTGTGTGTGTGTGTGAGTGTATCCGTCTCAATATCAATCACTCTCCAAGTCTCCCTCCATTTGTCGACATAAAGTCCGTTTCCAATTGCCGTAAATATCAATTTACGTCCCTCTATATGACTATTTGGGACCTTTCTCAATGTATCTCACAAGTCCACTGACTTTGATTTAGAACCACCAATTTCCCTATTTATTTGTGTTTTACCATTACAGGTGATACATGGAAACATATCCTGTCATTTAGTTAAACAGTTACATTTTAATTTTAAATATACATTCAAAACGTTGTGATTTTCTTTATTATAGAATCCTAAGTTAAAAGAAAATTCACACCTTTATTACCCGTAAGTGAATTCCTCTTTTTCGCGAAAGCCCTTCCTTGCCTGTGCTATACCACTCTTTACGTCTGTTATACTTCATACTTTTGTTATTAAATCAATTTTTAATAATTCTTAAAACTAATTTTATAAGCTATTGTAAAAACATATTTTTTATAAATGTTAATCCTACAATGTTCTTGTTTCATTTATTACTTTTTATTCGTAATTGAATCTGATGAGGAACTAAATTAAAGACGTAATGTTTTCATTGTAAAATTATTTGACCATAATTATAAAACAAATTCTTTCTTGTCAACAGCGTGCGAGTATTTTCTTTGAGACGGAGCAGTGATATTCCTCAGGAAAGATAAAATACAGATATATAATAAATGAATAAGACCAGTGGTAACATATGGAAGTCAATCCTCGACGTTGACAAATAAAAGATCAAGATGCTGAATGGAAGATAATATGAAGAATATGCGGGCCCGTCATGGAACATGAAGAGATTAACCACATTATAAAGGGAAAATATGTAATACGATGCATAAAATCTTTAAGGCTGCAATGGATGGTTCATCTAAATCGTATCGATATAAATAGAACACCGTCAAAAGTATCCAAAGCCAGGCTATATTCGAGAAGGAAGAAAGGAGGTGGATGGGGGATGTGATAGAGAATCTGAAGATTATGAAAGTGAGAGAATGGATAGAAAAGATTGGCGATAGAGAGGCATGGAGGCCAGGGCCCACGCAGGGCAGGAAGGAAGGCGGAGCAATGAAATAGCCAACATTTTAAATGCATAAAAACGTGATCATTATAAGTAATGCATAAAAAATAAAATAATTAGAGACGCGGCCTTATTCTATGGACAAGCAGACAGGGAGCCGAAGTAGCATAAAGCTGCACGACCTAACTGTGAATCTCCCCCAACAGCAGAAGAGGAGATGTCCCCGGAAGTCCGGCATGACGTCACACGAGGTACAGTTATGTCGCGCGAATCTCCCACAGCTGGCTGTTGGCATTTTCCTTTACTTGTCAAATGAAATATGATAAAAGATCCTACACAGAGGGAAGTGGAAGAAATAGGACGTGATCTGGTTTCAAAACAGGGGGAATTTAATAGCCGCTAAATAGGTTAAATTCTCCGGGGTCTCAGATATCTGGCTGCCATTATGAGGTGTTGAGCATTCCTCCATTGACACTGCACAAAGGACAGCCGCGGCTCTTTGTCGCGAAGGAAGGCGGCGGCAGGTAAGAGCTCTGCTTCCTGCTCTCCTACTCGCCTCCAATACCTAATTAATTTAGCCTCTGTGCCACAACCACTCGCAACTTGCCACGGCAGTCTAATAATAATTCACATCATATCACCAAATCAAAACAATTCACCTCATTCAAATAAACTACAGTATCACAATTCAGAAAACAAATTAATTCAATCTATAAAGGGAACTAAAATTAAAAAAACAATATTAAATGGACTAACGTCTGATTTTTGAATAATTCAATTAAATAAATTAACGATACAGACTGAGTTTTCATTAGTTAAAACGGCGTGACCATATTTGAGACTTCCTCAGGTAATGCTAAATTTTGAAATTTCGACATTAATAGCATAGGATGGAATTTAAAAAAGAGAGTAAGTCAGTGAAAGGTTAGAATTTAAGGATCCTGCCAATTTTTTAGGATGATCCAGATATTGGCAACTCCCCTCTAATAGCATAGGAAGGGAATTAAAACGGGGAAATGTCGTAGCCAAGGGTTGATCTGGGACCCCTGTTTATAGTTTAAGGATCCTTTCTGGTAATTCACCTAAACGATATGAAAGGAAAACCCTCGAAAACCAGCATCAGATAGGCCTGGCTTTTGGTTACCATTCCCACGTCCTTCCGAATGCTATGGGGTCGCAGCATTCCCTTCTCCCTATCTGCGCCAGTTTTAGGAGGCAGTTGGCCGACTGATCCAATGAAAGCAGCAGATAACTCTTACCGTATGTCCAAGGTCTTTGGCCGCAGTACATGCATCTACAAAACTAGATGAAGGTGTCTCAGCATGTGACAACCTTGAAAAAACCAGAGATAATACGAAGCATCCCTAAAGATAAACCGCGGAATCCGTCTGGAGAAAACTCCCACAGGTATCTATCTCTTTTACACTGTTGGGAGCAGCGGACAGTTTAAGGATTTTGGCTGTATTCGACGAAAATAAAGTTTTATAGCAAATAGAAATGAAAAATAATAATTTTCTTTCGCGACTTTAATTTGGTTATAAGGTATTAATAAAAAAATTGATTCATGATGCATAATACAAAAAGATTAAAATCACTGATTAACACGGACGATTGAAACCACCGTCGTGAAGAGTATTCCTTCCTTAAGCTTGGTCCAGGTTTGCATTAGCACGCAATATTGTTAAAGTTATTCGGGTACATGAAGCTGTGATAGCGATCTAAGACTGATCTCTCAAGAACACACCAATAGAGCAAGAATTAACAGGTAGAACAGGCAGAGCGACCTAAACTGCAAGGCATGATAAAAAGAAGAGAGAGAGAGAAGAGCCTTCCTAACTGCACAGACGTGTTTTTGGACTTGCACACCGGTTTGTTTGGTTGTGGATTTTTTCAAGTGTGAAGCGTTCTTGGCGGAAGAACAGTGCACGGCCGATTCAGAGGCGAGATAAACATAGATGCAGGCCGTAATTTTACGTCCTAAGAATCTGACAGGCTCCTGGACTCCTTCCAGCTGCGTCCACAATGGTTCCTGGCCCTCTTCCAACACACCCACACGGGGATAAACACCTCAACCACCTCAAAATCACCACCACGCCGCATGATAAATCTCGGGAGGAGCGTCTCCATCAGCTCCACGGACTCAATCAAGAACTGATAACCAGTAAATCAGAATAAAGCAAGACTGAATGACTGGAGGACAACTACCACTTCTTGCGGAATAAAAATTAGTAGTGATCAAATTTAAGTGCCTCCTAATGTGTCATTACTAGAGAATGCGTAAACACCAGGTATGTAAACAGATGGTACGAAATGATTTTGACAAGGGCAGTTACCGTGTCTCAGGAGTGCGTGGGAATTTTATGAGCCCGGAGGGGGAATTCGGAGGACATGTTTGATGGTGGTGAGAGAATGCAGCCGTGGTAGTCCAGTCAGCGTAGCTCAAAAAAACACTCCTCACCTTCGACAAAATCTAAAAATTTTGAAACTTTTCTACTTATTTTTAGGTACCTAGGGCGAGCTCTAGAAGCAAGGACCAAAAATAGTTGTTTTTTCTTCAGTTTTTTGTTATTATCTCGAAAACTATGGCTCTAACGTTAATGTCGACTGTATCCAAAATAAAAGTTGATAAAATTTCCAATAAAAGTGGTTATATATATTTTTCTTGTATTCTCAGTAGGGATAGAGTTACAAGGCGATTATAGATTATGGATTCGACTCTTATATTCATATCTACTCGTCCTCATATTATTTCATCAACAGATTTATGTGACAATTTCACAAATTTAATTAAATGAGAACATCAGTTAATTGCAGTGTGGTTATTTAATTCCCAATCACATCCCCGCGTCAAATATACACGTAGCGAACGTAATTTGCAATCGCGCGTTAAACCAAATTGCCGCGGTAGGTACAGCAGAGCAGCTCAACAAACGACGCAATTAGCCAGTACGTGAACCGAAAATTACACAGATATTAAAAGTTATATGAAAGCAAGGGTGTGGGGGAGGGGGGAAATCCCGGAATCCAATTGAAAAGCGTCGGGCGTCACCGGAAATTGTGCATCCAGCCACGTCGACGGCGATCGAGAGACTCTGGCGGCCATTGGTCGCGCACGCTACCGGAAATTTCGCCATTTGCGAGCTTCAACACGATTGGTTCTTGAAGCAGAAATTGCGTTATTGGATGAACCCCGTGGCGGGGTCAGCCATTCTCCTCCTCGGCGATTAATCCATTTCGTCCAAGTCCGGGAATTCCGGTTTCATTGGTCACTTTCACAATTGCAAAGCCAACAGTGACGAGTGAAAGTCATCAGAACGTCTCCAACACATCAGCTAATTCTGTAAATAATTGCTCCAACATGCAATTTAAATTGGAGTTGGCACAATAATAGTTTTGGTTCTTGGACGATTTTCCGATACACAAATCTCATTAATTAAAAATCATTTTTACCTTATGCCAGACAGGAGAATTTTTTCGTACTATCTTGTTCCCCGGCGATGCTGGATTTTCGTTTATATTAGCCGGCTGCAGTATTTCATACCACGACAGCAATCTCTTTGTCACAAGCGAGACCTTTTTACGCCCCCTACTTTACGACGTCATAACCACTGCGAAGAAATCTCCTGGTACCTCAAACAAGCACAAACGTATTCAGACATTCAATTAAATGTATAAGGAGGAGATACTTGATCCGTCTATTGAGTCTGATGAGCGTGAAATATATATCTACGAAAACTAAAATTTAGTTCGTTTTTTTGTGGGTAACAGGCTACATGAGGGTGATCCTGAAGCAGAAAACTCCCGTTTAATAGCATAGGAAGGGACTCGAAAAGGGGGGATGTGCTGGCCTGGTCTTTATATAACGTGGCTAAATCATTCACACTGCGACTTATAAGTTTTTTGTATACTTATTAACTATTATAATTACTTAAATGAGATGTTAGTTAAATTTAAGTATTATATCACGCTTAACAGAAACTTAATCATCTATTTTGACAGGCTACGTGAGGGTATATTCTATTCTGTTGCAAGATCTGTAGGATCTTTTCTGGCATGAAAGATGAGGGGGAATGACTGAATGTAACTTTTCGAAAGATCAACAGAAACCTTCAATGGGCTGAAAGCTAGAATACACAAAAAAAAATTAATGTCAGTCATATGAATGCTATACTAACGCATAAGAGACAAACATGAAGCTGCAGATCAGATAACTTTTTTGGCTTGAAGCGGGGAAAGGAAGAAACCAGGAAACTTCTCTATGTGATCACCGCTAAGCACCATAATTTTACGGATGAATGGTGAGACGGTCGTTTTATTAATTTTAAAATGGTATTTTCAGTCGCTATACAGAGATGAGTTCCGTTGGAGCGTCTAACATCGCTATAGAAAGCAACCGGCAGATGGACCAGTTCACACCCTCGCGTCGACTGGTGGCTGCGTTGACGAGATTAAGGGTCCTGCCTAATGGAGGGGAAGCTGGTATTTTCCAGGAGGCGAGTCTGATTGACAGGTTCCTCCGTCTGACAAAGGCGTCGCTTATTCCCGTCACGATCCCCGGCAGGCAGCAGCCTCCCCATTGTGGCGTCCTCAATGGACGCATCCATCACCAACTCTGCTCCGCGTGGTGCATGGCAATGCGTGATGGGTGGCCGACCTCGGCCAACGTCAAACAATCACTCATAACCTCCAGGGACCTCTGCGGGGCGGACGACACTTGAATTACCGGTAGCGACGGAGCAATGCTCAGTCTATGTTGCTTGTTAAAGTACAATTAACAACTTGAAAACGTTGCAAGTTACCAATTTTGTTTCTGACAATTTTAAAAAAATTGAAGGATAAATAGGAACAACTAATAAAAAATAATGACAAGGAAAATTATTATTAATCCATATAAAAAATTAGATTTGACAATATGAAGATGTGTAAAAGTAGATTAAGGATTTCGTAAAACAAATGACAATAGAAATTGCTTTTTTACAGAGTATAATTCTAAAGAAATTTTGTAATATTTCAGTTAATTTGGTCTTTTTTTGCAAACAATTATGACATGTGCCAAAGCTCATTTATATTAAAAAATTGTAATAAATAATTTTTGGGTTTTATTAAATTTACTAACTGATGTAAAATCACTTCAAATTTAGATATTAATATTTTTGAAAATAGCTTCCCCTGAGTACGATTTGTGACCGAACCTTAAAGGGCCGCCATTTTTAATTCTCATAAAACAAATACAACATGTACTAATACCCCCATCCCCCTCGGTGCGTAGATAAACTCAATCTGTAACCAAACACTGGGGTGAGTTAAATATTTTCAGTGCAGTGTTACCATGTTTGCAGATTATGTTGGTACGACGTCATTGCGTATCCATGGTAATGGCATTAATAAACATCGAGGAGGTAGGATGCGGGGGTTGAATGCAGACATGATTTAATGTGCTTCCGCTGATAAATGCGAGTGGTATGGAGTTATTAAAGTTATGAATACGTCACTCACCACTCGAGGTCGTCACAACACTCGATGGCCGCTGGAAAATAAAAACCATGAATTTATACTCAAACTAATCAGTTTCCATGTTGTTGCAATTTGCATTGAGGCCACCACTATTAATTATTTAAATTTTAATTTAAAAAAAACGAACAGTCATAGATAATAGTTAAATCATGTTGATGTGTGATATTATAAACCAAATATTAATGTGTGTCAACGAAACGTCGTATTCATAAACTCTAATGTAGTGATTTACCGCAGACATTTCGTATATATAAAAGCCAAATAGTAAAAAAAATGGGGAACGGTTCTTGTGAAATAGTTCTGAATCTCTCTCTGCTGGTTCGACACCATCTTTTCTCTTTCCAGTCACTGCTTCAAGCTATTTTTAGCAATTATTTCCTAATATTCACACCTATATTACCCATAGGTAAATTTCTCTTTTCTGCGAAAGCCTTCCTTACCTGTGCTATCCTACTCTTTATGTCTACTATATTTCTACCTTCCCTAATTATTATGCTGCTCAAGTAGCAGAATTCCTTAACCTCCTTCAAAATATCTTTTCCCAATATAAAACACTTTGTTAATCCAGTTTCCCATACTACACTTCGTCACATTGTTTTTCCCTCTATTAATCCTCCAGGACCACGTTCATGCCATTTATTATGTTTCTCAAGTCTTCTTCTGACTCCCCTAATATTACAATATCATCGGTAAGCGTAGGGTTTTTATTTTTAAAATTTTTGCTCTTTTATTCATCAGGTAATAAAATATTAAATATCGACATTAATTTTGAATATACAATATTTCGTTAAAATATAAAGTTTAATTTTCAATACAATAAATAAATAACATACATTTTCAAATGGATAAAATTATTATGCACGACGTGGATAATGATGTGTCGTGGTCTGTGTCCAGCGACATCTATCTGATGAAGTCCTCTAAGTCAGACGAAATGCAATTATTTCAACTAAATATTAATTAAATTTCTTCATGCAGAGATATTTGGCTGTTTTTTATTATACCTAATTTCAGGTAACTGATTTTCCAAATTTTTAAATAATTTCAATTTTTGTGTCGGATAAAATTTAATACTAACTACTTCCTGAAATTTTAAAACAAAATAAAAATGTTAGAGGTAAAGTGTTTATTTAAATAAACTTTAGGAATAATGTTACTGTATATTCACAGGATATAGCAGAAGTTTACTTTCACAATTTATCTGGCTATTGTATTTTAACTTATTATTATTATTGAGAGGGAATCTGCGACAACAAGAGCGGGGCCAAACAATAACAGCTACGTGGAACGAGGACGGGCATCGAATATTGCCTGTATAACTAATACTTGTATTGATGATTCAGTGTATCAACAATTACGTTTATTGATTAGTTTATATATTTAAAAAGTTGATACAATAATGACTACATTATTAGATATAAATATACATATGCACGCTGATATCCTCGTTAATACGTATTTTGTTTTATATTTTACACGTGGACATTATAATCAGTGGACCTGAAATAATCTTCTTTTGACGTCACGTGGTCAGAATCGGTAAACGCATCTTGCCCGAACGCGGAAACCTGATCCTGTCAGTATCCTGAGCTGCCTGTGCTTGCACGTTCAACATCAAAACATCTTCAAGCTTACGAGATTCGAGAGACTGAGGTTCACAGTGTATATCTTAAGTGTGGGCACATTGATTTAATTTTTAAATCAAATGAGGCATTAATACATTTTACGTATTAGAAAACAGGACTGACTGAGCATTTGTTTATGCATTTGGTTATAGTTCCAAGAAATTCATATGTACTGACAAATATTGTCGATCAGTAAATAGCTTACTTACTTTGTTGTAAAAATATTTATTTCTGCTCGTAGCGTTTTATGAGTAATTACAAAACTGTAGGGAAACCGCAGGCCATTACGGGTTCAAATCGAGATTCCATAAACCTGAGTGTATGAAAGTTAAAGCATTAATGCTTAAAATAATCACAATGTGTTAGATTCAAATGTACCCTGATAAAAATTATATAAGCGTAATTTCCAAAGACGATTCGCTGCTCGGACTGCAGTGACGTAATAATCTTTAAAATTGGAAGATATCATTTTCTAAAAGGAAACAGCTGGCGAACGCTACCCTAAAATGGAATTTATTTACATAGTTGTTTGTAAGGCAAATTTATTCCAATATTAGCTGGGAGGATATTGGAAGTGGCGACCTACAAGATGGAAGGTAATTGCCCTCGGGCCCAAGGAAAAAAACGGAAACGAAGTCTTGTATTTTTTTACATTTCTTTTCACTCTCCTCTCCTCTTTCTCCTTTATTTCCTTCCAGACGGGAATAAAGGCGAGGAGTACACCCGATTTGCATGATTATTGAGGGTGTGTGGAGCAGCGTTTGAATAGCGCCCGTTACATCTGCGCCTTCTCAAAAACCTCTCCGCAGTTTCATCCGCATTGAGAGTCGCTCTTCAGCACGCAGAAGACGAGGACAAGGGGAGGAAGTGGGCCCCAGGCCTGCCAACCGCCAGTGCAACTCACCAGCCTCGAAAATAATAGCGCAGGAAGGTAACCTCACACGCTCAGGGCGCAATTACTCCAAAATGGCTTCATTATAAAGTCTGAATAATCTTCAACCCTGAGATGTGGTTTTTTTATAGCCTATAACAAAAGTCCGTATATATAAATTGCCTGTGTTAAAAGTATACCAATGAACAAGTAGCCAACAAACAGGTAGTAGTAAACTATAAGAGCACAACGTTTCTGTAATCCTTGTTCCTTTAGTCAGGTCATTCGAAACTACGACATACGACTCTAGCGATCACCTGGTGAAAGCTACAAGCAGCTAAGAATGATTTCTCTGGATTTATCTGAGCAGTGACCAACGCGGAGACTGGGTTTGAATCCCGACAACTGCTTCTTAGTCACATACAACTGGAAAGAATTCGTTCGAAGAGGATTTGCAGAAACGTTATGTGGTACATTTTCATCCGTTTACTGATGACTTTTTTATGTAAAATACATTGAGACCATATATTTATTTCACTCATTTGTCCCTGTAAAATATTAGAGGTAGGAAAATAAGGAAATGTATGAAAGTGGAATAAGTAATATGTATATGGAAAGAACGAACACGGGAAATATACTGCTGAAGATATTAACTGCGAAAAACAATATAAACATACGTAAGTATAAAAAGTACATATCTTTCAATGGTGAATATAAATTTGGGCGTAATCGCCTCAGGACGCAGTCCGCGACGCAAATTTATACTCAAGTGTACGAGTATGTAGTTTTTTCATTTAAATATGTTTGTTTTATTTGTTTGACAGATATACTTATTATATTTTACCGAAGTATTCACATTTTAAAATTATAATTGTTTTCTATTTAATTTATGTGTATTTATCTTATGAAGTCCACAAATATGAGCTAAATAAATATTGTTTACTCGAACATCATTTTTATGACTTTAAGTTAAATAATAACAAATAAATAAAAATACGGCCAAATAAGTCACCAGATAAATTTAATTATTAATTAATGTAAATTTAACGTTTGTGGACTTCTTCAGCTAAATTTTTAAAAAGTTGAATTATTTAAATTATGAGAAATTATCAACCCCCCGACGGTTATGACCGAAATGAGGAGGAATGGCACGGGAATTTACCTGAAGTCCGAAAAGTTGGATGAAACGTTTTTACATAAATTAAATTTATTTGCTGACTTATTTGACTATTTTCCTTTTAAATTCTGATTTATAGTCGCACCAACCAACGAGGTTATTAGCGACTTGCTCTTAGGGTATCTAATTTTCGTTGTGTCTGTCGGGTAAAGTCAGTAAGGGTGCTTGAAAAAAAACACAAAAACCCCCAGGCCATATCCAGGAATCGAACCCGGGACCTGTGACGTTAGCCGCTAGACCACATTTAATATTCTTTTCTGACAAATTGACAGGACATTTTATCCATTGAAGATAATGTCAGATTATTGACTTATTTAATTAGGGTTATTGAAAAATTGTTAGTAGTTGGAACAACACTGTAGGTTAATACGATATTGAGGATTTGTTAGGATTTTAGAACAAAAAGGAAGAAAGTTTATCTGAAAAATGAGGTTAAAAATTATTTGTAACATACATTTTAGTTTTTCTTCTTTTTCTTTTATTTATTAATGCATGAAACCAATAAAATCAGTTCTTTACGCCGATGACACCAACTTAGTAATAACAGGTAGTGCTTCAGGATAACGTCGATAACGCACTAAAATTTTTAAATACGTGGTTCAGTGCAAACAAATTGGTTCTGAACTTATCTAAAATTAAACTCGTTCACTTTTCATCCGGTAAGAACGTTCCTATATTGGCAAATCAAACTAATGACTACGCACCTTTTCTAGGTATTCAAGTTGACGGAAAGTTACGGTGGAATGAACATATTCAGACACTCTCTAGTAAACTCAGTTCAGTCAGTTACTCCCTTAGATTATTAATGCAACAAGTAGATACGTTAACGGGAAAATCTGTATATTATGCTTATTTCCACTGTAATATGTGCTATGGGGACTTGCTTCTCGGTCTACGGAAATTTTCAAATTACAGAAACGTGCGATCCGTATACTATGTGGCAAAAGTTATAGAGAAAGCTGTGGACCACTCTTTAAAGCTATTGAAATTTTAACATTTCCTTGTACTAGTATCTTTGAGACTCTTAAATATGTAAAACGTAATTTAGATCTATTTGATAGGAACGGAGATTTCCATAATTATGAGACCAGAAATCGCGCAGCTCTACGTACGGATAAACATCATCTCTCACTTGTTGAAAAAAGCATTCATTATTCGGGAATAAAGTTATTCAATTCCCTTCCTATTAGCATTAAAAGCATTAACAATTACAGTGTATTTATGAGGAAATGCAATTTTTTTCTATTTAAAGGCGCAAGGTCAATGAATTTATAAATCGGCCTTAACCTAACGCTCTTTAGTTGCCTATAAAATACTGGTTCTATGGACTGCAATATAAAACCTTATTGTACATTTATGCCACTCATACTTCACGAGGTGTCCAGTCACTGTCCTCAACTACGACATGTGTTCTTCAGGACAAGAAGTGTATTGTGATATGATGTGCAGTGTTACAACTGAAATTAATAACTCTTATTTAATTATTTTCGTATAGATTCTAAGTTTTCTTGTTTCGTGAAATATTTTGTAGTTAAGTTAATTATTGTATATCATTAATGTTTATGACTGTTAGTATTTACTATATTTATGTATATCTATCTCATGTTTTTTATATCAATTTGACTTGTCCTATTTCCTCATCTGAGGACTAACGGAACTAATAAATCTCATTTTCTCATCTCATTTTCTCATTTTAAACATGTAAATTATTTATTCAGCGAATAAATGTCTATATAACATGTAATAAAAGCTACTACCTTCTGATAAAAGTTTTCGCAATAAAAAAAATTGCATTTCGGTTCAGGATCAATAGAAAATTACGGAAATACTCTGCCCTGCACAAATAACGCTGCACTTTGATGAATAGAAGAAGATAAACAGATTCAAATCGTAGTCCTGAAGAACTGATCAGTGGCTCTGGGAAGGAGCGAGGTATTTAATGGGATCTCTGAAAGTCTCGTAGTTGATGATAGTGGATAGAGATGTAATGTGATTAGCAAAGTTGGCCGCCGTGTCGCTACTATTATCTTCTAAGTGGGTAAAACGCCGACGGAGTACCGGGGGCTGTCGACATTAAGCAATGGCCCTGTGAAATTCAGGCCTTGACAGGTAAGGAGCACGCGCTCGTTCTCTCGCTCGCTGGCTCTACTATATGAATATGAAAAGACTCCCACAGGCTGTTGTGACAGCGCCGCACCCCACCCCCCGACGCCCATTCACCTAAGCGAAACGCAATTATATTTTCCGTTCACTGTATTAATCTAATAGCAGGGGGAGAGAAAGTGTTGGTCAAACAAGCGGCAGGGGGCCTCCGAGGACCAAGAGGGGCTGCTGCTGTTGCTGCTGCTTCTGTTGTCGTCGAGGAATGGAACGGGAATGTAAAGGGAAGGAAGGGGCACGCACACACAAAAGACTCCTGGACAATGTCACCTCGTTCCCCTACGCTCCAGGGCCGGGGCTGCTGGCTGCCTGGGGGCACTCAACTGCCTCAAGGAGCTTCAAAATTAAAACAAACAGCTAATTATCCACACACACTGCCAATTCTGTAAAGTGGCTGAAATACAACTTACTTTATTATACTTCACATACATTGCTCCACCGTCATTGGTCTTACATTCCTCTCTATGCACAGACCTTTCAAGTTCCGCTGTTACTTGAGCTAACCAATACAGAGAGCAATCAAAAGCTGCTGATTTTAATTGAAATATATTACATGGGTGCCCGGCGATTTACATTAGCCTGTTGCGGTATTTAATTCGACTGTAATCTCTTTGTCAAAACGTGATTAAACCATCGGCGAGAGCGGCACATTTTTGAAAATTAACTTTACACGCCCCCTTATTGTAGTATTAGGGGAGTCATAATAAGACTTGAAAAACATAATAAACGGCATGAACCTGGTCCCACAAAACATTGCGGATTAATGGAAAGTGTAGTGTGGGAAATAGTGGAATAACAAAGGGTGTTAGATTAGCAAGCTACTTGGGCAGCATAATAACTAAAGTCGATCATTACAGGATAGAAAGATGAATTAACTTCCAACTAATATAAGTATGAATATTAGGAAAATCATTACTACAATTTTCGTATGGAGTGTGGCGTTATATTGATGCGAAACGTGAACGATATGAGTTGCAGAATGGAAAAGAATAGAAGCTTTCGAATGCTACAGAAGAACGAGATGGGTGGACAGAGTAGCTAACCAGGAAGAAGTTCTAAGAAGAATAAGACAAGAGAGAACAATACGAAGTGATTCTAATAGCAGGCCACGTTTTCTTATAAAATTAGCATTAGAGGAAAGTGAACAGAAGAAGCATACCAAGGATGGAATACGCTGAACAGATTAGGGTGGGGTAGCTATGTAAAATTGAAAAGATTTGCACAGAATAGGTTAGTCTAAGGACTCAATACTACAACACACATACAATTTATGTGAGCTGAATTTTATTACAACCACCGCCATCTTCATCTCTTCAGTGAATTCACCACAAGATGAAACCCTGCTGGTCGTCTTGTAGCCGTTCGAAAATTTTGTGAGAATTTAACGAGGGATAGCAAAATTCATAACATTATTTTGCCGACTGCTACACAAAACTAGTGTCATTTATCAATGAAATACACTTGTGATATTAAAATAGATTATTCCTTTAATGAAACCATTTTAAATGTTGGTATATGTTCCTCAGTTTCAAGGGGAATTATTCAGTTTTTCTCCGGCATGACTAGAAAATGCAGCAGAATCTCAAATATCGAGTCGAAAAGATATTCAATTTCGTTTTTAAATAAATTCAGATTAGATGTGAGGCGGATGAGACTGTTCAGCCATTCAAAACATGAAGATCAGCCCGTCGTAAAATATTCAAATATTCAGTGTGACCAGGTGACGTGCTCAGCTTTATCTGGAATCCAGAGATCGTCCCCGGAGTATTCTTTACATTTTCATGAACCGCGACACGTAGGATTCCTCGTTTTCTACCTTTTTAATGGTGTGAAAATATATTGATTATCACATTCATCACCTGGATGCATCAAATAACATTTTTGTGAAGTACAAATAAGTGTAAATTGGAAAATAGTTGTCTGGAAAATACAACAGTCTGTGTTAGGTGTAAAGTGATTAAATAGTGAAGGAGCCAATTAACTGATAGGTTAAATACCTCACGAAGGTTCTACAGTTTGAGTTCCACACCTGGTTTTCTCCTCTTGCGATTTTTGATGACCATACGAAAGCAACAAGAACTACAGAAACTTTGTGTTGCGTTTATTTTGTCACTTAATATTCTGTGTTAACTGGACACTATTTCCTACAATTTTATAACGTTTAAATCTAGTTCATTTTCATTTTTTTTCATGTGATAAAAATCTGCTTTTGTATTATAAAAAATTATTGTTTTTGTTCTACTTTTATCATTAGACGTAACTTAACATAATCTGAAAGCAAGTACATTTTTATTATAATTAGAATTATTTAATACGCATGGCCGCATAGAAAAGAAAAACCTAAGAACTATTCTAGTTTGTTTATTTTTCTTTGTTAATGTTATTTAACTCCTATTTTAATTTTACACTCATACTGCCCCGGTACTAATATGATTCAAGCGGTATAGAGCGAGTCTGTCAGGCCTCCCTATCCCCTGGTTCAAAAGTCTTGTTAACAGAAAGAGATATATGTAATGGAACTATGTGAATCTTTTCTTATTTGCCATTCGTACATACTCATCATGATTCCAATACCCGACAATTTTATTTTCAATTACGGAGATATCTCTCTGATGACGTCATCACTCACTCTGCTACAATCTCACAGCCGTTTACATGATGCGCACTCAACCAAAAACAACTTTGCAAATTTTGCAATTTATTATGACGTCAAAAGCATACAGTTAAAAAAGATAAAATTTAAAATACACATATAGCCAAGTTCTCAATTCTGTTATATTATAATGATTAAAAATCATAGCTTTGGATTTATAAGTTTGTCTTAGGCATATGTAATTTTCCGTGGTGGCTTGAAATGTAAGGAAAATTTAAGGATTTAAGAAAATCTTTGGTATTTTTTCATCATCCTTCCGTGTGTTCGTATTTTGGTTTGAAACATTAAGTTTCAGTTCATAAAATACGTTAAGAATCTAGGTTTAATGGAAACAAAACTTTATACTTATATATATTTATTTATTTCGATGCTAATATTAAGTTTCGTTCATGAAATAGGTTAATTTACAGAAGTATATAATTAATTAAAGTAGACTCCTTTGAACTCAAGTATTTACTCTCTGTACCGAGGTTTCTTTGACAAAGCTGAAGTCAAGCGTAGCTGATGTGTTTTCGCGAGAGTTTCTTAAAGATCATTACTCAGGATCATTACATATGTAGGGATGGTTGAAACTGTTCCCCCTTGGTGATGACTTAAGCTGCTCTACTCCATCCGTACTCAGTCAAGCACCGAAGCGATGACAGTACCTTCCAATTTCGCTCATCATTTATAGCAGCTGGGCTCACTTTGAGGAGTATTAATAGCTGTAGCACAGGTTGTTGTGGTCACCTTGGCGTCCTGACAGTGACTCCGTGCCCTAAGCACACTTCAAAAGAAACCTCAAGGATATAGTTAGACCCTGTGTGCGCTTGCCAAACGTCCAGCAGTCAATGAGCGCTCACACCAAAAGAAAACAAACCCCGCTTCATCAAAGGAAAATAGCGAACGCTTTGGGATCTTCAGTCAGGGAACGCCACCTATACCACACTGTATATCAATTAGGCACCGCTATAAAAGCTACATTTACCCCCCTTCCAACCTGTTCGGAGAACACGGAATCCTTTGAACGGCACACAACCCACAACATAACTAGTTTTACATTTTTAAAGCACTGTGGCATCGTTATAATTTCGCCACGACCTATTTACTTAGTTATTAAACCACAAATGTTTTCACAGATCATTAACGTAGGAGAGAAGCGTGAAGAAAATTGAAATGCATCAAATAATTCCATTGAAAAGAGGTCGGTTCCAGTCTAAATTTGTACCCAATCGTTAAAAAAATTGTTGTCGTCACAAAATCAAATTAGAAACGAATGTTAGACGTGGAAACTGTAAAATATGACTGATGAGACTACCACGAGATACACGTGGTTAAAGTAAACTACGGAAGAATTTGTGTTGGCCTGAGCATAACCGAGTCCAAGCTAAACAGTCCAGCGTGACCTCACTACACCTCGTGGTTAGCGATGGAGAGGATAATAATAATATTTAATTAAATATAGTATACTAAATTACTAAATTATAAATGAAAATCATGTTAAAATTTTGACGAAAACATCCCGATTTCTTTTTTATATTTTCCCTTACTGACCCTAGTCTGGCCATAAATTCTGTTACGACTTCCAAAATGAAAGACTTGCCGATGGTTAAAGATAATTAAATGTACTTTCAGTATGTTATACATACAGATATTGACAACATTTAACATCAATCATGTTTCAAAATGACCGCTTTTTGCACGCGCAGTCACTCATCTATTGCAGCACGCACTGTCTCCATAGGGAAATCCGCCACAACTGCCCATCAAAAAATGTGTTATACTGTCAACTGAGAGATGTGTTTTATTGCAGGCGATGTTCTCAAGCACTGACCAAGTTTTTAGTCCAAGGGATTGAGATCTGGGCTACTGGAAGACCAATCAGCAGTCACGATGAAATCAGCCACATTGCGCTCCAGCCACTCCTGAGTGGTTTTTGCCTTATGGGTTGGGCCATAATCTTGCTGGAAGCTCCTCTGCTTATTTTAAAACAAGGTGTAATATTATCCTTTCACAATTCGTTCCAACGCAGTATTTTTGTACACTTTTGCACTGGTTTTGACACCCTATTCACAGAAATGCAGGGTAGTGGTGCCATCATAACTCATCCTCTCACCAAGCCATGAATAAAGAGCGATGAAGGGGCCTCTGAATTTTAGGAGCCTTTTCACTAGCTTCACCGGAAGACAAAGCATACACCCTGTCATTCTGGTGGTTGAGACCGTCTTCTATGTTGAAGACTTTCTCGTCGGTAAAGAGAATGGATCTGTGGCCATTTTTGGCGTGCTGCTGGAGGAGGCGTTTTATTTCAGCTCCCTCTGTTTCCTCAGACGAACATTCATAAAATGTCCAGTAAACCGACGGTAGACTCTAACACCAAGGTGATCTTGTAAAAATTTGCAAATCACGAGCTATTACTGATTGCTTGCGGACAGGATTCCACCTAATTCGAGCCGCCACTACTTTGACGGCTGCTGGAGTCCTCACACTTCGTGGGCAATCTTTGATGGTACCAGTGTCAACAAATCGCTCGATGGTACGATAAACAAACATCCGGCTGATTTTAAGCTTTTTTAGGACTTCAAAAATGTCTGGAGTAGATTTTACAAACCTAATACAGAGCTATCACATAATGTTTGTAATATCCCCATTCCACTTTTAACTTACAAGATACGTGCTTCTTATTTCACTACTGAAGTCAGAATTACTCAGCGTGCATTCCAGCAAATGGGTACTTTTCTACTCTGACAACCGGAATTACAGTATGCACCAAAGGTTAGTAATAGTATTTATGAGTAGACATTTTATGGGGTAGTTCAACGTCGCGTCAAAATATTGTTCTTGGAAACTGTAATTATAATCAATAAATAAAACACATATATTACATTTTTAGTGTTCCATTGTCCAGGATCGTTGGGTATTTCTGGCAATGAAGCAGTGTTGGTGAGGAACTGGAGCAGGAAGAGTATTGTGACAATAATATCTTAGTTATAAATTATTTAAGTATCCCAGCCATTTGATACGTACTGGGGTAATGAAATATGAACAAGTGTAAGTGTCAGGGAATATCCATATTTGACTGTTACTTTTGTTCCACGGGCACAGGGCCGTAGTTTGCAGCTTTATCGCACGCAGCCCTGATAAGGGTGTTCCTTGTATTCTGCGCCACCCTCCCTTCACATCTTTACGCTAATCGCCTCGCCACACACCTACAAATCAAGGGAGCCCCTACCTAGTGCTCTTGTTCATTAACTTAATCTGCAGCTCGAGGCTTGCAAAAGTTCCTCCTTATACTTATAACCCTGCATTCCTCCTCCCTCTCCTCCTCCCACTGTGCGGGTAAATCATTTGAAGCACCTACCAAACGACATCGTTATGTTCTTCGTCGCCCCTGCTCCTAGTTGCAGAAATAGGCGCAATTTCCATCTCACTCGGAGAATGAACAGTTTAAAATTAGCATAATAAACACCGGAATTGCATTAGACAACGGGAAGCTTACAGTGTCACGTAAACTTAAGGGTAGCGAAGTAAAGAACCGTACTTTTCTTTTTAGACAAAAATCCTATTTATTCTCATTGATAAAAATTTTCTCCTGTTGTTAAGTAACGTAAAGGAGAGATGAAAATGGGAGATTGTATGATTAACCCAAAATAAATAAATAAATAAATAAAAAATATTAAAAGAAAATATCACAGAACATAAGTTTGTAACAGTAAATCGTGAATTTTTTCCAGGTAATGTAGATGACATGGAAGATTACACACAGTGTAATAAACACTCTCGGTTGAATTATCGAAGCTCCACAACGACAAATGGCTATTTACTTGTACGATAAAATTATCATATCAGATCGTGAGCTTGCTTAAAAACACTAAATAAATTAATTTGTTAGCTTACCGTTGTAGAGCCTACCTACAATACGTCAACACTTATTCGGTTATTAATTATTTAAACAACACACAATGCAATCAAATTTGAACGAAGCCCAACAGAGGAACGTCGCTCGGTCACCAACGATCATTCAACAGTCCCCCAAAGATTACACAACAAGCTCACTTATTATTATTAATTAATTTCTCGGAATTTAATAAGTTTATCGCAACAGTAACTGATGAAGTCTTTTACTTCTTTTTCATAAATAAATTAACCTACTAATTCCAGTCCACGATAATATTAACAGAATCTTTCCCTATTTAGTGACATCACCATCTGTTAATTTTCACAAATGAGAAATTACCTTCTTAGAATTAATTATTATAAGAAAAGGTAATTGCATACCTATGCATTGATATAAAATATCTTTTTGTGGCTGATACTATGTTAAATCTTTAGTCGCATCATCCAATGTATTTAAAAAAATGTAGATGTTAATTTAATTAATAGAATTAGAAATTTGACTGATGATAATATGAAACGTAATACTAAAAAATTTTGACCGATAACTGATTTCTAATAAGATTTATTAATAACTCAATTAGTGAGTTTGAAGTAATATATAGTAAAAATAAATGTATAGTACTAAGTTTCCTTATTCTTTTACAGATGATTATGCCAGTAAATTAGGCACTCTACTGTTAATATTACCATACTAATTTTTGTTGCGAGATTTTTTATCATTCGCCAAAAAATAACTTGGGGCAAAGACATTCTAGCCCCTACAGCCTAATCGCTTGTTGCAAATAAAATTTGTGGACTGGAATGAGTTTTTAATGTATACATTTATAAAAAAACTAATTTAATGATTAATGACCAAGTAAGTCAAAAAATAAATTATTTAACGAATGGTTTTAATGACCTTTAGTCGTGGTAAATGAGTAAGAAGGAGTAATTTAACAGTCATTACATTATTTGATGTTCATTAGTAAAATTTTTAAGGCGTCTCACATATGTTTAATTTTAATTTGGATCAGGAAATTAAAAATTAATTTAAAATATTGCACCACCTGAAGGGACCCTATCGTAGGGTCAACGCGTTAGTGTGATTAATTAAATATTTAATCAGCTAATTGAATAGGGTTTTCTCCAAATTAACTGCTAAAAAATCGCTATACTAATTTATTGAATGTCAGATAATGTTTAATTTTAATTAAAATATGGTCAAATGAAATCAGTTTAATTTAATAAAAATGTTTCCGTTGGCGTATAGACGAGGGTAATTACAACCTATAAGGTCATGTTATAATTACATATTACATTTTTAAACTCCACGTTATATAATTCCGCAGAGAATTAAAATTGAATGTATATAAATTAAATTTTTTTTCTAAACATGGCGCAAAATCAAGTGGTTTTGCTTAATTTTCTTGCGTTTTATGCAAAAGAGGAACCGAAAATAATGGCATCTAAATTCCTGAATTTCATGTCTTTAACGCTGAAAAGGGTTGCGTCTATTAAACTTTTTTTCGTCGTTATACAGAGCTCTGTTTACAACCATCCGCCATCTTAAGACAAAATATGCATTACAAAAGCCAGAATGAACTCGTTTCAAAGGATTTCGTTGGCTCTGCACAAACTGACAGGACATATTTTTCTCTGAAACCGTAATTAACTTTGAGGAAATCTTAAAATTTTCAACGACAATTTTAATAAACTCAAAAAATAAACTAGAAATCTATATCAATCATTTATACAACCACTGCTGCAATGAAGAAGCCATAGAAGATTGAATATTTTCTGATGCTGGCCAATTAACCTCAAAGTTGATGTAACAGGGGTGTGAAGACTGGAAAGAACGTCACCTGGACAACCTCTGTGACATAATAAATAGTTTTTGGAAGAGAAAGAAATTTAATAAATTAAAACTTAACATTGAATTGTCTCCTATGTCTAGTATTCACTGTAGACAAAACTCTTTGTGGCAAAAGGTAGCGCCAACATTAAGAACCTGTGACATTCTCTACCTAAAGTTGTAGTTAATAATTAATTTTCAATGAAAATGTTGGATATAATTTAGACCCGTAATTGCATGACGTAACACTCGAGTCTCTTGTGCGATGTTATCAGTCACTTAAATGAGGCCATTATTTCGGCAGAGAGGGTTGTTCTTAATTTTGGCGAAGGATTTGGTATTATTATTTAGACAACAGCGCTTGTAAATGCCTGGAGCTCGGGGCCATTACAGAATTATTTACTACTTAATAACCGATTGCAGGGAAGGCGGATAGAGTACTCCCCCTTCCACCATCCCCTAATTACCTCCCGCTAATTTCCTTCCCTCTCCTGAAATATTTTACTAATATAAGGCTAATTCACGTCATTTATTAGCTCGGGGGGTGAGAAGTCCCACACGTGATCCACAATTCCGACGAAGAGTTTCATAAAGGAAATCTGGACACGACGTGCGCCGCATTCCTGGAAACTCATAACTCGTGTTTTATATAGTGAGCAAACACCGCACCCCGGCTCTGTAGGGGAAGAACGACAACGAGACAGCCACTGATGAAAAATGCAACAATCTTCTTCTCTGCCTCTACAAGTCTCTTGTTACTTTAATGCACTTTCAGAGGACTCTAACTAACTAACGTTTAAGTTAACCCTCAAATTTAATTATCTGTTCCAAATTCGATAGTTTAAACGAGGACTAAATAAGTAAATCAATTAATGTCACTTTTTCCAATAATTAAATTAAACAAATTAACGACCAGTTAATACAAAGTTTCTATTTAGTTCAATCGACGTTTCGTCACCATATTTTGGAGTTTCTACTGCGATGTTAAACTTTTAAATGTCAGAAGCTGCCCTTAATAGGCAGTCAAATTTGAATTTTCATACATTTGGCACGGTTTTTTTTACCTGAGCAAGCTTCAAATATGGTGACAAATTAAAGATTCGATTTTTAAAAAATCTTTAGCTGGTCGTTAATTTATTTCATACTGTTAAGTATTTGTATAGGCCTATTATATCCTCACAGATTTTTGGTCAGTTTGAAAGGAGTTTAAAATTATGTTTCTGAAAATTTCTAATTTTGAAACCAAGAAGCGTTTGATCGATAATTTGCCCATACTCATCTCTAAAGAACAAAGTTATTTATATTTTTAAAACATATACAATTTTCAAAATCATATATTCCTATTACCCTTGGTCACGAAATAACTTGCGAAAAATTTTACCGATTTCATTCTTTTTGTTCCATAAAATTTCTAATACTTTGTACAAGGTTCTTACTGAAAATAAAAATTAAAAATTGCTCAGAAAATTGGAAAATTTAAAAAAACTTAACTGTGAGTGCGGGTTGCCTATCACCTTCCACTTCCCCCTCAATATTGCCCGTGCCATATCGATTTTTGCTAAGTTTTGATGGACTAACACGTGGTATACATCAGTCGGGGTACATTACGGCTAGTACCCCTAGGGGTGGTGGGGGTGGAAAATTTTAAATAAGAAAAAGCGGCCAATATTTTTATCATATAAATACATTCTTGGATCAATTAATTTGATAGTACCTCCTACTGATAGCGTATAATTTCAACCCCATACTTAATCAAAGGGAAGTTTTCTTAGGGGTGTAACTGGAGGGGCATCACATAAAAAAATAACCAGGAAACAAAGGAGATTGGGCCTTAAACAGCTGTAATGTGAGCCACCGAGATTAATTATGACATAAAATATGCAATTTAAGTTGCAGATCATCCCCTAAGAGGGGTTGGAAGGGGGTAAAACAGACTACGGTATACTGTCTTAAACGGATGGAACTACTTCAACCAAATTTTGAATAGGTGTTCTTGGCGAACCGAAATCAAGACAATTTGGGGTAATAGACAGTTACAACCACTTGGGGCGGAGGGGCAGTAATTTTTAAAAATCCATAAACAGCCGTTATTTCCTTAATTAATTTTATATAGCGGCTTCGGTTAATTTGTTTGCGTATATTTTCAACCCCGTTTATCGTAGGTCTGTAGGGGGCGTCATATGAAAATAAAAATAATAAAGTGAAGTTTGGTACAGAAATAGGACCTATTGGAGTCTTCATTATGACATTTTGATAACGAATTAAATAGCAGTTCATCCCCTAACAGGGGAATTAGACGGGGTAAAAAACACACTTCTGCTGAATACATTTAAAGGATAGACCAATTTTGTTTCGATATTCCTCGCGAACCAAAACGAAATACTTTGGAGATAAGACACGACAACCACCCCTAGGGGGAGGGGGTGGAACTTTTATATGTAATGAAGACTCATATGTGCCGAAAAAAATTTATAGAGGTCAATAACATTTATAATGGATAATATTTACGTTTAATTTCAACCTCTTGCAGACTGTGAGGGTGGAAATGAGGCATATGAAAATAACAAAGAAACTATCAAGTTTGGTGTCGAAACCGGTGTAATGCGAGTTGCTGTGTTACATTATGACTTTTAATATGCGATTTAACTAAAAATTTATCATTTAAATGGGAGAACATTTATAAACTGTTAGAGTACTGAAAATATTTTTAGCCCTGTTATTGTACCGGGGGTATTTTTGAATCTCTCGAAGTACTGGGAGTATATTTGAGGTTCATATTGTGACGTTTTCGATGCCGGTCGAATTATGTGTTGACCAAGAATTAAATAATGTACCGGGATAATATAAATAAAATAATGAGATTAATCTGCCTTAACATTGCAAATAAATAGAACAAATTGGCCAATAGTCAGTTATAAAAGAATTTTAATTTAAAATTAGACTTTTTGTCTCCAGCTTTCGGGACCTGTTAAGTACATCCTGCCAAAAGAATTTGTAACTGTAAGTAACCATATCAGAAAAAATTTATTTAATTGTTTCTATTCAGCTGTGTAATTATAATTACATTAATATTTTGTTTAAAAATTGATAAATTCCCGTATTTTGAGGACGAAATGTCTTATTTTGAATTAAAATTATTCTATTTATAACTTTTGGCCATTTTCTTATTTATTTATTATTTACATTGATGCTTTGTCAAAAATATCTATCGCTCTCCGAGTTTTAAATTATTTTGAGACATTAAAAATCTGTGGAGGTCTGATAAACCTATTTAAATACTATCGAATTCGAAGCAAATATTTAAATTTGAGGATTCACTTAAACATAAATATAAACGTTAATTTGTTTCAAAATTAAAACATGTTTCTAATGAATTTTTAAATTATTTTGATTAAAACTCCTTGAGTTAAAATGCATAATAATAAAAATTTAAAAATCAATATTTAAATTTATAATGCACAAAATTTGAGTATAACTTTTATGGTGCGGAAAGGTTGAATTGTTATTGCTCCTGATGTTGTCGAGACGTTGAGTGAGTTTGTGTTTGCTGTTATGAATACTCAAAATTGATACGGGTCCTGTTCCTGAAGTCATCAGTTTAAAATATTAAATTGTCAAGAAGAAAAATTAAGTGCATCGCTCTGATCAATTAAAAAGCCGAAGAAATGTGTCTGAAATTTTTTTCACGACAGGTCAATTCTATATCTAAGAAATAGTACAAATTAAAAGTATAAATTAAAATTAAATATGTAAAGTAAAATACATAATATTATTTTCATTGGGAAAATAAATTTTTATTTTACTATAAGAAAGTATGTAAGGGACAACGTTCAATCGCAATTTATAGGACTCCAAAGTGACTGTGCTCTGTAATTGCTGTATTTTTTTAAGAAAAAAAATCTCGTGACCTCGTGACAAGACTGAAGATCCTCAAAGCGTACAAGTAGTAGCAGCAAGCTCAAGGGCCACTCTCCCGAGGGAAAACTCTGACTCCTTCCTATATTTTCCTTACAGCTCCCTGGAGTATTTCCTAAACATTCTACGTTGCTCAAATTAAAGATCAAAGAAGTTCCTCAGCATTCCGTGGCGCCTCTCGTCATGTCATGTTCTAGAGACAAATGACTGCGGAAGTTGGAATCTGTCCAAAAATTCATCCTTCTGGCCTGAGTAAGCGGATTATAACTGGATCGAGATCACGAATCCTTGGGATCGGATTTACAGGTGGTCTTTAGGACGGTCCAAATTCTCTTAGGGTGGAGAATAATATCACATGTCTGGTTCATTCTGTCATAATCCGAGAAATAATAAAGTGTGCTTGCAGTGCAATCTTTGGTGAACTGTTTAATGATCGCTGGTGGCCGAGCGACGTTCTTCTGTTGAATTTGTTCAAAGAGATTTGATTGTTAGTTGCGTCTCGTAAAGTGTTTCATTTATATGTTTGTTAAATAAATAATTAATTTGAACAAATAATAATAAAATTACTCACTCAAAATGAATGTGACGTTGTTCTTTTTTGTCTATATTAATTGAACTTTTTGTTAAAAATAAAAAGGGACGCCTTTTTTAGTTTTAGTGTAAGTAATTCTGGATCGCCACAATTGCCGCAGGCTTCACGGTCTCATCTGTCATCCCTTGAGAACGAAAAGAAGTGAGACGGTCGCCGGTGACGTTGACGTGACGAACTCTTCTTCTCGTCCTCCTTTTGTTGAAGCTGTCATGGAAAGAGTGACACCTGTTCCCCATCTGTTCCTCAGGACAGGTCTTCATCTGCCCGTGTCTCCTGAAAAACAAAAAACTCTTGCTGTGAGTTGACAAAGTCCTCCTCCCTCACAGTCTTCAGAGATCAAAATTAGAGTCCCATTTCGTGATTTATGCTGGTTGTGCAGTTCCTTAATTTTACAGGTAGTGTCAGTAGAATACACAGTTGTAAAGGAAGAGAAGCGTATTTAGTTTAACGTTAAATAACACAAAAGTGAAATTTACATCTCTAAAACCGTCAGTATGTACCGTCACTTATTTTACAAGTCTCTAATCGCACTTAATTACTTTGCCCCACATTATCCCTTTAAAACTCACTTTTTCTACCCTGAAACTCCATTGGCTTTCACTCGAGTTTCGTAAATGTTTCAAATTATATAAAGGAAAATTAAGCGACCATTTTGCAGAGATTGTAAAATATTTTATTAAACGCAACGCCGTTTCAGTATAAAACAATAATACGTTTCATTGTTAAATCGACTGACGTCTGCTATTAAATAATTTCCTACCGATATTTAGAAAGTTTTTATTTTTTGACGTCGTTTAAATAAAAAATAAAAACTGTCAGTAAAACTAGGTCGGAAATTATTTAATTTACGTTTTATTGTTGTTTCTACGGTAAAATTAGAAATTTATAGTGGACGTAATTCTATTACCTGAGAAACAATATTATAAAAATACTAGAATGTAGTGAAATGTCGCTAAATTTACAATTTTCTAATAGGCTAAAATCTGTTGCAGTAGAAGTAATATAAAGAACTATATGATAGTACGAAAATGTACTGAAACGTCATTTAGTTGAATAAAATAGTCTCTAGATTTTCATTTATTTTGTCTTTACATAATATAAGAAACAGACAAAGTAAAATATTTAATATATACACATGGGCAGACTGAAAATTTTTTCTGTAAGATTATTCTTCAAGAGAGAATAAATATGCACATAAACGTTTTTGTGCTGTTAAATGAAGATGTTAAACAAAATAAGTTAATGGTTACAGCCTCGCTTCACAGAGGTCAAGGGTTCGATTCCTGGCAAGGGCCTGGGTGTTTCCAAGCACTCTGACTGAGAAAAGAAAAATAGGTACCTAAAAAGCAAGTCGCTGTTGACCTCGTTGTTGGAGCGACTATAAAAAAAGAATTTTATATAAAAACCGTTATTTATTATTAATACTGCAATTGAGTAGCACTCAATGGTTCCTTAATGGTCTTTAAATATATTAGGTAAAAGTAAATTATAATTTACATAAATTATACAGTACTGATTATCTAAACAAAGCCTTCTAAACAGGTTTTTGAATTATTTAGTGTATTATTAGTTAATTAGTCCCAATAATAATTTTTTCCTCTCCTCTAGGCAATCTGTATCTTTTGCACAAAAACGTCCAAGTACTTAGTTTCATTTTTCTTTCTTCACGATGACGTGAATTCGTAAGAAATGAAAGAAATTAATAGGAAGAAATCCCTATAAAATAATAAGTGACATTCAGTTATGCATTATAGTAATCTGTATACAGATACATCATAATGGCCTTTAGATAAACAATTTTGGGGCTTCAAACGAGTGACACTAACGTGCTGCGATGTTTCCTTAAATTGCTCTGACTACCCAGGTTTGTAGATTCCCACTCGTAGCGTTCTGTAGGTTCCGTCCTCCTTATTGTCAACCGATTATTTGGTGTGACTAATCACATGACGTCGCTTCTTCCTGGCGATTACTTTTCTCATCAGTAATACAGTCTAAGGCAGGGTTACGCGTCGTACTCAACAACATGTAATGATAAACACAACTACTTGTAGAATTTGGTAGACACGACGGCGCGACTGACGGTTTTCCTAAGCCCCGTGAGATTTGCCTCCTGACCAGGAGGAATTTTTCCCCAAAAACGTGGGTGGAGGGGGATAAACGGCTCCTTCCAGAGAGGGCAAATAAGAATTTTTATTGGACAATATCGAGCCTCGCCATCAACAGAAAATGAATTAACAAAGTGGGGACAAATAATTAAAAACCCACGAAAATGGATTTTAGAGATTATTGAGGACGTGGAGTTTGAGATTATTTTTGAGCACTTCGTGATTTACAATTGGAAATAATTAAGATTGATCATTTAAGCAAATTGGAGGTTAAGATGGAACTTTAAGGGTAGTTGAAGGTTGAACTTTAAGAGGGAACAATAAGAAATTGGAGATTTTTCTGGACATTTAAATAACGGAAGGAAGACGTGATCGAGTCCAGAGTCCAGATGGGTCCAGCGACAAATTCCGACCAAGATGAGACGACACGGTAAATACCACTGTTTGTAACCTTTTACCCATTTCCTGATACTGGAAAATCATAGTAGGATTTGTTAGTGATTTGGTTTTATGGAAAAGCCCGTTTAAACGACCCTAAGTTTGAAGTCATTTATGTTTTTGTAATAAATTTAACTTGTTTAAACTTTGTTAATATATATATATATATATATTTTATGATAAAATCCGGCTATGTAACTTAAAACGTTATTAATTAATGTGTTGCCATACATAAATGTAAAATTCAATATTATTCACGTTTTTCTAATAATTAATCCTTGTAAATTAATACCATCCCTCCATATTCATTTCAAGCAGGTCACCAAAATGGCGCCTTACGTTAATGACACTCGTTTAGAGGCCCGAGAATTGTTTCTACGAACAATACACCGAAAAATATTTCAGTCCTTAATGCCTCTTTAAACCTTTCTAAACTGCTTTATCTTTAGAGCATTTCTAAACTGCTTTATCTATATAAAATATGAAAACTGGCTCGTTTTTACAGTAGAAACCTAAAAGAATAATAATTAACAAAACGTGAGAAGATTGTAGACGTTTACCCTCGAGTGTCTGAGAGACATTTTATCTCAAGGAATAAACAGAGATATTGGCAGATCATCACTTCCTTGATTATAAAGCAGAGTCAGAACTTGAGTGTACTCCAACAATATTTACCAAGGTACT
Source organism: Eucriotettix oculatus (assembly GCA_034510155.1). NCBI lineage: Eukaryota > Metazoa > Arthropoda > Insecta > Orthoptera > Tetrigidae > Eucriotettix > Eucriotettix oculatus. The sequence goes on from CM067379.1 coordinate 27,394,820, forward strand.
TATCAGTTAGACCTTCATTCCGCTAAACTGTATGTACGGCGGAGTATTTCCTCGTAATTGTGACCGTTGCTCCTGGAAATCCTTAAACGTCCCCCCTAAACCGTTATTTGTCCGTAAGGAGTTTATCCCGTCTCGAATTAGTATGTGCGTCGTTCTGGTTGACCAGTAAGATGGAAATGCTTTGCAATCCTGCGCGGGAGTTGCTGTTGGCCAAGTTCGAGAAAGTCAGATGTAATTACCGTTTGTTTCCTGGAGCGTGCTTTGCGTTACAAACTGCCAGAGGTCGTGGGTTCAGACTAATGGCGTGCAACTACTTATATCCATCCACCTCTCACACCGTCACCTGCGCCAGCAAAACATCGCCTTGAAAATACAAAACCAATTGCCATAAATCCTCTGATGGTAACAGGAGAATAATTGTAAATCATTAATAAATACAAGAAACCTCTCAAAGTGAGGAATATAACACAATTTGATTAGACGCGCCTGACGATGACACTTTGGTTGCTTTTTTCTAAGATGAGAAACAAAATGAGAGCTATCTCTATAATCAATTTTCATTTAATTGCATAGTATAGGAATTTGAAACACGGGGTGCGGAAGAGAGAGCAAGGCAACCAAACATTGACGACGGCTACTGTTTAAGCATCCTTCCCGGTAATCATCTGAAACAGATGAAGGGAAACCCCTAGGAATCCTGCATCAGGTAGGTCCGGGTACTGGATACTATTCTCACGCCCTTCAGAATGACGGGAGAGAAATTTACTGTAGGTTTGCAGTATTCCCCTCACCGTGCCTCGACCAGTTCAGGAGGCAGCTGGCCGACTGTTCCAACTCTTATCGTATGCCCCTGGTCTGTGGCCCCGGAACATACACGGGTTTCGGCATGTGAGGACCTTGAAAAACAAGAGAGTACGAGGCATCCCCTTTCCTACTCTGAATACGTATTTTCCACTTTGTTTAATCGTATAAGAGATATTTTCAAAAATGAGAATATACAACTGTGATTACAAATATATTGCAATTTGTTAGCATTCATTTTCCTTCAATGTCCATTTATCAACGACTTGTCTTCTTCATTTGATCGATTCGCTAAAATGAATCACAAGCACGACCTCATTCGTTCTCATTGAATGTAATATTTTACAGTCAGAGTCGCGCATAATTTCTGAATCCATTATACGAAATGACGCTGACAAAGTAATATCTTCTACCGAGCAATTCATTACTTTAACCTAATTGGGCAACGAAACATTATTCTCCCTAAGCAGTAGTAGATAATTCCTCTATGGCTGTAATGACGTGCCAGTTGTTCCTGTAAGCTTACACAAAGTTTCAGAATCAATTAAGATTAAGAGCTGTAATACCCTTACCTCTTTACTGCTCGAGTAAGTTATGTCCGTAATAATCCCTGGTGTGACATCAGAGTTGAATCAACGGGTGAAATGTAATGGACCAAAAATAGTTTCATGAGTCGCTGGAGGAGACAATCAGCAACCGTCGTGACTCACGCGTTCCAGGCAAGCAAGGACAAAAGGCAGCGAAAGCTGTGCGTTAATTTTGTGCCGTTAGGAACAATCAAAGGTGAGTTGGAAAAAACAGCCGTGTCACAAAAGTTAGAACTGTTTATCTGTATATGGACTGTCATGTGCATAAATGACCTTAATCATCGCACTCTTTCTTTACCAAATACTCATTAATCCCCTCATTTAATAATTCTTTCGTTTCGTTTGTCTATTTTTCTGGACAAAAAACTCGTCCGGACCCAGGATTCGAACTCAGAACTTCCCGCTTACCAAGTGGCTGCTCTACCACTGAGCTAATCCGGTTTGATACCATGGCGAGATGCGAGATCCATCCACTCTGCATTCCTGATGCTCAGGTCACCTACAACTTACTAATCACATTCATCACATCCCAACTCCAGAAATCACTGAATAATGGACAAAAAAACTTTTGCTGTATTTGGTAGTGAATTTATTCGATTTAATTTTTCACTGTTGTTCATTGGAGAAACAAACGAGGCTTTAACGCCAAGATTAAAGAAGTTCTTCTGAATTTTCAACTTTCTACCGTTTTGCAGACATTTTGTTAATGTTTATTAATCTTGAAGATTATTGCAATTTCTCTAATTACTGTTATGTTATCATCTTTAACGCTCTTTCGAATTCTATAACTCCACGAAACTGATCTCTCTGCAAGTTAAAATTTCTCAAATTTATAATAATTAATTATTAATATATTTTCTAATAGAAATCTTTTGTTTTTAATTTTATAATTGAAAATTTTTATTCATTATTATTAGTATTAAATCAAATTCCATTGATCCCAAAGAGATGCAGAACTGCAGAGACGTGGAACGAGTCAGAGATTGTGTATCATTTCTTGCAGTCTTATATTTAACGTATCCGATTTTCTCCACCGAGGACTAATGGATTTATCTACTTTATTTAGTGATTTGTCTCTTATTTATCGTCATCATTAATGTATGCTATTTTTAGGTTACAGGTAATTTACTTTTTGTTTTCATAATTAATCAAACTTGAGACCGAATCGTAAATGGGAACTCCCAGGATTACGTTTTAGATTCTCACCTTGCGACAAGTATTAAGTGATATTTTTACGATAGTTTCCTGTGCCGATACTTTGTTTTTAATATCGAATCTGAACGTAAGAAAGTATTTTCTAGTTTTGAGTGGTCTTTCCGGTCGTGCGGAATCAATTGGCAGAGTACCTTCCTTTTACGGTGGAGTGGGAGAGTGTCCATTATCCGCGAGCTTGAGAGGAGTGTCAGCAGCGGAGAAAGAAGGATTGTTTCCAACGGAACGAAAAAATAAAAGGAAAGGAAAGGACTGATCGCGTTCAATGGTGGAGCAGAGTGTAGGAATGAATAATACCGGAAACGTTCTCAGAGAATTTTGTCAATTCATAACACCGGAAATATGCAAAAAGAATTCTACAATCTGTGTGTGAAATTCTTAGATATTGCAAAACGGCCACGGCACATTAATACTACAATCTCTGACTCCGTGTCTCCATTCTTATTACACCCACGAATTAATTTATGGGTCCTGCAATTGAGTTACACTTTGTGGCACTTAAAAGCCAATATATAAACATATTAAATGACTTTATCTATACCAATAAATAAAATAGAAGTGTCTGTCTGTATGTATGTTTTTCTCGAATAGGCTCCGAAACGGATCAACGAATTTCAATGAAAATTTGAGGCTTTAAATACCTGATATTTAATTTAAATACTCGTGCATATTTAATTTCGATATATCGCAGAAGTTATTAATTTAATATGAATATAAATAAAAATACTTATTGTACGGGAAGATTTCTTCGAATTGCCGCGGTGTGTAAACCAACTGCGAGTTATAACTCCTACTACGCGTTCCTATATCATTCATCCCACTTACTATCTACTTATGCAGCAGGCAGAGAAAAAATTAACTTCTTCCGATCATCGGTACGTTGTATACATAGATTGGTTTTATTTCTCGCGTCAGGTAAAGTTAAAAATTTAGCAATTGATAATATGAAAATAAAAAGGAAACTATCGAGTTTGGTGTAATGCGAGTCGCTGTGTTACATGATGACATTTAATATACGATTTAAGTACAATTTTAACTATTAAGTGGCGGAAAATTTTTATTGTCAGTATACTGAAAATATATTTATTCCTGCTATTGTACCGGTGGTATTTTGGACTCTCTCGAAATACTGGGAATATATTTGAGGCTCATAATGAGATGTTTTCGATTTCAGTTTAGTTATGTGTTGAGCAAGAATTTAATAATGTACCGGGATAATATAAATTAATACCCGAGCAACGCTGGGTCCTCGGGTAGCGAAAATAAAACTGAAATACTCATCGTTTCGTTAGTTTGTTGAAGCGCTATATTTCACTTAGTAACGGGTACACTTCGTAAATTTTCCTTGGAAAAAAATTAAAAGTTCCTGCTCCAGGTGAGGCTGGAACTCACAAGCACTGCTCTGTAAGTACCGTGCGCTAAACAATTGCGCCTCTGGAGCTCCACGAAATCTCCTGAACACTTAATACAGAAAGTTTAGTAGGAAAAATTCTCCACCTATATTATCTTTCAATACTTACAGCGAATTTTTATTTGATTACATATTTTACTTCCATTAAGCCTCTGCGGAGGAAATAGAATATGTGAAATTAAGGTTAATTATAAATATGAAAAGATAACATGCACATGAAGATAATAGATATTTCGGACTACACATGAATGTATGTTAGGATTTTAGAGAAGAAACACTGTAAAAGGAAGACAGCTTATCTGATCTGATCTTCACGAATGGCACTAAATTTCAGACATAACACTACACTTTTCTCAATAGAATGTTAAGTACAAATTACATATATTTATATACACATTCAAAATGTAATCATCTCCTGAAGTATGTAAAAATTGTACATAAATATGATTCACCAAGTGGGTCAAACGACGATACTTCTGAGATTTTGTAGCATCCTAATACTTCGTTATGGGACGAAAGCGTTTAAGTATCCAATAGACATGTTGGTATTACAAGAATATGTAGGTAGGTTCAATAGGCTCAGGAAAATAAAATGAAAATTAATTAAATGAAAAGCAGATCAATCTCGTTTGCAAAGCTTACGTTGATAAATGAGACAGAATATTCATTAGGCGGTGAACTAATTCTAAGGGGGACGACCTGCGAATTTCTTGAATTTCTTTAATTCCATAATGAGGAAAAAATCAAATAGAAGTATTCGAAAATTTCGGGAGAAAAAACTTTTAATTTCGTGCGATTTGATCAGAGGAACGAAAAGCTGGAACAACTAGGATGAGTAGTATTGCCACAAGAGAGGGAGAAAGCAAGGCTGTATTTGCAATTCAAAGCTTATATGGGACCAAACTGTGGATTGGAACTAGTAACAAAATGCAAAAGCGCAGTTATATAGGTATTAGGACTCATTAATTTATGGTGAAATGAAGAACACAAAAACAGAAGGCAAATTTCCATTTATAAATAGGATAATCCCCGACTGGAATAATTTACCTGTGAAAGTGTTCAGAGAGAATCATCTCCAAGAAAATAAATTTAGGTTAAATCAAAGCAAAGAAAACAGAAAGGAGTTAGTCTAGGCTGCAGTCTGTCGCCCATGCTCTTTAACTTATATATAGAACTGGAGAAGAAGAAAGTTAAAACGGAATATGGAAAAGGAATCATACTGTAAGGAGTACGGTTTGCCGATGATATTGTAGTGTTAAGAAAGCCAGAATAAGACTTGGAAACCATAAAAAATGGCATGAAAGTGGTTCTGCAGAAAGAGTTGAATATGAGGATTAATAGAGGGAAACCAATGTGATGGAGTGTAGTATGGGAAACAGTGGAATAACAAAGGGTGTTAGATTGGGTAGGGGTATTTTGAAGGAAGTTAAGGAATTCTGCTACTTAGGCAGCATAATAACTAGGGTTGGTAGAAGTATAGTAGACATATAGACAGCACAGGCAAAGAAGACTTTCGCAAAAAAAGAGGAATTTACTTAGGAAATCATTGCTAAAACCTTTGGTATGAAATGTGGCGTTATATGCGTGCGAAACGTGTAGGGTAGGAGTTGCAGGAAGGTAAAGAACAGAAGCCTTTGGTGTGGTGTGGTCCTAGATCCCTGGAGTAGGACGTCCTGGATCCTGCGACGGCGCGCCATCTGAGGGAGCGTGCCGAGAACACGGCTCCGTCAGTGTGCTTCAGGCGCGCAGCATGTGCGGACGTGTGATCGCGAGACATGTGGACTACTCACGTGCTTCTCCTGCTCCTGCTCCACCACGCGAGGACGCAAGGTAACCAACCTCACTTAAGACACTCGTCAGCAAGGAACACCATAAATCTCCTCGTCCGATGATGCCACGAAATTAAAACGATTCTCTTGTAATAATTTTGCTTTGCAATGTCTCCATTAACTTGTCCATCGGATAAAACCGAAGGTGGACAGAGACACGTTTAAAAAATAATTCAGATCAGTGATATAAACGAAACTATCGATCAAATGTTTCATGACAGACATATATAAATGGACAGTCCGGAAATGAACTTATCTTCTTACAAAGACTGTCAAAACGATTTTGAGACGAGGCAGAGATTTACCCTAAACTGCCACTAACATAACTTCAACTCTATATTAGAGAAACATCTAATAATAAAAAAATCTGATTATACCACCACAAAAAAATGAGGTCTTTACCGAAAACAAACACAGCTCTGTCAATCCCTATGAAGGATGATAAAAAGCATTGTGCTAAGTGGAATGACGTCAATATTAATACAAAAGGGTTTTATTAATTTTAAAACAATTCTATTTATAAAACGAACATATTTATGCTTGCTACGTTATTCACCTGACACTTTGAATAATGTTAAAAAAATACTCTATAACTCTGCACAATGTTTAATTGTCTTTGTAAGCAATAGCAGTCATACATGCGCATATCATTGTAGCAAGCTGAAGAACATCTGTGTCGAAGAATTATTAGGTTGGAATGTGTACATGTTTTGAGAATGCCAGGTAAATATGTAGACTTCTGACATTTGTAGGTTTTAGATAATGAAACGTTTTGTAAATTATTTGAGATTAATATGACTATATTAGTCCAAAGCTAGTGAAGTTTATGTGTGACGAACACTCGCACTTAAAGTGAGAATACAGTCTAAAGGACGTTGTGGTTATTTATTTCTAGTAACTCCGATTACACAGTCGATTCACCAAAATATATCACAATTGACATTTTTGTTTTCTAAAAATTAGTTTTGATTGTATGCGTATTTGGCAACAATTGACCCTAAGCGCCACGATAATGAGGGGGTGAGGTGGCGAGGGGAACGTAAACAACCGTTTGGTCCTGACTTTATTTATGTTTTTGTTAAAGAAACCAACCAACCCTTAAAGCCCTAAAATTGTTTAATGTGTTTAGAAAACAGTCACATTTTCTACAATTCGTGAGAACTTTTTGATTTTAGTCTTTGATTTCACTAATTTATGCGATAAGTTTTACAAAAGTTTAAGCTATGCAAATATCCGATTCCGGTTTTTATGTAACTTGAAAAAGACAGAGATACTATACACTTGAACCAAAAATAGTTGCATAAAAAGTGATATTGAAATAGACGGAAAAAATTCACAATATAATTAGTTACATTATCTGACTGTTTGGAATTAATAAGTAGCATTTTGCAAACTGACTTCTCAATGTATGTAAACAAAAAATTCATATTTATCAATCGTCAATTTATTCAACGAATAGTTGTTGACAACATCGACAACTAATTGTTAAATAAATTATGAATATGGCTGTTTTTAATTAATAAGTAGTTAAGCGTCCTATAAGTAATAACAGGTTTAATATAAGCTTAGTTAACATTACTAACAGGACGATTCGTTCCTCAATTTGGAACCTCATTCAATTCCTTTATTACTTTTACTAATATAGCTATTTTTCCTTCTTAAGTTCAACTAAAAATTTCAGCCTAACATATAACAGCAATGGGGCAGTAAATAGTTCTATTAAAAATATATAAAAATAATGCACAGACTGAGTTCATGTTCTAATCTCCTGCAATATAATTCATCTCATAATTTTGTTCAGTAAAGTCTTCGTAATGACACTCTTTATTGCTATAGAGTAATTAAACTATATCAGTTGATAATTAGTTGCAAGTACAACATTAAGAACGAGGGCATCCGTTGAATAGTACATATTAATGTCTGTTTCTAATACTTGACATCGAAATGAATGGAATGAAACAGAAGTGGAGTCGTCTACTGAGGTAGATTAAGGATTATTGGAGAGTTGATTTCGTGACGTGAAGAGGTTTGAAGTGAACCACGAGTTTGGCGCGTTCCTCGTTAATTTCTCGTACGCGGTTTAAAGAAAGAATGAGACGCGAATTTAAAGGGATAATACTGTTTAGTGACATGACATTCATTATTTTTTTACGATATAAAAACCCTTGTGACATATTGGATTTAATTAATATAAATATAAAGGCGGAAATAAATTTTTGTGTGTCCTTTAGACCCCAGGGAGGGGACAATCCATTCCGAATTTTTATGTTACTGTGTCATTTAGCGAAACAACAACTAAAATTACGCAAAGTAATAAATATTAAAACATCCTCTAAGCCAGTAAAAATTTAATATTAACATTAATTCTTAAACGAGGTTTCGTTTCTAAATTTGGAACCACCTTTGACATGTTTTAATTTTGTAAATAAAGTTTCTATTTATGGTTTTCTGACTTTTCTTCTGATGAAGTCCAAAATGTGGTGACGAAACGTTGATTCAATAATTTAAAATAGCGAAAAATAGACGTTATACGACATATATTTATAATTTAGAAGATGGCATAGAATGATAACGGCTAATAGAACGGTATCTTCCGTTACCGTAAAATAAAAACAAAATAGTAATGACAATAACTAGACATGGTGATATTCGGAATATTGTATGTAAATAAAAATTAAAACAAGGGAAATATCTTATAGTAGAGGAAAAACACGTAATTATTATTATTCAAATCTTATAATGTTTATAATAATTTTCTTAAATCACATTTTGGTTGCAAATATCCGGTTTTGCAGTCTAGGTCAATTTCTTTTATATGTTTGGTACTCTAGTTTTTGTCTAAACTAATATTTAACCTCATACTTCAGAGTTTAAAATTTACCTATCAAAATCCTATACAGTCTGTAGGTGTGGAATGAAAACCTGGTCTTTCTGCGTTATATTTTTTTCGTATTGGCAAAATTTCTTTCAATGAAATGATAAAAAAAATTGCGGTCACGTACCACTATCCACTTTCACACTCAATAAGAAATTAATGTGTAAGCTTTGCCCTTTAACTTCTTCGAATAAGTATCCACAACCCTTGACCCAGTTCTCAAACAACTCATTTGCCCTTCCTTATCTACTTAGGAAACGATAACAGCATCGCAGTTAACAGTTCCAATAGATCAACAATTAGACGTTCTCTTTAGGTTTCATAGTTTGCACTCTCAGTCATCCTGAATTAATTAACGACGATCTGTAATGAAGAGTCCATTTTTACTCAAATTTTAAATGTCTGGAAAATCTGATCACTTTATTATCTGAACAGCTCGACTCCAAGGAAATGTGATTCGTACAGTCTGTTACCACAGTCACTCCACGAGGAGGTTGACGGATGTCCCGCGGTCTAAGAATTTTTCCAAAAATTATCCCTCTTTTATGTTGAAAAACTCATTACAGATGAATTGTACAAGAGCGCTGGCTCAACTGTTTTCGACGTCCACATGCGCATAAATTATCCGCCATTTCGGAGGCTTATACAATTTGTCGCACACGTTGACACAGTGTTAACAGTGACACATTTCCAAACAAAAAAAATTGCAACTGATGTCGACTGAAACAAGCGTCAATTAATTTATAAGTGTTGTAAATTCTCGTCAAGTTTCATCGGCGCGCGGTCAAATATTCAGTGGGCCAAATTAAAAACTGTCAGTTCGGTCCTCCAAATTATTTCCTTTCAGAGCTTTCGTTTCGTTACTTTTTCCTGTTTTTCAAATAAGTATATTTTTTCAATATTGAGATATTGTGTTAAATAAGGATAAAGTATATAATACTGCTGGAGTTTATTTGTCTAGTCTCCCCCCCCCCATCAATCTACGATATTAACAAAACAATAATTTGCATGCAGAATTAAATTAATATTAACAACAAATTCGCTGACAAACCAAGTTTATTATTTGATTCATGAATGAATTTTCATATGAATACAACGTTCCGTCCGCAATTTTGGATTACAAACGTAATCAAATGCATTCTGAAGCTAACTGCCTACAAAAAAATTACAACCATCTATTTAATACATGTATCATTAATTTTAACGAAATATTGTCAATTTAAAATTATAATTCGTTGTAAATGGTTCTTTTCGTTTGTGTTATGTGGTATACAGTATAAAATATTGTTGGACGAAACGTCGAATCGATAAAATAAAAACTTGGTTTATTTGTGAATTGGTTGCTAATTTAATTCACGTTGAGTGATATATTATTAGTAATTTATGAAGCTTTCAACTAATTTCTTATTTTAGTGTGAAGAAAAATGACTATGACCTTTTTTATTTCCCTGAAAAATTTTGACTTTGACAATTTAATAAAAGGATCGTAGCTTTTTAAAATTATATATACGTTATACTCAATTTACAGCCACGAAATATAGACCTTGCCATTTTTATTTTTTATATTAAAAATAAGAGGAATTTTCGGATGTAGTCGCCATTATGATTATGTTAAACCATAAATTATATACATAAATCAATATAAAATTTATTATATTTCACTTAATATCGGTTTTTAAATATATGCATATTAAGATAAAATACAACGGCCAGTTTACTGATGGAACAGAAGTTCAATTTAATTCGTCCTGGCATTTGGAGCATCATCAGGTACAACCAGTTGGTTTCGGCTGTTTTGTTGAGTTATTAATTGTATTATATAAAGACCAATTAAAACGACCAATTGAAAGCAAGAATTATAGTTATATTTTATTCTGCTAAGTTTTCCCACGACTACCTCCTGTGGTGTAGTGGCTAGCGTCGCTGCCTTAGGGATCCGGGGTTCGAATCCTGGCATGGGCTTGGATGTTTGTGTCGTCCTGGTCGCGAATCCCAGGAATAAGACTGACTGAGAATCCATACGCTGACCACGTATCATTCCAAATTAAGGATGTGTCATGCAAGATGACAGTCCGCAGTCGACCCTGTAGGCCCAGGCCCTCAGTGGGCTGAAAAGCAAAAGAAGAAGAAGTTTCTCCCTCGCGCTTTGATCTTGATCGGGAAAATATAACTTTTCAGGTGTTAATTTTTAGTTGTTTAAATAAATAAAAGTAACAGAGCCAATTTATCAACAAACAATTTCGTATTTATTTAATAAATCTACGACGTTTCGTCCATTTAAAATTTACCTGATGAAGTCCGCAGCTACGGTCGAAACGTTTTAGATATATTAAATAAATGTAACATTGTTTGCTGTCATATTATTGATTTATTTTAATTCTGTAAATAAACGGAAAACCTGACAAAAATAGTATAACTGTCCGTGGATACAGTCTAGGTCAAATATATTATATTTAGATCTCTAGTATTTATCGACATTAATGTTATCAAAATCTTGAAAATATTAATTCGTTCCTGATGAAATCCATAATACGAGGACGAAACGTAGTGTTAATTGAATAAAACTTCAATTTGGCCTGTAAATAGTCGTTTTAATATACCATTACACAAAATGTGTAGGTATATTATTTGACTTAGAAATTTCGTTGAGCTATCCGTACTCCTGAAAAGTCAATCAATTAATTACTTGTTTGGTAAAGGACAAGGACTCTATTAAAAACCCATGCCGCGACTGCAATTATTTTCCCAGAGGTCCTCTTGTTGTTTATTTCGGTAATAATTAATTTCGGTGCCAGCTTGCTGGGGGTTTCCACGGTAAATAAAGAAACAAACAAAAGGTCGGTCGATTTGATTGTGCAAATTGAAAGACTCCTTTGATCGTATTGCGCCAAGATCGCTCCTTGTAATTGACCCTTTCGGAGGTTCTTTGAACTGATCTTATGTTTAGAGCTCAGATTTTAAGTACCCTTATCAGAGAAGTCGGTCACAGGTAATTACGAAAAGTAATTACGTCAGCTGATCGTGCTGTAATACTAATTACTATTGCTCACTTATTAAAAGTTTTATTGTTAATATCAGTCAGGTAGAAACTGCGGTTGATCCAGCTTTCTTTTCTTTAAAATTCTTCAAAATAAAAAAATCACTCAATTTCTTCGTTTTTTCATTATTGTATGCTTTAAAAATAAATATCAAATTTAATCTCACGTCTTTAAGTATTGCAACTGTTAGACTTAATTCTACATATATTATATTCTCATTTCATTTGTCATTATATAGAAGTTATACTCAACTGTACAATGTCATTATAAAATAACAGTATTATAAAACCCGAATAACTTCAGTAAGAGCAGGTTCAGACCCGTCAAAAATTTAATCAGATATTACTCTTTACATATATAATTGGCAGTAAGAAATTGTTTTATCTTATTCATTTCACGTTTCGTCCACAATTTTGGGACTTCATCAGGTACAAAGAAAAAAAACAATGACGTTCCTTCTGAAGGTAACAACAGACGGAACGAATCTAGCCATCAATTGTATAGTTTAACTATGGTGTACGTCCTTTTCATCCTTGTCACTGTTACAGAAAAAGTATCCGGACCTTCCAAACGTTAATAACAAAAACATTCTCTACTTTTACTATCTGATTCTGACTTAAAGGCCTTTTTACCGTTTATAATAACATTCTCCGCCTGAGTTCTCCGTCGTTAACTTTTTGGATCCATTGAACGTAACAGGAACAGCGAATGAGATTTTTAATGTAAATGAAAATATTTTCTTTACTAATAGTAAAATAAAAATTGGTTGTATACATTCGCCGAAATAGTAAATTTCACATTCCTTTCTGAGATATGCAGGAAAATAGTTTAAGATCACGTCATAAGCAGATTTTCTACAAGTACATTTGCCTTGTGCGCTACTTAAGTGTCCTCCTACAGTGAATTAACAGTCGAGATGAATTTACATTCCCGACGTTGGCAGCTCTGGCAGGCGCATGACCACAATCAGACAGAATTGCTGACCTTGGGTCACCGGAAGGCCACTGGCAATGAATCATTGCGACAAGCGAGCGGAGCCACAAAAAAAAGGAGAGCAGGACACAGCTACTGGAACATTTCAGGAAATGCGGCGAGAGAGAGAGAGACGAGCTGCTTCCAGAAACACCAAGAATGTCAAGGCAAGGCGAGTCCAGGCGAAGGAGGAGGACTTTACTACTGCATCGTGAAGCTGATGGCGATTGCTTCATAATAAATTCAAAGAGGAATTAGATGAATTGATATAAATAATTTATTGGGAAAATAAACAGCTGGAAATAGTTACTGGTAAATAGTAAACATGAACCATCTTTAAAACACATTTGTGACCACTTAATATTTTACGAGAGCCATTCGAGAAGTGATCAGCCACAGAAAATTATTACTAGTTTATTTATTATCTATAACGCAATTTCCTTTTTAGATAATACACGCAGCCATTTACATCTTAAAAGTATGACAGTTCTTAAAATACGCAAAAACAGCTACGACTCCTTAATTTGAAGCATATGCTATTCAACAAGCCCTTTAGTTTCTGAAACAGAAAATATTCCCTTCGAACTTAGCATGGTGCTAATAATAATTCAATATTTCAGCAGGAATGAAACGTCACAAAAATCCAGTCAGATTCCGTTTCAAATTATCCAGGTCATTTTATCGTCCTTGTAAAACTAACGCGGCAACCATTTGGCTGACATCTTTGTCATATTCAAATGTTATTTTAAAATACATTCGTTACGGTCTCAGTATCTTTAATCAATAATTCACCGACATGAAGGATCGTAGACGTTCAGAACGCTCTTTATTCAAAATGGAGACTGATTGGCTTTTTGATATTTGCTGTCCACTTTATTATCGTTCAAAGCGATTTTGGTTATACGTTTAATATTAAAGAAATTTATTAATGAAGGATTTTGTAACTATTCTAATTGTCTATAATCTTACAAAATCAACACTCTGTTTTCTATCTTGCTTACAGCTGTCAAATAATCGATACCTTAAAACCCCTTATGACAGTGATCGATATATCGACCACCTTCCATAAGTTAAAAAATATATAATTTCATATTGAGGACCCAGTTAGCGGTTCTTAAATTTAGAGAGGTTGGTTAAGAGCCAAAATTTCCTTATCAGAAGTTTGTAGACTTGTTAGACGTGTCTTTGCCACTATTTTATGTCCACAACCTAAAATCTACCCCCAATGATTTTAGTAAGCCATAAGTCTTATAATCGAATTTTCAATTTTTATGTCTAATACAAGAAGGTGGTCTTTTAAATTACCACCATTCATAGTAGTCCAAGCCCATTCTTAAACGCCTAAGAAAATGAAAATAAACTATTTCTAGCTATAAAGCATGTAATAAAATATTTTTTACCAAATTCCTTTAAAAAAGTTTTGTCCTATAAAGGGTTGACTTAAGTTATCTAAAATACTTTGAAGTACGATTGGCCGATAGCGCCTACTAGCGCCATTCACTTCCCTCGTATAAACATCCTGACGCTGATGTGAGCCGTCCTAATGTTTACTTAATTAGACAAATAAACGTCAAACGCCCAATAAGTCCTAATTTATCATATTATTATATACAACGTTTCGTCCACAATTTTATGAAATTTCTTCTGATGCTACATTTTTTTTAATTTGGAAGGAAAAACACATTAGAACTTTTATCCAGTCCTTTTGTGACTGAAATATATGTATTTTCATTCATTCCAGACACTACAACGGAAGAAATTTTATTTTTAACTTAAGACGTGGCGTTGCATATAATGAGTTGCATTATATAAAAAACTGTGGTTTATTGGCTGTTTGATATTTCTTTGTTCATGTTATAAATTCCATATTAATTAAATTATCAGACTTGACTAATTATGCATTACTCAATATAGACTATCTCCGCCTTCATTTGTATCGAATTAATTAATTACAGGCTCCTTCAGATACAGTATTCATAAATTACTCTTCACTAGTATTGCCAAATGAGTTACGGTGAGATATTCCGTTCGGTTAATGCTAATTAAACCTCATTATGTAATACTATTGTGTGTTTTTTGAGCAGAAGTATCACTAAGAGTCGGACGTGAGTTTATCAGTTATTTAAGAAGCAAGGGAATTCCACTAAGAGAAGTGCCAAGAAAGTTTCAGATAGTAGAATAATTCAGTTGTTTCGTTTCAAATCCTCCATTTTTGTTTCCGGTTACGAAACCGTTTTTTAATGCTATCAATTTCAATAGTACAGTTAATCAAGTTTTGAGTGGTCTAATGTACGTACGGTGGCATCTACGGAAGCATTTCCCCCGTTCTCCTGGTGGTGGTGATGAATGAGGCCATAGACCAGAAATGATATTGGAGGCTAAAATATGACACTCATACTCGGTCGGAAAATTTGTTCTGTCGGCCACAGAGAAAGATCCAGGCACAGTTCTCAAGTTTCTCTCGCCGTCCTCTCCCTCTCCCCTCTCTCCTCCCCCCAATCGTTTACGCGAATTCAGCTCTTTCCCCGCTCATTCTTTTCACCGCATACTACCTCCTCTCTCTCCGTTCTCTTCTTTTTTCGCCTTCAGGTTGCGATAATGGCGCTGTCTTTCCCAAGCGATAAGCGACAAATCGTGAATTCAACCCCTCTGCAATAAGAGGAGCTGAAACGTCGATATATTTAGACAGCATTAATGTTTTGTTTTTATATTCGGATCATACTATACAAACCTACAATCACCCCTAAATTTTGACTAAATCAGGACATTACACAAAAATCTTTGTTCTATATTACGAGAATTGATATTTGAAAAAGTACTGTGCTCATGTTTTACGTATCTGAAGAATAAGAGTCGCTGATATGCAAATTGCCAGGTTTAAAAGGGGAGTTCCACGTTTCAACTAGTTGTGATAGATATTACTTACGGTTTGTTAAACAAATAGAAACTTGTTAGTCACTAGCCTTGAAATGCGATAAGAGCTGCAAAGGTAAACTGAATGCCATTCATAAATATTTATGTACGCTAATTACTCTTCGGTTCCGTTTAAATGCGAAATAACTCGGCTGATGGTCAGGTAAAGATATTCTCCACTTCATTAAACCTAATTACTGTGTGTTTATTCTTCCAGTACGTACCTAATTAGTAGTTAGCGAGTTTTGAAGTAATAGTAAGAGAACAAGCATTAATGTCAGTTAATTGGCGGTGAAAATTAAATATTTCACAGAAAGAAAATAGCGATGGAATTGAATTAAGTAATTGAAGGAGCATGAGACTGCTGGCAGCATGTTCCGTCGCAGCACGAACGCGAGAGACGAACACATGCCAATGTTTTCTGGTACGACGGGTAAATATTTGAATCTGCAGCATAATCCGGCTACTATGGCGTCTTGTTTACGCAGGACCGCGAATAAGGGAACTGTTGTGGTAAACTTGCCAGAACAAAGTCTAGTCTGTAGTCCACCTCCAAGTAATTCGACTCTACAATCCCACAACAATAGTTTCTCCGACCTCCGACTTGGTGGTGATATTTACTTTCGGGGGCTTCTGAGGTAAAGCACAGACACGCTGCATCGGCGAAAACGGTTAGGTTAGCCTTTACCAAATTAATGAACACAATCAAAGTACTTTTTGCTGTAGCTCAAAAATTAATTTAAGGGAAAATTACTTTTCCGTTATTTAAAGAGCGTACATAATAACACTTGATTCCATTTTTGCGACTGCTCGCATTCGTTCCCGCTGTGCTCAACCTTTCTCAGCAAAGGATCTCTCCTCTCTCTCTCTCTCTCTCCCCCTCCCTCTCCCCCTGCGTGTGTGGAGTGAAAAATACGCATGCGCGCTATTCCGTTTCACCCTTTTCTCCTTCCCTAAAGCTCAACGAACGGCATCCTTTCGTTGCTACGAACTAGTGATCACATCATACAAGCAGGGCGGGTCGTGTTATGGTGCAGAGAGGCGATTGAATCAAGCGGCAGCGATTTCAAATGCTATAAGCACCTAAATAAAAATAAATTAGAACCTTTTTATAAAAGATTCTCGGTTAATCAACCGGATAAATTCATTTTTTAAACACAAAAGTTTCGGAGAAATTCATCTCCGCCGTCATCAGGCGCATATTGCGACATAGTACAGGGTATAGCAGGAGTTGTTCAATCTTTCTGTAAGCACATCGCTCAAATTATTCACCACCGCTCTTTATGTCTTGATGTCGGGTGGATCCGACGTGGTAATGATCGGATTCCATGCCGTACTGCTCTAGAAACCCGAATCTTTGTTTATAAGATACTTACGCTTTATAATTACAAGGGTTCCAGCTGACGACTGTGGACATTACTATCGCCGAAACGTGATTAAACAGTGAACTTACCCGGTTGATTAACCGAGCAACTTTTATAAAATCAATACACCATGTTAGCATACGAAATTTTATCCATTCCGAAATTAAAAATCTTAATTTTAAAGTAGCATATATTTTCAAAATGAAAGTAGTATTCGTACATTGTCTGTAGTATTTTGTTTTTAAAAAAAGCGTAATGTGAGGTTATTTAAAAACAAAAATCGTTTAAGGGGCGTTATTTTAAATAGTTGTATCATCTACCGCACGAGTCTAAATACAACATGCATGGCTTCTTCTTCAAATTTAATTTATTTTTAAAAAGTAGGAGGAAAACATAGTTTCGTGTTAATAAAAACAGAAATGTGTTAATACGGTCCCAAACTATTCCACTCTGAAAAATTAGACATTGCTATAAACTATGGACACGGAATTAAATTATACATGCATATAATAAGGAACTGAAAGCTTTCGCAAAAAAAGAGGAATTTACTTACTGGTAAAAAAATAAGTGTGAATATTAATAAACCGTTGCTAAATATGTTGGTATGAAGTGTGTCGTTATATGGAAGCACAGTGTGGATGGTAGGAGTTGCAGAAAGGAAAATAATAGAAGATTTCGAAATGTGGTGCGATAGGAGAATGCTGAAAATCAGTTGGGTAGATAGGGTAACTAACCAGAAAGTTCTAAGCAGAATAGGGGAAGGGAGATCAATTTGGGGGACATTGACTAAGAGAAAGGGTGCATTAATAGGCCACGTTTCGAAACACAAGGGTCTTGTGAAATTTGCACTATAGGGAAGTGAGAACAGAAGAGGGAGAAAAAGAATGGAATACGGTAAGCAGATTGGGGAGGATGTGAGATGTGGTAAGGTAACTGTAGAAAAGAATAGGCTTACGCAGGATAAGTTAGCACAAAAGGTTGCACCACATCAATCTTAGGACTGATTACCACAACAAAAAGTAAAACACTGTGTAATATGAAATAACAATTTGAACCCTGCACAGCACACAATATCAAATATTTTTTTGCCGGAAAGTTGTTAATAATTTCTGTGAAATTTGAACCTCCTGTATTTGAATACCTAAATAAAGGGACTGTGATTCTACGCTACGCCATTACATTTAACGTAAATAGAATTAATTATTAAATTAGATCAGTATATTATATAATTATATAAATTAATATATTTTAAATATCTAGAAACCTTTAGCTGATTTAGGATACTTGGGAAGATAATTGAGTATGACGTAGTCAGACCAATAATAAATGCTTTGCTTCCCAGTGAGTTTTCAGTAGGGGAAGAAAATGATTGCTTGAAGCAGTTTATTTTTCAAATATGTTCTTATATATATGCCAACAAGCTTATGAGGATAAATTCCCACTTTCCCCGACCTTGGTTCTCCTTATTTATTTGAACGTAATGTCGCATGAACCCGGGCCTTCCACTTTCTTACTTTCAGCTGTTTTCATTTTAGTGGACTATGAATGTCTATGCAAAAGTAGTGGTCGTAATTGAATTTGACGTGAGGCCAGTGGAAAGTCTTCCTGGTCTCTGTGCGAGAGTGCAGATCGGTGTAGTGCATTGCGGATGACCTGTCTTTATCTTCTCCACAGTTCACCACTGCGCCTGCTCTTTCTAATACTCACAAAATCCGTTCGTATGAAACTTAAACAACACGTTTAAATCTATTACTCTTACAAAATAACTAATAACCGCACTATTGACGGCTCAAGATTCGATTGCAATTCTCAAAATTTTCAAAATAAACAACGTGATTGTGTTGTTTCTCTTCGGTGATTCCTTAGAAGGGCCGCGGCAGCTCATCGTAAATTCTAGAGCAATTTATTGCTCCTAATTTGCAGGGTCTCCGTTACTTGGCATTCGGAGAGATTCTTCTGGGGCCATTTGCGGCCGTTTACCTGACAAATGAGATTCCCTGTCAAATTGGAACGAAAATCTTGTGTCAGGACACCACCTGATTAGGCGACTAATATCCATCAGGTACTTTGTGTCGCGGAAACGTTTCAGGAGTGTTCTGATTTGCATAAGCCCTTTGGTTGATATATGAATGTGTATATTTGGGAGTAAACTGGTTAAACGACGTCAATGGGGAAGTCAGACATTTAAAATTTGTGGCGTCTCACTCACTTCTCTTTAACCCTAATTTAAATAGTTATTAACTAAAATGCACAGGGAATTAATTTCTAACCTCAAAGATGTTGTTCACAAAAAATCGTACACCTTCATACAATTTTCAATAACATGATTACATCAAAGAGAAATTCAATCTGATATATTTTAAGTGAAATAAATTAAAGACCAGATACAGACAAACTTTTTAATTAGTTGAATCGACGTTTCCTCACGAGATGTTTCTATCGTTGTTATTTTTTGACAATATAGAGATTGACCGGAAAAATATTAATTAGGAATGGGAGTCAAACACAATTTATTTTCTGCGTTTTTCTTTCCAGTTAATTGTGTAAATTTTAAGTCTAAATCTTCTTTATCCTGGTATCAAATGACACAGAGATCCTACAAATAAATTGTCCACTACGAATGTTGCATACAAAATTGACTGTTCTGATTGTAGTTTAAGTTATATCCGGCAAACTAAACTAACTTTAACAATTGGAGTTAAAAATCGTCAGACCAATTTAAAGGTTGCGAGCTGTAAAAATAATCCCATCACCAAACATTGTATTGCTTTGAAACCCTATTTCGTTTTTGAAGACACTCGTATTTCGGAAAGACAACCACATTTTCTGGAAAGATTCACTTCTGAGGTGTTACAAATTAAAAATATTCCTCAAACTGTTGATATTAACCATGAAACAGATTATCTGTGTTATTTTAGTTCTTTGGTCCTTTCCGGTCTATCTTTGGTTTCCTCCTTTTTCAAATGTTGTCATTCCAGTTTAAGAGCGTATCTAATTTTGTTAATTAGTTCGCTCTACTTTGTTAGATCTGTCTCTTAAATTAAGGTCGTATCTATTATTTTTAGTTCCACAGACGTTAGTTTACACAATTTTTTTTAAATAAATTATTATTTTACTAAAATCAGATAAACTTAACAATGTACGTTGAGGACTAAACTTGTGAATTATTTTATTGTCATTATTATTAAATACGAATAAAAATATATTCTGTATAAATATGAAGAGCGGGACTTGGTGAATAGTTGAGTTAATCTGTTACTTAAATTACATTCACGGGGTTATGGGAAGAAGTTGCATGATATTTATGCAACTTCCAACATTAATATTTTTAGTGCCAAGAAATTAAATTTCAAACTTTATATCATCTGGAGAGATTAATGTGGACTATTCTATCGTGTGGTTTTTTTTTGTTGTTGCAATTTCTGTCTCCCTCCCCCCTCCCTCCCTTCTCCCTCCTCTCCTGTGACTCGGCACGCGAATCTCGAGTCCGGTGAAACTAGAGACTGACTATCTTTTAAAGCAGAGCACTCCTGCGGACTGTTTTGACTCCCGCCATCTGGTCCGAGTAATCTGATGACTATCCAGATAATCCTGTCTCCTGTCGGATGAGGGGCGGTGTCTGCTTTCTCCCGTCCTTATGAGGATCGGATCAAAGCTGTATGAATGCGCGGAGGCGACGTGATTAAGCCCCGTGGAATCTTACCTTAAGTCCTCGCATTAGGAGGGCCGAGCCAACAAGCTCCTGGAAATGCACCGAATAATTTACCTCTGAATATTTAAACAATCCAAACTCATCAAGGGGGAAAACAAACGTAGACGCGCGCGTCGCTTCGAAATGCGCGTAATCCACGAGTATAAACAATCTCCGGCATCGGATTCTAATTAAAGCGCTCCCGTTAAGAGATATCAAGGCCTAAGTTGAGGATAAGATCTACCAAGAGTCTACATTGCAAGGGACTTGTCGAGGTGACTAATAATTTGAAACCTTCTCCTCAAATCAGAGTCCCGTGTGCTTATGAATGCGTATTGCACCAACCACGATTTAAGTAAGGCCAACTTGGCTAATTGCTGAATTTGTAACTTATTCTTCGTGTAGACTCGTTGAGTAACACAAACATATTGAACGCAAATTGAGTGTCGGTTAATCTTTGAGGAGCCGCGAGCCGTTCTCTCTTAGAAAATAGTTGTAAATCTCAGAGGAACTGCGTATAGAATTATCTAAACATTAAGCATTACACCGACAATTTATGACCTTTCACGTATTTTATTTCCTTAAGTTTTATTAGCCACAACGTTTCGGCTTACGTTCACGCCTTCTTCAGAGTTTCTTTGAAGTCAGTATAAAAACCCTGAAGAACGCATGAACATTTCCCGAAACGTTTCTAATTAAACTTAAGAAAATAATATCTGTAAAAGACGTTTCATTAATTTTTTTCAAAAAGGAAAACAAACTTTTACTTGATATTAGATTGGGATTTCACACCACAATGAAAATATGAGAAGAATTCGTCATCCACAGGAGTCAACAAGCGGGTTACGTGAAATAAAAAACAGTCTACGTTTCATGCCATAAACTATTGTGCCATTATTTATATAAAGTAGCAGGTCCACTCCTTACTGTAGAAAAACCTATCTTACACCCGAATAAAAATTATACAGAGTGCAATAGAAGCACAGAAATTCATCTTGAAATTGATTGAATATCAGAGACACAACGTTACTGCGCAATTTGAGAAACTAAACTGAGAAACAGAATAAGAAGAGCAAGGCTCTACGTCTGACCTGCTTATATTTCTCATTTGGGAAACGACCTGTAAATAAAGACGTAGTGCTTCGTCGCCGAATTGTGGCTGCAGCGCAAGCAATTCGTTGTATACCGAGAATCTCCGACAAAGTTAGGCAAATCAATGATACTTCGTTCTAAACTCAATCTAGAGGTAACTGGAGGTTATTTTGACCAACTGCTGTAATAAAACAAAAAATAAGTGCATGTTATTAATAGAAACAAAACAATCGTGATTACGCGAGGTTTGACTTAGACAAATCAATTTGGTGTTAATAACAGGTAAATTAATGTATTAGAAATTGTATTCAGTGCTGTTTTAATCCTAAACTGTAGCCTATACGATTAATTACTGTTAGTATTTTACATATGACTATGCATGTACATTTCTAAGGTTTCATTGTGTATATAAGTAGGAGAAAATGGGCTCTTTTTTAGTGTTTGGTAATGAATTTTAATTGAAACTATTTGTGAATACGGTCGTCTTGTGTGTAGGTGTATCAAAGTGCATTTTTATTTTAGTTTGTGAACTTCATTCACGTATTTGTCCAAACTGTATTTACTCTATTTATTCCCCTCTAAGTTTGTGCACTTATTTCTGTTACATCCTGCATATATTTCTCTATAATTAAAAATTTACAAAAGTTATTAGTTAATGAATAATCAATACAGTTGAATGAATTAAATTAAATAGGCATTGCAAGCAAGGTGGACAAATGTAGAGACAGTTTCACGCACCTCAAAATTTTGTTCACTTCTACTGCGATCATTGAAGTAAATTGTTTCGTAAAAGTACGTTATTTTCGTGGCAACTTCATGTTGGATCCTAGGGCGACTTTTGCTTCGACAATTCTAGTTCCATCCATTCCTTTTTCTCGTAATGACCCAATTTCCTGGGCGAGTAGCCTGGAGTGGCTGTTCCCTTTATTGCTCGGGGAATCCTTCCACTAGACGAGATTGGGAACTGCGCTGCTAACTTAATCTGCGTAGTTGCAAAGCGCTGCGCTTGGAAAATAATCTCCTTGATAGGGGTTTGTCACCAGCGGTGGAGGGGACAGAACCTGACCGATTGCAGGGTTGACACCTGTCAAGCTCGGCTTTCCCACGTCCTTGCCCTATTACAGTCACGCCAAGGCCGCGGACAGGAAGGAAGGACGAGACTTCGTGGTGTGAGGCAGGCTTCTTTAATAAACTCTGACAACGTTAACAAATAGTATTCACGTCATGAAAAGAATACGACGACAACAGTCATTCTTCTCAGAAAGTATTTACCAATATTTCACCTGTGGAGTATTTCCTCAAAGTAAACGTATTAAGTATAGGTTTCAATAGACGTGGATATGAAAAACTGAGTCCTCTGATACTTGTTAAAATGTGATGATGTGGAAAACTGTCGTCTAATATAATCAAGTTCGTGGAGGCCACTGAAAAGAAGGCAAGCCGTTTCAGTAGGCGCTTACTTTATTTATGTATACATATATAGGTATTTATTGCTGTAAATTGTATAAAAAGAGGAAATATTTAAAATCCAATTTCTGAAAAATTAGTTTTTAATTATTACTAGTACTCAAATTAGATTTTTATTGTAACCGTTTCATCTATGGAACAGAAGCTAAAGTTAATGTTGTGGTATAACGGAGACTTGCAGGAATGCGAGTGATAAAAATCTCTGGACCCTTATCAAACTAATCACCTATTACATCCATCTTCCAGAATCCTTTATTTTCAGATCTCGACTGACGTCGCTACTTTATTTAGACTTTGTTCTCAAGTAATAAATTATTAACAAACATGACAAGTTTTTAATTAATAGTAGCTGTCGGAGTCCTCCACTTCAGCACGCAAGGGAAGATGGCAGACTAACCCGCATCTCACCACATTTGCGTCTGTTCAGGGGAATTTATTGACGCTACGTGTGTACGCAGACGATGATAAGGGAGGGGATAGACTCCATGAATCGATCATTCGAAATTGAATTTCTGTATAGAGAAATAACGTACTGAGCTGTCTTGACACAGTCTTGGAAACTGAGAAGCGATGATTTCCGTTATAGAAGCAGGTTGATTTATGGAAATTACTTCGATGAAATGGGTAGAAATGTCAGCGGCGGAAAATACACTTTAAAAGTGTCAATCATAAACCGCGTTAATCTTATGGAAGTCCAGTTCCTAGTCTTCCTTAAAAGGTCCGCAACCTCTGGTAGGTTTCATAGTAGCCTTGACCTTCTTGTGGCAAACAACGATACAGCAGCCAGCAAACAGCTTTTCAAATGATAATGCTGCGGTAGGAAGGAAACCAAAGGCACAATGGAGGACGATTCACACTTTCTACTACGGAAACTGAACACGTGCTGTCAAATAAACGCCATTGCAACTGCCCCGTTAAAGACCGATGACGCTCACGACGACGCATAATGAGACAAGTGACCCAGATAGACTGAGCAACATGTGGAGAGAGAAGAGAGGGAGGAGTGGGAGGCGAAGAAGAAGCTCTCTCATGGGACGAGTAAAACTATGAAACACAGAACTGAAGAGTAGCGGTAATGTGTCAGTGACGTAGAGGGAAAGAGGACCGGTATGAAAACAGAATTCGGTGAGGTGGTAAAGGCTGCGTGGAGACGAACAGGGAGAAAGAGAGGGAGGGGGAAGATTTGATATGCTGAGAGGAGGACACAGACAGAAATAATTCAGAGAAAGGGAAAATGAAGAGGTTATATTTTAATTTTCTTCTTTCTTTTCCTATTCCAACATTAAAAAACAGTTATCCCATGCTGGCGGATGGCGTCCTTTTTAATAAGGAAGATGTTGTTGCTAAATGAAAACGTCAGATGCGTGCGTGGTCTCTGGTCGCGATGTTTAATTCATGGAGCAGGGAGGAGTTCCGCTTCCGCTGGCTGGAGGAGACGCGCCGCCCGCTGCTGACAGCCAATCGCTCTCACCACCTGCTGCAAGTGTCTGTCACACTCTCTAAAAAACGGTATCAAAGAAATACTAAATCAGAAACCAACTATTTATTTTATTTTCATTCTTGAAAAAACCACAACGTTTCATCCCTTACTTTGAGACATTTTCAGGTTAAAAAACACTAATATTATTAATATGTTAATTTTATGAAAGAGTTTCTTGCTTGATGAGAATTTTGTTTCAATAAAACAGTCTAGTGTCGAAATTATAGAACATTATTATGTATAGGAGCCAAAATTACGGCTTCCACGGCCACGGCTTCGGGAAACAAACTACGAAAAATTTGATTAATAATTTCGAAACTTAACAGAGTCTCATTAACACAAAATTTAGATTGAAGAAGAGATTTTCTCTAAATATTGACAGTTTAAGATCATTTTTGTATTTCGTGATCAGTGTCGCCTCAAGAAGTCGCAAAATAAGGGATGAAACTCGGTTATTCATTGTGACAGAAGACATTATTTGAAAATGCTATATTCCAATCACTAAATAGATAAATAATTGAACGGAAACAAAATTTCGAGTACACTTTTAATATTGCAGAAATCAAACGTCATTACAGAATTTTTCATCTGTTGTTTAAATAAAGTAACGTTCACTTCAACGTCAAAACAACTTCGTTCCCTTCATGAATAGTGATAAAACTTTTCATGACGAAGGAAGGAACCGGAGAGATAAATTTGTGAAATGATTTTTAAAGAAAATAATAAACATCACCCGGCTGTAGAACTTTTCACGTCGCGGGACTGAAAATCACAGACAGTCACTACGAGAGGGAATTCCGACCCCGGAAATTACATCCAACCGATCGGAAGTTCACCTCAGAGGCTGGCTGGCAGAGGGGCGGAAATATCCCGAATACTTGAAAAATTAAATTGCCCGCTGACCGGAAATGCGAGATAAATAATATTACTCACAAAATGATATACGAGTTTGTGTGTAGTTTCCAGTTTTTTCAGGAGGTTACTCTGAGCGTGTTTTTATTCTCACGACACTTTTCCCTTCATTATAAATAATCTCTAACAAATCTGTCGGGAAATGGTCAGGCCTATCTGCGAAGCGTAAATAAATCTCCGAACAGGTTACAACTTTGGTGAAAATTAAATATGTAGTTTCTGGTTTTCGCCGTGTCAACTTCACGTTCTTCTATCGGGATTCCAAAGCTTTAATTCATTACGTGAAGCTATGGCGAAGTAGGAGAGATGTAAACGAAGACCGTCTGTTGTTCTTGACGCGCTTCTGTTCACAGGGGCATTGACATCGTAAATGTCAGCAGGAGACGACAACACTTAATGCAGACGTGGGGAAGCCATCATGAGCGCACTTGACGATGTAGGCCAAAAGCCGACTCACAGACTCGACATAAAGTCGTTGCGAGTTTTATTGATAGAGCCTCTTTAATGCCAGACACAATAAGGCAATAAAGTTGAGGAGATGGCCTGGTTTACCGACACATTTGCTGCTGCTGCTGCTGTTTGTGGTTAAGGCTAATGCAATTACCCATGTGAATGTCTTCATTTGGAGAGTCAGTAGGGTGAGTCACACGACAGCCACTTCTAATAATTGAACCAAATACAAAGACATTAATGCTGTATAAAATTTCTATAAGAAACAAATTGATACAAAAATTAAGACATTAGCCTTGTGGGAAATAAATAACTTAAGGTACTTTGAATAAAATAATTTATTATATATACGAACAAATTTAGGATATAATTGGCCAGATCACGCTCAGGAAGCATTTTATCTCCCTCTCCCGAAGATTAATAGTGGTTCAACCTGCGCGTTCGCGAAACACACGGACTCGCGGCTTACCATTGGTGATGCTCCACGGCAACACTTGAAGTGACCTCAATATTATTCTGACCCTGATAAAACTTTGGGATCAACATTCATAATCAGTGTGAAGCCTCTCGGATCCTCTCACTCGACCCGCCGTTTCACAATATTTTACCCTACTCTGATAGGACTCTGCTCAACATGGTCCGTCACTCTATGGTGAGATTCCTGACCGTAGTTCCCGCGGGATGACTTCCTTCTAGTATTTACTGAGACGCGGTTGTCTTCGTACGGCATCTTTGAAAAACCAAGCTCTCCGGCTGAATTAAAGTTAATTATGAACAGTGTTAAAGGCGCACCATAACTACATTACAACTAGGAAGGTGGAATCACTGGTTTGGGAAATCTATTTTATAATGTGTAGCGTTGAACGTTGCATCAGACCAATCTAAGAACTAAATACTACAACAAAAAACAACATTTCACTAGTTTAAGAATTATTTCTTGGTTCACTATAAGCTGAAATTTACGAGGAAACATGATTTATACCAATTTGAGATATGTGGGACAAATATATACACTTCCATTACCACGTAAGAGGTAGAAGACAGGATAATAAAAAACCGGCTTACGTTTATGGCATTTATAGATTTAGAAAAAACGTTTGATAATGTGAACTGGAACACACTATTAAGGATTTTGAAGAGCACTGGAATAAAATATCGAGAAAGGAGGTTTATACATAACCTCTACAGCAGACGGGCAGCAGTAATTAGAATAGAAGATCAAGAAAAGGAAGCCGTAATCAAGAAAGGAGTAAGCAAAGGAAGCAGTCTGTGGACCAAACAGTTTAACTTATATATAGAACAGGCGATGAGGAATGTCAAATCGAGATATGGAAAAGCAATCACATAACAAGGAGAAGAAATAAAAACCTTACGCTTTGCCGACGATATTGTAGTGTAAGGAAAGTCAAAAGAAGACTTGGAAACCATAATAAATGTCATGAATAGTCATGGAGAAACAGTTCTATTTGAGGATTTGTAGAGGAAAAACCAAGATAAAGAAGTGTAGTTTGGGAAACAGTGGAATAACAAAGGGTATTAGATTCGGAAGGGATGTTTTGAAGGAAATTAAGAATTATGCTGCTTGGGAAGCGTAATAACTAGGGATGGTAGAAGTATAGTAGACATAATGAGTAGGATAGCACAGAAGAGGATGGTTTTAGCGAAAAAGAGGAATTTACTTACTAGTAAAATAAAAAGAGTGAATATTAATAAATCGTTGCTAAAAATGTTCGTATGGAGCGTGGCGTTATATGGGTGCGAAACGTGGACGATAGGAGTTGCGGAAAGGAAAAGAATAAAAGCCTTTGAAATATGGTGCTATTGGCGAATTCTGAATATCAGATGGATGGATAAAATCACTAACGAGGAGGTTCTTAACAGACTAGAGGGAAAGCGAACAATATAGGAGGATAGATTAATAGGCCACGATTTAAGACACGAGGGTCTTGTAAAATTAGCATTAGAGGGAAGTGTGTGAGGTAAGAACAGAAGAGGGATGGAATAAGCTAAGTAGATTAGGGAGGATTTTGGGGTGTGCTAGTTATGAGGATATGAAATGAAAAGACTTGCGCAGGATAGGTTAGCATGGAGGGTTGCATCAGACCAGTCTTAGGACTGAATACCACAACAACAATAACAAGAGTAAATGAATTTTGCACTCTGATCTGTTCCACTGAAAAGGAACCGAGGTCGCTAGGAGAAACGTTCTGCAACGGACGATGGATATTACCACCCCCACCTCTCCCCCCTCCCCCAACCACTCCAAAAATTCTCGTAGTTATCGAGTTATAGGGACGCGACCACGTGAAAGGGCCTTGTTTAATTCCGCAATTAGTGATTGCCACCGGGGACCTGGAAACTGTGAGCGAGCTGTCCGATGAACCGCGGTTTTGTTGCTGTGCAAAATGGATTACCAGTGGATTAGGAGGGACAAAACAAGCACAATATCACGCTTCCCTTGCAAATATCGCACAGTCCCGACAGGCGGCCGCCCGAAACTGTAACATAATCGACAATTATCCGATAATCGCCGTGAGAGTGAAGTCGAAGAACCCACGGCACAGTCGCCAACATAACTCTTCAATTCGGGTCCTCATAATCAATTCAATGATTAGATATAGAAATATACATGATATCTTTGAGACAAATCACAATTAAATTCAGAATTATAAAGTGACATCATAACTGTAATGCGAGTAATTTATCTATTACGTTAAGTGTAAACTAAGTGAAGTATTTGTGGGAAAGGGAGGGGGGAACGAGACACTTGTAATTGGATACTTCTGTTAATTAAGGACGTGCTTTTTACCGATACGCGGTAATTAAAACCCACGTTAAATAATAGATAACAAATTAAATGATTCACAAGGATATGAAATTTTTCTTATCTCTTCAAAAAAACACGATTATAGATACACTTGTAGGTCGTTAAAAGTGCGCGAGTCAGAAGTTGTAGTATTTAAAGGCTACAAAACCTTGTCCGCGTTTGTTGCGTTTAAATAATTCACAGCAGATCCCTTGCTTTTAAATATTCGTTAAGAGGAGACGGTACGCGAAAAATGAAAAAACAATAGTTTTGTACAACAAAATTAAATGCATTTTGATAAGTGGAAATAATTGAAAAGTTTATAATAATGACAGCTGCCAATTTTTTTTTTAATTTGGCATAATTTAGAAATCTTTCATTCTCTCAGAAATTACTCTGTATACATAGGATGCTGGTAGCGACTTTGCTACTTCAGAAGTTGGTATATCTGTCACAAATGGTTGCCTGCTTTATTACACCCGACTTCTGATTTAGTAAACAAGAGAGTTTTTTACCACCTGATGCCGCCGAATCACAAAGACTTGAGAAAAACCCAATTCGCGCCATCGCGCCGGAGTTACCCCTGTTTGTAACCTACAACTTCCCTCACGCCGCATGCCTTTGATTCCGTACCGCCAAATTCCGCATACTTACCATTACAAACTGAATAGGATACGAAACGTTTTAATTCAAATTAATTTTTTGGCCGTTGTTTGTACTTTATTTATATTATTTCAATTATTTTATGTATAACTATAAAATAGTTATCGATTAAAGCCTAAGAAATTGCGTCATAAAATTCCTTTTTTTCATATGGTCGATTAAATTTCATCCTCATGTGCAATGATAAATTTATTTCAATAAAACTCAGCGTTTTCCAATGCATATTTTTAGTACAAAAGAATATTTTTTTTGCTGTTTATTTTTCCGATTTACAAACAGAAGCAAATTAGATAGTTCCAAGGCTTACGTTCCTTACAAGAAGCTTAAAGCGAAACAGTTTTTGTCACCACATTTCCTTAATTTTATTTCCGTCCCACGTTTCATATTTTTCATTCCACAGCCATTCGTACCTTTTCTTACTCTTGCTGTTGAAAACTGAAAATAATTGCTGCGTTAAATCTGATATTCTTATGCAAAGTTCAACGCAGGTTGACCTCATTACCCTGCAGGAAGTCTAAACAGTTTTTAATTTTTATTCTGAACTACATTTTTTTAAAACAAGTAAAACTATTTACGGTTTCTGGCAGGTAAAATACTTTTGGCAATAGAAATATTGTATTTTATACTGAAAGAGTTTTAAATGATGTCTGAGTAACGGTCAAGCCAGGAACATTCTCCAGTCCTTCCAGGAATCCATCCCATACGACAGCAACACGCGCAATTTTTTTCCTTTCTTTTTTATGACCTCGAGTTTTAAATAGCTGAAACTGCTCCTAGTGCTTTATGTCGCTCCCCAGGAAATTGACTTCAGAATAAACTTCACTTCAAAGTCAAGGACGCAATAATACGATTGAAATAAAAACTGGTAACTGAACTCGTGAGGATTGCTAAATTGAACTTTGCACACGCACATATTTATAATTATAGATTTTAAATAAAAACACGCGCCAACGTGTTTAAAATGGAAAAAATTTTTTTAACAATTACCTTTATCTGGTTGCTTTGAATTACAATAGAGTAAACCGGCAAAATATATTTGAATAAAATGGAACATTGGAAAATATTTATAAAATAATTATGTAAATTTTATATTGTAACCTGATCTTATCTTTGAAAACTTGTTAAAATTGTTTAGGTCAAATCCGCGTGAAACTTAGTTCCATTAAATATATATTTCACTCACAGAAGAATGCTGTAAAATCGTTCAGTTTCTTCAAAACTATTATTATCTTAAAGACAGAATTTAGAATAACACGATGGAAAAATCCTGCCCGGACCCGGGAATCGAACGCGGGACCACCCGCTTACCGTGAGTATACTCTCCTACTCATCCAATTCCGACCCGACCGGAGATCCATCCACCCTGTATACCTGAAGCTCAGGTCACCTACAATCTACTTGTTGTAAATCCAAGTCTAGGAATCAATGGAGAATAGACATCTCTCTTTGAAGTTAAGCTCATGGCGACTTCAAATATTGTCCATTCTTTACTGATACAGAGATTTGAATGTGATTAGTAAATTGAAGGTGAGCCTGAGCTTCAGGTATACAGGGTGGATGGATCACGCGTCGTGTTCTGGCGCCAAACCGGATTGGCTCATTGCTAGAGAAACCGCCCAGTAAGCGCGACGTCCCAGTTCCGGTCGAGATTTTCCATTCTGTTCCTCTAAATGCCATTATTAGAGTTTATAAAACTGTTTGGAAGCTGGCTAGTCATCTAGTCAGGTGATAAAATAAACCAACAGAGAATACTACGTATGATGTCCAATTCCCCGTGGTATATCTCTTACTTGAAAGTATTATACGTCAAAGATGTTATGAGTGGGAGAAGTTTTAATCGTCGTCATATAGAACTAGAAATACACCCCAAGAAATTCCATAACTGTCTTTTGGGAATGAAAAATGTAAGAAGGCTTAAACGAAATTAGCCAAGTGATGGTCTAAGGTGGACTTGTCATTGGAGGTGACGTCATCACGTAAAAGAAGAAGTATCTAGTTCTTAGATCAGTTCATTTGCTTGTACTATGATTGCTATACAATAGTTTTTTTAAAAAAGAATTGCTTCGTACTTTATATTGATTATGAATAAATTTGTCGTTTGATGAGCGCGGCATATACGTGGATATAGACATTTTGGGTTATAATTTTGATGATGTGGCCAGTGCAGTTCTGCGGCCAGGAAAGCTGGCGGCGCAGTTTGGCGAACCAGAGCGTCCCAGGGGAGGAATAAAGTGCTTGTTCTTCCTGTTCCGCGGAGGTGTCCGGTCGGCCGGGACGCCACCATGTTCACTCTCTCCCTCTGGAGGACGTGCGTGACCCCTGCCACATTCCTGAACACTTGCCAGAGAGCCTGCGAGAAAGCATAAATGGAAATGGCTGCGCAGCAGCTGCATATCCACTTACTTTATTAAGCATTTGTCTCTGTCAGCAGCGGGGAAAAGCCTCGGCAAACTCTGGCGACAGCGCGCGTCATCCGCTCTTTATGGAGGATCAACAGCCTTCACCTCGCCTGCCTGATCAGCCACTATTTCTCTTTGTACAGTTATATTTAAATAGCCGAACTGCTCTCCATCAAAATAAATTCCCTTCAAAGGCATAGACAACAACATGAAATAGAACTGGGCAATAAAACAATTAATTAATTTTATTATATCAGCTCAATTTTCTATAAAATTATCTTCGTGTGCAAATATAAACTTGTTTACGTGTATCTATTTAATGTTCTGTGAATGGGACAACAGCAGATAGCAGGAAGAGAAGAAATCGTCTGCGTCGGTTTTACGGTCCTTGTGGAACACTAACCTCCTTCACTACCTTCCTATTACAATTACTGTTTTCTATTGTTTCCAGGTCTTCCTCCACATCTTCATAGCACCCTTTCCTTCTCCTTTTAGGATTTCCTAAAAACTCATTCTTGACACTCCCGAGTTTCTGGCACGCTCTGTACATGACCGGCTTATCTTATCTTTCCCTGATTGATTTTAATTTCAATATTCGCCTGTCCAAAACGTGTTTGCAATTCTGCGTTTGACCTTGATCTCCAGTCTTCCTCCTCTCTCACATATATAAATAAATGTTTGTAGCCCGGGGACCCTAGTCAATCCTTGGCTACCTTGTTCTACCTTCCGCATCCCCCCTTTTCAATTCCATTCCTATGCTTCCTAAGTGAGTGGCCAATCCATCCCCATATCCTAGTTTTTATTTGTATGCCAATTGGTTCCTAATGTGTTAGTTTCCATAGTTCTCCGTTTGAAATTATTTCTGGCCATCCTACTTGAAGAATCGTTCCTAAACATCGGTTTATAAATTTTGAAATTAAAAATAGTGTTTAAGAAATTTCATCTGTAATTTATCCACACTTATAGGCACTTCACCTAAAGAAAAGGGGTTGAGAAGAAATAAGGCTATCTTCGTTTGTCCTATATAGCCAACACTTGTGTGTATACTTGAAATTTTATCCATTGTTAACCTACATCATTGATTCAATTTCTGGACTATGAATGACAAAGAAACTGTTGCTTTATGGATGATACGATTGTTATAGGATTTAAATAATTAATTAATTTAAACTGTTTATTTTAATAAACTGGAGCCGGATTTAATTTTTACAATCAGTATGTTTTATGGGAAAGTTGTTACGAGATTAAATTTTGGGCACGCTTACGTTCTTTTATTCGTTTCTAAAAATCTACCGAATAAAAATTAGCCATCAAAAACTGTGAAAATATTTATAACTTATTGTTATTGATACTTTTGGTGGGAAAGGTAAATCGGCTTACCAACCAAAATAAGATCGTAGCAGTTTCTTTTCCAAAATAACTTTTGGTCGGAATGAAAATTGAGAAACCAATTGGTCATCTTTCGGCAATCGTAATTAATGAAGCGATTGTTTTATGAAAACAAATAAATGGCAGAGTCAATATTTCGCCGTTTGAGAAGACACTTGTCAACCTGTCTCAATCACGACTTATGTGTATCGGGGATTATAGGCAGATGAAACTCGTGCCACTTTCTTGGTTGAATTCTGTCGCTCACGAGGACGGAGAAAGTCTTGGTTAACTGCCAGGAGCCGTCGCATAGGAAAGCTGTGAGATATGCTCCGAGGTGAAACACTCACAGTAATTTCATTAGCCTTTCTGGGTGGAGTGTCGCAGGGGGAGATAGGGTTGGATTCAACCGACGCCCGCTGCAGAAAGAAAGAAAGGAAAAACAACCACGAGGACATGAGAAGATTCAAGTCAGGCCCGCGCGCGAGGAGCTTAAATGTGCATCTATCAACCGTTACTCGGCATCTCTCAGGAAAATTACATTGGCTAGAACAATTTATAATGGCTAACCCGAGGACTGACTTACCAGAATTAGTGGGGAGCAGCGGACGTTTGAGTGACGGCTGGAAATCAGTCATTTGACAGGGGAACGATAGCTCATTATCCGGTATTATAAAGGTCACCGGTTAATTGAGCAAAACAAGAGGCTTCAATCCCGCAATTGAGAGATGGATCAATATCTGGAACAGAAACGATGATCGGGTTTGCAAGATGGTATTGAATAAATTAATTAAATCCCCAGGATGCTTGGAAGCTCGGATCCAAAATTACTTGTGCCGATATTTTAAAGCGAGTTCAGAGCAAATTTTATCGACAAAATTTTAAGTTCAGGATGGAAGCAAGTGCTATCGCATATGTTCTGCATTACTTATGTACAGTAGTTGTTTCCTGTCAGCTACGCGTAGCTTCCGACTTGACGGGAGAAACTTTTTCTTGTATTAGGGGCGGACGACACCTATTGTCCGTAAAAGGTCTTTTCCGTATTGTCCGAAGATGGTGTAAGCGCTGCCGGTTCACACATTACGTAAATTTACTAATTTTTACTTTGGTTTGCTCCTTTTTATTACTTAATTATCTTAGTTAATTTATTTTCATCAACTTTTCAATTACAATTATATAATACCACCTTATTATGCAACAATTTGCCATATTTAAAACGTCCAAGGTTCTCTAGTAGACGATTGACAATTCACAAAGCGACTTCTTAATGGCGAAAATTTTAGCGCTTCCTTCGTTTTCTTTCATATTTATTTTATTGCATTTGTATTATAATCACGAATGTTGCTAACATTGCCCATAGCCATTGGGAAAAAATTGTTGCCAACAAATGCGCTATCACGTTTATTGAAAATTGTCAACATTTTTTGGCAGCACTGTTGCCAACACCGCAGAGTAAAAGTAGCTTCTTAGTTCTCGCGGGAGACTTATAGTTTGTAATTTAATAAGTAATGTATTACTATCCCTATTTCTAGGCGTTACGTCTCATAAAAAATAATTAAAGCCCCAGGTTCCACGTCTGTGTTTTTCGTATTTTGTTCGCAATAGACTTAACTGCATTGTATACAAGATATTTCCGAGAATAATAAAGAAAAGATTAGATGTGCACACAGAGAAGATTGTAGTTGAGAAAAAGGACAAGAAATTTTCTGAGTACATACAGTATAAACCTATTGATTTGTTAGATTATGTTTATCTGGAATTTAATTTTTTCTTTTATATTTTTAGACGAAGTTTACGTTTTTCAAATATTAAAATTCGCTATAATTATTCAAGATATAATCAACGTTTCAAGCAATGTTGTATGGAGAATTAATTTTTTACATTGCAAAACTTGTTACACCGGCCAAACAAATCGTTCCTTAATCACTGGTATTAAAACATAAAATAAATTTAAATTTCAAAGTTGAAAATTA
The DNA here is from genome assembly GCA_034510155.1 of Eucriotettix oculatus. Lineage (NCBI taxonomy): Eukaryota > Metazoa > Arthropoda > Insecta > Orthoptera > Tetrigidae > Eucriotettix > Eucriotettix oculatus. The sequence continues at coordinate 27,430,123 of CM067379.1, forward strand.
TTCAGACAATTATTCAAAACATATTTATGTAAACAACAATAATTTTGTTTGGCAAATTGTAAAAGTTTACGATGAATAGTGTAATTATTATTCAAGATTGATGACGGAAATGTAGTGACTTTAGATGTAATAATTCGGCTATTAAGTTAAATAGCAATAATTTCAATAGAATTTATGATTTTTTGTTATATTAAATTTATTAGTATCATTAAATGTCAACAGATGTGCTGCAATGCGGGTACGTTTAAAGAAATTTATTCACGAGGTTAATTGTCAGTAATTTTCATACAGTTATAATATGAATATCGTGTATATAAATCCTACTTTTAGGATTGCAGCTAAAGAGATTCCACGACACATTTGGCTACGTTTATGAAGGGTGAAAGCTGTTAATAGCAATGGTTGCATGGTACTCGATGACGGTAAGACCAGCAGCAAGCTGTCCCACCCACACAACAGGTGGTTGCGGGTAGAGGGGTGTTTTCTTAGGACTGGTCGCGGGTCTGCACGTGTCCCAGTGGCCGTTTCCTGTGGCTTTGTGCTCCCTGACTCTTGACACAAAACATCCCAACGCCTCGTCTTCCGGTTCGATCCTCCTCCTCCTCCGCCTCCACCACACAAGCACCTGTCACCATGGACCAACATCCCGTCAAACGGCTGCCACTGACCATCGACACTCCGAAAATTGGTTTCCAATGCGTCGTTCAATCTTTATGGTCTTACTAGAAAAACATGCCAGCTGAATTCAATCCTTTGTGAAGCACAAGTTTAGTTATTGGCTTCGTGTCACTAGAATAATCTTATTGTATTGTGGTGGAATTCAATCCTAAGACTGGTCTAACCTATCTTGTGCAAACCCTCACATCCCCGCATAACTAACTCACCCCCATAATCTGCTTAGCAATTCCGTCCTTTGCCTCCCTCATCTGTTCTTTTCCCACGCACTTCCCTCTAATCCAAATTTTACAAGACCATGATGTCTCAAAACGTGGCCTATTAATCTATCCCTTGTCTTGGTCAACTTCCTCCATATTCTTCACTTAGATCTTCCTGGTTAGTTACCTTATCCACATGACTTTCAGAATTCTCCTATGGAACCACATTTCAAAGGCCTCTGTTCTTTCCTTTCTGCAACTCCTACCGTCCACTTTTCGCATCCATATAACGCCACATTCCACACGAAAATTTTTAGCAATGATTACCCAATATTCACACTTATATTACCCGTAAATAAATTCCTCTTTTTTGCGAATGCTTTCCTTGCCTGTGCTATCCTACTCTTCATGTGTACTATACTTCCCCAGTGGCAGAATTACTTAACTTCTTTCAAAATATCCCTTCCCAATCCACCCTTTGTTATTCCACTGTTTCCCAAACTACACTCCATTACTTTGGTTTTCCCTCTATTAATCCTCATGTTTAACTATTAGTCCAGAAGCACGTTCATGCCATTTATTATGGTTTCAAAGTCGTCTTCTGACTCCCTTCATACTACAATATCATCGGCAAAGCGTAGGGTTTTTATTTTCCTTGCAGTATGATTCCTTTTCCATATTCCGTTTTAAGTTATTTTGTTGTCTCTCAGATATATATAAAAGTTAAGGGACAAGGGCGAAAGACTACATCCTTGTCTTACTCTTTTTTTGATTATTGCTTTCTTTCTTGATCTTCAATTCTAATTACTGCTGACTGCCTTCTTTCTCGATATTTTTATAGCCTTGGAAACCGTCAGCTCTTAAGTGCTTCGGTTGAAGGTGGCCCTGAAGGTAATCAAGTTTAGACTTTTAAACATTTCGCATGTATTTTTCGTAAAAAATTAAAATTACCCGAGGAAGACCAAAATACGGCGATGAAACGTCGATTGAACTAAATTAAAACTTTGATTGTGTCTGGTCGTTAATTTATTTCATTTAAATAATATGTCAACTCTAAGGTACTCTAAAGTAGCTTATTGTTGAGTATTAGGTACGACTGATTCAACCTTGTAATGTACATAGTAAAGTTATTATTGTATATAGAGTAATTTAATCAGTATGTTAAACAATATTTTATCTGTAACAGTAATTGCTTCCCTCGTTCAGTAAATTTAATCCAAAGCTGTATGAGAATGACTCATGTTATTTCTGCATCTTCGTATCTGCAGTTCGTTCCATTGATATCAGCAATTCTTTAGGGGACATCGACGACCTGAAATAGCTCAATCTCCTCGGAGAATGTAGTTGACAATTAGGTAGAATTTCCTAAGAAGTCCCGTAATCTAATAGATTTTTAACGACCCGTAAACAGGTTGCCCTGAAATTTATGAGTCTCCCCGGCCGCTCAACTCGACTGGTTCCACACGGACAACATCTCATATGGAGAAGGAAAAAAAAGAAAAAGAGGTCGTTTTTCGCACCCAACTACATCGAGAACGGACGGCATTTCCTTCCAGTATAAAAAACCACACCGATAAATATTTGCGTTGACGCAACTCAACACCCGTCTGTCAGAGTTCTTTCGCCTCGCGTCTGTCAAGTGAGGAATGCCAAATGACCCCCGAAGAAAGTGATATCTCACTTCCATGGATCTATCAAGGAAACTGCTCTACACTCAATTCTCACAACGAAAATGTCGTGCCACAATTGATATTGTACCGTGACACGATCGTTGATGTGATACAATAATCATTCGATTGTAAAAAAAATCATAACTATTCACCTTTCAACCCGATCTGATTAAAAAATGTACCGTTAAAAAGCGGAAACTCACTGACTTTAAATTGTGGGTTTCCTCGTCGACGGATCGACCGTACTGGACAAAATGGGTTCACTCACCTCCATGAGCACAGAAACTCAATGCGTATAACTTTTTCCTTATAGGGGTGTGGGTGGGGGCGAGGGGTATATATAGGACTCAGTTTATGTCCCTCACTTTTCAACAGCAATGCGGAACCACATAACAACAGCCGTGGAAACAGTATCTCAAGAAATGAAGTAACAAATAATTGACGGAATTAATAAGTGTGACGGCTTCCGTGGAATAATGGAGGACAGACCACAACACGAAAAGTAGAAAACTTATTAATAACATAAAAAAAACAAATCCCAGTGCTCTGGTCTAAGAGTTCCCAACAATTCCACTAATAAAAATTTTCTAAATTTAAAAATATAAGAAATCAAACTGATATCTAAAAATTAAAATTTATTAGCCTGACAAAGATTAGAGGAGAAGAAAAAATAAAGTCCTTCAAACCTATTTGTTTTCTCATTGCAATGTTTGTATTTCAAATGATTGTGAATACAGAAAATAGTTAATAGTGGCATTTCTAAAAGTACAAGAAATTCAACCTAATTAACTGCTATTATGAATTATTTTAGTTTCAATTTTTCAACTATGAGCAACTTCTCCTGAAAATAGTCTGACTAAGCTCCAATTTACGTAATTCTTCTCTCTTTAAATAGTTTTTTACCTTGATATATTTGAAGAAAATACATTCCACTAATCGTTAGTATACTAGGTATGATATAATTAATTAAATATTTTACGTTAGCCCTGAATCAATTATCTTTTTTTTGCATTTCGGAAATTGATTGTACTTTTAGGTTAAATATTTTCACTGTCTATACACTTAAGGAAGAACATAAGATTTAATTTACAGGATAAATGATAGTAGATTAAACTTAGCGACGGGGAAACATTATTTTAAATAATTAAAAAAATTATGATTAATTAAACGAGACTACTTCACAGACGATTTACAAAGTTTCATTCAATTATAACGACTTTACGTCCAAAATTTTGAATCAGGCAGATAATATTTCTTCAATAAAAAATTTATTAAGTGTGAACATTTCATCCAAATATATTTCTTTTTAAATTCCAGTTTTTAATTAGTTTTATTAAAATATAAAAATAATACAAGCTTTTAAACAGGACATATGTGCTATTTCTTACATTCAAGTATTAAATGTTGTACGTATTTTAAGTGAATAAACTCAAAACTGGAAATTTGAATTTTTTAAATTTTTACGAAATATTTTCTAATTTTTGTACAAGTTTCTGTCTGTACTTAAACCTCAATAAAGTTTCTTAGGTTTTTTTTACAATTGTCCAAATTTGTGGACGGAACGTCGTGGTACTTGAACAATACTTTTTTAATTGCCTGTAAAGTGGTCATTTAACTTGTCAATTTTCTGACATAAAGTAAATTTTATTAATAAAAACCGGCCAAATTTAATTAACTTTAGTCAATATAACGTTCCATATATCTTTTTTCTCTGACATATTTGGCCGTATTTTATTTATCTTTCTATAATTTAAAAAATCTGACGTACAATAAAATATTAATTATATAAATACAGTTTTTTGTTGTTGTACATGATTTAATATTCACGGTAGAGAAAGTTAATTCAGAAAAAATATTCTTACATCATGGACGTAATCTGATATTATCTTACTTAGGGAATTCCATAATATTAAACTATAAATTTCTCTATAATAATTAAAAAATCGTAGATGTTTTTTGTATGAATCACATTCTAAATGATAATTAACGAATTATTTTACTAGAGTAACATTAAGATTTGAACACTGCAAAAGGAATAAATTTATTTTGGGCATAATAAGTTCGTCCTCGCATTATACACGTTTATTACGTCCAGATTAACATCTCGTGGTAAACGATTCCTTGAAATAAAAGGGCGAGTTGACTGATCGTGTGTGTTTTGCTAAGTCGAAGGAAGATAATAACTGTTTATTACTGGTTTTCGGTCAATCCAGAGCGTTCATAATTATAATAATATCCATTAATAAGAATTTCCCTCGCTCATAACTCAAGCTGGAATGAAGAATCGCTTCCTCGCTTTATTCATAAAATAATACTTGTGCAATGGGCCCCGGCCCCCTTTTTTGTTTCGTCTTGTGTAAGCGTAATAAATTACTCTCATAAAATTACCATACCAGTTTTGGGTGGGAATAATTCTGCATTTACACCGCAAAAAGACTGAAAGTTGTTTCGTGTTCTCTTTTTTTTCATCTTCATAATTGTTTTAAAAAAAGTAACTTCGATTTTATCAGTGCTGAAAATAAATTGCCTGTATTCAAGCCAATAACTTGTCAAACCTCGCAGGGAATCTTGACGTGGGGTTTTTTAATCCATGTTCAATAAAGTATGAAATTTGTTTCCCAGAGTAACCACGTATAGTACATTTATTATAGAATATAGATCTTCGAATTGGAAATGGGGAAATGAAATATAAAGGGAAGAGGTTTGAAACGGACGGAAAGTTTAAATGAAATAGTAATTAATTTTAGCTGTTTACCAATACAGAAATAAATACTTCAGAGTAATGCAATAATAATATCTAAACAACAGTGTACGTAAATTTGTTAAAAAATTCTCTTGTCTGGCAAAAGAACAAACAGAAAATCAATGAGTTAAATCAGCCTCTTTGTAAGTTTATTAAATTTAAATATTAAACATTACAACGTTTCGTCTCCCATATAAGAATTCTTCAGGTAAAAATTTAGCTGTACATGGAACATCACTCCATGATTCCTAAGGTCGAAAATCTAAATAGAAACGTTACACATTAAATCGAATTGTAAATTTTACAAGTGATAAAAATAATTTCAGCAATATTTATGACTGTATTTTCAAATAACCTATTTGGTCTCCGAAGACATAAGTAGCGACCAAAGGCGTTCTTTGAAAATACAGTCATTATTTTTATCTGTTGTAACATTCATTAATGAACAATTGGATTTAATGTGTAACGTTTCAAACATTAATCTTGTCTTGGAGTAAAAAATTGTTAAATTTTTGCTACTGACAACAGAACTGTTATTATTTGAGTTGTCATGTTTCTTGATTGCCACTAGGATGTTTCAAATTAAAGACATCCTCTTTAATGTTCTTAATGTCTTTGACCTGAATTGTGGGAAGGAAGGAACGCAAAACGCACGTTTAGAACATGTACATATCTACGGTAAATAAAATCGAGTTTCAGCGACCCGGTCTAGTTACAGAAAAATCCGTCTCGAGCGCCCGAGTCGCAATTCTATAGAACCTTTTTAATTGTTGGTAACCAATTAAATATTATCAATACTTAAATCAAATGCTAGTTAAACTTGAACATTGTTTCACGCTTAAGAGAAATTTAATTATCACGTTTGACAGCTACGTGGGGTCCGTCTCTCCATTTACAATGTCTACATGCGTTTAGGTCCCAAATAGAAAAGGAAGGGACCTAACTCTTCAGAAGATCAACAGAAACTTTCTCCGTAGAGGACTATAATACACAACAATTGCACGGTAATGGCATGTTTGGTATAGGAAATTGTAAAGGACAAACATGAAGTAGCAGAGGAGGTGACTGACGTGGGACCTTTTTGGTGTGAGAGGTGGGAGGGAGGAAGGAAGGATCCTAAATCCTCAATAAATCTAGAGAATCCTTTTTTGGGATGAACAGATCTAAACACAAAAAAAATCGCAATTTTATGGGGTTTTCCCTGCATCTCTTTTAGGTGAAAGACCGTGTAGGATCCTTTAACTATAGCCCGGGAGCCTTAGTAAACCCTTTGCTACCTTCCACATTCCCCTTTTTATTATCATTAAAGGGGAGTTGCCTGTTTCAGGATCACCCTCATATAGCCTGTTAACCAAAAAAAATAAGTTTTAGCTTTTATTTATAAAGATCTAATCTACTGCATTAGAAAATAGACATAAAACTGAAAGTATTTTTACGTTATTATTAATAAATAAGCTATGCAAAGTATTTGCAGTTATTGAACCAGTAGAATTACTATTCATCTACCTTAAAGTTGTACGAAGCCAATTTTTTCCCCCTCGTAACTTCAACCCAAGAACTTAAATTCAGAATGTTATCGCGTGGTGGGGTAAGCAGCTGACGTCACACGTTTTCCGCCTGAAAGCGACTGCAGCGCAAGCAGACGAACCGTTTGCCTCTGTAAACAACTATTCCAATCCGTGAATCGCTTAAATAGATGTAAGGTTGTTGCCTGGGCTGGCAGCTGCGCTTTGTTCCGCCTAGGTGTCGCCTTCCCTCCCTCTGGAGGGCGCTGATGTGTATCTCTCCCCCGCGGTGTCACTCCTCAAGGGTTAATCTCTCTTTCTCTCCCTCCAACGCAGTCAGTCGCATTCCCGAATGGAGCACTTTGTCTCTTACCCCCTGTCACTGCGTCCAATGTAGTCGTTTCGTAAACACTCACTCCCATACTTATAATTTCTGTCAAAAATTAAATCTAAATTAAACCTTGTTATTATTTCCTCCATGACGGTAAAAATTATATCTCCACATCTACTAATAATTCTAAATATGTGGTTTGTATTATTCTTGTATTTTAACAAAACTAATTAAAAAATGGAAAATTGAATTATTAATTTGTTAACTAAATATTCTCATAAATAAATGATACGGTCTTAATATGCCACAAACCTTGTTAAGTAATACGAAATAAAACACTGTATGAATAAATCAATAAAAATACGGCCAAATACGTCAGAAAACAAATTTAATTAACATTTGCTTAAGAGAAATACGTTTCATCCATACTTGTGAACTTCTTCAAGTAAATTTTCAAATATATAAAACTAATTCTATTGTGAGTAATTTTGTGTCGCGAAATTCATGCAGTGACGGTTACAGCCGAAAATGTAGTACGGGACACAATGGAATTAGAATAAATGAGTTAAATCAGCCCCTTTGTCAGTTTATTTAATTTAATTATTACAACGTTTCGTCTCTCATTTGAGACTTCTTCAGGTAAATATTTAGCTGTACATGGAACTCACTCCATGAATCCTTCGGCCGAGTCATGGAGTGAGATTTAAGATTGTATATTTAATTATCAGATAAACTATTCAATTAAAATGGAATTAGTTTTGAAGATGGATGAAACATTGTATTTCTCTTAACATAATGTTAATTAAATTTGTTTTCTGACATATAAAGCCGTATTTTTATTTATTTTAATTAATATCAGAAAATTTCTTTTTGAAAACAATTTATGACCCTACACAAGACTTTATTTTTCTTAATAATTAGCTACTACTTTTGGGGATATTTTCATGTTTCTCTCAGGTTCACTTACTTCGTGAGTTTGATTTAGTTTATGTTTAAAATTTTAAGATTTGTCTAACTTATCAGTTTTGGTGTTTTTAATTTGTTCTAAATATTTCCTCTGTTGAAAGAAAATTAGTTTATGACAGCCTTCAAATCTAAATTTGTTAATTAAAATTTAATGTAATACGGAGCGTTTTGTCTAAATTTTTCGGTATTTATGAGACAACATTTAAGAAGTTAAGACTATATATATACAAATATTGAGTTTCAAATATGGATGTTGTTGTTGTTGTGGTATTCAATCTTAAGATTGGTCTCATGCAACCCTCCATGCTAACCTATTTTTCGCAAGCCTTTTCATTTCTGCTTAACAACTATATCCTACATCCTCCATAACCTGCTTAGCATTTTCCGTCCTTGGCCTCCATCATCTGTTCTTACGCAACACACTTCCCTCTAATGCTAAGTTTACCTCTATTCTGCCTAGAACTTCGTCGTTAGTGATTCTATCCACACATCTGTTATTCTCCTATATCACTACATTTCAAAGCCTTCTATACTTTTATTTGTATATGAACAAATAATTTATATATTAAAATTTTAAAAATTATAAAAAATGGTTTAAACTTAGAAATATATAATTTTGTGGACCATCAAGGAAGTTACAAATTTCTGAGGATCAACCATTTATGTTTCCTTGTTGACTTTCTTTGTTAATATGCGTTATTTGTGTCTGTATCTTTTTACTTTAGCTTCTAACATTTTGTCTGATCGAGTCCAAAAAGATGCTGACAAAATGTTACGCGTCATATTAAATTTTACTTAGTAAATTTTCTGAAATATTAAAAGTGTACCATTTATTTAATGTCAGAAATATTGTCATGTTAATGCTATAATTTTATTTTACATTTTTTTCACAGTAAAAAATTTGGAGTAATTTATTTATATCTCCTTTGTACCTGATGAAGTCCCAATTTACAGGACGAAACGTTGTGTGTTTAAGTAAAATTAATGAATTGTCTGTAAAAGTTTTCAATTGTTTTATCTTTACGTACGTAAAGAGCAGAAGTAAAATAAAATATAGCTCAGAGGAAGTAATTTTGTGTTTCAGAATCTGATTGCTGCTCCCGAGTGTCCGGATCATGCAGACTTGCTTGCGAACAGGTGAGGTCCACGTGCCTAACAATTATATTATAAAAAGTGTGCACCGAAGCGGAATTGTGGGAATTATTACTATAAGAGAAACCAGATATTTCACCCTTCCCTCCCCCCATTATTAATAATAATCTTTGTGATTCCGTCACACGAGCTGCAGCTGAACAGAGAAGTTCCGCGCCTGTTCCAAAGCGGATCATTAACAGGTGACTTATTCTAATTTGTTTGCCTGGAGCAATGTAAACCGAGGACGCAGAAAAGAGCGTTGAAGTTTTCAGTGCAGTCAGTCTCGCGGTTTAATCTCTTAATAATTAATACCCTACAGAGTGGTAACACTGTCTCTTTCCCTCCCGCGTTCCACCTTGCGTCTTTTGAAATATGTTTCGCGCGCACACATCTCGAGCTGCTTGATTACACCAACAACTTCTTTCATTGCTAATGGCGTTATAGGGTTTTAACTACCACGCCACCTGGCGTTATTCCCCAAGAGAACGTGGAACCTCTTCCGTAATTGTGACACCATTAGGAATTGAAACTTAATGAGTTACGGTTGAAAAATAAATTGTATCCCAAAGTATAATCATATTCACGATCATCTTCTGATTAGTTTAACCTTTGTTAAGAGGCCTGTTCTTAAGGTTGAGTACCATTTCTCCACTGCAGAGCTGCTGCTGTTGTTTTGAGCCTGCGCGAGCACATCGTCCATTCTTCATTCTTTAATAATATAATAATTATATGGCCGATATAGGAAGTTGTACACTATACCGAGAAGTGCGGATTACAAGAAAAAGATTGAAACAGAAATTGGTAGCATTAGAAATGACATATTGGTGCAGATGTAGTGCATAAATTCTATTAGATCATAATACAAATTGAGGTGAAGGAGAGGGTAACGGGGAAGATTCAAGAAAAGCATCAGAACTGGTAGAGGCAACTAATAAGAATGCCAACATGGAGACTACAACTAGAAATATTGAATGGGGAGCTGGCAGGACGAAGGAAAAGAAGAAGACCAAGAAGATGGTACTTTGGCACCCTAGAAGCATTAAATGAAATAAACCTAGAAGACCGTGTATACGATGAAGAAAAATGTCGAAAGGGTTGTAGGAAATGATCATAAAGAAATATACATACATTATACGGCCAAATCATTCAAGCGTGTTATTGAAACTCACGACGTTTCGTCCACCAATTGGTGGACCTCATCAAGTGAAACAACATCCAGTTTTGCTCTCTTGATAAGTTTCAGTCCATAAAAGAGGCTAAGAAACAATTCAATTAACTCTGCTCGGTTTAATGCAAGCAAAAGTTCATGCTGGTTATTTATAGAAGACTCCTGCAAAAAACACGTGCCGCGTAGTCAGAACCTCAATGGCCGGTATTTACAGACAAAATCGACTCGCACGAGACAAAAATTTGTACACAATTTGGAAGAAAAAAAAAGCCAGTACCAATCTGAATTCATTCCTCGACCGCCTTATCTATACCAATAAATAAAATTAAATGAAAATTTGAGGGTTTAAAAACAGGAAATTTAACTCAAACATTCGTGCATATTTCGTTTCGATAATGATATTTCTATAATATATATTATTATACAGTGGATGCGGGTTGCCAATACACTTAATCTATTCTCCGAAACGGCTTAACGGGTTTCAATGAAAATTTCAGGTAATGAAACAGGAATTTTAACTTAAAGTTTTATGTATGTTTCATTTTGATATTTTTCAGATTTCAGAAGATAAGTATTTATAAATCCATTAAATTATCATGGGAAGGGCGCCGTGAAAACCAAGTGCGAGTTGTAAGTCCTATTAGGCGTTCCTATACCATTCATCTCAGTTTCTGTTTTATTATAAGCGTAATTTTGGCAGCATGAGATGGAAGGATGGGGGCGAGGTTTATCATTCCATCTATTGTTCAAAACCAACTGCGAGTTATAAGATTTGCCCTGAAGCGATCATAAATAAATGATAACGTACTTTCGTTTTTAGAACAAAATAAAAAGAGCAGGCGTAGCTAGCTAATTATAATTCTATTTTATTTGTAACGTTATTATTTGCCGTGAAACATATACATGTTATGTGTAACCGAGATGGAATATCTGCCGTTCGTTCCCTAGTGGAGCAGTGCATACAGTGTGTATGTGTACAACGCATTACTCCCGTTTATTCTAAGTTGAGGGAAAGCCGTAAGGCAACTTGTCAGGAGTGATTCACACTTGCCGAGTCGTGTTTGAGGCGCTGATCTCCTGGCTCCTGAGAACTGGTGGCAGGTCTCGAGACAAACGCTATAACTTCACGAACAAACAGCATCGATGAATGCAACAGCTTTCGGACCTCTTAAGTCAACAAGATTATGCACCGCCACCCCGTCACAGTTACTCTCTTCTTCTTCTTCTTGGTGTTTGTAGAGGTCTGTGTTTATGAAAGTCGGGTGAATGGTTGGTTCCCAAGCCCGCTGACGTCACCGAGTGTTGTTTTTGTGGGCACCAGGGCGTCGGGAGTAAATCAAGAGGGAGGGAGGGAGAGAGACACATGGAATGTAGGGAGGTCACCCTCGCCCCACGCCAAATATTAGCCAGATGAGCTGCACTGAGTGACGCATGACATCCGGTGCGCTGCCTTACCAACGACGTCAACCACCACCAATTAACCTTCAACAGAGAGGCAGATTAATAACCCAACATCTTCTTACAGTCCTCATACATGTACGGCTATGGGCTGGAGTTCAAAAAATTAAAGATTTAATTCCTACATAATATACCAATTAACGAAAAGTATAACAGATCATGTTGTCACGTAAAATTGGAATAAATATAGCTAGAAAGAGGTTCAAAGCTGAACAAGTTTAGTTAACACAAGATCAGTTCAGAAGCTCGCTCACAGTTGCACTGAGCCCTGCTTTAAACAGAAACAGAATAGGGAATGACGCACAACACATTATTATTAAAGAAATATTTAGAACAAATTAAAGAGAGCAATTAAGGGTGAATAATAATGTTGACTAGAACCCCTAGACCACAGGATCAGCTCTTTGACAGATGACAAATATGGAAATATATTAAAATTTTGAAAAAAAAAGTTAAAGGAGAGTAGACGTTTCGACCGTCCCTTGTGGTCCTTGTTAATATTTAAGCCAGACAGAAATAACATGATCAAAGATAGTACAAAATTGAGAATAGCCCGCAGATGTACTAACAAAGACTTTAATAAACCGTCATACATTGAATTTAACTGAGAAAAGTATTGTTTTAAATGTACAGAAAATTTGATAATAAGTATTTCAGAAATTAATCCTTTTCTTGTAATTAATAAAAATAATTGTTGACCTTTTTACAGACAAATTTATTTATTCTATTTAAAGATAATCGACGTTTCTTCAGGATTTTCTTTCTGTAGAAGACATTTACATACACTTATATATTACATATATTTCCCCCATATGTCCTCTTGATTTGACATCTGAGATAATGGATCCTGACACATTTTTCGGTCAAATATAACTTATGTAAATATGTCTTCTACAGAAAGAAAACCTGAAGAAGGTGTGAATATACACCGAAACGTAGTTTATCTTTAAACTGAATAAATAAATTTGTCTTTAAAAAGATCAAGAATTATTTTCATTAATTTACAACAGAAGTTAAATTAGAACTCTTCTTATAAATTTATTTCTTTAATTAAAACAATAGTATCATCAAAATTAATAGAATAATATTGTCATGCAATGTTTAGTGGTAGGAGAATGTTTATAAGTTGGAAATTTTAAATTATCTTTGTGTCCTTAATTCTATTTGACAGAAATCGTTTAGTGTGACCAATATAATTAATATGATTAATTATTACAAGAAATTTTGTAAAGAAGATTATGACAATATAAAGTGTTTAAAATGTGTTTTTTAACAAAATAAGGCAAATAATTAAGATTTTGTAAAAATATATATATTTTATAACTATTACTTTGCCGTGTTGCCTGGAGGGCAATAGGTAATATAAAATGTTATTACACAGATATTATGTTTTAATAACAATTTAAATTTTGTAGATAGATGATCATAATAATGTAAAAAATGCAATTATTTTAAGTAGATTTTTGGTGACCAAGGTTTTAGTATTGTTATAATAAATGTCAGTTGAGTCTGTTTGAATATTTATGACTGTGCTGCAAAATGCGTTGTTCATGGAGTGAGGATTGCTGGATATTAAGAAGGAACGAGTCCTGTCATTTCTACGGTTCGTGTGGTCAGGCAAGTGGCTGGATTTACCATGCAGTTATTCAGCCGAGAGAGAGAGAGAGAATGAGAGAGAGAATCCTCCCAGATTCAGTCCGAGGGACCGCGTTACGTGCACCCTGCGAGCGGGTTGTTTTAATGAGGGTTGTTACATATGGAGAGTGTGGTTTTTTATTGGTAGCGGGGTGCGAAGATGCTTGGCACGTAGGCTCGTGCTTACGTGCTCGTCGTGTGAGGACGGCGCCACGTCGATGGCTTTTACGAGGCAGACGTGATCGTCGGCCAATAGCTCGCAGCTCCGTGCCGTGGAAAACCAATGGCTTTCGGACAAAGGAGCTCATCCACATTTCTCAGCCAAATAAATATAACAAGTCATCAGTCACGAGAAATAGTAACTAACTAATATTCAAGCACAGATGAAGAAACTTAGAGTAGGCGACTCTATTCAGTGGACACTCACCAATGGCAACTCACAACAGCATTGCACTCATAACGCCATAAATCTCAACCAAAATATTGCCATTGTCAGGGGAAAGGACGTTGCATGTCTAAAAATATTGCAGTTGTCGTATTCTAAGACGGTCTGATGCCAAAATAACCTTGCGCAAGCCTCTTCATTTCTACATAACTACCACATCCTGACTTATTTGATAAGCGTATTCCATTCTTGGCCTTCCTCTCCAGTTCTTACCCCCACACACTTCCCTCTAATGCTAATTTTACAACACCCTCATGTCTTAAAACGTGGCCTATTAATCTACCACTTCTCTTGGTCAACGTCCTCCATATTGTTCCCTCTTCCCTTATTCTGATTTTCAGCATTCTCCTATAGCACCACATTTCAAAGACTCCTATTCTTTTCCTTCCTGCAACTCTTAGAGTCCATGTTTCACATTCAAATAACTCCACACTCCATACGAACATTTTTAGTAATGATTTCTTAATATTCACAATTATATTACCCGTAAGTAAATTCCGCTTTTGCGAAAGCCTTCCTTGCTTGTACTATTCTACTTCTTATATGAACTATACTTCTACCAAAAAGGTTAAATGTAGTCCTTACGACCAGTTTATTAATTATTGTTTATTTTCTATGTATCTGCCACCGGGCATCTGCCCATTTGTAGATTTAATAAATACATACAAAATACAATCCTTAGTTATTATGTTGTCCAAGTAGCAGAATTCCTTAACTTCCTTCAAAATATCCCTTACCAATCTAACACCCTTTGTTATTCCACTTTTTCCCATACTACACTCCATTACTTTGATTTTCCCTCTATTAATCCTCATATGCAGTATTAAGAGAATCAGAAGAAGACTTGGAAACCATAATAAATGGCATGAACGTACTCCTGGAGAAAGAGTTCAATATGAGGAATAATAGAGGGAAAACCAAGGTAATGGTGTGTAGTATGCTAAAAATGTTTATATGGAGCGTGGCGTTATATGGGTGCGAAACGTGGACGATAGGAGTTGGGGAAAGGAAAATAATAGAAGCGTTTGAAATGTGGAGAAGAGGGAGGCCAAGAATGGAATAAGCTAAGTAGATTATGGAGGTTGTTGGATTTGCTAGTTATAAGGAAAAGAAAAGGCTTGCGCAAGATAGGTTAGCATGGAGGGTTGCAGCAAACCGGTCTTAGGACTGAATATCATAACAACAACAATCCTCATATTGAACTCTTTCTCCACGACCACATTCATGCCGTATATTATGTTTTCCAAGTGTTCTGACGCCCCTATTACTACAATATCATCGGTAAAACGTTGAAATAATTTTTCCAATGAGAATAATCAAGTTCACTGACGTGAGGGGCAAAAAATCCCCTGGCGGGTTTCCAAATCGTCATTTTAAATTCGCTGACAATACATGGACTTGTAACGGCACAACACTTTAGAAGATCACAATTCACTTAGTCCGCCCTGCTTCAACCCTAAACCTGGTCTTATTTTTCCTGCTGCTTGCGCTGCCGTCGTTTTAATCTGGTCCATTGCAAACTTTCGACCCCCATGTTCATTTTCATCTGAAATCTTTGTTAAAACCAACATGTATTTTGGATTATTTATTAGTTATAAAATTTATTTCTCATCAATAATGTGACGTGCATCTCACTAAAGAACATAAACCCATTACAAACGTTTATTGCAGAAAAAAATGTTAAGTGTATAAATATAGTAAACATGGAAGGCTTTCACGGTGAAGTTGCTGATGTACAGCTCTCGGGTTACTCGGCCATCGACGCGACTCTTTTTCGATGCGTTACACGACTAGAAACTCGAGAACTGTTTATTCATTCAATACACTAAGTGGCGCTACTGCCGTATAGACAGTTTTGTATGAGAACTGACATAATAATGTTAAAGTTTTGTAGGCGTCACTAACAGCAGCGACGGAGATCTTGAGGTTTAAAATCTCACGACCCCACTCAGATAAACGACCATTTCCTGTAGAAAATTTAGTCTTTACGTTCCATGCAGTCGTTTGCATTCATTTGCCAAGAATGTAATGATGAGCTTAGCTCTTCCCCCGCATTTTTTTCCCAAGTTGGCAACGTGCCCACGATTTGGAGGAAATTGAGTCCGTTTTCACTCCTGGCAAAACTAAAATGAAAAGACGGGAAGCTCTTGGCGCCGAAAGCACGAGACTACACACACACGCACGTAAAAAAAACCCGACGACCACCCAGAATTTCGTTCACTTGTCTCTGCGATGTAAAAACGGGCTACCAAAGTGTCTAGTTGCAGTAGTCTGAGGCTGTAAATTTCCAGGGGAATATCACGAGCTTAAAGAAGATCTCTGGCGGCAGTAGACCTTTCCCTTATTCCCATGGTGACGTTGCAACTGCGCAATTTCAATTTATCTGATTAAGTGTTCCACGCTTGCCAACAATTCTAATTTATATTTCTTTCCGTACGGATTCGTGTAAAAGAAATAATCGTTAATTAAATAAGGTAAACCTGTTGGGACAGGTTTACGTGCACTAATAATTGCTTGTGTAACAACAAGCTTCTATGTTGTTCTTTTTTTTAACAGTGCCAAGTCTCGTTGTGTCAACTACTTCGCGTTAATATTCCTGGCACATATTTTTCCAATAATTTCCATCAATGCTACAACTTAAACTCATCTTCTATCAAGTGGAACAATGTTTTTATCGTTTAATTAGTCATCAACTGCCCTAGAGTCTTCTCCGATTTCTTCTAATTACTTACTCGCTCTTATAGTTCCCCAGCAATCCTTACTTTATTATCCTTATAGTTTTGGAGCATATTAAAATGTCTGTAAAGTGATCATATCATTTATCTTGATTTTATCTTAATCAAAATTAAATTAACTGTGAACGGTTAGTTGGGAAACATGGAACTCCCCTTTTCAATGCCCATCCTATGCTATTAAAGAGGAGTTTCCTGTCTCAGGTTCACCCTTATGTAGCCTGCTTCCCAAAAAATAAAAACAAAGGTTTTAAAATGTATATTAAGAACTATTGCTACACGTCTACTATACATCACTATTATTTTATATATATGAAATAAATTAGCCACCGGAAACAGATGAAGTTTTTATTTTGTTAAATCGACATTTCTGAAGTTTGGATAATTTTTAATGGAGTAGCATTACCTGTTCTGGTTGTTAATTTATTTAATTTGATTATTATAAAATACAGACGTTAATTGATTAACTACTTTATTTATAATTGTACCAACTGCTTGTCTGAGTTAGACACTAATTGCTTTTTAGGGGTAGTGTTTATATTATAGAAACACGCACGGGATTCGAACCCAGGAGGTCTGTTAACCGAGGTCGACGTGCAACTTTACTCGTGGACTTTAGTTTAATTTTCTATCAATTTGTTGTTATTAACACAGTTTATATTTTAGGGTTCATTTTTCAACGTATGAAGTGAGTCGCCATTTGCAGTTCATGTAAAATCGGGGATAATTTTAAAAGACATTTCGCTATCCGGAAAGTAAGTAAATTATGGCGCAAATGAACGCCGGCTGTCACAAGGCAATGTTTCTTCAATTATCGGCTTGTTGTGCTGACAGGAAGGTCTACGGGGTTGATAAGTAGCTGATAGGGCGGGGAAACGGTAGCATAATTCTACTTTCTAAAAGACGTCGTTAAATTACACGCGTAACTATGACCCTCAAAAGTAATTATCAAATTTGATTGGCAAAAGTTTTTTCAATTGGATATTATTTCACTTCTTCCGTGGTAGGAATTTATTAATTCAGATTAATTTAGACTTCGTTATGTTACCAGTAAGTCTTTTCTACTTTGAATAAAATTCGGCGCAACTAATACTTTTATTTATTTGCTGTAAATTTCGTATTACTTAAAAAATGTGTTGTCAAAATAGTTTTCTGAACTCATAATGTAGAAGTATTTTTAATTACCAAGTGTCCTGTGGCTAAATTATCCAGTCTAAGTACAGTGCCTTTCTTTTGGGCCCATCTCCGAAATTAAGTTGAAACTTCAGGCCCTGTCTCCAAGTTAGTTTGAGAATAGCTTAGCGGCATCTTGGTTGAAGCAGCGGCCCCTTAAGCAATTTCGCCAAGTCCTCCAAATGTCGCAGTGAATACCTGATCCAGCCAGAACTGACCAACTACTCTGCGAAGTTTCGAAGTTGTCCCAGATTACGTTAGTAAAGTGTTTCCCCTCATTCATGCAAAACACGAAACCGACGACCGCAGAGTCTGTCTGCTCAAGGAAGTTTAGAAAGGCTCGAGGAGGCTCGTGCCTCAAACAGGGAAAGTCAGAATAAAAAGAAATTATCGATAATATTTACACATCACTATAAGGTAATTAATGTATTAGTTGTTTTTGGCATTAACGTGTAATACTCTGCAGTGGAATCTCTGTTAGGGTGGGTCACCCTCTGCAGACTCGCACAAAAAAAACTATAATTATTATTACACAGGACTCCGCCGTATTGCTGTTATCTGTCCATCCCAATTGTTCTACTTATGTACCATGATTTATGTGGTGAGAATGTCATACTTAAACACAACTTTTTTGTGGTAGTTTTATGGTGTATAAAATTGAATTTATTAACACAATTACAATTAAATTCATTTAAAATTGTTTTATGTATGCATAAACTAAGTAATTTATATGAGTTCCCTTTTTATATTAGAAAATCGTAGCACAAACGAATCTATCTCCATTTCGTAAATATGCACAACCTCTGCGGGTTTGCTTATTTTGGTTATTCACCTGCCGGAAAATGGGAGACTGCTTTTCCTTTCGTTGTTGTATATGGCTCCCTGAAGATCGGGCACGTTTTTCTGTCTCTTAATGCCCTTCACAACTTTGATGTCACTAAATAAAATCCCTTGGTTTTTTTCCGTATTTTTAACAGCTTGAACAGTCTCCGTATTTCGTACTCTGACTGCTTCAACCTTTGCGTTCGCCCACTGTAGTGACCCTCTCATTTTCTTTTTACTAATTTTTCTCTCGTGACACACTTCGGCTACACATTGTAGGCGATCTTAAAACACTTATATTTTCATATTGCAATGAAAATTATTCCACGCAATATTTTAAAAAAAAATTTCTGTCCACTTACTTCCGATTAGAACCAGCACAAAGATATTAACTCGCAACAATAAACCAACAGCGACTCTTATCAAAGATATTAAATTGTGAATATTTCGTATTATTATTTAAATAATTCCCATATTTAATTAGCAAAATAAACCGTTCAGCACTCACTGAAGATGTTATCTTCATATAACCGATTCTCTATCATAATTCACGTTTCTTGATATTGAACATTTACTGATGAAGACATTTTATTTCACTCGTCAATTCAACTGTTACTAAATTTTGTGCTGCATCTGGTGAAATTTATTAAAATCCAGCAAAGACATGTTCCACTATTGGCTGTTGTTTACGTGTTTAAGATGGTGATGAAGCTGTTGCTGTTCTAGTAATTATAGTTTAAATATTTTTCTTCAAATTAGCGAAATATACTAAAGGCAATCTTTAGCCAGTTTCTAAATGCTGGAAGGAATGTGAATACTCGTATTGGCCTGATATCTAAAAATGGTTAAGTTTACACTTAACTTTTAACTTTCAAATTCTCTTCATCGGTGTTATCTTTTTAGATAATTTAGAGCAATGCATAATCCTGCACAGCGACACACCGTTCTATAGCACCATTTTGGAACTCGTAACATCTCTTTTGTTCTCAATAATAATTTATATTCTGCTCTACAAATCCCCAATTTTGCGACTAATTTCTATTATTTACGTGCGTAAGACTACGTCTAAAAGGATCAAAGGCAAAAATCGTATCTCCCTGGTATTTGTTTTATAAATGATCTGCTCGTTCACTTTGGCTGTAACCTCTGAATGACGTCTTTGTCCGGTAGTGTAATCGTGATGAAGAATTCTGGAGGGTATAATTAGTGTCTTCCCTCAGGTGCGTGCTCTGGAAATAGAGACGTTCTTCTGGAGCCGCGACGCTGCTGATGGAGAAACGCTCCCATTAGCGCATTCCGGAAGGAAACATTCTAAACGTCGTGCTTGGATTCCCCAGAAATAAACCTCCGCCGATTACGTGCGAATCTATTTCTCGTCTTTATAAAGTTCTGTTAAAAAAATCAGGCGGGAACGAGGTGACCTGGAAATGTATATTTTGTTCAAACTTTTATTTATTAAGAGTTTTGTTATTAATAACACAAGTTTCGTACAGTGTTGGCCTATCTCCGTCTACTGCAAAGTCTAAAATGAAATAGAGACGACTTAACATGGCGTTTCTATAGACTAAATTCTGAACATTTTCATTTTAAAACAAAGAAGAAGCTAAGACACTGCTGTTACATAACAACCTCCACTAATACTATTCAAACAGTACTTAGAATTATATTTAATGGTCATTTATCAGCTCCCATTATCATCATCTCTGAGAAACTATCAGTAAATTTAAATAGAAGTACCGATTCTAAGTTATCAAATGAATTCGAAATGTTTTACTTTTAAAGTTAAAAAATAATTATTCTCAAACACGCATATTACCTAAATTTTCATTTCAGGAATTCTACTGCGTTCTCTTATTCCCACTTTCAGCTGACCGTAAAAAATACATATCGCCAATGTTTGTAATTGAAATATAAATATAATCTCTAAGGAAAATAATTCTTAATCATTTCTCTATTTATCATCCGCCGTCCTCTACTGCCTATTCATTTCCTTCTAATATTGGCAGGCGAATACCTCATTTCTTCCCTTGAACTCTTTCCGGAAATTTTCGTAATCTCTCTCCTTCTGCCTGTCACACTGAAGAGACTAAGATTTTTTTAACAAATCACACGAATTAATAAGAACCCGAATAAATGTTAACAGCCGTTACAGATTATATCATTTAGGAAGTAAAAATGACCTTTTCATTTAATTTTTATTCTTCCTTAAAACCTTCGATCACTCCAGTGAAATTTGCAAGTTTGTAAATCACAAAATTCTTTTAGTTGTGCATCAGTTTCTAAGCTACAAAATCACGTATTTATGCTTTGTTATCAACTAAACTAATTAACGCGACTGACTTACATACTTATTCAGGAAATAAAAACACCTACTTCAAAAATTAAATAATTGTATTATCTTGTGTTTTGATTTTAATACAGAATAAAAATTTTATTTATATACTCTATAATAAATTCAAGACGAAATGCTCTGACACACCACCAGAGATTCTTCCTCACTCTCAAAGATACTCCTTCGCCCGTCTCCACAGATAATAGTCAAGCTACTGTTTAACAAATAATAATTCAATATTACAATTATATAAAAAATCATAAATAACTAACCACGATAATATAACTTCAATGAAGCAATTTAATACAGAAATACAATTTCACTTCAAGGGCAATAGATTCATTGGCTGATCTTGAGACTTTCAAATTGATTGAAGGAAAGATCATTTTTCTCTGTAACCAGTATTTCAAAACTTGCTATCAGCATCACTCTTCCACTCACGTGAATCATAGCCAGCCAAAATAATGGAGAAATCTTTTATACAGAACAGGTGCAACTTCGGGGTAAAAGATCTGGTTCCGTAGTCACAAATTCTCCCTCCAGCAAATCACATTTTCTTATGATTAATGAGCAATCCCCACTACTCCATATAAATAAACACAAAAATGTTATATTCGCTATAGGATGTATATGTATATAAGTAAAAACTGAAATGGTCGTAGTTATTTGAAAGTAAATAAACCGATTCACTAACATATTCTGTATGTAACGCAACCGTGCCAGGCTCCAGCTCCAGCATGTCGCACGTTCCCGAGTGAACTTATTTCACAGCTGAACTTCGAACACAGATTATAACATCCATTAGAGCTGTCACATCACTTCCGTCGCCGCAGCCAACGGAAAATTTGTTTCCAAAGCTTCACCGCGTAATGAGAACGGACGGCTTGATGGATCTATAAATACAGTCGCAATGTTTACGTGAGGCGACGTGGACATTTTACGGTATGAAGAACCGTGGCTTTGTTTCGTATGCTACAGGTATTGATTTGTGGGTGGATGGAGATGACTTATGCACTTGACAGTCAGTCTCTCGCTTGAGTCGCTTCGCTGCGCTGTCCTGCGACTTGTCACCAGGATCTTCAGTTTTTGTACATGACAATAATATTTATCATAACAATAACGTTTCAAGTAGATTTATAGATATATCAGAATAAAAATAAAATGGATATTGAATCCTCAGTCCCATTCTAGCTGTTGAAAGTATCATAAATTAAAGTCGATTTAATTATACCTTTCATATAAAACGGACAGTGTCGAAACTTGTGATATGTATCTTTACTCGGGATAGGTAATACATGAGGTAAGAATTATTATTAGTATAATCTAAACGAGTTGTCATTTCAAAGTTAGCTTATTTCTACATTGAAATATACAGCCAACAACATTGGTTTAAATTTGATATTCGAACTAGAATCCATCAGTACAAACTGTTATAGTATTGTAACGGTCTTGTTTAATTATAAATTCACCCCGACTGCTCTTTTTCTCCTCCCGCGCCAAAAAACTTTCACTTCGGCCAAGATCCAGCTTTATTCTCCTCCCCTCACGTGCATCTGTCCATTTATCTTGGCGGGAAAAGATTTCCCGTGCTTGCACTCTTTCATTCTCCCTAACATAAAAACATTTATTGTACTAAACTAATTAAAAATAAATACGCACGCCACAGTATAAGAATTTTAATTATTCGTAATTCACCTTGAAACTATAGGTTACTATTATTATCCTACATATTTTCTTAATTTAATGTTTTCTTATATACTATGTGAGATGAAAAAGACAAGGTTATCTTAGAACCTATCAAATTCTCGAATTACAATCATTTGAGCACAGAAGAAATTCACTGCTTTCACCTTAATTTTACTGAAATCCTCGTTACTTTAACTAGCAACCGTACACTACTGTAATTATGCAAAATTAATAGGCGCCCAGAATATTTGTTTGGGCAGAGTAGAGCAATTTGTCCACGTCTGTGGGGCAAGACTCGGTAAAGAAGTGTGTCCGTGGGCTGAGAAGTGTGAGACAATTTATTACCGGAACTTCTGCGGGTGAGAATAGAAAATTTACAAGCAGTAGCTGGGCGGACACTGTACGAGACAATTAATAGGAAATATTTCTGGAGTCGTCTTGTGGAAGAAAGGGAAGTGATTCTCTCAGTAGAGTATAGTGATTTACTTTCAGGAAAATTGTAAGAAATAAACTCTGCTGAGAGGTTTCTGCACCTTCATTCAGGTCATTGAAAGATAAAGAAAAATTATTTATATAAACTTTTACGAAAATACATTCATATCATATTACTATATTCAATTTTGCCATTTCATCTATCTAGTGTGACTTACCTTAAGAAAAAACGTCCATGTAATGTTGTTTTCGTTCTTTAAAATAGTACCACAACAACTTATGTAATTTTTTTCGTATTCTCATTTTTTATTTGAGATAAAAATAGTAAAATAATTTTATGAAGTAATTATTCATTACAATTGTATGATATTTTGACGTATTTTTTAACGAACTGGGACGGACTTGAATCATCCTAATTTGTGATTCTCCTTGATTGAATCAGTTCCTTCTTCCGTATTCTCTAAAAATAAGGATCTTCTGAAGTAAATTCACACTCTGATCACGCTGTAATTAACTTATTACATTCAGACACAATTAATAATTATTGGAAGAGAGTTTGCATGAGTATCTTTGGGGACTTGGGTAACTATCGCTGGACTATCGACGGTTGGCTGTTCATTTTACTGGCAAAGAGTTTATTTATATGTGTGTTAAATAAATAGATCATGAAAAGTGATTAGTATTGAGTTATTTCAAGTAGCACCTACCAAGGTAAGGAGAGAAAAATCCATTTGTTTATTTTGGATTGCCGTTGCCCCGCGCTATTCATGCTTTGAGAGCGTTCTGTTATCGTCGTTGTGGAACTTTGATAACTTGACTACAACTTAATTACAATTTGATCCCCTAAATTAAGAACGTTTAGTTGTTGTTGTGATTGAGATATTAACAAATCAAGGAGGTGATCTGTGTAAATTATCTGTTTATTTGTCAGAAGATAACCGTAATTAGGATATTAGGGAATTTTAGTTTGTTATTTTCCTTGGATGGCGACGTAGTGTTTCCTGCGAAATGATGGTGTCTCTTGTGTGCGGTTGCCGACGCCTCGCTGTGTCTTACTTATTTCTGTCCCGGGCGCGCGCCAAGAATGCGACGGACAGACGGCGCCGGAACTGGCATTTCATTTCACCTCCTCGCTCCTCCAGGACCTCTCCGAAAGGGCGATAAGTCATTAACTCCGTTTACCAAACCCGAACGCCGTGTGCTAACCTTCCAATCCGCAGAGTTCACCTATCGTGATCAGCACCATCATGAACCAGAGTCCCTCTTCCTCATATTCCACGCATCATTAGTCCATATCACATCCAGTTCTATCCGCCATAGTACATTTCACCGTTGAGAAAAATTCACTACTCTTTCTGACCATTAAATCTGATCAACTTCCCATCATCACACAGCTTTTGATGAACAGTCTAAATCATGAAATGAAAAATTTTTGTAATATCAATGTTTAATACTAACGTCAACAAAAAACACATTCAGACTCGGTAAGTCACTGAACGTTGTATAATAATCTTATTACATACCGCTGTCATGGAGACAAAGAAGAAAAAGTGAGACTCAGGTGGTGAGAGTATCATCGTTCTGGTAATAAGTTGTTCTTTGGAAAGCGAATAGTACCTTTGTTGTTTGGTGGTTTTGTTGATGTTTGGAAGTTAAATTAAAAAAAATTGATAATCTTTTTGTTAAAATATTTGCAAGATTCACAAAAGAGGAAACAATATATCCTTGCATCGACTTACAATAACCTGAGATACGTTTTCATGCTGAGCTCCCGAGATGCAAGGGAACGTACGGAGTTATTAAATTAAATAAATTAACAAGCTAATACAGACAAGGTATTTTGGAGTTCCTCAAATAATGTTACTACACACTATAGTACAGAAATAATTAACGTAAAAGATTATTAAAACTTCAGAATTTTAAGTTATTTATTCTTACTAGTGTTTTTAAGATTCCGTAACGTTATTAATTTTTAACGAAAAATATTTTGTCCAATTTTTGTAGTAACGTCGACTCAACTAAATAAAAACTTTGTACTTGGTCGTTAATTTAATTCTTATAATTTTAATGAAAAAATATATGTTAAATGACTTAGAATGTATAGATCAGATTGAGAGGGAGGCCAATGATATAATACGCTGAGCAGATTAGGGAGGATGTGGTAGTTATTTAGAAATGAAAAGCCTTGCTCAGAATAGGTTAGCATGGAGGGTTGCATCAGACCTGTCTTAGGAATGAATACCACAACAACAGATCACTTGACATGGACGTCAATATTTAAACGGAATTAAAATAAGGCGTCACTAAAATTTATAGAGGAAATGTGGATCAGGTTAGTTTATTAAAGCATAAAATATACGAAATCCTACCTTGTGAGTTTTATGAACACCTTTATCACTTGTTTCAGTGTCGTTGACAACACCCCAGTATTGTCGAGGTCCTAAATGAAATGTATCGCCAGTAAAAGTGAGCGTCTGTTAAATGATCCTTATTTGACAGTATCCTTTGTGAGATTAGGGTGTTGCGTGACTGGACGGAAGTATTCAGTTTCACTTCCCTCGGCCTCCACACAAATGCCACCTTTTGATGTGATCCCATTGGCCAGGGATTAGCCCTGGTCTTTGTTGAGGAATCGCGAATGGCAAGCTACCTGGGACAGTGAACTGACGCGAGAAAAATACGTGACAGAAATCCCCTGCTTTCTTCTTCAGCACCCTTTGTGGTGCAAATTACATCCACAAATTCTCACATTCAATCTACGGAGCACGTTTACGACGACTTGTGGCGGCGCGGCAGTTACAAATCACACAGCTTCGTGATTATTGGAGCGGAAAGGTTTTCCCTCCGTGATGCAGCTTACATTCGCGTGTCTTTTGCCACTAATCTGTGTCAGTCGGCCATTTCTACAGATTACGATTTGTCTCCCATTGTTGAAATGAAATTTCGTAACATCGAAGAACGAAACAACACTTCCCAACTGTAGCACGCGTGCCATGTGCGGTACTGGTGAGAGCTCTCGACGTAATCGAGCACTGAGGATGGTCGTCATCTCTAGGTTTTTCTTCTTGAAGACTCTTTGAGAGTCGTTAGAGGAAATCAGATGGAGAAGCGACAGTGTGGGCCCTCGTCCCCTCTGGGTCCTGAACTCACCACTTGACCTCCAATTGCTGCTGATGAAGCGCCGCCAACATGTCAACTTCTGGACGACAACAACGTCCAAGCTCAGACGTTTCGCGAACTGGAACCATGAAAAAGCACTCACTTGGTTCTTTTCCAGAACGGAAAGTCGCCCAAAGAGCAACCAACCTCCCACCCAAGTTCCTCAATCATTTCATTTTATCTTCAAGCAATACTTATATTAAATGACTGGTTGTAATTTGCATGCACATAAATAGGAAGAAACTGGTGGTTTAAAATTACTGTCAGTTTTAATAAATACCGATATTGTAGTAGTAGTAATCAGTCCTAAGGGTGTTTTTTTATTATTTATATATATAAAAAATTTATCGAATTGATTTTCATTTGTTTACAATAATGATACAATATGTACATTAAATACTCAATATAAGATTAAAATAATGCATATAATTAGCACTAAACTTTAACCAACTTTTGCAGATTGGGTTTGGTTTCCAAGGGTGGTCTGTTGCAACCCTCCATGTTAAATTATCCTGCGCAAGCCTTTTCATTACTACAAAGCTACCACATCCTCTGCCTCCCTCTTCTGTTCTTACTCCATCCACTTCCCTCCAATGCTAACTTTACCTGACCCTCGTGTCTCAAAACGTGGCCTATTAATCTATCCCTTCTCTTGGTCAAAGTCTTCCAAATAAATATCAATATTGCATTTTATTAATCTTAAAAAAGAATCGGCACAAGAAACATTAATCTACAGTTAAAAACGTAATTTGTTTCAGAATCCGTCATCTATTGAACATACATTCATAATGTCAAATATAAAATTGTTTTATATATTATTATATATATAAATTTGTGATTTTCTCACGTGATTTCAGAAGGTGTTGTCTCACACAAGACACTTGTCAAATTTCCGAATTTACAAAGTTGACACATCTCTGTGCTTGCCAACCACATTTGGCAACATCTGTCTCCCGTATCGCCCAAAATTTTACAATGAATTTTGATTTTTAATTTAGTACTAGACCGTTAAAGGTCAAACGTTAACATTTATTGAATCATTAAAAAGAGAGTCGAGGCTTTTCGTTAAAAAATAAATTCGACTTATCGAATCTGTAAGATCGAAATTTGATAAGTGAACAACCAGCAACGCGGTCATTTAACCTTAAAATTGCGATTTATTGTAAAATGTTTGCAACGGCGACTGTTAGGTTTCCGTTTAGACGAACTCCTGGAGTGACCGTCACTTTGAGGGGTCCATAGTGAACTCTTCTTCACGTTTTACGAGTCCTTAATAGTTCGTAAACGAGACTTTTCATTGTTCCTCATTATTAGTTGCAGGATAAAATTTCTAAAGATGTCGTGATTGTTATATTTCTTAGGAAAAAATTCACTGTTAAAATTTAAAACGTCGTTTTGTCATTCAAAGTAATACCGAGGAATCTTTCGGAGATCATCAAGTGACCTTCAGAGAGTAATTAGAGCACTTTACAGCTCAGGGAACAAAGCTGTATTTAAATATAAGTAGGATCGTGGACGTGTCCGTGTGAGATAGTTTCTATATAAACAGTTCTTCCCTCTCAGAAGGGGCAATTCCAGACTCTGAAAGGTCAAAGTTTCTCAGAGGTTTATAATAGTGGAGAGGGCGCAACTCGTGGAAAAGTTAAAAACAAATAACTAACGGCCATTACCCGAGCCTCCCAAACGAGAAACGCCGGTAAATTAATATGTTGGAGGCAACCCCGTGGTATATTATGCAAATGGGCGAGTATTTTGTCAGCGGACAGTTGGAAAGGGCGAGTGAAGCCTTCGGCTATTTGTATGCTAATCCGTCGCGGCAAGAGCGAGGGCGAAGCGATGGTAACCACTCATTTCCGTGCTCCACCAACGACGACAGGCACGTCTCGATGATCCCACGAAAGTCAACAAATCAACCCACTTTCACTGATGACGGATTTACTAATACTTTCCTCTTATAAATGCTTTTGTTGTCTATGAATTGTTACGTTTTTGTTGTGTCAGAACTTCTTCAGCTTGAGGTGAGCATCGCCAAAGGTTTTGCAGTAGCAATAAAAATGACAGACATTTCAGATATCTTTTTTATAGACCTAGAACAGGGAACATTTCAAAAATTAAAAGAATTTTTTTTGACCCGTATGATGTTCTAAATGCGACGACGAAACGTAATAACAATTGAACGACGCTTCTATTTTGTCTATAAGTTTGTCGTCCTAATATATTATTAGGGGAGTCGGATCAAGACTTCGAAACCTTAATAAATGGCATGAATGCTGTCCTGGAGACGATTAATAGATGGTAAACCAAGGTGATGAAGTGTAGTATGGGAAACAGTCGAATAGCCATGGGTGTTAGACTGGGAAGGGATATTTTGAAGGAAGTTAAGGAATTGTGCTACTTAGTAGAAGTATATAGACATAAAGAGGAGAATAGCACAGGAAAAGAGGGTTTGGGGAAAAGAGGAATTTACTTATATAAGTGTGAATATTTAGGAAGTCATTGCTAAAAATGTTTGTATGGAGTGTGGCGTTATATTGGTGCGAAAGGAGTTGGCAGAAAGGAAAAGAATAGAAGCCTTTGAAATGTGGTGCTATAGGAGAATACTGGTTAATCTTATGGGTGGATAGAATTTACTAACGATGAAATTCTAAGAAGAATAGGCGAAGAGCGAACAATATGGAGGACGATGAGCAATAGAACGGATATATTAATAGGCCACGTTTTGAGACATGAGAGTCTTGTAAAATTATAATTAGAGGGAAGTTTGTGGGGTAAGAACAGAAGAGGGAGGCCAAGGATTGAAGTCGCTAAGCAGATTAAGGAGGATGTGTTAGTTATGTGGAAATGAAAATGCTTGTGAAAGATATGTTAGCTTGGAGCTGTTGCATCAGTCCAATTTTTTGGATTGAATACCACAATAACAACAATATATATATGAAAAATTATCTATAAGGTAAAATAATTTCTTGAGACGTTTTGGGCATCGAGTTTGTGACGATATCAGTGTTCAAAATATTGCTGCAGGTGAGGCTCGAACTGTGACGTTTCTACCCTTGGCATAAAGCTTCCTCCCTGGAGAAGCTGGACCCCCAAGGCTGACAGCTATTTTTCGTGTCAGCATTAAGTTGTTTACCTTAATGCACTCTAATAGGCGGGCAAGCATGTATAATTAGTAATAAGAGCAGTGAATGCACTTGGACGGCCCGAACAGGTTTTTTTACAGCTCGTCCGCACGAGGCAAAAACGTAGCGTCCGAGATGCTTCACGACTCGCTGAAAATGAAATGTTCCCCTCCAGAAGGCAGATATTACAGCAGCTCGTCTCGTCTCGCCTCACTCGTCAAAACATTAGCCTCCCTCCCTCGTCGCCTGTGTGTGTGTGTGTAAGTAATTAGACCCCGTGAAGAGAAACGAGCTGTCAAAAGTTGCACATTCTATGTACATATAAAAAAAAGAAAATTAAAAGTCACGAGCTTACACTTGATCTTCTCTTTCTCGATGAGAATTATATATTATTAAAAAATTAATTAACAAGTGACGTGACTCACTTCACGAATCTCCTCGCTGTTGTCGTAATTTAGCCAAGTACTGCATGGATCTTGGAAACCATTTCCATGAGTGATTGATTACCTGTTAACTGGAGAGATATGGCAACAGAGGGAATTAACAAACTGTAATCGCCTTCTGGTAGGGTGTGGTTCATAGCAAAGTCCGAGTAAATATAGACTTTGTCTTTAGGACACACGACTTTCAGGTCAGAATTACACATTTCTCTGACTAATGCAAAAAGTGTTACAATTTTATCTTTTATCGAGTTAGTAGAATATGGTTTTGTAAAAAAAACTCTGATCGTTAGATAACTGGGAATAGCAAATGAAGCATTGTTATTATAATTGTTGTCACAATCAAAAAATTGGACGTTCCAACACTGAAGTGAAGACGTTCTTTATATTGGGTGTTGTTAGTCTGACTATAATTATTTATTTTTATAGAGGATTCAATATTGCCCGCAGGAAATTAAAAGTCACTAACCTATATTACTTACACGTCAAGCACATGGACAAATTGCAAAAAAAAACATTTAGTACACATATTTCAAAAACCCGGAGGAAAACACTGCAGGGGTAAAAACTACTTATCACAAACATGGACGGGACGGAATGCTAGTCAACAATATATATATATATATATATATATGTGTGTGAGAGTAGTGAAATCATGCGTAAGTATGTGACGGCACCGAGCATTGAGACAGAATCCAGAAAAAGCCACCATATTTACTTGTGCGCTATATGGCGACTATTTGTATAAATTCTACTACACTCTCATTTGATCAATTATATCCTGTTATACAAACACCAGGAAAACGTGAAAGGACGATACAAATCGATGCCAAAGTCTTTTTTTAAAACAATATGTAAGTTTGTATACAACCGTTTTATTTATAGCCACCTTTAACATGACATATTTCATGAAACCACGCCATCGTGACTTTTTTCACAACTATATATCCTGCAATACGAACTTCAGGGAATATCAAAGGGAAATAAAAGACCATAGGCATGGTTTACTATAGTTTCATAGATTTGTTAACAATTGCAATTAAATAATTTCTAATGAGAATTCTTGAGAATCGTAAGTTATGTGTGTTTTGAATAAAATTAATTGCGTTATATTTAATGGTGCCAAATTAAACTTTACTTGCTTTATAACATACAGTCATTCCATCTAGGAGCAATATATATAATGTACCAAAATAATTTTTGTGTGAATAATGTTTGATGAAATTCATGATTGACTTTTAGTTGTTTCTTACATTTTTCGTGATGCTTAATTGATTTTTAACATGAACCGTTTCCAGCGATATTAATGCTGGAAGGTCGGAGAAGAGAAGTGGTAATGAGGACGTAAGAGAGCGACCGCGTCCGGGGAACAATCAATTTCCTCGCAGTTCGTTCCGCTTCGTTCAGCGATTCCGCGCTCTTTATTTCCCCTCCCCTCCCTCCCTCCTTCCTTCCTTGCCGACAGTCTCTTTTTGTTCCCTCGCCACTTCTAGATCAGCTGTCGCGTTTATCTCGTCAGTGTTGCTGACAACCCCGGCGGCTTGTTAACTCCTTCCACCTCATTTTTCCCTCGACTTCTAAGTGCGGTTTCTACTTACTGTCGAAAAGAGAAATTACTAAATCTCTTATCCGCAAACTTGTTTCACGAAATGTCTTTTCCGCGTCCTGGGGGCAAGCCCATTTTTCTTTTCAGCACACTAACTTATTGAAACCTGTTTTACATTAGTATCTCATTGCTCATTTAATTTCCTCACACTTTTTAAACTTTCGTTTCTTGTCTTTGTTTTACTGCGTTGAGCGGAATCAACGGCATAATTTTATTTTACAAAGTCAATATTATAAATATCTAAAATCAGGAAGGGAAGAAATTGTGTTCGAAATACGACGGTTAGTCCCCAGCTTTCGGGTTTTGGCACTTTTTCCCCGAATTTTGGCCATACATGTTGCCATAGCAACACAAAATTTTTGTTACGGTTTTAATTATTAGAAACCATATCATGCAAATTTTATTTCTAATTCTAATTTTGTAAAGTTGGGAACGAAACATCTTGCTTTTTAATTAAACATCTTTTTTCTGATCTTTGGTCTTTTCTTAAATTTTTATTTATAATACTAAGTCAGATTCATCTTATAATTTTATTTTATGTTGTAGGCCTTACAGTAATTACTATAATTATTTTCAAAAAGGGAGCCGTTCTGAGAATGAGAGCAAAGAAATAGAGAAACGTTGCCAGATCGTCTCAGTTCCGACACAATTTGTTTAGTTTATTCTTTTCATGGTAATGACTATAAACACGACAGCAGCGCCGAAGCATGTCAATTGAAACTAAGATGTCAGTCCCCGAGAATTTTCTACTCCAGTTGGCTTTGGCGCGGCAAGTTGGTCATGATACCCGCTAGATGACACTAATAGTCATTGGCAAATATTTATATATTCTGGAGCCTTAAATATATCTAAATGGGACTTGCACGAAAATTTAAGTTAAAATTCCCGTTTTAATTTTTCATTGAAAACCGACGAGCCGTTTCGGAGACTTTTCGAGACAAACTTTCAAACAGCTGAAAATTATGAAGCCAGTCATTTATGATTAGGCATCGAATAAAATAGCAATTTGCACTTAATTTTTAGCATTTCTTTATTTACTGGTGTAGATAGAGTCAATCGCAAGCAAAGATTAAAATTTACGTACTCATGTCCATTAACTGCACATTTGAATAATAGTCATCAACTTCTGACGTCATAACCACCGCCATTTTTCTTCTATACGTTATAAAAGACGTTTATTGAAGTAAGTAATTTGTTCTTTTATTCGTGGAATAATACCAATCTAGTTATTTGACGTACTTACATTGAGAAAATAATCTTATATATGCTTGTGTACGTTATCAACAGCAATTGTTCCGCTTTATATGTGATAATCGATCTCAGATAATGTATAAAATTGGTTGTTTTACGACGTCGCAAGTAAGCGCAAAATGGCTCCTATTTGAAAAAAGCTGCAGTGGCAATTAATAAAAATTCATTTAGAGTGACTATACAGTAAGGTGGGGAAATAATTGAAAGCCAAGAAATCATAAATTACGTTTTTAGAGTTATATACAGCAGAATGTGGTATTTTCATCTCCTCTTTCCAGTTGTAATTGATGCTGACTATTGAAGTTATCTCTGCAGTTTTCAAGTTCCGATGCTAAATAAAATCTTAGATGCCCTGATTCAAAGTTTGCCGTCAAGTGATTTAACTGAGGGACCGAGTGGGAACTCCCTGCCTGAGAATTGAAATTCATGGCAGGTAACTGAGCAGCCAGCCTCTGGAGTGACAGCTCGGAGGAGTTCAGGCCCTGATGTCAATGTAACAGCGACGCCCACGAATTGAACCGACGCCAAGAAAGACTCGTAGCGATCTCTTTCCTCCAAGGACACCGACAGAACCTGCCTATATGTGACTTCGGGACCATATCTGCAACAGAGCGACACACATTTAATTTTTTATACGAAAAATAATCCATTTCGTCAAGTACACTTGAAAATTTATTCATTATTATTGAGATAAAACATTTAAAAACATGCTGTAGTATCTCATAATTTAATATGTTATATTATAATGTTCTCATTTTGGGAATCCAAGACAATGCTTCTTAAAAATTAGTGATAAAATGTCTCAAAATTAATTTAATAATGTAAGTACTCATGTATTACAACCCCATGAGGTTTCAATCAGTCTAAACTACACTAATAAATATTAATTTAGTTACAAATTGCTTAAAAGATCTTCCGCTCATAATATTGCCACAATCATTTCTACAAAAAAATATACTTCTTTACATATGTTCAAGAAGGAAATTTTGTGCCATTGTCATCTGTACTTTCTATTATAAAACACTATAAATAATTTGTAAAACAATAAATTTTCATATTTATTACATTTTCCATTTAAAAACCTTAACGAGTGATGTTCACAAAGATTGTCGTAATTGAAATTATATTAACTAAATAGCAATTCATTATTTTGGTGACAAATTTGGCTGTATTTCAAGTAAGATAATTTTGTATTCTTTTAATTTATTAAAATTATTGTTTTAAAAATTATATATAGAATTTTATAATAGAAAATATTTCATAAAAATAATTATTTTAGTACAAATGACAATGTCAATATTCTGGCACAAAATTTACTTTTTGAAATTAGTCACAAAATTAATAGTTACGGATTTTTAGTACTATTGAGGATAATGAGTTGAAAAGTAATTATATAAGAATCAGAATTAAAAGCCTTGAAGTTCGATAATATATTTAAAATATAAAAGTTTTAGTATCAAGTGATGCAAATTATAAAAATAAATATTCAAAATGCAAACAATAAAATGGTAATTAAATAAATTACTCACTAATTTATTGTCTGTTAATTAGGCTACTCGTGTTTGGAGTTTAATAATATATATAAATGAAAAGAAAAGCTTCGTTTTAAATCACTCTCAGTTTTAACCAAAAATATATTTGATTATTTTTGATTACATTTTTTTTGATTTTTATTAATTTTAATTAACTTTTAAATGTAATAAAAATTGAGAATGATTAAAAGCCACGTGTTTTCTCTAATCTATGTGCATCTAAATTGCAATGAGCCATTTATCCAAAAGAATCCCTTCAAGATTTAATAATATATTGTTCAAGAAATCATATCAAATTTTTTTTAAAAATTTTTTTAAAAAAAAATTTAATCATGTCTGAACAAAATTTAATTAGCACACAAATTTTGTAATTTGGTTAACTTCCATTATTTTTATTTAATGGCTGTGATAAGAAATTAAGTATCGAAAAATTATTCTGAACATGTGTCATGCATTTATACAATAAGAAGCCACGAGATGTAACCGTTAAATAAGTTGTTGATTTTACGTTTCGCCATTTATAGAAAAAAATTTACATGATGTTTTCGTTGGTAAAAATTTAGTCTAAATTAACATTATTATTTCCATAAAAATAATGTTTTTAATATACTACTTGGAAACCTACTACTAATAACAAATTTATGTACCTTAAAATGATGTCTTTTACCGTTACATCAGAAATATCAAGAATATAATATGAGAATCAAGAAGGATGACAATAACTTTTTTAAATTATGTAATACTGAAAAAACTAAAAAATATATAAGAATGTCATCTCCAAAAAAATGAAGCCTTAATATGAAACTGATGCTAAGATATATATTTAGGCCTCACGTTCCTGAATATTGTGACGAATCGAACCGATTTTGGATCCATTACAAGCACAAAACTATATACTGGCGTTTTTCCATCAGCAGTGAATTTGACTTATACATGTTAAATTTGTGATTATCTTATTTGAATGACGTGGCTGTTGTCTCCTAGCAATCATAATGTCGACTTTAGATTTCACATGCCGTATTTGGGCTGTCGACTTTCATCTACAGCACAACATTTGAAACGTTTTGAGCCGTTTCCCGTTGGAACTTTCCAACCGATTAGATCTCACTTTCTTGCTACGTGATCCCCACCGCAAGTTAAGTATTTATCGATGCAATCGATGTCATCAGTTTCAAGATGTCTGCAGGAAGTATCGAGCCAATCCGTCGTTGGCATTGTCGTCAACTTCCTGTGAAAGGTGCGATCACGTGGCAGATCCTCGTAATGCAGGTATCTGCATTCACTGCACAGGCAAGGTCGAGCACCTTCCTAGCATCTACGCATAGTTATTTCTAGGTACCGTCGTGAAAATTATATCCGGGACCGATGTGGACAAGTAAACGGTTAACTAACGGTTCAGAATATATTACTGCTTCTTTAAAATATTTTATTTAATATTTAATGCAAAAAAAACAACCATATATAATTAATATAGTGTGAATAAAACCACCGAAGAGTTGTCTCAACATATTTATTCTCAGAACGTTTCGGCCATAGCCATTATCAACTGTAATTACAATATATATACAAGATTATTTATAACATGAAGGATATATTTTTACAATTGGCAACAACAACATTATTCCATTTACACATCTATTTACCTGGATCTTTCCTCTTAGCGTCTTCTTTGCATATACTATCACACAACCATTGCGCTTGTTGTTGTCTTCCGAACTGTAAATGGAATAATGGGGTTGTTGCCAATTGTAAAAATATATCTTTCATGTTATAAATAATCTTTTATATATATTGTAATTACAGTTGATAATGGCTATGGCCGAAACGTTCTGAGAATAAATATATTGAGACAACTCTTCTATGGTTTTATTCACACTGTATATTTTATTTAATTTTTATCCAAAAATAGTGATGCTATAATACAGTAAACATAAGCTATTCTGAAAACTTTGGTGCAAGAAAACATATTCTGCTCCGTTATGGATATGTTGGACGTCAAACAACTCATCAAAGCTAAAGGGATGATAAATATAGGGTGTGATAAAAATGCCTTGGTGTTGTCAATATATACAAGTATTACTACGAATATGTTCTAAGCAGAATAGAGGATGACAACAATTTGGAGAACTTTGACCAAGAGAAGGCCACTTTTTGGGACATGAGGGTCTTGTAAAATTTGCATTAGAGGGATGAAATACACTGAGCAGATTATGGAGGATGTGGTAGCTTTGTAGAAATGAATCGCCTTGCTCACAATAGGTTAGCATGGAGGGTTGCATCGGACCAGTCGTAAGACTGATTACCACAACAACAACAATACGAATATAATTAATATAAATACAACTGCTGTTGTCAGAATATTCTTCTACAGCGCACCTCACACGCCAAACTATTTTCCACGACCAACAAATGATTCCTAATACCTTTAATTGCCAGATTTGTGCATTTTTTATCTACTATGCTACAGTGTGGTGTAGATGTGTTTAATAGTCACATTTACAACATGTACGCATTTAATCTGGGATAAATTAGATGATTACAAGTTCACTACTAAGATTAATTATCCCTGGACTTCAAACTTTTCCAGGGATAATAACATTACGCTTAAAATGTAAAAGTATAAAAAGGTCCTTAATGTTCTGTATAAAAACTTCATCGGACTACTTGCAAGAGTCCTCTGCGGTGGTACGTAATGAATAATATTAAATTTGAATTTATTTCCAAATTATTAAAAATACAGTTAAAATTTGTTTGATTAATTTTTATACGTACAATGTGATCTCTTTAATTTAGACACCTTTTCATAAAAAATTACTGGTTTTTCTCGAACAACGAAGAAAACCAATTGAACTCCAACTCCTGAAGAATCATTGGAATTCCTATTCCGGGTTCACTTGCATTGGTCATCGAATGGAAGGCGGCCAATTCTTCTTCGACGTTGTCTGTATCTCCCTGAAATTCGGGCACGTTTTTCTGTCTCTTATTGCTCTCTTAACAATTTTTATTTCATTAAACGGTCCTTAGATTTAGACCTCTTAACAATTTAAACACCATCCGACATATCGTACTCTGCTTCATCTTGCGACGTCTTCCTGGTAGTCTCCTTGTTTGTACAGCTGGCAATTATTATTTTTTTATTTTAAACGTATTTCGGCTGAGAGGTCTAGGCGATATAACCACACCTCTAGTTTTTGTTATGACCCAAAATACTATCTCCAAACGGTTCGATTACAAAAATGTGTTCATTAGTGAAATATTTTCATGCCATTATTTTAGTTAAACTTCAAGGGTAACACTGAGACGCACATAATTTTTTTTTGTAACGTAAGGAACTGGTCAAATGATGAGGAAAGGAAGTGAGAGACTAACCCGAGCAAAATCAATTCTTTCGATGCTGAACACGTAGTCAATTTTCGAACGTCAAAAAACCCAATGTGGATGCTAAAATGTAATAATATAATAAGATCGGTCGATGATTAAACGAAATTTTTTCTCTACCGCCATTTCATGAAATTAATTAATTATATTTGACTGTATCACGTAATAGACCACAGGCTTAAATTTAAAAAAAAACTGAACTCGAGTTCTTATCCGTCACCGTAGCAGTTCAGACTGGATAGAGTTCTCTTCTACTTCTCCAAAGGCCGCAGTTTGCTTTCTACATTCTGGTGTTTTTTTCCTACCTGGAAGTCAGAACGTAAAATACTTAACATACTGTTGTAGTTTCGTAATGAATAGCACGAGACAAACGACTTGAAAGCGTCTAATGAATTCATAATAACATTCCGCTGACTCGAAAAAAAAAATATAATACAACAGCGGTCACAAGTAGTTATGACGAAACGACTAATAAACGTTATGAGTTGTTAGCATTCGAGCGATTCGCAGGGAAAACAAGACTTTCAAATTACAGTTAATTATATGATTTACGCAATGGCTAAACCGGTTCTATTAGGAAACTAACTCTGACGGCACAATCGTAAAAAGAGCAGAGGAAAAGTACAGCACCATAACGCAGCTGCTCGACCCGACAATTGATCAATCCTGACGACAATGTTGGCTAAATTGTTCCGTGGGATCACGCGCAAAAACAACCTGAGTCTATACAGGCTGTATCACGTTCTCAAGTCTATACACAACTGTATTTTAAATTGTTTATTTAAGCCTTGTGCAACATGTACATACGACGTTATTTATTTCTCGCCGTTACTATGGAGACCTGCGATATCGCGAGATCACTCTATCATCTCTGACTTGGAAATTAACTTACAAGAAATGTCGCAACAGATGTTACCGAGATCTTTGGTATCATTACGGACATTGGCGGTGAACGTATTCCGAAATAATTCATTTTAAGATGAATAAACTATAAAAATAATAAGTCATTAATATCTGTTGTAGGCAGTAAGGTTTGAATTTTTATAAATTTCGTCAATATTTAACATTACCTGAGGAAGTCACAAATACGGCGACGAAACGTCGATTAAACTAAATAAAAACTTGGTCTGTTTGTCGTCGTAAATTAATTTATTTTGTAAAAAAAGAGACGTTAATGGATTTATCATTTAGAATTATAAATAATTATCATTTAGAATTATAATTATAAATTATAAAACGGGAGTATTCATTTACGTGAAAGGAAATCAAGGACAAAGTAAATTATAACGATGTTGCAGAATATTAAACACTCAATGCAAAACATGTAATCAAGAGCTTTTTAATTAGAATCGGTGTCGCAAACGAAAAGACTAATCAGGGCGACTGCCATGATTGGTAAAGCGAGAGCAAAAGTGAGTGGATAAGAATAGCGGCCAGAGGAGATGGAAAGGATTGGTATTGCTGTTACGATGTTGATATGGGTTTGGATTTACAGAATAAGATAATATATTGACTTTGGTAATTGAGCTCGAATCATGAATATATTTATAGCCGTAGAAGATCCACAGACGTCTACGGCGTTCCGCGTCGCGTTATGTGACAGATTTTCCCGGATGTTCGAGTTCGAGGACGTACGTCCATTACTGATCTTACATTATTCATCCTGCAGTCCGTGCATAATAACCGATTAGAAACGCAAACGTGTCCGTTTCACGACGACAAAGCACTGAGGAATATGACGTCCGATATTTCTCAGTGAGGAAACGAGGAACAATGCGGGGCCCTCGTCCAGTACGAAACGTTTGAAAAGGATTTTTCTCCCTCTTGAATATTAATAGGAAATGTCTCACCCACGTCACGGAGGCTTCGGAGGCATTGCCAAGGAGAGCTGATGTGATGGTCGCATCTCGCATTCCACGCGCACAGGAACCTTCAAGGCTTGATTGGAGCCAACTCTCTGGGCAGACCGATCAAGTAATATCTCCTGAATACAAGAACATGTACAACAAGATGGCGTCAGCTAATTACGCTCTACAGACCACGTACCTACAAGAGGATGCGGCATTTTTAGAAAAATATTTCCTTCTACTTGTCCACGACGGAGACTAACTACTACAGATATGTATTATAGGCGAAACTTAAACAAATTAAAGCTCAATACTCATAGACTTCTACTTGAGTCCGGATATCGCTCAATTACATTATACGAATGGTAGAAGCCAAACCAATTAAAAAATTATCCAGAGCCATGAGTACTGTTATTCAATACAGAAAAAAGGGGTATCGTTTCTTATCTTTGACATAGAAACTCATATTTAGTATTATAAAACATAAAAGTTTTCAACTTAGTTAAAGCTTCATTTATTCTACTCACTGAAACCTTCGAGAAAATATGTATTCGGAAGGTGTTGTGCTACTGATTCGTCTTTTGTAATCAGAAAGTTAAACAGAAATAGGGCGACTATTTGTTTTAAAGAAAAAGTGAATAGACGATAGCCTGATGAGAGGTTATTTATTAGTGGCAACGTCCACCTACAAAAACGAGATTAGATTCTCAGTAACAGAAAATATAGACTTGATAAATCTAGAATAGAATGGATAGATTAATAAGCCACGTTTTGAGACATGAGGTGCTTGTAAAAATTAGCTTTAGAGAGAAGTGAGCAGAAGAGGAAGGACAAGGATTAGGGAGGATGTGGTAAAATGAAAGGGCTTGCGTAGAATGGGTTAACATGCATCATACCAGGCTAAGGACTCAATACTACAATAGCTTCGTCGTGTATTTAAAAGCAACTGGAGTAAAATAAAAATAATGTTATTTATGAATTATAACTTTACAGATTTTTAAGCATCGTCAATAAATAAAGTAAGACTTCATCACAAATTATTTTTTTAATTTCGAAATCAAGAAAGCTTTTAGCCATATTCATCTACTAACAATAATATATATTTTTTAAAAGTAAAGAGCATTGCAAATATATAATATTATTTACATAATTTGCCAGCATAAAACTCTATCAAACTAGCCACTATTTTGTCACTAATGAAATTTTAATGTTGACAAATTAGATACAGACTTGTTTCTAATTTATTTTAGCAAAAAAAACTCAAACAGAAGCATTATCCACCAAAGGCTACAATATTTTATAATAAAATTTTCGCTACGGAGTTTTAAATTATTTAAAAATTTGTCATTTTAAATTTATAATCCTAGAAGAATAGAAATTATACATATATATTTTACGAACCGCCAACAAGAAGGCAGGGTGACTTCAGTATCGACCTTGAATTATTTCACAACTGTTTAATGTGTTGTGATTGGCCCAATTAATTGATACAAATTAGGTCCATTTGCTTGTTGACCCGTCGCGACTCTTTCGTTAACGTTTTCTCTTCGGGTGAGCAACAAGCACAGTGAATGTTAAAATAAAGATTGTATAATTAATTGTCAGACTCATGAAATATTTGCCACGGCAAGTAAACAGAATGCACAAAATCAAACAATCCCCGTGTGGGATAAGATACAACTGTGGCTGTTATAGGTGAGAGTATGCATGCATGATATTTGCACCAAATAATTATTTTTTGGGATAAATGTGAATGTCGATGTAGAGATTAGACGAGCTGGAGGAGCGTTACATAATAATAACTCAAAACAAAGAAGATTAGTGTCCAATTCGGTGTTATGGAACTCACTGAGTGTACTTCTGGCTTCAACATGACGGTTAAGTAGTAGTTCATCCCCTAGGAGTAGTGATGGAATGTGTAATACAAAGTCCCGCGTGAAATCTCAACCCCGATTTACAGCGTATTTCTTAGCCTTAGAAAGTCCTTTTTATTTCACCAGCGACCAATGATATTACAGGTTTACTTTCCCGAGAGCGTAGGTGAATGTACGAAGCTTACAAATACACAGGAAATCATCACGCAACTTCTAAAATGTTAATTCTCATTGTGCAATTTCTTCGAATCTTCGTGCACGTATTACGATTCAGGGGCAAACACTGTTTGGGTGAAACACCTCGAATATCTTTGGGAATAGAGGTGTAGGGGTTTTAAAAAAACCTGAATTAAATCTATCGAATTTAAGAGAAACTCATCACGACCTTGTCAAAGCCACATTTTTATTCAAAGAGGCGTGTTCCAAACATATTAACTAATTACAGTGGACTGTTTGTCTTTCATATTCGAAATTATTTTATATTCAAATTAGCTGAAATTTATTTTAATTATAGTTAACGTCCGATAAATATCAATTTGACGCATTTCGTAATTTGGAAATTTAAAATAGTTGGTAAAAACAGAAATTGGATTTTTTTTTGGAGCTAGCTCAAAATTTGGGTTTGATTCCAATGAGACTTATTCGATCGGCGTGACGGAAGTCGCATTTGGCGTGTGCCTGACTCCTTTCTCAGATCGCCATTACGTTTCCTGATAAACTGTGGTCGTCCATTTGCAGGGACGACTTCCCGTCGCATACCGGAAGTCACGTGCCACCCACGTGTCCGCGTAATTGTTGCCGAGGAATCGTATAACTCTCACTCACTCGTCAGACACACTGTGCGGTACGCTTCGTACAAATAGAGCACATTTATATGCTGTGGATTGCGCATTGCTGAAAACCGGTCGCCATTCCGTGGAACAGTAAACCGCAAAGCCCGTTGAGATTTATGGCCCACGTGTTGTGACGCGGGGAACAGGTGACTCACATTAAAGCACTTACTCTCTCCCTCTCTCTCTCTCTCCTTTCCTGCCCGTGGCAAAAATTGGAAGCATAATTTTAAATAGTTTTTTTTTTAATTTACGAACGCCTGAATTGTTACCACCCACATTCCGTCCTCACGCGCTCCAGTTGAGTGAGAATGGCGTCGGGTTACTACGATGTGGCTTCGGTGAGAAGGCAAGTGTAAAAGTAAGCTACGCTCTGGGGAGGTAAATTATGGTGGTGGTCAAGAAACGACGGGGAAGGGGAATGGGAAGGAGGGAGTGGGAGGGCTACGGTAGTAAGCGATGCCACACGTGGGGTTCCCAGAACAAATAAACACGGCCCTGGCTGGCAAGCCGGATAACGACCACAAACCTTAAACAAGGCAGCTCGCCTACTCCCAAGAAACAGGTGCCATCTGCTCCACAGCCTAACCTCAGAATCATTCACCATCTCAATGATTATCTTTCATACCCACGC
Source organism: Eucriotettix oculatus (assembly GCA_034510155.1). Taxonomy (NCBI): domain Eukaryota; kingdom Metazoa; phylum Arthropoda; class Insecta; order Orthoptera; family Tetrigidae; genus Eucriotettix; species Eucriotettix oculatus. The sequence continues at coordinate 27,472,900 of CM067379.1, forward strand.
ACGAATATTTAAGAAGGTATAAAAGAGAGAAATATGACCAGAAAACGGCCAGACTAAATTTATTCTCCGAGAGTTACTGTGCAAAGTTAATAAATTATATACAGTGATCGACGACGAGTTGAAAACCCACAGCTATATGCCAGGGTTCAGTGTTTCTAATTTATCACGAAGAAATGCTTCCTCAAAGCAATATCCGCTCAATCGATGCCACGTTTTAGTAATAAATATATCCCGTTTGGCTTAATGGATTCGATGGCGCTATGTAGTATGATAATGAGCCAATATTAAAGCATTCATGATTGTTTTTATTGCTTTAATATAAAATTTGACATGATATGAATTTTTATAATTCATATGATAATTAAAAACATTATCTGTCTGTTTCATATAAATAAATAATAAATCAGCCTATAAATCAGAACAAAGTTAATATAAACTTTATTAACATTAGTTATTAAACGACGTTTCGTTCCGAAATTTAGAACCTCATATGGTGAATTTTAACTAACGAAGAAATTTAGGGGGAGAAAAATTTAGATGTGCATGTCACAGAAGCAAAGAGACCGAAAAAAAATCACCATATAAGTTCCAAATTTTGGGCACCAAATGTCGTGTAATTAATGTTAATAAAGTTTATATTGCCCACCTCCTGTGGTGTAGTGGCTAGCCTCTAGTTCCTGCCTCACAACACAGAGGTCCCGGGTTGGAATCCTGGCATGTTTGTGTCGTCATGGTCGCGAAGATCGGGATGAAGACTGCTGGAGGATCATGTGTCACTCCAAATTCGGAAAGTATCATGCAAGATGACAGTCCGCAGTCGACTCGGTAGGCCAAGGCCCTCAATACACTGAATAGCCAAGGAACAAATAAAAAATTTAAGAAATAAATAAAAATAATAGTGTTTGTTTTCACACATCCCGATCATAATTGTGACTAAATATCGTCAGGTTGGTATTTAAGAATTTTGGGAAAATTACAACATGTTTCTTTAAAATATGTAGCACATGGAAGATTGCGTTTACTGCCCGCTATGAGAGGGACGAGCACATATTGTTTCGTGAAAAATTCAAACCACTGAATCATGGGATATGCCTGTGGGGGGAGGAGGGGGAGGTTCTCCACTTGTAATTTGACCGATCGATCAATCACTCGATACCATGTGGGTGCACTTTCGTCGGTCATTTCCGACGTAGTCACTCGAATTGGACGGTCCCGGAAGGTATCCACTTCCACAAAATTATAATCAACCTCAAACGCTGCTCTCGTTTCTTATTATGCATGTTGTTCAAATTAGAGGATTAAAGTGTTCCAGAAACTCAGTTTTTATTGTTTAAAAATATAACAAACATTTTGCTTTAAACGATAAAGCGCACGTAATAAACAAAGGCAGTAATTGTTACTATACTTTAAGCGTCATAAATAACATTTTTAACTACTTATTGACCTTTACTAATGTCCAGCTTAAAAATTAGAAACTACATCAGCTATATTAACAATCCTACTCGATCAAGCACACTATAAAGTCTAGGAATATTAAGCGGTAAATGTTACAGTATTTTACGAACCCCGCCGCAGTAATTAACAAGCTGAAAACAAGCATCGATGTTTCCCGTTGGAGCCCCGCCATAAAATTTTCTATTAGTGATCTGTAAACAAATTGAGATTACCAGCTATATAAACGCAATCGCACAAAATGAGCCCCGGCACTCACGTTCCGTTCCTAAAATAATAATAATAAAAAAAACGATATCTGTTTATTTCCGATGAACTTTTAACACAGTTTACCTTCATAACTTACGCTTCGTTGATAAATACGTTGGTAAAAAAGACATGTAATTTAATATGACATGCTGCGTTACAAATTTGATGAAGATTTGGACTGGACTTTTATTTTGTTAGTGGGTCCTACATAACGATTATCATGACGCTAATTGGAATTAAATACATTGGCAGCTTTAGCTTTATTATCTAATTTTTTGGGACTTACGATATAGCAGATTAAAATATACAGTTTTAAAATAAATACTCTAACAATTTCCTCGGCATCAATTATACGAATAGATACTTAGCTTCATTCTACACGTGACTTCAAGCTGAATTTTATTTAATAGGCGATGAGACACAAATTTGCAATTAACTAAAGATTAATTACGTTTTGTTTCAAAACGAAAATTACACTCAAAAACATTTTAAACCAAAGAACCGGCACTACCAGAGACGCTCACTCCGCAATTGTCATAGAAGTTTGTCTAACATCCAAACACAGGAAAAAAATTGGCACCACCTTAGGAAATAAAATATTTTAAATAAATAAATTTTGCGCCTAGTGGCATGTCACGTACTTATTTTTTCGTCATTTATGTACAACGAAAGAATGACATCAATCTATACAAAAAATGGAGGGAACATTTTTTAAAACAAGAAGTTCGTATATTTTTCCATCTCCGTACAGCCAGGTGGGACTGATATTTTAATTACGAATAGTAATTAAATTAACGTCTGTTTTACAATAATAAAATTAAATAAATTAACGACCAGATACAAACAATCGACGTTTCGTCACCATATTTCCATACAGCCACAGGTATAATTTTTAATTTTTAAAAAATGTATAAAAATCCAAAATGGACTCCCTAGAAGGATAGCTTCAACCTAACTGTTATGATTAATGTTTAAATAAAAAATAAATCGACGATCAGATACAATACAGTGACGAAACATCGATTCAACTAAATAAAAACTTTGTCTGTATACTTTCAAGGAAAGAATATCACAACCGAAACTGACGTTGAATTAAAACAAAACTTCGGTCACGTCAGCAGATAATTGGCAGGATTCCATATATGATATTTTAGAGTTAACTCTAAGAAAATCACTACACTTTTTAATTTCATGACTGGTGGTGATAGAGACTCTGGCTAATAGAGCATTTACTTATTTTTCTATTCTTTCTATTCTCGTACTTATCTTTGTATTATCTTCCTTTACCTGATTTTCTTGGCCTTTTCATAATTTTGTTTCTTCACATGTGATACTCTGATTTTGAGGACTTGGATGTTGGTATCGAATTAAAACTGTTGGATTTTACTTTATAGTGGGAGTGTACAGTTTGAATTTAAACTGGATTTTGTGCATAAATGTTGATTTTAATTGTCTGTTGTTGAAGAAAAAATTTGGTTTAGTTACTTGAAGATTGAATTTAAAATTTTGTTATAGTACTGAAACTTATGTATGAAGGTAGTTTAAGAACATTTAAGGTTATTTAAGTTGGGTATGTTGGTACTAGTAGTGTCGTAATATGTATATTTCTGACTTATTGGCAATCTTTGTGTTTTATTTGAAGAAAACAATTTGCCAGGGTAATTTTTTGAGTATAAACGTTGACAGCTAAACCAAAACTTGCGTATAGTCGACATTTCCCATAGCCCATGGAGAATGATGGCAAGTGGATACAATTGTTGCCCTCGAATGTTGCCAACAAACGCTATAGAGTTATTTAAAAAGTTGTTAACAACTGTTTTGTTGGCAACGAAACTCCACGAGTTCAGCCGTGAGCTAACTCAATTATAATACGTGGCTCGCTATTGTTTTATAGAAGACACGTGAGCTTAATATGAACGGTGTTGATTGCACGAGCACGTTGCTCACCTGGACGCTCCCGAATCCGATGGATTACGCAGCTTCGTTAGTATTAATTACGAACGGGCGTTGTAGATTCCCACGACGCTCAGAGGCCGGCTATTAGCACTGCTAACCCTTCCTCACCCTCCCTCGTGTCAATCAGACCGGTTGGTTATCAATTCATGATAAGCAGAGGACAAATTTCATTTCCGCTGATGGAATAAAAAATCATCTGACACATTGCTGAGTTACGTCATACAACTTATGGACGTGCCGTAAATTTTTCCCCGTATGACGCAAACATTAAAAATGTCGCCCCTTGAATATTTTTACTTAAAATTACATTCAATTACGATTTATTAAAAAAAGGAACTAAAATTGAATACCTGAAAATTTTACGCCTTGTGGCATGTCACGTACTTATTTTTTCGTCATATAAGTATAACAAAAGAGAAACGTATCCTGTTGGATCCGATACACTGACACAAAACTGTACAGCTATACGAATTTTTGGCAATGTAACTTTTGTAAATGTATCATAAAAAATGTGATGAATACGTTGTAATATTGACAGATTATATAACGGAAGCTGGGCTGGAAACCGAAGAGCCGCGATTGCAGTTCTGGCATAAATCTATCTGAAGAAAAGTTATTAAAAAATCTAATTTCTAGCGTTACTACTTGAAAATTTTTTCTCACTAATTCATATTATTTTTATTAATCTATATAATGTAGTTATTTTGGAACGAGACGATGTTTTTGACGACTACCGTGATAGATCACATTTTCGCCATCCATGCTTTTCCACGAGCTTTATTCAATAAGTTGGCACTTTTCGAATCTTAGTGTTTGGTTTCCAGCCCGACATAGGTTTCTAGAAATATTGTTTTATTAATCTTTATTTTATTTTGTGGATGAATATGGCTAAGTTATAGACCTAGAGCTCTTTGGTTTCAAATTATTTTTAAAAAGCTTTAGGATTGAATTTCATAATATTTTTGAGACTGATGAAACTCTTGTTGGTTTACGACACGTAAATCTCAAATTTAAAAATTGACCATATTAAAATTATAATTCTTGAATAAACCAAACAATTTGAAATGTGTATCTTTTAAAAATGATTGATAACCTTCTAAATACTTTATATATTAAGAACAAGAGATACGAGCTTGTTTAAAAACGGAGTGAAATAATGAAAAAGATGAGACAGACCGACGTTTCTCATAAACGTTTCCGCTTAAGAGTCATTCAAAGCTCGCATCGAAACGTCGGTTTATCTGAATTTTTTAAATGATCTCACTATGTTTTTTAAGTTTTTTCTGTAACATAATGTCGTATCTCTTATTATTACTGTACCACAGACGTTAATTTTTACATTATACTATAAATGTTTCAATTTTTTAATCTTATTAGATATTACAAGAATTTATTATTTGCTAGAATTTCTCTAAAATATTAATAGTTATTTGGCTTCTATGAAATAAATGGATAACACAGCCAATTTAGTAAGAATATTATTTCAATCATATTCAAAAATTTTGCACCATAATAAAATCAGCACGACGTTTCGTTCCTTTCTTTGGTGAACTCTTCTGGTGCAAAAGCGAAAACATTTAAAAATAATTTATCTCATTCATTTAAAGACAAGACATTTTTAACTGTTATTAATGGACTTGAAGTTGTTTTGAAGAAAGAACGACACGTTTTGCTGTTTTTTTATTATGGTTTAAATTATTTTATTATGATAATAAATTTAATTATCTAAATTGGATCTAAATAATAATAATTTTAGTCAACTGTCAAGTTATTTCAGATAAAGTCCAAATGTTTATTGTTTGAAAAGACTGAAATCACTTTTTTGTGTCATGATATTGATGTAATCAGTCCTATAATTTTTTTTAAATTTAGATACTACGAGAGGTTTGTAACGAGTGAAGAAAACTACAATGGCTGCCATTTCTTAAAAAGAACTGATAAGGCCTTGTAATCTTACTTTTAATGTAAATCAACTAGAGTGTTGAAGCTATTTCTTCAGAGAACGTTGCAACATTTTCGTCTTCGTTAACATTCCCACAAGACTCAAAGATAAAAAAAACCAACGGAGATTGGTAGCCCCGGGTTGACTAGTTTGGTTCCTTGAATAATGATGTTCCGTTAAAAGCGTCTAATATTACTCCCCTAACGTCTATATCAGTTTAGGAGCGTCGTCGCATTAATTGGCCTGTCTTAGCGTTCAATTAATGGATAAGCTGTCCCTGCTGCACGTGCTCGGGTCAAATAGCTTAATTGGGAGTGACAGAGACCATCCGAGCTAAGAATATCGAAGGAAACAGCTCCTTGCGCTGCATGCATCAAGTCTCTGAATTATCGGGGCTCAACAAGCTTCAAATCGCCGCTGGTTCGATTCAGGGTCAGGGGAGAAACTTCCTTGCTTCTCATATCAAAGAGATTCCAGACCAGAGACCTTCTTGCTTCCAAAACCTACGACAAGCTTCATTCACATTTTTTATTTCACACTGATGAGGTATCTAAACTTCTTAGACAGGACGTAATGAAATGAACTGACAGGTAAATTAATTACATAAAATCACCGAGTAAAGATTCTGTTGCCCATGAGTATTATAATTTACATAGGAAAAATAGAAGAAAATTGTGGCTTGGTGGAGGAAAGGGGGGGCTATCATAGCATGAGTCATATTAGCCCTGCATTTGCTTATTTTACTAAGGCAAGCGAGCGAGACTGTAAATCATCAAACACAGCTAATAAACGTCCAACAAACTTCCAACGGCAGTAAATAAAAATCCAGTTTGGTTGCTCGTACGCAGAGTCTACTCTAGTCAAGTTTCTTGATAGTCAGCCTCTATATATTCTACTGGAGGTTTTATAATAGGCCGCGATGAGCGTCAACGTCAGCAGGTTTCGTTTATGCGATATTCCGGGGATAAAACACAAATTTCTCCACGTAACAGACAAAAAGCTGGAAGGAATCGTGGAAATTCATACTTGTCCAAAAATCAATTTATGACATGAAGTAAAATAAATTAATAAAAAATACAAATATGTCAGCAAAAAAAATTAATTAACATTTACTTATTGTAAAAAAACGTTTCATGCATGTTTGTGGAGTTCTTCAGGTGAATTCGTAAGTGGACATTGTCAGTAATTTGATGTCACGGACCAACTTCATCATTTCTTCCAGTATACGTCGATTAGTATATATATATTTTTTTCTTCGTATAGGAGATTGAAACACCTCAATCGTGAATTGTGCTGTTTTTCTCGGTGGTGTTTGCTTGTAATTGTCAAGGATTTCTACCACTTGCACTTATAAAAAACAATACTGTACACTTTTAATAATTTAAATAGATTAATGACCTATTTTTTACAGGCAATGTTTTTATATTTATTCAACGACGTTTCGTCTTCAAATATTAAATTTTGCTGAAAGAAAATGATACCAAATGTCTAAAAAAACTTTGACTGCGTAAAAGTGCAGCATCAATCGAAAACTTCATCATAATTTTAACACCTAATTAAGGCCCCAAATGTGGTGACGAAACGTCGCCGTAGCCAACTAAAAACTGTTGTTTGCAAAATCTGGTCGTTATTTTCTTTCTTTATTATTATTAATATTTACACAAAACTACAAAAGAGCAATAGCCCGCTGTTAGTTACATATATTTAACCTCGAGCCAGAAAAACAAGAGAACAAAAGGAACAAAATGTAAATAATCAGACTTGAATCGGTCTTTTAATTAAAATTTTAACGTTGTGGGGGAAAACCTCCAGATAAACTATTCCAGTCCCTGATGGTCCCGTTTACGAACATCTTTCCTCTGATCTCTTTCTTTAAATTTATACATTTGATCGTTCCGTGATATAAAGTTTGGAGCCTCAAGTCGATTTGTGACTGACGTAAAACATAATGCACTTAAATTTGGTCCATTTTTGAAAAATTAAATTTATGATCCGGTTGGAAATACAATTTGAGGTAAGAAATAATTTTCCCTTCTTTGTCTTATCACATTTTGTTGCCGTGAATCTCTTTCAGTACCATTTTCCATCTCACCCTGAAAGCATTTCACTAAAGTCGTCACTCCAAGCTGTTGCACCTCTTTTACATTTCTTTTGCGTCGACTTTTTTTTTCATCAAGGAGTTGTTCTAAATTCGGACCGTCTGAGCGCGTATTTTGTCAGCGAACCCTCGCTCCGTTAATAGTCTTCAACGACCAATAAATCCCCCCAAAGTCCCACCAAAGCCGTAATCGCTCAGGCTCTCTAAACCGTATTTGACAAGGAGGGAAAACAAGTAGCTCACGGGTGAGAATGTGATATTTATGGGCAGTGTGGATTATGAGGCGGTTGTTTATCTTCCAGCCGAGCAAGGCCTTGGCAGGTCGCCCACGCACTATTGCCTCTGCGGGGTTCGAAGCCGGGTCACCCAGGTGTGCGCGCGCCATTGTTCCGCGCAATGTGCACGGTTCATTAGCCCCATTGCGTGACGGCAATTAACGTTAATCCCATATGACTTGAGGTCGAAGGGTTATGTCAAAATTTGTTTCCTGAGAAGGTCAGTTGACTGTGTCGAAACGTTTCCCCGCATTAATATTATTTTTCATCGCATACGAGGATATTAGATACTTAATTAGGATGTTATGTATTTGCATATTACTTTCCTTTAATCTTTTATTCGCTATTGGGTTCTCTTACGTTTAATGATTAGTGACGACGCGAGCGTTTATAATTTATGAGACGCTTTCAGAAACTTTACACACAGTTAAGACTAATGGCATTCCAAATTTATTAATTAATTTATAATAACATTTTACTTAACGTTTGGCCTAAGAAATTATATAAAAATTAATTAACACGAGTAATTTACGAATAAAATAAAAGTTTTATTACGAGGATTCGTCCTCACATTCACAAATATATTCTTCAGGATTCTGACTACAATAAATTGTAATTAAATTAATAAATTGAAGTCATAATGTTTCGTTGAATGATAAATTATTTATACTTATAAATTGTAAGTAATTTTATTTATCTTCTTTTACGTAAATTATTAAATAAAAAAGTAGAAATTTCAGTAATTTACTTTTCAACGGAAAAAAAGTAAAGATAAGTTTTGTACAATTAGTTCGCAATAAAATACCATGAAGAAATGTAATTTTACCTGATGAAGTCCTTTCTATTCCCTTCCTATGATATTAAATGGGAGTTGTCTTTTTCAGGATCACCCTCATGTAGCCTGTTACCCTTCCCCTCTCAAAAAAAATGCGAGGGCGAAACGTATTAGTAGTAGTTAAATGATACTTCTACTTTGTTTGTAAATTGGTAGTTTACCTTTACATAAGCACAATTATTTCCAAAAAAAAATATTTTATCGTAATTTTCTTCAGTTTATATCTTTTTCATTACTGAAATTTCGTTTCAGAAGTCTTCCGTTGCCTCTTGAATAATTTTAGCTGGTCTTTATTTATTTATTTTTGATTCGAAGATTTACGTAAATTTATTGGCACCTCTTTGGTTGAAACTTGTAATCGCCTATGCATTCCACGCGCCATTACCGAAATCACGTACGTACCAGTGCAGCAATTTTATTATTCGTCCGTCGCGTGTGTTCCGAATGAATATCGAGACCATTCATAAATTTTCATTTCTCTTTGTTTTGTTAGCAACCGAACATAAACCTGCGCAATTGTTTCCAGCACTATTCTGACTTTGTTAAATATGAGTGGTTATATAGAAAATGCGTTTTATCGTTTTATTATTTATGTATATTCATTAGATGATGAAGCACACATTCCACATTTCCCTTGCAAGTAATGAAAGTTAGATTCTCTTGCTGAGGTCTCCGACTCTTGGATCACGGGAGGTCCGTGCACATTTAAGGGGGAGTTTTTGGAGGGTCTACACTATCAGATCTGCCAACTTCCTGCGAAGGACAGTCTTATCAGCTGCACTCTGGTCCAGGCATCCTTCGAGAGCAACTTAGGACCAAGAAATCATGAACTTTCCCTTACAGAAATCAGCAAATATCTAATGCGGAAAGAGAATTATAAATAAATGAAGGATATTAAAAGTTCAGTGACTCTGTAAGAGGAAAATAATGTGACCTCACACATTTCAAGAGATAAACGAAAATACTGAATACGTTAGAAAATGCCATAAAAGCAGAGACCTGATACATATAAATAAACGGCTAAAATGATCAGGGAGGAAAACCTGTGTTGCTTTCACGAAAAACATTCAATATAACATAATGATAAAGTAGTATGAAAAGATAGTTCTAGAAACCAGAAACCGATAACCCATTTACGACGAGCCAAATTTTAGTTATAGTACCTGAACCTCTGTTTTTAAAAGTCTATGGAGCGATGATATATCAACACCAACATTTTTTATTAATTTTAAATAAAATACGATTAACGACCAGTTCAAAGGCAAACCAAGTTTTTTTATTGTTGTATACATACGACTTTTTGTCCACAATAATGGAACTTTTCAGGTTAAGACAACCGCAATCAAAATTCTTGGAAAGTAAAATTTTTAGTGAACAGAAATTCATAAGTTAAACATTATAGCTGTAAAAATAAAAAATAAATGCATCAGATTAATTTATAATACCTCGGTGACAGTTTGGTGACTATGTTGAAAAGGAAATATTTACATTATAAAATACGTACTTAATTTTATTAATTTGTTAAATTAAATGGGTTTTTATCGTTGCTTGGATTTCTGGGGAGCCAGCAAGGCAAAGGCAGAAAGGGAATGGGATTTCCGACGGACGCAAATGAAGTTACTTTTAGTTGCATTCTTCTATTCCTGGTTTTGCAAAAACAAAACATTGTGCTAGAGGTCACCCATTCCCTCGCCGGGATTCGAACCCCAGACATGTGAGGTAATCGTAGCAGGTCGAGGCATTCGGACACAAATTATTTTTAAGTGAATCTTTAATCATTGGAACATGAACATGCTTAACTTAGTTTTTCCAGGCTTTAAACTGTAATCCCTGATAATTCCAACGTTTATGTACGTAGGTACGGAAATTGTCGTAAATGTACTATCGTGACGCACCGTCGGCCACGGTAACGATTGACGTGACTAATCCTCCAAATAAAAAATCGTATTCACACTAACTCCTCTCTGTAATTGGTGGTAACCAAAGTTTATATTCTTCGACGCTGTACTCAGTGCTATGAGATGTAGAGAAAGTCACTGAGAGACATCGCAAGGGTTCAATGTCCCAGTTCCCAGCAAACAAGATGTTTGTTATTGTCTGGTGTGGCGACGCCCAGTCGGCTCTCGGGATTAACACACATTATCAACCCGATGAAGAAATTCGACGTTTCTCTCTCCATAAATATTACCTTATCTTGAAAAAGGACCAACTAGATACACAGAGGCAACGGATTAAAAGGACGATCATACGACTAGGGAATAATTATTACTATTTGCATCATCAATTTTGAGGACAATCTGAATTCCGTCGGCTTCCGCGAGACTTTTAATCCGTGTTGAGGTTTTCGCTGCCATTTATTTTGCTCCGTTTGTTATAAAGCACGCCGCGCGCAGATAACAACGAGAGTGCGTTTCAATTTATATCTGGCACGCCGAAACTGCGTCGCGCTTTAAGCGTGATTTATGCAGGGCAAATATCGGGCGCCGCTGCGGAGGAACCGACGAAATACGACCCGGGTTCTCTCCCCCACAACTGCGGGTCCATTCACAGCAGAGTTACTTGACGCCAAGGGCCTTTCTTCACGATAATGCTATCTCAAATATCTGCCTACATATTCATAAAAAACAGTCTTGTGTTCATTAATAATAGCCCGCAAAAAGAATTCATTCCACACAAGTTTCTTGGACAACACGTGAATTAGCCGACATCGAGACCATTAGCCCTGTGATGGGCACACCCCGACCTATGTCGAATTGACCTTAGCTTCAATTTAACCGGGTTGATGACTGACGGTACCTTAACAGTGTCAATAATTTTCCTAGTAAATTAAGCAAGCCCGCTGTTTTAAGAAACTAAAAAATTACGGGTACATTAAGAGATTCAAAAATATTCCCGGTACTTTCAATGAGTTAAAAATGCCCCAGGTCCAAGTAAAAATCAGTCACTGTACTTTTAAGGGAGATAAAAATTACACCTGTACAATTAGGGGCGCACGGATAGTGTTGGTACTTTAAGAGGGTGAGAACTTAAAAGGGTACATCGCTTCCATCATCAACCGGCGGAATGCAACGGAAAACCACCCCTAGTACAGAAAACAGTTTCCATAGAGAATTTTCCTCGAAATCAGTCACAGGCTGAATGAAGAGTAATAGCAACAAAGCAAATATTCAGTAGTAGGATTGTGTGTAATTTCACGATAATCATAAGAGGACAATTAAATTGTAAAGTTAGTTAAATAGAAAAATGTTATGAAATAATGGAGGACGACATTAGAATATATTTGAAAAATGCCTACTATAGAACTATGTTTGTACAGAATTCCAACATCATTTTGTGAGGTACCCGGAATACAGCTCAAAATATGTATGCTGTTATAATTTATGGAAATCCGTACCATATGCAAGAGAAGTAATTCATTCAAAGTACTTAATAGTAAACCATGAGTAATATAATGTAGGTGTTACTATGGAAAACTGATTTGAAGTGTAACTCTCTGGAACGGGGTTTCTTTGACGAAGCTAAAGCCGAGCGTTACCGTGGTTGATGAAGTGTTTGACGAACAGCATTACTCAGGACTGTTATGTATAGTAACTTTTTTCCATTGAGTTTATTCAACTTCACTGACAAGCCTGTAAGAAGCGACAAAAGTTTATTACAACCCTGCAAAATCGTTTTTCATATATTCCATTATTTATGTTTACAAGTTTTAGTAAAAATATTAAACTGTATTTTCCATTTTACAGCCATTGTGTTGACGTCTGATTTGTTCCCATACGATGCGAAAATTATTCTTATTTATAATTAAAATGTATTTGGTTACATAATTTCAGTTTCGTGTGGAGTTTTCTGAGCGTCCTAGTGAAACGCAAAATCGAATTTAAAACTTCGGGAGGGTCCAAGTGTTGCACATTGAAGATTGTTCTTTACGTAATTCACAAGAACCCTCTCGGAAGAATTTCGGAAAGTATTTTGTAGGATGTCTTCCCGTTTAGACGACTCTCCCGATGGTTCTCAACTTCGCAGCTCGTGTTTCACTTCTACAGATTAATTTATAGGGTCGTTTTATTTCCACATTTCCGAGCGTTCGTAGAACCGACCTGAGTATCCTTGATTGATATTTAATTTTCAGCGTAATGTAACAAAAGTCCTTCCCGATGAATAAAGCAACGATGGCGTCTTTGAGGGAGGACCTCAAATAAACGCGGTGGCCATTAATAATTCGCCGCTTCGACTGTTTCAGCTTGGTTGACAAAGCAGAAGAAATCGTGTATATTTCAGAGGATAATGGCAGTTAATCGGAAATCAATGTCCCCTGAGAAGGCGTGTCGCCTAGGCCATGAATTAGTGAGGCTGTCCCCTGGGAAAACCGCGTCACCAAACACACGTGGCCGGGCAACGCTGCTTGCTTCACCATCTGCAGATGGCGGCGGCAATTAGCCTCGCAATATTCCCGACAGCCCCACACAATTAACGTGAGTTCCAGTTGCAGCGATTTTCCACGCTCTGCCAGAGACTTAAATAGCTCTCAACATACTTTTAGAAAGGCTTTATGCATCTCAGACCAAACTGATCCTAACTTCCTTCAAGTAAGATGTCGACCGTCTCTGACAACCAACCAGGAAACGCCTCTATCAGTTCCCGCCATGTACTTGCGTTAAATAGAAACACCAGCCAATAAGGATAGACTTTGACTATGGCATCATTTTACCCTCAGAATTTAACAAATATGATGACGGAACGTCATTGAAAACATCATCAACTTCTCTATCGTTTCTTTCCCAGTTTCTTTCGTGTTTCATCTGCTCGGACTTTTGGCGGTACGGAGTCAAAGAAATGAGACAGCATTTGAGCCACGGGGCAATAAAACTCAGACTTCACGTCGCGCATTGGGTCTTTCCCAATTTTGGTGAGAGTTGGCTGCATCGGGTGGCGTGTTTTCCCAAGTGTAACCATAAATGTTAATGATCCCTGCCTCCTGGGTGATATAAACCAGAGAACTGGGGAATAGATTTTAAAAAGGCGTGCAGAGAGGTTTTATGAACAGATTTTTCGAGAGTGATGAGACGGAAGAGATGGCAAGAAGACAGATTTGGTGAGAGATTCCGAGAGAGGTTGCTGGACCGGTGGTTGGAATTGTGGCAAGGGAGATTTTGGCATTCTTCCTGAACCAGGAAGAATAGCAGCAGCGGTGGCTGTGATCTGGAGAGAAGACGACGCAATTAGGAGGAATGAGCTGGAATATTCACTAAGCCACATGGTAATTACCCAGGCTGTGACTCTTTGCTGATTTTCTGTACTGCCAGGTCCGAGTAGATTTGTATAAAATATTTTGTTCTATGAGAAGGCAAATAATATATGACCCTGAGGTTAGACATAGAATTGTTTATTTTTAAGGAATTTATTTTTATCATTTTTCGTAGTTTTAATTTTAGAAATAATTTCCGGCATCAAGATCGAAATACCTAAATTGTAATTATTAATGTAAATATGTTTGTCGATCAAGTAAATTATTGGCTTTAAGGAATTTTAGTTAATTAATGTGGGAATGTGTCAGTGCGAGTAGATCTGTCTACAAATTATTAGTGTAGTGTCTATGATGTTTCACGTGTACGTTCCGTACAGCGTCGCGCTTTTACCGAATTTTTTTAAAAATCGTTTATACGAAAGAGGAGCAGTACTTGGCGATCTATCAGCTGTATGTCATGTTTTATTCAGAAGATAGAGGGTATCTGTAATTAGCAGGTAATCCGCGGGTGGAGCGGGGGCCGCTGAATTATTCAGAGGCGGAACCACTTAGGCAAGTTGCAGGACTAACGAGGAGAGTTAAGGCAGAGGTGAGCTGAGCAACACGTTGTTAACACGAATTAACTTCTCACCAAACTACGGATCCAGGTCTCGACCAAAGTTATGGCACATAATCCGCTCGGTCACGACGAGGGGAAAAATACACAGTCTGCAGAAGGGCGAATGTCCATGCACGAGAAATAAGATATCAATCTACAACTTAACATACATGATTACCACGAGGCTTACGCCATTATGAATAAGATCGCCTCTAATTTATTAGCCTTCAGCTACTAATCGTATTATCTCATCACTTGGTGATGGTTTTAAATGCGATAATGTCATATTAATTACAGAACTAAAGTCAGTGGCAAAATTAACTTACGGTTGGTTTATTTGGCAGCTTCTCATCTGCTACATATGCTCTTCCGTGTAAGCGGTTCTTTTAAAATTTCGGTAAGATGTCCTCATGTACACAACGGACAACAGGAAAAGAACACCATAAGCAATACACAATTAATTTATACGCAGACCTACACAAGCTGAAACTTTCACACATAAATTAACTAAGATTCCTTTCAACATTATGATGCCAGGGGCTTCTTACCCATACAATGTTTTTCTCCGGGTCCTAAAAATGTGTATGCCAAGGTTTGTTACCATTTTTTCCACCTGTTTAATTTTATATAAATCAATATACGAAAACGTAAACCTATAATAGATATTTAGGTCAGATGTTTTACAAGCTGGCTACCCGGCGTGTCCAAGGTACTAACTTATTTGTATCACCCATTTCTGAAGAACATGAAATTTAGCGTCTGACAATTCACTTAAAACGCCATACGTAATGCGAACAGTAGAAAAATTTGAATCTTGAAAGTATGAAACAGGTGTACAAAAATAATAATTAAATCCGATAACTCTTCAATAAAAATAATATCACCTATATATCATATCGTTTGCAATTCTTGATTGAAATTACGTCGCGGTCTTCAGACATCGTCAAATCTGTTAGTTCATAATAATTGAAAACGTTTTCGTATACCACTATTATAAAATATACAAAATCCAATAAGCCTAATATTCTCAAGAGTTGTCACTTAATTTAGTCTCGTCAGTCTTTCTAATTGATAACAAAATATAATGTAATGATTAAAAACCCTTACCCATTGTTTTTGTCACACTTTGATATTTTCTGAAGTTCGTGTTGTTCAGTTTGAAAGTATAATCAGCTGCCGTGTTACCGTGAAATAGATCAGGTTAAAAGGCAATTCTACATCAAACAAAACTATGCAAACTCAAGGTTCAGATAAAATATTGAGTATTGTTTATTATAAACCTTCAATGGGTTTCCGATTTTCTTATAGCGGAATTTATCATTTTTCAAACGTGAGAGCAGCGTATGTAAGCAAATAGCCGCCATATTGAGTGAAATTAAATATGGCCCTTGACGTCAGACTTAAGTATAATTCTTTCTATTTCTGTGAATGACCCCAGTGGTTTTTCTGTATGTTGTTAAAAGTTTATGTTACAGTTTGTCCATGCTATTAAATACCTATGAAGAACAGACAAACGTACATCTTTTTATCATGCCGAAAATTATCGGTTTGCTGTATATGTGATGTGAGCTGTAATTAATTTAAAATAATATAATTTCAGAAAATTGTTCGCTTCTTACTATATCTCATTAAATAAAAAAGCAATATTTTAGAAGGCTTTTGTTTTGTTTAGGATACAAAATTCTTTTTTATTTGTAGTTAGTAATTCAATATTTTGATATGTCGATTTTTCGACTATGCATAAAGTACGCAGAAAACTAGAGACTCTAGTTTCATTACTCCTACCATTTATATTGTACACTAATGCTCCGAGGTGAATGACGTAGAAATAGTGGCCCAAAACAGAAAATAAATATTAATTATCCTGATATTCAAGTCCAATTCCCCCTAATGATAGTCAAATAAAAAAAATTGACCGTTTGTTCCGAGTTAAGTCTTCTTCAAGAACCTTTATATAAGCCTTAGAAAATATTTTATGCAAAAAACTGAAACATGTATCACGGAGCCAAAGTTGAAGTTTTTCCTTCTGTCAATCATTATTTCGTTTTCAGTTTCCGCTCAAACTCATGAATATTTAAACTCGAGGAAATTTTAATTGCTGGGGGTACATAAATGTATATTAGATGAATATGATGAGAGCGAGGAAATCCACGACCAGCGAATGAGGGGTTTAATATTCTCCCCCCTCTTTCCCCTCCGTCTTAGTTTGATAATTTGAAAATAATTACTCGTATAAGAGTCAGTAACACTCTGAATTCACCGCAATTGATTAATGACGCCCATTATTGAAAATTTGCATAGAGGCCGTCCAATAAATAAAGAGGAGTATGATGAATTTATGGTCAGTTGGTTTTTTGTAACACGAGATTGTGGTTAAGTGTCCCTGCTATTTCAATAAGCAAGAGGAGTAAATTAGCTGATTATGCAGGCAGTGAAACTAATTCAGCAATAGATCTCCAAGTCCTAAAGTAGTGCACGAAATGGCGGGCAATAAATCGTTGTAGCGAAAACTCATCACACTTTTCCACGTGTGCAGGAGGTAATCGAGGGAATATACAGAGAGAGGAGGAAAAAAAGTGTGTTGATTTATTGGGTACGGACAAGGAGTTATTGCCCCTATTAAAAAGTTTATTGCTGCCAGTGTTCATCGATTAAAAAGGGAGGGTCGTTATTAACAAGTGTGTTATTACGCTGGAAGAACAAATTGGCTACCAGGAGGATCGTGGAACTAAATGTGATGTTAAATGGAGCGAATCGCGTTCGGACACTGTGCAAACACAGTTGGGTTAGTCGGTGAGAAGATCCAGGTTCCCGAAAGACGGCGAAGGTGAGACGAGTTCCGGGGTGATTTATCTGACATTTGCGTCGCATGGAGTTCCTCCTGTCTAAGGAGAAACGCGTATTTACTCGTCTTCGCTAAGTGGCACGAGTGACAAGCAACATCTGCCGTATCGCACAGTAAACTCCATTTAAACGCTTCCTGGTCCGTCGTGAGGCTGTTCAACTCGCACCAACCAAATTCATCCCAGACGATTTTCTCTTTTATAATCGCAGAACGGACGCCCAGAGATCATGTTTAAGGTTCCGTTTCCACTTATTCACAATGGAATTACATCTTTCTCTCTTCGATTACATCCCCCACTCCACTAGGATCAACTTGTTCGTAGGTCCATAAGAGCTAATGTAAAACACTGCATTTTGAGATCCCTAAAATCTGTCTTAAGGGAACAAAAGACAAATTAAACTGGATCATTTATTTACACCATGTCTTATTTTTAGAATAAGTAATGTACAAATATAAATTTATACGGAAGATTAATAAAAGTGACCATGTTTCTAAGTCAATATTGCGAGGATACGAAGTTATATCAACATATTTCTCATATAAACGTTAAAAATATACAATTTTCTATTCTAAAATTTTTAATTGGCAAATATGTTACTATTAAAAGACATACAGGTTGCAAAAAATATAACAAGCCAAAATTCAAAAAGACCATTTTATGCTAAATTAATACAGTTTAAATTTCACTAAGTCCAAGGATATAGGGAATATCTTATTCACTGTATATTCTCCTGTAACATTTGGGAATGGAATAAATATTTATTTTTAACTTCTCCTTCTGAAATAAGACGATATTCGAGCAAGTTGATCCTAGTGGAGTGGGGATGACAGTAACGCTGCCGCCTGGTGCTCTATTTAAGTACTTCTTGGAAGATGCTACATTACGAGAACGTCTTTGAAAATTTCATCCCCGGCTGTAGCGACAAGCAGTGATTCTCTAAATAATAATCTATAAAGACACGGGGCTCTAAATGTTCTTCCTGAGGAATTAGCTCCGTGCTGAGCAATTGGTTAGCGCACTGTACTTACAGAGCAGTGCTTGTAGGCTATGCCGGAGTTCTGAGTTCCAGCCTCACCTGGAGCAATATTTTCAAGTTTGATGTCACCACAAACTCGGTGAAGACACAACAAATTATTTAACTTTATAGACTTTTTTTATATAAACATAAATTACAGCGACAAATTTACAACCCAAATAGAAGTTTTATTCAACGTTTGGTCGTCGCTTATTAGGACTTCATGAGGTTCCAAAAAAAATCTTCACGTTTTTGATCCCTTAAACAGTGTAATTAAACATTATTTGTTACATATATTAACGGTCCAAATGTAACATTTTTTGTTGCTGTGCCTATGAACATTTATTTGCATTCGGGAGATTGCAAATTTAAAAAACCATACACTCAACAGATGGAGTCCAGGGCAATAATTTTTTTATTGGAACCTTTATTTTTTTATAGAGGTTGATGTTAAATTACATACTTTACGCTACAATTTCACAAGCTGAAGAAATTTATTTGTGCCTGATGAAGTCCCAAATACACAGACGAGACGTAGAATAAATTGAATAAAACTTCTATTTGTTTGGAATTAATAAATGACAGTTTCAGGATCACCCTCATGTAGCCTGTTAACCGAAAAGAAGAAGAAGAAATGAATTAATATATAGTAGTACGGCCTATATATAAGGCAGAGTGTATATAAAATTTATTAGCATTAATTCATTAAACTACACAAACCTCATCTGGTGGTTTTTGAGAAATCAAGAGATTTAAAATTTCTTTATTCTTTAAACTAAAGTTGTTGTATTGCGTCCTTGAATTGGCGTTATGCAACTCTCCATGCTAGCCTATTCTGTGCTAGCCTTTTCATTTACACTTAACTACTACATCCGACAATATCCCTAATCTACTAAGATTATTCCATTCTTGACCTCCCTCTTCTATTCTCCTCCCCTCTATGCTAATTTTACAAGATCCTCATTTCTCAAAACGTGGCCTATTAATCTGTTCCGTATCTTGGTCATCGTCTTTTGTTTATCTCCAATAAACAGGCTTCAAGTGAGGCTCCATCAGATAACCCCGAACAAATCTCACAAGTTATGACGTCATCTAGAGAAAACGTTTCAGGGCGCAAACAACGCCTAGCAAACGGCTACCCGCGCAGCATCCCGTTCTTCGGTCAACAATCAGGTCACTCACGCCTAGAAACATTATTTAATAAATAAAATACAGTGAACTAGCCTAAAGTTAGTAATAGATATTTAATGAAAAATCACATACAAAACGTTTCGGTTCCAACTTAAGAGACCTCTTCAGATGTAGAAATAAAATTAAATAACTAAATATAAAAACATAGTTACTTTCAAAATAGTTTTTTTCTATTTATGACTTTCCTCAATTTATTGTATTTTATTAATAAAAATGCAATTGCTTCGTTCTTTTAGTACGTGACCAATGATGACGATAAAGTTCGTTGAATTGAGAAAACGTGACGTTTCATGCTATTTGGCACAAATAATAGAATTGAAACTTTGCCTTACGAACTAATAATAAGAAGGAAGAAGGAATTCGACTTTTGGACTGACAGACTTTAAATTAAGATGCATTAACAAGGAAATTAGTAGGTTCAGGAATCGTACCGACGCATCTTAAAAGCATAACGGCAAAACCCTGAAATACCACGTTGTGAAATGAATAGAGGGGAAATATTATTTTAAAATGAGAAATTATTATAGAAAATGTGAATAATATTGCGTTTAACATTTCTTTTTGACAATGTAAATAATTACATGAATCTTAATTTGCACAGCCGGCTTTTTACGATTAACAATATATACACAAATTATAAACATGGGTTCTACACCAGCCCTTCTCATAGAACAGAATCACTAACTACTAGGAATTGGCAGTTTCAGGAAATCGGCAAAAGGTTACAAACAGTGGTATTTACCGTGTCGGTTCAACTTGCCTGGAACTTGTAGCTGGACCCATCTGGACTTCCGCGATGAAGCGAGATGAACACTTTAGAGATCCGGACTGGATTACGCCTTCCAAGGCCAGGACACTCCAATTTCTTATCACTCTCTTAAAATTCAAACTTCATCTCCAATCATAGTCTGCTTAATGTCTCAACCATAATGAGCCAATCATAATCTCGACGTCCTTAATCTCAAACTCCACCTCCTTAATGTCCTTAAATATGTGTCCAAATCCATTTTCCTTGGCTTTATAATTTCTCCCCACTTTCCTGTTTCATATACCGTCGGTTGCGGGGCCCGATATTGTCCAATAAAAAATATAATCTCTTTTCTCTGGAATGAGCCGTTTAAACTTCTCAACTAACGTTTTTTGGGTAAAGCACCATCCTTGCTCACCATCTGACGCTGCCAAATCTCACTACACTTTGGAAAAAAAACAGTCGCGCCGTTGTGTCGTTTTTTACTCCTGTCCTTTCATTACGTACCGCCAAATGCCGCGTTTTATCGTTACAATTGGCTATAAGTAAATTATAAATCCAGGAAACAATTTAAATATTTAACACGAATAAATTAACAATCAAAATAGACACCCTTTTTATTTCATTTGAGTTGAAGCTGCTCCAATAGGCACTAAAGGTAGCTTTTTTTACGTTTAACTTCCTAGTTTTCTTAATAATTTCACATTAACTGACGAAATTTAGGCTCAATTAAATTAGAACTGTCATTAATTGGTCGTAAATTTATTCGATTTACTATTTATAGTATTAATATTTATTTGAGATCTCTTTACCGTTTCGTCCATATTTTTCGTCTATTTTAAATGGATAACCTATATACTTTTGCTAATAATTTTGCATTAGGCGACGGTTACAAACGAAAACAGATGTAAATTACTATGTTAACTTGACGAACATTCAGCTAAGGATGGTCGGTCATTTGTCTATATTATATCCTCAGTTATGCTCCACCACGGCTCTCCATCTACTTTCAGGCTCGCTGAATTTCATTAAGGTAATTTTTAACGAGTATTAAATGTCATTATAAAGAGTACGATTATCAATCCATGGAAATATAAAATCAGAATACGGGACCAATAATTAGTCCTTTATGAAGTTTCGAAATAATGTCCTACGATCGTCTCAAAATGTTGTGTAAGTTGTTTCCTGGTTTCGTATTTGCGCTTTTTTGATTAGGAGTCACTTTTAACTTGAGTGTTAATTAGCGTGTATTCTGCTTATCAGTCGCGCCCTTGCCACGAAGCCCCGTTAATTAGTAATGATCCCTCAAACTTGTGCGTGCCACCTGTTGCGTTCCTATTGACGTCTGCTCCAGACGGCGGTTATTTGGCTTCTTCCTTCGACAGTCAGGCCTGGACACGAGCTTACGGAACCCCCTCCCCCTTCTTCGTCTCTTCTTTTTTACGCTCCAACTATAAAATGAGAAAATGTGAGAAGTCCGGCCTGGGACTCTAGACGCGACAGCAGTAAAGTTAACCTCTCTGGAATCCTTCGCGCCATTACGGCGCCTGACTCACATTCAGTAGTAACACGCAGAAAGAAAACTCGGATGAGTTTGTGCTTGTTGACCAGTTACAATTAAATAAAACCGAAGGTCTTAACCAAACTACAAGCAATAGAATATTGTTTCGTTACGTCACGCTATACATCTTAATAATTAATTATACTAAATTAAGCTGTTGGAGAGAACGTAACTGACAGTTGAGGGATTTTAATAGATTGCTGAAGAAATCCCATTATGATTTTTCGCGTAATTTTTTTTGTAATAATATTTCTATGTAATAGCAAAGGAAGTGTGTTTCTGAATAATTTCATATTCATCATACAGATTCAAACGCGTGAATATTTCCTTAAAAACCAAATGAAAACACTGGTGCGAAGGAAACCCGTGGCACACTCTTGGAAGGAATTCAGTTTGAGGAATCAGCGAATGTATCAGAACGGGAAAATATGTGACGTCAGCATGCATTGAGACTGACACAGAACAGGAAAAAAATCGCCATATTTAATTCCACGTCCATTTGATTACAGTGTCGCACTCACTCATTTTTTATCCTGCAAAATACGAACATATGAAAGAATCGTGACAGACAATACTAAATAATTTATAAGTACGTAACTTAGTGAATTTCCGTTTTATTTTGGAACCGCCATTTAACATGACATATTCCATAGATGCACAGAATATTTCAAACTCGACCATTTCAATCCTTATAATTTAATGTATTTTTTGTCAATTACATCCAGTATTCAATTGCAAATACCTGTGCAATTCAAATTTGATTATTTCACGACGTTTCAACGTTGTATATAAGTCATTCGTTCTTACAAATGATCATGTACGACTTAAGTAATTTGTGATTTCTACTTATTTTAACCTTATGTGTGAATATTATCTGTGTGTATGTCGCTAAGTATATACTGTAATAACGCATTGACCGGTTAATTTTTTGTATAATCTAATTGTAAGTTCAAACTGCGAGGTTATATGACTACTTTTAAGTGATTACTGACTGTGAAGAATGCACTTTTTGAAATTTATTTCTGTTTCTTGTTTGCAGATGTCTTTACCTGACATTGCGTCGAGTCCAGCGGCGAGAGAAGCCAGGCTGGCCGAAGTCAGAGGATTTTGTCCGCTGCAGTTGGTAAGACGACACTTATTTCGTACTTTAAATTGTCCGCATCATTCTAACAGTGAGTGGCATTTCCGTGCCAAACGTCAGCGCTGAAGAAGGGGGAAAGAAAAAACGTACGGTTATCCACGATATACGTAAACTGGAAATTAGATTAGCGAATGAAATTGGTTATCAGTAATGTAGGCAAATAAGAATTTTAAAAAATGAAATGCTTCAGTTAAATACGAAGAAGCACAACGTATCGTTCCTGTGATTTGGATCCTCTATAAGTTCAAAAACATTGTCAGTGTGATTTTTACAAGTCTCATAAATTTATTTCTTCTAATATCATGAATAATATAATTAAATTAATCTGACTTTAAATAAAATACAAAGAATGGCCAAAATTCAGGGATGGTGACGAAACGTTTTAATTATAATTAAATTCTTCTATTTCTGACTTTTGGCCATTATACTAATTAAATCTTTGCGGAGAAGCCGAAATTGTGCAGTCTGTGAAATAAATTATTCATTATTTTAAAAATCAACTTACTTCTTTAAATATTTGGGAATCTGAAAAGTTTCCGAAACATAGGAACAGAACTTAGTGCAAAATTTTTATTTTATTAAAATGTGCTCATTTTTATTTCATTAACATAATTTTTTGTCTAGTTGGATGGTTTATTAATTTTTTATTTAGTTAACTCCCGATAAATATTAGTATTAATAAAACTTTATTCTAAAATCATTCATAAAACACAAATTCAATAATTTATTTATTTAAAAAAAATACGAATTAAAAATAGAAGTCATTTTGGTTTAATTTAAAATTTTTATTGTATTCTAATATATTTACGAATACAGGAATTCGTAATTGAAAATGTTTTTTAAATTAATCTCGCTTTACGTAAATCATTATGGAATAGTTTGGTCGAAATTTCCTTTGAAAAGAAAACTATATTAATGAATAATAATTATTAGTTGAAGTTTTTTAATTATAGAGCGGTTAAAAATGCAATAGATTAAAATTAAAATATTATACGGATATATGTGAGAGCAAAACCTGTTACTGTTTTACTACATAATTATTAATAAATTTGGTAAACCATCTCCGCACATCTCGGAACGTATAAAACGGCTGGATAGAAAGTTTACATATTATGTAAAATTCTTTTTTTAAACTGACACCCAAGAAAAGCCGCACGTGACGTAAATTAATGAAGTAGATTAACGTGTTTGGGTAGAAAGTTGTTAACAGGAAGAAATGTTTCTAGTATTTGTTCGAGGTAACTGTACACAGTCTAGACGAGGCTCTCCATTTCGCATGAATAAACCCGGATTTATTATCAGCTGTAATCTCCATTTCCGCCGATAAATAGTGAAGAGGGAGGGGGCGATAACTGACTCCCTGTTCACCATTACTGTCGTCCTATGTGTCTAGCACTAACATGCTGATGAAAGGAAATGTCACTCAACAGGTCTTATTCGACTATTTGTCTTCTTTCCGTGTTCTCGAGTGTTAAAATAAAATGCGCGACGGAATCAAAATAATCACAATAATTGATCTATTTATATCCAACCAAGATTTAACAATTATCCCCGAATCTGGGAGCCAATAATTGGAAAAATGATATCAAATTCCAGTATTTTACAATCGGCAGGAATGAAAATTAAGTAGAGAAGGAAAAGTTACCGGAGGCTACAAAGTAATGCTTTATAAACGTTTTCGGCTAAATTTTAATCAGTTTTTTCATCGTGGGTCCTAAGGTAAAAGAATTTTAAATAATAAATCGAGGGTCAACCTATAGAAAATAGATGGAGAAGCTTGGATCGACAGAGTAGCTCAAAAGGTAGAAATTCAATAAAATTTGTCTCTCAATTTTTTTATATCTACGGGAATGCTGGTTTAAATTAAGAAAATTAAATTTTAGCAGGAAGTAAGGAAAAAATACCTCAAAATTCTATGTTTGCGTGTGTGTGCGTGAGACAGATAGAGAGAATCTCGAATGCAACGTGCATTTGTATTTCATTGGGGGTACTAACATAGAGCAGAAGCAGAATCTTTAAAAATTGATGGACCAAATAATGATGGTTAAAATTACTGGAAAATAATAAACGGTGTTACTTGACTGATAAGTTCCATTTTTAACGTTAGTTTTTCCAAGAAAGGAGTGTGAAACAATTGCGTTTAAAGTGAATTAATTAAGTGTAAAGTATGTTTTACAACATAGTTTTCTGACTTTAAAATTTACAATAAATAAAAAGGCGGACAATAAGTCAGATTACAAATTTATCACTATTTATTCAAATATAATTAAATTTCTTGTAATTTTATGTTTGCAATACGCCTGAGGAAGTCTCAAAATGGAGACGAAACGTCGCTTTTGAATAAATAGTAATAAATTTATAGTCTGACTTATTGGCCGTCTTTTTTATTTATTGTAAAGTAAGTTTTAATTAATCGAATGATTTCCGAGATCAGATTTAAATTAATTACCAAATCAGAGATTGCATTTGTCTATTACTGTTTTTGGAGGCAAAGTAATAAAATTTAGTGACGTAGAACTGTAACATCTTCGCCGGATAAGGTCCAAAACGTATTGGGGAAACTTTGTATAGTAGTTTCTTAACTTTCAAATTGTTCTACTGTCCGTATTGGCTATTAATTTAAATCTAATTTTTAATTATTAGGTGCATTCTGGCATCGTTTTCATTTTATTATGTATTGCACTTAAAGTGTTTTAGAGAGTGCGTGAACGGTCAATAGTTGGTATGAATGACTGTAACCGGAAGTAACTGTATCCTTTTACTACTTTGTATACTACCTTGGTTTACGTCGCTACAAGAAATGGACACTATTTTGTTATATTATAAAAATTAATTTAGCCAATTAGTTCTCATAAACTTTTGCTCCTGAAGGGCAAAAAACGCAGGTTCACTACCAAATATTATGATAAACTTTTTATTGAATTATCAAAGTTCCGCAACGACGAAGGAGCATATACGTCTTCCATAAAACAACGAGATCAAAGCATGAATTTAATTTAATGTTGTTGGGCAACGATAACCTAAAATAAACAAATGTTTTTTTTCATAGCTTATCTTGACAGGTGCTACTTTAAATAATTCAACTCCTGTCACTTTTATTCATTTATATCATAAATTACAAAGAACTCTTTATCAAAAAGAATCAAAAGCAAAGACATCGCTAGGCATCCTCCAGCGATAATTATACATTTCCCAAAGACACACATATGAACTCTTATTATTTATTAATTATCTCTTGAATTATTACGTATGCCGTTACTGAAAATTGTTATTACATTTTTTTACAAATGACGGTCATCGAACCGAAAGCACCAAAATTTGTTTTAATCAAATACAATGTATACCCTGTCGAAAATTATATATGGACTAATAATTTCGCTACATTGATTTTTTATTTCATTTTAAAATCCCTGTCTCCGTTTGCGATTACAGTTGAACGTGTACAAGTTCAGTCTTAATGTTGTGGTCTCTCAATTCCGAACCACGAAATCATGGTCGATAAAATTGTTGACACTGTATTGGAGCAGTTCCACTCACGTGGACACCTTCACGTCTCTACTTTGAAAATTCGACGTGACTTCGTGCTTTCAGCACGTAATTACCCAGAGTAAGGTTTAGAGTAAACTGAATTAACGTGAACGAAATTTAATACCTTTTACGGTCCGTCCTTACGAAAGTTTGCAGGATTGACCTTTAACTTTATTAGCTTCAATCTTGGCGAACGCTTGGCTTATAATAAGCGAGCGCATAATCTTGTTGGAAACGGAAGGAAGTTGAGCTTGTCCCGCTCCTAGCAACTTTGCAGATTAGCAGCTGATACTTCAGCGAGAGGATACTCTTGAGTTTTTAAGGAGATTCCAGTCAAGTAGTCTGGAGTTACAAATAAAACAAATTGTAGCTATGGATTCTATTCCAACCGGACAATATGTAATGAGACGTAAAATTAACACAATATCTGAATATATGAAATTAAAATTTCATGTAACATTCCTCCTTTCGTAACTTTTATCTCGCATTATCCTTCAGCCTTTCAAAAATCGTTTAATAATTTCTCTTTTGTATCCAAAGCGTAGTATGATAAAGTTGGTACCTGTAATGGCGGCGCCACGTGTCGCATACGTCTCAATTGTTATGACAGACGCCAGACGAGTACGACTCAAATGCATTATATTCATTTATTCAAATTAGCTTAAAAATAATCCTACATAATACAAAACTTAATTCTAAATCAAAATTCACTCTTCTATGTTTATTCAGTCTTTTTTAAATTCTAACAATAAACTATTTTTAAATAAATTCATACTTTTGACGTCCTTAACAGCTACTGGTAACTGACTGTACAATATTAAACCTTTATTAAAAATCTAATTTTTTGTACTTTCTAAATTTAAGTGGCCCATATAAAAATTTTCCCTATCCCTGATGTTGCGACTATGTACCTCAGAATTTCTTTTTATAAAAATATTTAAATAATCTGGTAACTGTCCATTATCTATTTTGTGAATAAAAACTGAAACATCATACAGAATTTGGTCCATAACACTTAACAATTCTGATTTATTTAACACATCTTGCTCTCATTTAAAATACCCCTTAATACTCTTAATACTCTATTCCATATCACTTCTAATTTTTCAATAGTACTTCCACTTACACTAAATAGCAAAGAATTACAAAAACGTACTTGAGGGACTACAATTGACATAAAGACGGCTTTCTTATCTCTAATGGAGAAAACATTTCTTAATCTACTCTTCGTATTAATTAAATGCGCTTTCCCCATATCCACTTTCAGAATTAAACACACATCTAGAAAAGAATTATTTTATATCCATTGATTCTGATGCTTCTAATCATAAGCATGTAAAGTTATTTCCAAACATTATTACATTTTTTGGTTCTGTAACACTGGATTTCGTTTATTTGACCGGTGAAACTTCTGAAATAATTTTCAGTTCCATTATTAATATTTTGAAAAGAAAAAAAAACAATTTAAAACATAAAATGATTGCATATTGTGCAGACAACACGAGCGCAAATGTTGAAGGAAAAGGGAGAAGAGGTACAAGTAATATTTTTTTTTATAAATTAAACGAAAACCTTAATCAAAATATTATTGCTGTTGGCTGTGGACATCAGAAAAATCACAATGAAGTGTTGAGACTTTGGAAACCATTTTAGGTGTGAAATATAATTTAACAAATTCTTGTCAAACATTTCAAGACCTTTTAAACAACGATAGCAATCTACTAAAAAGTTCAATCAAATGAGAAATAAGCCAAAGAATAAAATAATACTATACTTAGTTTTTTATATTTATAAATTGTACTTATATTTAAATTTAAAAAATATATATTGCAATACTATTTTTGCGTTCTATGTAGACTAAATTTTTAATCGGCAAGCCATCCGGTCAATGGTGTCTCGCTTTAGCAATGCTAAAATATAGTCACATTAATCTACAGGGGAATTTTTTAAATAAAACTTGAAGCATGACGATCTGTCGTTTCGTGTAGACCATGCAGGACGCGTGGAAACGTAGTGCGTGTGTATCGACATGCACGAGCTGGAAAGAGACAGGAGCAAGACAATGGATCCCTTACGACTCCCTCGGGAGTCTTCATATGCGCCGCCACGCGTCTCCCGGGAAAACACCGGGGCTTATCTCGCCAGATAAATCCACGGATTCGTATACTTTATTCTCCTCTTTGTTGTGGCGTGAAAGAGAAAAGCTGCCTCAATTAACAAATGTCGCCGCTCCCTTATCGTCCCTCTCGACGCGACGCTCGCTTTTGTTTCCTCAGCCCAAATATAAAGCCCTTGGCACGCGCTGCTGGAAAGATATGACGGACACGTTAAGGATTATCGCTGACTTTCGATTACGTCGCGATTTATAATGTAGATAGATAGATTTATTGCAATGTTTAAAGTTCATCAAAATTATCGTACAAAGTAATAAACAACTAAGAAAATAACGAGAAGAAAAACGTTACCCCTACAAAACTGTATATTATAATGAATAAAGGGAGATAATATTATATTTAATAATGAAAAATTATTATATAAATGTGAATAATGTGAAACTTTACATTTATTTATGACTAGTTAATCCCCGCAACATCGTTCGCGCCTAAATAGTCCCCTTTTTTTCCCCTAAAAACGAAACAGCAGGTACAGAATTTTGATAAAATTGAATTAAATTAATATATAAAATGTACGGTATCCCTTCACGGAAAACCTTATTACTCGCAGTTGGTTTTTAACAGGTCCAGCTGACACACGTTTCGGAACCAATACAAATGAGCAATTATTAAATATTTTTTAAAAAATTACGCATACATCGTGTCGACGAACCAAAGAAGTTTATTATTTCTCAGGGAGTTGGGTATCTGCCAAAAATTGGTTAATGACGGGGCGAATCCTACTTCAACAATAGATGGAGTACTTCGTAGCATAAAGAGATCAAGAGTATAGGCAACGCGCATTCACTTTGGAGACTTTAATGCGCGTATAGGAAATATATATATATATATATATATATATATATATATATATATTCTGCGAATATACTGAAGTGAAATATGCACGAATATTTAAATTAAGTCTCCTGTTTTTAAACCCTAAAATTTTCATTTAAACCGTTTCGGAGTCTATTCGAAACAAATAGACAGACAGACAAACACTTGAATTTTATTTATTGGTATAGACAATATACACTTATTGTATGAATCTTAATTTGCATAGCAGGCTTTTTTAAAGATTAACAATATGAATATTTACTGAATTTATACACATTAAAAAATCTTTTATAAATTAAATACATGAGCTCTACACTAAGGATGGTTTAATGGGGCCTTCCCATAAAGCATAATCACTAACACAAATCCTGGCAGTACCAGAAAATCGGAAAAAGTGATATTTACCGTCTCAGCTTGTCTGGAACTTGTCGCTGGACCCCATATGGACTTACGCGTTGAGCGATGAAGATCAATTTGGAACACCGGACTGGATCACGTCTTCCTTTCGTTATGTAAGTGTCCTCGGCCAGGACAATCTCCAATTTCTTATTGCTCCCTTTTAAAACTTAGCCTTCTACTACACTTTAAGTTCAGCCTCAACCTTTAAATGTTCAATATTAATCACCACCTCAAGTCTCAAACTCCGCGTCCTCCAATAATGTCAAAAATCCATTTTTCGTGGGTTTTTAATAATTTCTCCCAAATTTCTTATTTCATATTCCTTCGGTAGCGGGACTCGATACTATCCAATAAAAATTCTTATCTTTCCTCTCTGGGAGGAGACTTTTGCCTGTCTCGACCAACGTTTTTGGGGAAAAACACTACCCGATGCCATCAAATCTCCCCATACCTGGTAAAGACCTCAGTCGCGCCTTGGTGTTTTATTCCCCCTGTCTGTAACCTGTACCTTCCCTCACGCAGCTTTCCGTATCACCAAATTACAATATATTAAAACTAATAACTGTTAATGGCGTCCTACTGTTCTCTGCATGTTTCCTCTTTTGCCGTGCACTTCACCTCTTCCTCTTCTTCAAAATACATTTCACGTCAGTAAACATATCACGACGTTTAGTTTCCGAGAGTGATATAAAAAAACATAATCGCATGTCAACGATTTGCGATTTTGGAATTTAGCAAACATGAAATCAACATCGTGTGTTACTTCTGTAATTTATTTTTGGATTTGGAATAAATAAACTTAAATGTGATTTACAAAAAAATAATCAAATAACATTGAGAAACGATTTTTCAATTACTAAAATCCTGTCGTGCTCCAACAGGATGACTCGGAATTCGTAGGTAATTATTAGTTCGTCGTCATAGCTGTGCAGCACAGTACAGTACTGCAAATATCTAGGGAATGGGGGATGTAAACTGTGAAGTGCGGCGTAGTTATGGTTCTGGGGCGTCACTTCATTTTGGGCTAATGTTGGTCACGTCCAAATGGACCTCTGTGAATACATTTACCCATTAGCATACATCAACAGGTTTACGTCGCAACTAGGAAAGGCATCACACACGAAACTGCTGAAAGACATTATAATTAAGTATATATAGCTGACTTCCCGGCGTTCCCCGCGTACTTACTTGTATTAGCCCGTTTCTGAAGAACACGAAATTTAGCATAGGATTAATTAATTCAAATGGCGTTGAGTAACGTGAAATTTAAAATGCGCAGGTGCAGAAAATTAGAACCTTAAAGCGTGAATCTCGGTTCACTGCACAAAATAAATGAAAAAAAACGAAATCCGCAGGAGAAGAAATAATAATTACGTGTAATGTTAATTTTTTGGAATTCTCACTTTAAATTTTTTTGTGAAATTTTAAACATCGTCATATCTGTTAAATTATCATAATTTAACTATTTTTAAATAGAAAAAATTCAAAATACAGACACAATAATTTTCTTCTAATCTCTTACGCCAGTCTCTGCAATTGACGTCAAATCCCTTAAATTATAATGATTAAAAATCCCACCCGCTGTTTTTTATTACTGTTTGATATCCCTAAAGTTTGTATTACCGGATATAATTGGGAAAAATACGAGTTTTAAAGTGGCTGTGGTTCCATGAAAAAATGTCATGTTAAAATTCGGTTCTAAATAAGACGGAAATTCAAAGACAGATGAATTGCTTCCAACTAAAACTCGGCCGAAGGACATGTAATTGAATTTAAAACTCAGAATGGAAAAATGTCCATTTTCCCTGTTGTTCTAGAACTAAGCCGTAAAGAATATGGTCAATTTCCTGCAGTCTGTCCCTTTGATTTCACAGACTTACGCGTTTTGACACATTTGCAAATGTATAACTATAATTCCTTCAACATGTTATCCCTCTACTCCGAATTTTTTCCAGTTTTTTTAAGAATATGTATGCTCAGTTTTGTTGCAATTGCTCCACCCATTTAAATTTCTTTCAAGTATATATGAACAAATTTAATTTCATCCTTTTATTATATGTAAGACGTCAGTATACCAGCTGTGACAACGCAGACACGTTAACGTATTAAATAAATATAGCAAAAATCAGTACAATTAAAGTATTTAATTACACCTTTCGACAACAATCATTCCTTCCCTATATTCCAACTGGAAGCACTGGTTGTCATAAAGCCGATAATGGCTGCCAGAAATCATAACCTAAAAATTCCTAGGTGGAACTGAGTTTCTCAATACGAAGGATTAGATTAGAATCATCTTCGGGTCATCATCATCTGATGCTTTCCTGTTACGTGCGACCGCTTTTCTTCCGCTCCCCAAAATTAATGCATTTTTTTCTCTTCGCAAACAGAATACGAGACAGTCCTTCGCGGAACTTCACGGAAATTGTGTAAAAATAAGTCGACGTGTCCGTCAATCGGCAAATTTGGGCCGGAAGAAACAAGAACATCGGCCAACAAAGCTTACGACGCATTTCCGCTTTCGGCCGCGTTTATTAATAGCGGTAACGACGGGGATAAAAATAGCAGTCGACCGCATTTCAAGTCATTTCGCTCAGCCTTTACGAATCTACGGAGCAAAGGAGGTTTCAACACGACGACCGAGCGGAGTAATTTATTTCCGCAAATGCGGCGTCGTTTCGGCGTTTCACACACACACACATAAAAAAAGTTAACGATGAGAGTCTGAGTCGGCGTAATTTCGTAGTCACCAAAATATGGCGGATAAAATAGTTGAAAGAAGAAATTTAGATTCATCTATTATTTTGAATGTATTCGGAGTATTTATTTTAGTACTGAACCTTTCCTCCAAGAACGGATTCACTCGGTTCAGTTCGGAAGTAAAGCCCTCAAGCAATAGAAACCCCTGAAAATTCCAATTTCGAACATAACCTCCACCGATGTGAGGTCGATTTACATTGCTTTTAGCTCGAATGCGTTACTTGTCATATTTAATTGTCTACAATCTGTCCGAACGAATCTTCTTTTTTGGAAATGCGACAATGTGGTCATTTTTTAATCTGCCACCAATTTTGTTTGATTGCTAATATCTTTGGCTGGTTGCGTAGCAACGTGTTTATGTTTGTATTCGCGTATGATGTTTGCTTTATGCGGCTCCGAATTAATTATATGAGATGTAAATAAAATTACATTACACGAAAATATTAGAGTATGATGAATGAGGTACTATCAAGATACCTCTTTTTTTATCTAAGAACGAGTTTGGTAGCTCCCCTCATTACGTCACACCCCCTCCCCCGAAGTAAACCACGCTCTATAGGGCTTAGTCATTTATCGAAATAAATAATAAAAACTATATTTTACATTTTATTTCTATATTGAATATATCCTTTTATTTTTCAGATTCAATTATTCAACTATTATTAATTTAGCCAACGATTTTCGGCTTAAGACGAGTTTAATAACGCCAGCGCTACTTCACGATTAAGCCACGCCCATTTCGTGAACATTTCGTGAATTACTTCATTTCAGAAATATTTAATATCAGTATAAAAACAATTTAAGACATATTAATGTCTGCTTGTAACTTAGCGCATGATTTTAGTTTTCGGAAAACAGGTGCATGACATAGATCTGGAGTTATTTAACTCGTTCTGAATTTCCCTTCATTTAAGCTAGAGTTTTCAAAATTAAAACTTTGGTAATTTATAATAACCCTCCATTAACGACATAATTCTTGGGAATGTGTAATCGTAATATTGAAAATTACTATTTCCTAGGCCGGGGATGTTCCTTATTTAAGTAAGATTGAGCTTGTTTACTTTAACGAATCATTTTCAGAATTCGACCGATTTCCTCGTTGTAATAATATATTTTTGATTAACAAGCCTCAGATGTGTGTGTTATTTCGTTTTGTAATGAGTAGAAGTACATTTTATTTGGATGTTTAACTTGCAACGAATTTTCAGTAATTCTATTTTTGTTTTCAGGAAACCTTTTGGGAATGTCTGAATGAAACTCTACAAGGTAAGTCTAAACATTTATCTATAATTTAATAAGCCATTATAAGTTGTAAAGTTAAAGACCTGGAAATATGAGGTTATGAAAAGTTTTCCAACCTCGTAAAAGGACTTCCTCCAAGTTCTCTTCTCTTCTTTCAAGCGAAAACTTGTCCAGGGAGCATCTGGATATCGACGTGAAGAAGTTGTGAGAATATCGGCGACAGAGCAGTGACAGAATCGTGACGTTTCCTAAACTTGCGAGAAACATTTCTCGCCCTCGTTGTGAACTATGCTGATCTGTTCTGTTATTTCTATTACTTTCACGTTTTACCACGACCGACTTTATCGGGTTGAAAACACGTCTGCGTTTCACAATATCCAATTGTCTCGTTTCCGTTCAGCAGTTCTAAACGTGGCAGCCATCGAGCTGACAGCTTTTTCGTGCCCAGTAGTTCATGTCGACGTCTTTACAACCTTAAAAAATTCTTCGATCTTCAATCAGACAACCTTTTGTACTGCATTGTTAATTAATATGATTTTTTCCTCGGTCGTTGCAGAAGTTCCTCAGCTGTCATCATCCAAGATGGAGGCCTGATTTCAGCAGCTACTTCTTTACTGTTGAAAGCGATGGTGAAAATTCTGTTAATGGTGAATCTAACTCCACTTAAAAGCAGTAAGGTTGAAACACTTGAACGAAGTATTTTATTCATTTTATCCGTTCTACATGTGGTTTACTTCTCTTGGTTATATCAGACAAAAAATTGAAGAAACTTTCTAGAGTGATTTTTGAAGATCCTTAAATTATAGT
The DNA here is from genome assembly GCA_034510155.1 of Eucriotettix oculatus. Lineage (NCBI taxonomy): Eukaryota > Metazoa > Arthropoda > Insecta > Orthoptera > Tetrigidae > Eucriotettix > Eucriotettix oculatus. Next base: position 27,507,778 of record CM067379.1, read on the forward strand.
CTGGAAGCTCTTGTCAACTCTTGACTGCTTCCTTTCGCTTCGGTCATCTCCCTCACTTTCAAATTCAGGATCACCCTTATGTAGCCTATCACCCTTAAAAAAGTTGGTTGGTCTTGATATTAATTGATTTTTAAATAAATCAGCATATTCGCCATCGTTGACGCCAGGCATCATCCAAATCAGGTTTTCTTTTGACCCATGATTTTGTTTTGTGATATCCAAAGACGAAGAAGTGTGTGTGTGTGCTTTTCAGACGTGCTGCGTGGTGAAGAGTGGTCGGGACGCGTCTGTTGTCCTCTGCCGCAGTCTCCGCTGTGTCAGCAGGCGTGTGTGACTGCTGCGTCTCGCAGGGACGTGTCCAGGAGCTGCCGCCTCAGCGACGAGGTGAACTTCTTCTCCTGCCTGGACCACCAGCAGCAAGGGGACGAGTGCTGCAGCGCCGCCCGCTCGGTGCCTTGCAGAGACGCCTGTCGCGCCGTCTTCCGGTCTCAGACGACGCCTACCGTCGAAGCCAGGGCCGCCGTGGACGAAGCGTGCTCCGAGCACAGCCCTCGAGTGCTCACCTGCGTGCACAACCACACCAGGGCCACTCCCGCCCTTGACCCGCACAAGTGTAAGACAATACTTTACGCACACCTGCAAAATGTAACTTTTGAAAATTGTTTCCAATTTGACCTGTGTACATCAGATATAGAGTTTTTCAAGAAGGGTGGGTCGATGCCACCTGTGTGTGAGGTATCAACGAAATTATTATTTTATTTGAAAGGGCATACATGGACCTTCCAAAAAAAAATTCTTTATTACCCCACACACATCTTATTTCATTCCATTTCAATACCGACCCGCCCTTATTGAAAAATACATAGAACATTATGGTGACCATTGAAAGGATAGATCAATAGGCCACACTAGGCCTCTTTAAATTAGTATTTAGAGCAAAGTGTATAGGGAAGTAGGAGTAGAAGAGAAAGATCAAGTCCAGAATATGATAGGCAAATTAGTGTGGATGTTGGTTGAAATAGTTATGTAGAGTTAAACAATGGGTGTAGGATAGATTCACATCATACCAGTCTTCAGACTGAGCACTACAATAATGACACAAATAAATAGTTTACATTTATGTCCTATCCCTGTCATGATTTAAACGGTTAATAAAATATTACAAATCTTTATAACTGAAGTAGTAAAAATATTTAACTCTATTACTCATTAGAACCCCACAATATCCTGTATAAAAAAGAGAATTTTATAATAACTCTCTGTTATCTTGAAATATTTAATTAATTAAATAATAGTCCCTACTACTTTACAATCATATGTATGTATTTCCTTTATTTAATTTATTCTATTGAACTTAATGGTCAAAGATAAAATGTATTACAGTTAATAAATAACTTAAATTTATAATTAAAGAGTCCCATTTGATTTATTACATATTTCACTTTCATTAAAAAAATCTGATTCTATATCTTCAATATGACTTTATATTGAAAATTTCCAGATATGCCATGTTGTGAGAAGGCTTCCTCCATTCAATGCCGGGACACGTGTCGCAGAAGTTTACGAACCAAAACTACAGGCCAGGAGATAGTTGACAATCTCCAAGAGGCTGGATGTGGACCTCCAATGTTACATGTGAGTGAACCTGCATTATTTGAAATGGTGGACGAAACTGAGTTATAGCATTATATAATAAGATTGTATTTAATTATCAGAGACCGTTATTTTAGTCTCTATAGCTATGCTGCACATGCATATAAGCATAAAAACTAATACATAACCCATATATTTTTCAAATATTGGTGTCATAGAGTTAAATATTTAATTTTAAATTATACATTTCAAGTTGGCTTTAGCAAACAGTTGGTAATACAAACAATTTAGCTTGTTTGGACAATTGATCAGACAATCTATTGAGTGTAGATTAATTTTGGCCAGATACATGTGAAACCAATTTTGAAAATGTTTGTCTGTAAATACAACCATATTCCATATACATGAATGCTAACATCAAATTGTTTCACTTTAAAGTTTGTTATAACTTCAAGACTATTGGAAAATTCAACTGTCAACCCAGTATAGTAGTGTCATAATCAGCTACCTATAATTTTAAAGAATTTATTTATTTTGCATCTAGGACCAACTTTGGCAGTGCTTCATGCAGAGCCGTGACCAAGCTCCAGACCCAAAGCAGTCACGCATAGATCGTATGGGCATGGACTCTGCCAAATTACATTGCTGTAACAAGGCTAAAGACAGCAAGTGTCGTCGCCTCTGTATAAAGACCTTCTCTAAGGAGTGGACAGGGTCCTGGGATGACTTCAATGCACAATGCCTTTCACAACTATCAGAGGGTGCTCTCATACACTGCATAGATGAAGGTAAAGATCAGACACAGGGGTAGTTTGGGACCAAAATTCATACAAAAATTAGTCTTAGAGGTATCTTAAATTATTCACCTTTTTAATTCATATTTTATTTTTAGTTGAAGAACCCTGTGAGCTAGGCTGTGATGGTCTCAGTTACTGTTCAAACTTCAACAACCGACCTACAGAATTGTTCCGTAGCTGTAACCGACGAGCTGATGAGGCTGCACGTAATGATGTTGCTTTATGGTTACAACAAGGCACTCTTGGACTTCCAGGACTATCACTTCCTGTACTAAACATCTCACAATGCTCACCACGAGCATGGAAGACAGTGGCTTGTACCCTACAAATAAAGCCCTGCCATCGACCTTCCAATGTAAACTGGATATGCAGGTAGAAATTCTATGATAAAATATTGGTATTTGAATTTATGAGAAAAACTTGAAGTTAGTTGTAGAAACAGGAATGTTATCTTATGTTAAATCACTATATTACTACCTCTTATTAACATTTTATTTCACTCTTGGTAATTCCATTTTGTAATGATAATGAATTAATACACAGTGTGTCATATAGTTGCCATAAACTTTGTGGTTGATACTGTTACATCTTTTTTCATCAGCAAACAGTAATAAATCAATAAATGCTTTTAACTTATAAGCTTAAAACTTTGTTAGTATTGCAGATAATTTTAATTTGAGTTATAGCACCTAGATCGTCAAAATAGTTTCCTCAAATACATATTCTTCAATGTATTTTCTCCTCATTACTTTACTTTGCTACTCAGCCATTGTTTCATATCATACAGAATAAATACCCTAAACAATACAGTAAAATAAAAATGTGCAGGTAATAAATTAAGAATTATTAAATAATTTTCATCTTTCCTTTACAGAGAAGACTGCTATGACTTGTTAAGCCAATGTATTGATTGGAGCCGAATGATTCCGGGTCACTCTGCATCATCATTGTGCTCCCATTTTTCACCAGATGATTCAAATGCCCCTTGTGTTTCACTTAAAGCATTCATCCAACCAAGTGACAATCCACACATGCCTCCTCAAGATGAGCTCACACTTCCTTGTAAAGGTGATCACCCATGCAATAGCAGTGAGGTCTGCACAGTGAACAGAAACTGTTCTCCTGGAAGACCTTGCCAAATGTACCAGTGTGCCCCAGGTTAGTTAAACTATTAGATACAAAGGCAGGCAAGGCCAATATAGCAGCAAACAATTTTTATTTGCAGTAAATTACTTTCAATGTCTTTTTAGCTGTATATTAATAAATTATCCTTTTTGCAGGTTGTAGGCTAGGGGAAGTCTCACAATATATGGTTCCTAAAAATACTTATGTTTCAATTCCAATGTTGCTGGGGGTAAAAACATGTCTGAAAGTATGCCAATGTACAGCTCAAGGAGCACTTGAACATTGTAAGGCTTTGCCCTGTCCTCATGCTGAAAACTGCTGGCTTGGTAACAGAAAAATTGGTAAGGAGATATTAAGTCGGTACATTTTGCTAATTATTTTAAATTAAGCTATGTGGAAAATAAACATGAAGTGTAATAGTGATCAAGTTACTTGTTGGTGGATGTATAATGAATATAATAAATGAGCTATAGTTAATTTTTGTATATTTAAGAAAATTATAAATATCTGAGCTTAATTTTATAATTAAATTATCAGTTTCATGGCCTTTGTCTGAGCTTCAGTTGTAAGCAGTTCTTCTTCTTTTTTAATATTTTACTCTTCTTGGTTATTGATATTTTACTCATTTTTGGTTTTCAGATCACAACACTTGGTTTCCAATTGAGTGCAATATCTGTAGTTGCTTTGCTGGTGAAATAACTTGCAGCAAGAAACAGTGTGAAATATCTTCTCTTGGGGATCCAGATCATGCATACACCAGTCTACCTTGCAACTGCCCTCCTCACCATGTGCCAGTGTGTGCCCGTAACGGGAATACATATCCAAGTGCTTGTCTTGCAAAGTAAGCACACATTGTCCTTTCATATATGCTTTGTTTTGCTTTAAATTACTCATACAGGGCATTCTACTAAATATAATTGTCACTTTAGTGTTTTTTTATACTACCTCTATTAATATAATAGACTGTTTAAAACAAATAAATAGCCATGTTGTGTACATAGGATTAATAAAGGCATTTTTTTAATGCCAATTTATTGTATATGCAGGCCCACAGATGTCCGTTGGAAAAATATAATTCACATATATAATTCTAAATACTAAAATATATACCTGTTAAAGTTCATTGTAGTTCACAAAAATTGGTTACTAAGAAACAAAACTATTTTTTTTTTCAATTACAACCTTGTTTTACTATTTTATTACTAGTTTTTTAATCATTGTTTTACTATCTTATTACTAGTTTTTTTAATCATTGATCACATACTGTAATACATATACTTAATACATTGAATTGTTCTTCTGCCATCAACTAGGTGTGCAGGATTAACAGATGCTGAATTTGAGTTTGGCCCATGTTCGGCAAAGGATCCTTGTGCTCGTCATAGCTGTGGAAAAGGACAACAGTGTATTCCAACCAGAAAAGTGTGTTTATCACTATCTCACAAATTCTGTCCCCAGTATCAATGTGGTATGTATTTTAATTTATTATTATCATGATTATATGAATTTGAATTATAAGCAATAATTGAAAATGAAACATTCACACTTTCTATTTGATTAAAAGTCATCCTGTGATATAACAATAGCCTGATCAGCTCGTTAAACACATTCATGTTTCCCATGAATCAAAAGGAAATTAAGCATCAACCACTTTTCTTATTCATAATTTGTGAAAGGATGTAACTTGTGTTGCATGAAATGTATACATTTTTAATAATCAACAATTCTATAATACTATGTATCTTTGTGTTATATATGAGTATATAGTAATAATTACAAAATTTTCACTTTAACATTCAGCCTTTTAATTTTTTTCATATATAATAGATCTAAACATTTTTAATAGCACATTTCCAAAATTACACACAACTTAAATTCAGACAAATAATTTCAATTTGCTTACATATTCTAAAAATATTAATTCTTCATATGTGGTGGTTGTTAGTACAACTTAATATATATACTTTCTTATTTACTTATACTGATTTTATTGACAAATACAGTAGTCAGAACTAAACTCAAACATATATTTTGTCCTAAGCTTGAAATAAAGTTATTGTACCTTACATGTTTCCCATTCCCAAATGCTATACAAAGAGTGGCATTTTTGATTAATACATAATATTCCAATTTAATTAATATTTCAACATGCTCAGTAGCCCCAAATATTGCATTTAACTGTTTACATTTAACAGAGAATGTCGGTTATTAACTTAAAAATCTATCAATTTCAATTCTAGTTGATGGAACTGAAATGTGTTCAAAATTGCCATATGAACCTGTCTGTGACACTGAAGGACGTGAGCATCATAACATGTGTTCATTTCTTCGTTCATGGAAGACCTTTGCTTACAAAGGGCCATGTCGAGTAAGTAATATTGATGACTAATGGTTATTTCATTACACTAAATTAGTTTAAACAATTATGTGTATCTTCTGAGCTCAAAATTAATTATTTTCTTACTTCAGATAATTGTTTTAAAAACTTCAGTTACAATTGTAGGATATTACTCTATAAAAGTGGAAAATTTACACTAAATTGTACAGTCAAATGTATAAAAACCAAACTTTGTTCAAAATTGAATCCAACTGTTTTATTTGAAAAATTATTACTGCAAGCTATTACTTAAAGCTTGTAGATAAACTAATTAATAGAGTTTTTATAATATATCTTATATTTTTTTCATAAAACTATCTATTAAACAACAAATTTTACATGAAATTAGTGGCTGTAATTACTGCTACAATTAAAGCTTAGGAGAAATAACACGTTTTTATCAAAAGTTTCCCATGTGGAAAGACTTCTCAAGCTTGTCTCTATTAGAAGTTGTTTGATCTATTATTCATTACTCTTCAGATATTTGTTTTCATACTTATGATTCATATCTCTACTTTCAGTCTAACTGCAATAGCAAAGGATTAGTCTGTGGAATTAATGGCGTTACATACCAATCAGAGTGTGCAGCCCACGCTGACTATGTGAGTGTAGACTACACGGGTCCATGTGTAGCTGTTGGTCAGATAGGAGAGCAAGCTTGGCCGCAGTGCTCTGAACTAGGAGTTCAGTGCCCGCCATTGGTGAGATCTGGGTGTTTGGGCATCACACCACCTGGAGCCTGCTGCCCTGTTTGTGCAGGTGTTGTCAGGTTCTTGTATAGCCAGAAACAGGTGAGTACTTTATTAAAATGTATTAAATAATGATTCAGATAAATAAAATTTTTATTAATATTTTTTCTTTAATATCACATCAATTAAAAAACCCTGCCATAGATTTATTTTCAAAGTTTTCTGTACAGCATTCAGATTGCATGATAACAGCAATGACTTAAATTTTAACAATATAAGTTAACAATGATTTAATGTTGCAGGTTGAACGTGCTTTGTTCATTAATAAAGACACCATTTCAGCACTAACTGTCTCAGCAGTACTTGAGGCACTGGAGAGGCATATTCAAGTGTCGGAATGTGTTTTGCGTGGTTATCTCACTGTCGAAGCTGATCTCATCGTGTTAGTTGAGGCTCGAAATCAACCACCACCATCAGACCTTCAACTTGAAGCGTGTGTTCGTGAAGTAGAAAAACTGGCGGGTTTGGTTCATCGTTTGAGTCCAAGAGTGTTAAGTGAACTGAGTCTCAGTATTTTAACAACAGCTACCATTGTCCATGTTCCAGCTACTGCAGGAAGTATACCTGCTTGTGTGCCAAATGTTGGAGTACTTCTGCCTGTGATTCTTGCAATACATTTATACGTGAAAATGGCATCTTAGCAAATGGATGTCTGCAAAAAGATACAAACTTCCACAAACTGTGGTACTAGTTGGGCTGTGTCTAAATGTAAGAAAATTGATAGTTTTAATGGGACTACAAGCAGGATTTTTTATCATGATTGAATTAAAAACTGATACCACTGTAAATAAGTGTAAAGAAAGATCATAAGCATTTCACGGGATGCTACTGAATTTGATATTTATAAAAAAAGTCATCATGGGTTATTGTTACATGTTTGAAAGTTATGTATTTTTTTTATTGTTAATGTATCATTTACGATGGCAGCAGCCCCGTTCAAAATGTTAACAGTTAAGACAGATTAAAGAGAAATCTGTCATTTTTTCTAGAGACAATGTGATAAATTAAATTTGAAGACATGATTTCTTATAAAAAGACTAATTCAATAGGTCAACTGAGAGGGATTTTGAGGTGTTAACATAAATATATATTTTAAGCAACTATCCACCAGGTGGATTTATATGTTGTCCTAGTCAGAAACCTGGCACTTCACTTCTTGCTAGTCTTGGAAACATACTCAGGACCTTAAATAATAGAAAGAATGAAGTGCATAATGATATATTACCACCCTGCAATGAAATGAAAATAAAATTAGGACTTCTTTTGTATATAAACATTGTTCTTTGGTGCTATAATTATACATAATGATCTTCAAATTTTTAAACATGATATGTGCAACAGTAATAATCTGTGTTTATGGACTAGCACAAAAATGAGGTTACTTGTTAAAATTCAAACTTTTATAACAATTAAGATGCAGGATTTAATTATGAACAGTTCATATGTTAATGAAGCATAAATACGGAAGTACAATTTCAGACATAAAATATGTTGATCATACTTTCTACTTCAGTAAAGATTCATTACTGAAATTTGTTTTTATGTTTTCTTTAGAGAAGCAAAAAAAGTGTGAGATGTTTCAGCAAAAAATATAAAATTTGTTTTAAATGTTGTTATTTCTGAATAATATAAATTTAAATGATAATATGCAGAAATGCAGATATTAATACCAAAGATTTAACCAAGAACAGTTTTAGTTGAAATGTTTAATATTTTATAAAATGGTGTGTAAATATTGCATATTTGAAGAAGAAAAGGAAATATTTTCTTTATTTGTGTACAAATAATTTCCACTAATAATATATTGTTGACATATACAATGTACTGCTAGTCTTAATTTTGAAAAATGTTACGTGATACCATGTATCATGTACGACATTTGTATATTGTTGATGAATTTTGGGACTAAATATTGTTGATTTCAATAAAGGGCCAGTGATATGACAATGCTTCCACGCATATGCTCAATATTTGTACAATTGGTGAAAACAAATTGCATTAAATTTTGTCAGATTTATGTTTAACTTGTGATAAAAATAAAAGAAAAATTGATTGATTTTCTTATTTCAATTATTATTAAACTTTTAAATATTAACAGCTCTAACACAGTTAAAACACCCTTACATAAACTGTAATATTTAAGTGACTTAATAAACAAAACAAATTTCAATCATAAATGTAATAAAATCAAGATTTCAATAAGAAGACTCCATCTAATACCCAAATTCAAATATTATTTCCAATACCTGCCTGCTGGCATGAATAAATTTTTTTTGTTGTGGTTCAGGTTGCCATCAATCAGCAAACAGCGTGTAATAGAATGAACAAATTTTTATTTGTCATTCAATATATTCCCCTGAAAATTGTTACTGCTCTAATACAAAACCACAAAATACTAATAATAAAATGTGTTTCATGACCAATTAACAGATATTTTTATAAATAAAAAAAATTATTAATCATAAAAAATTACAGCACATTGAATCCATTTATATCCAATATTGTATTCAATCTTAAAGATGTTTAAAAACTATTTCTGTTCTGGTTTAAATTAAATTCACAAAATGAACAGATGGTCTCTCATCAACATACATGTGGAACATGCAAACACACATCTAAAATTATAATTCACTACAACCATCAGGTGAGCATGGGTTATATTACCCTGAAACTCCTCGCTTATAAAATTTATTATTTTTCATTCATGCTGGATGATACAAAGGAAGAAATATTTGCACCTGCAGAATTAAAATAATAATCAAGAAACCATAATCAATTTACCAATAATGTGTAGTACAAAGGTAAGTAAGTGATTTATGTACCCCAGTTACCTGAGGAAACCCTTAATTTTTGGTGTCCTGAATTCCCCATTCTAAGGAATAAATTGAAGAGTTCTCAACATTTCTTCAAACCCAGAACGTTGATTAAACAGACTAGTGTTTGGATCAGTCTGTTGCCAACAATTTTTTTTTTACAAACAGCTGTGTTAATTGTCGTCCTCCAGTGGTCTAGTAGCTTGGATGTTTGTGCTGTCACAGTGACAGAGATTGGGATTAAGACTGCTGAAGAATCATTATTCTCACCATGTATCACTCCATATTCAGAAGGTGTCCTCAATCAACCTTGAATGGGCCTCAGAGATAAGGAAGAAGAAAAAGTGTTAATTAGTAACAAGATGAAAACCTCAGACGAACCAGGGCCCTAAATCACCATTGTTGAGCAATAAAGTTGGTTAAACTTATAAGTAAGAAATTTATCATTCAAAAATTTCAAACACTCAAACTACCGTCAATAAATTTTTGAGATACCGTACGCCATTTTATAATGTCAAATACCGAATTGCCGCCATATTGGATTTTCTTATGAAGTCATTGTTGACGATAATTATTTCTAAACTGGAATTAGAATAATCAGAATTGTGTGAATTTGGGATTTTTTAAATTTTTAACGCAATTTCGTAAGCCGAATTACGTTACAATTGAGACTGTGATACCCCACAGAAATATGAACTGCAAACATAGCAAAATATCTACGGTTACTGTAAAAAACGGATAGAAAGTATATGGCTATTAGTGACGTCTAATTTATAGTGAATGACCCTAACATTATTAATTTTATCTATCGCAATTAGGAAACATTGGGAAAACGGAGTTAAATTATTTCATGCTTCAGGAGAAACGTATGTTTTGAGACAAGACAAGATCCTTCAACTTGGTCAAGTGCTCCTCAGACGGATACTGTAAAAATTAGTATATCTTCATACGCAAATTGAATCGCAAATTTAAACGTTAACTTGGTCACGCTGTCTTTACATGTATCAGCAATCAGCATCTAGCCGTGATATGCACCTTATATTGTTTTCTTTTATTAAATCAATTATATTCAATATCGTTTTATACATTAGAGGTCAATACATAATGAGAATTGTTGAAGAATATTCCGTTGACCCTAAGGTGAAGGTGGCCTTCGAGGGAGTTTAAGAGCGATGGTGATAGAAACAAGAACTTAGAGATTTTGCAGGGAATTCAAATGTGGATTGTTAAGGAATGTGTGTATATGAAGCAGACTAAATATGATTGAGTACACGATATAAAACCAAATAATTGCATTTAAAGGTGAATTTCGAAGACGATGAATTGGTTTGAGCTCGATCACGTGTTTCCTACCTATACCTCATTAAAGCTATAGTATACACTAGAAAATAAGAAGGATAATTTGTATGTAACTTATGTGGAAATAACGATTTATTAGATTAAAATTATTATTGCGGAAATTCAAAATAGATTGCAATCAGAAGAGCAGTGTGACATATCTTTCTTCGTAACAAGCAAATAATGTGACCAACTTTTGAAAATAACATTTCAAATCCACCTAGTAATATGTATACAGATGTAGGTTAGTTTGTTATTCAAAACTATCGGGAGTCGATGTAAATTAGTTATTTACAATATCATAATGATGTATTTACAACCTTGAATTCGTGAATTTGGATAAATTGGAAATGTGTTATCGGCCTAAAGAAAGTAACATGACGTTCACAAACTGCTCTGGTACTTGTCACAAATTTAATATTCTTATATTAATTAATGTTGGGTAATGCAGAAAACTTCAATTGAAATGAATCAATGTGTGTTATTTAGATATGTAAACAAGGACAAGAAGTTTAATACACAATTTTGCAAAATACTTGTCCCTGTTATTAAAAAAATACTTTTTTCCAATTTAAAATGTTTTAATTAATTTGATGACATACTGCAATGAAATTACAACTGTATAGATCGTATTAAAATATCACCTGATTTGTGTCTTTCCTTAATATTATTCTAGCTACTTTACAACTGTTACTCTTATTTATGTTTTTTTAAAATATATTTTAATCTCACTCAACAGCCTTGAAAGAACCAGGAATAGGTAAGAATTAGAATGAATGTAAAAAGGTTGCTCATCATATTATAAAGATAAATTAGAAGGTGTCATTTCTTAAATACCTTCCAATCTAGTTATTGAGGAACTTGTCTGTATTTTTTTTTTCTTGTGGTACTGGCCACATTCGGATGATTTTAAAATACTATTTAGTTTTAACTTCCTTGAGCTGTTATCAAATCTTCAATATACCATCAGATCATTTGAAAAAACTAGTCCAAAACTTATCAACTTCTCCCTTGCAAACATGTGCTGACAAAAAACAGCATGCAAGTTATTATCGTGAAAGTCATTGTTAATTGGCTTGAAATCTTATATTGTAAGACTGTTCAACAAATTCATAACAACACTGCATATGTGTGGCCTAGTTTTAATTTATTTTCAAATATCACAATTCAGACAGATGTAAAAGCATTTCTTTACATAATTAAAGTTATTCTATGTTATATGATTTAGGTAGTATTATACAGTTTGTAAAAATGTTTCAGGAACCTTTGAGAAATGGAAGCACTAATAACATTATGGTTGCTGTATGACCATAGTACTATCTCATTCCAATGCGATCATCCGTGAGTGTAATTCTATCTAGCCCAGCACCGCATACAAGCATGTCTCACCCTGACTATGAACAAACAGCTCATGATCATGCTGCTCTTTTAGTCCTTGTTAAACAAATAGGTAATTTCTAAATTAATATCTATATTTTGCATTAATTATTAAATTAATTCATATAGGTAACTTTATTTTCCAGTATTTCAGAGTCCTACAAAAATATTACCCTTTAAGTAATACTTAAGTTGTTCCTTTATATTTCATTTGTGAATGTAGCTGTTAGCCTCCTCCTTCAAGTAGATACATCTTGTGTTTCAGCTAGCACACAGGTTGTTTTCCTCTTAGAAAAGAATCCAATGCCTTAGAATCTTTGAAGATCTCTCTCCTGTTTTGAATAATTACACTGAACTTCAATTTTAGGTTAACCTTTACCTTTCTCATTTTCCGTCCATACCAATTATTTTGACTATGTCATCCCCATGTTATGGAACTTTCAAATCGCTTAGCTCCTTTCTTCAAGCTGATGTATCTGAACAGCACAGCAGCTACACCACTCAGGCACATAAGCCTGTCTATGGAAAAGAACTTAACAGTTTACTCCCCTTTGTCTGTGTCATTTCTTCCAATACTTATTATCTAAACTTGGCCATTCAACATTTTTTATAACAGGAAAAAAACAAGAACTTAAACAGTAATTATAACAGGGAACAACTGTTATTTCAGCCTCTTTACTTGTGTGACATACACATCTAAATTTTCATCCCCAATTTCTTCTTTCCTTTACATCAGATGAGGCTCCAAGTCGGGAATGAAATGTCATGTTGTAACTACTATTAAGAAAGTTCATATTAATTTTTCTTTCCTGACTAGGCTGTTTTACTATAAAAAATGTAAGTATTCTTATCCAGTTTTTATAGTGTTTTACTTCACTGCTATAAATATTTATACCAAAATATGTATAAAACTGTCATTGGTGTTTTATTGGTTAATTTCTTTTACCTTAGGAAGTCAAATCAAACAAAAAAATTTCAATCGTATTTTTGACCGAATTTCAAGAATAAATCATATACGAGTCACAGATTCGACAGGTGTGGTTCGTGAAGTACTGGCACGATATTTAAAAGATTATCCTGTTGAAAATAATGAATGGGGAGACTACCAAACTCATCGACGTCTTTTAGGACTTATCTCTGTTGGTCAGTAAAGTTTTGAGTCACTTAAATATTTTAATTAATAATGACAAGGAGTCACATAAAATATGTAACTTCATGTAATCGGTCATTTATATTATAATACAATGTTAAATTGTGTTCATTCATAAAAATCATGTAAATATTCTTATTACCATTTCTTTCTATAAACATTGCATTTCCTAGATAGATTTCCATAAAGAACTGACTTGATCAAAAGCAAATAGTAAAATTTACTTTTTTTCTAATACTAATTTCTGTTTAATATACAGGAAAATATGACACTCAACAAGAGCTAAATGAACTTTGCAGAATCCACGAGTCTTTGAAAGTTAAATATACATCAACTTTGTTTGATTCACGGTGTATCTTGTTGGGTTTGCATGCTGTCACCAGCTATTCATCAGAAAGTTCATCTGGTGATGGGACCACTTTTTGTACTCCTTCCAATTTTAAAGCTAGGGCTCTATTCTACCGTGACAGTGAATCCTGTGAAGGAATTGAGACACAGGTATTTTAAATTGTTTATATTTTATTATATGAAACAATTGCTTTTATAAATAAAACTATCCTTACCAATATATGATTTAATTTACTAAAAGCACCATAGATATAGAAGCATCATGTTTTAATTGTAAAACAAAATGATAAGGTTATAAACTATTATGGCTCTTTTAGTTGCTGCCTTTAGCAACTTTACTCAGGTTATTTTGCAAGCAATTGTAATTTACTTCTGTATTACTTTATAAAGAGTCATAATATCTGGGCCTTCAATAATTTTGAACAAAACAAAATTGTAGTTGACTGCATTTTGTAGTCTTGTTAGCACAGTTGTTATTTATAAGTAAACACATCATTTTTCAGGTTTCTGACTTCCTTTCTTCCCTTTTTTGGGTCCTTGAATCAAAGAGACTTGAACGTAGCCGGGAAAAAATAGACAGGGTCTCTTTGCTCCTTGCACCATTTGAAAAGAGGGACTTGGTTGGTGTTGATCTCGAATCTCGCAGCAGCAAGAAAAAATGCGTGGGTCGTATGACTAAACATCTTGGAGACTTATCTCTCCAGGCTGGTGTTTTGAGTGAAGCCCTCAGCTATTACAGCTCTGCTGCAGACATTTTGAGAACAGTTAACGATTGGCTGTGGTTAGGTGGTGCCTTCGAAGGACAGTGTGCTGCTTCAGTGGTAGCCCTGTTTCCTGATTTAGGCCGCAGTGTTCCTTTACAACGAAATGCTTCTTTGCAAGAAGGCAGTCCAGGAAAGCAAAGGTAAATGTTTTTATATTGATTAATTATTCAGTGTTAACTTTCTTTGGAGGAAATAAATACTACTGTTTATTTTTTCTGATATATTAATTACTGGAGTTATAAAGTAAATACAATTAGCAATTCATACAAAAAAATTAAAAATAATTACACAATAAATTAATGACAATATAATAATATTTTACCAGTATGATTGTCTATATTTATCAAAATTCATATAATTATTCCTATTTTATCTGCAAGATTTATAAAATTACCTATAAAAACTTAATACAATAACTCAAAATATTAGGTTATTGTGCTTACTTATTTTATTTCCTTAAAAAATTATTCAATGATGCTGAAGATTTTTAACCTGAATATTACAGTTGTAACAAATATACAATTGAATGACACAGTAATACTAAAATTTATATAATTCTAGGTCTACAAATGTAACTACAAATTCCTTACCTAACGGTCTATCTCCACTAGACACTCAACCTGATGTTCCAAATGTGTTAGGTCAAGAAGAGATTCCTAAACGATATAAAGAAGCAATTACTCATTATAGTAAGGTAAATTTTTCACAACTTTATACATTGTTTATTCCTTTTTGGAGGAGAAAAATGCAAATTTGAGAGAAACATTCATTCTCTTCAAAACATATATTTGGGAACTGTGTTCATCTCTCTTTGGAGGAGGAATTAGTATAGAGAATCATACTACCCTTTAATTTAGTCATGATATTTTATTTGCATTATTCACATAAAAGTTGAAAAAAGTGAGTAAAATGTATAAGTTTCACTTTCCATCACAATAATTTGTTTGAATTTTCAGTACCAGAATGCTGGCATTATTGAGACAGAAGCATGCTTTAAAGCTGCAAGAATAGCTGTTGAACAAGGTTTTGCACTTCAAGCTGCATCTTTTTTACAGAATGTAGTGTATATAAACTTACCATTAAATGAACAAGAAAAGGTAGGCAAATTTGGCTTAACATTACACTAAAACCTTATAATATTTAGAATTTATTAAGTACAATAAAATATTTAACTCGTTAAAATCTTCTGGGTGTTTTATTTCAGATACAGAGATTCACTAGTTTAGCTGACATATATACTCAAATTGGATTCCATCGGAAATCGTCATTTTGTAAAAGGTTGGCTGCAACAAGATATGTTTCTCCAAATAATCCTCAACCTAACTGGTCTCAATGCTACCAATTGATGCTCCAAGCTCTGCCTGGGCTTAAACTTAGTTTAGATCCTACTGAATTTCCTAAAGGTTTGTTCTTTTCTCTCAAGTTCACATTGTTTCTTTCTTGTATTGTTTTAATGAAGCCAATTTCCTGTACTTATATTTTAAATCAGCTTATATTAATATTTAATTATACATATTTGAATAATTTATGCTGGATCATACACATTACTACCAGATCTAAACAAATTGATGAAATGTTCTCTGGGTTTAGATGGCAGTATCATTGGTTGGCCTGCTTTGCAAGTGCAGTTAGTCCAGGAACTTGTTGCTGCTGCACGTCGTATGGGCCACATGGCTCTAGCGACAAGACACACTACATTTTTGCTTCAAGCTCTTTGGACATCACTGAGCCCTGTTGAACGCAAAGATATTGCTCAAACTTTACAGTCATTGGCAGCTCAGTGTGAAGGAGCTCCAGTTCCACTTGTGCTCGAATCAGGAACGGTTGTTCCTCCTGCTAATCTAACTCATATACCATTGTTGAAGTAGGTTTTGGTGGAAATTTATAAATAATAGCTTGCATCATTTGTCATTATTAGATTACATTTCGGTCACAGATTATAAGTTGTTGGTTTTAATATCTTTTGTTGAATTCTCTACTTTTTTAGGAGCTTTTCACTGCAGAATCTTTCCCCTCATCTTCGGCCTCAGAGAATAGAGAAATTAAAAGAAGATTCTGGACCATTTCTCTTTACACCGATTCATTTTGGATCATTAGATAGAAAAAATGTTTCTGCGAGCTCAAAAATGGGTTTGTTGGCAACGTTTTTAGTTATCAAAATTTAAGCATTTTTATTGCACCCATAAAGTGTGAACCATAATCTAATACACAAAGATATTGCCTTCATTTGTATATTTCACTGTACTAAATCATTATTATTTATTC
Source organism: Eucriotettix oculatus (assembly GCA_034510155.1). Classification (NCBI taxonomy): domain Eukaryota; kingdom Metazoa; phylum Arthropoda; class Insecta; order Orthoptera; family Tetrigidae; genus Eucriotettix; species Eucriotettix oculatus. Next base: position 27,524,474 of record CM067379.1, read on the forward strand.
ACAGATTACCTTTGGGTGGTTGGAGATGTCTGTGAAGTCCAAATGGAATTTATAAATCCTTTACCATTTGAGCTTAAAGTTTCAAATATGGTTAGTTGTTGAAATGTATTGTTTTAAATGCATATATTTAACTTTCATATTTCACAGTTCAAATTGAAACATTACGAATTTTCATTTCTTGTCTAGTTTACAAAAATAGCATTTCAAATGTTATAACATAATAGTATACATTGAGCATATTCATAGGAAACATAAATTTGTATTAAGTAATATTCGAGATTTAAGTAACTTTGTATCTTTTTTTGAAGATGCTGTTGACAAATGGATCTGTTTTTGAAAATATCCCAGCAACTTTAGTTCTACCTTCAGAATCTGGATCAAATCCTCTACGACTGTCAGGAATACCAAAGGAAGAAGGGGAACTTGAGATTATTGGTAAGTAAACAAAATGTTAATTTTGCTTTTAAATGCCAGTCATTTATATCTTAAATAAATTTCAAAATTGCTGTATTCAAATAAATCTGAAATGACTTATAATTATGAGAGAGAAATATTTTGTCTTTTATTGTTCTTAGTAAGTCCAGTGGTCATCTTAAAGTAAATTTACTTGAATAGCTAAAGTTGCAAGTTTTTTCTTAGTATGTATTACTATAACAGATATGTTGCTTACACCGGGCATCATTAATTTATTTTAACAATTTGTTTCACTATCAGTTGATAATTTAATTTATATAAACAGAATAATGTGTTTCTCTTAGCCCTGATAAGCAATATAATTTTGTTTCAGGGTATTCAACACATACTCTTGGGGTAAAATCAAACTGCAAGTTGCGTCACATTGGCCGCTTTCCTCATCCACATTATTCTGTTGATGTTATTCCTGCACTTCCTCATTTGCAGGTATATAAACCTATTATATTCTTTATTTTGAGAAAATTATGTTGGTATATTACTGAATATATATATATATATATATATATAAAACAATTAATGGGGAAAGGACAGAGAGATAGAAAGAAGATGACTTACCTGAGGTTCATAGATGGTAGACACCTTGTGAGTTTTGGAGAACTTGAATTTTCGGAGGCACCGCCCCCTTCATCAGAAGGTTAGGAAGACATTTCCAGTGATCGGCTAGCCGACGACTGAGCAGCCAAAATTTGCTGCTCTGCTAACTTGGGTCGTAAACAATTGACCCCACCAGGTCATCAACTTTCTCTCTCAATAAGGGTCTGGGAAGAGGCAAGGACTGGATGGGGGTTGGGGAGATGCATACTGACACCCCCATCTTGACACACATTCATTCAGACACATCCACCCTTAGAGGTGTCAATATTTAAATATTGATACACACTCTCATACATACATACAAACATACATACATACATACATACACCATTCAAACAAAAGGCAAGGTATACACACACACACACAGAAGGTTTTATTGTATGTACAATTCAATGAACTCGTGCTTTGGAGGGGGGGAGGAAAAAGGTTGGAGATAAAGTTATAGGATATTGAGTCCAGGGCTTTGTCTAGACTGTAGGACATGCTGGAATGAAAGTTCCCACAGATGGAGTTCAGCTTCTGATGAGTCGGGAGGTAGGGTTTTGAGGGGGGTCAGTGTGAAGCACTGGTTGAAGATGTTGGTGTTGTGGCTATGGGGAATTGGGTTAAAATAAACTGCACACTCTGCCCAGCCTTTTACATCGGTCAGACAAAGAGACCCCTCCCCGAACGGATTGCCAACCACCGCAGCACAGTAAAACTCCTCAAAACCCAATTCCCCATAGCCGCCCATGCCCATAGCCACAACACCAACATCTTCAACCAGTGCTTCACACTGACCCCCCTCAAAACCCTACCTCCCGACTCATCAGAAGCTGAACTCCATCTGTGGGAACTTTCATTCCAGCATGTCCTACAGTCTAGACAAAGCCCTGGACTCAATATCCTATAACTTTATCTCCAACCTTTTCCCCCCCCCCCTCCAAAGCACGAGTTCATTGAATTGTACATACAATAAAACCTTCTGTGTGTGTGTGTATACCTTGCCTTTTGTTTTATATTATACTAATATTTATATATATATATATAATTAAAGTCGGTTATGTAGTGAATTTTTTTTTTTTGGAATTATAGGTAAACACATCTTTACCTAAAAGTTCTTCATCTCCTATGTTAGGAGGAGCAACTCATGTTGTAAATAGTGCCAGTGTAACACTATATGCTGGAGAAACGTATGTACTAATACTTTATTCTCTGTTTACAAAATCATTGTAATTAGTTCAAATGATTTAATCATTTAAGAGATATGTTCGCAAGCTCTACTTCAATTTTATAAGACTAGATCTTTACAATTAAATAGAACCGTTTTCACAAAGGCATTTTACCTATATAGTTATCAATTGTGATTTGCCTAGTTCCATTAAACATATGCCAAATATAAACAATTTGATTTTAACTGGTGTATTTTTATGAATGTTCATGTATTGACCTCAGTGCGGAATGCAGCATAACTCTGAGCAATGTTGGAGAGCAACCAATAGAAATGCTGGAAGTTTCTGTTCAATCAACATTAGACTCAGCAGTTCAGCAGCAAATGTTTCAGTGGAGTCAGGAAAACTTGCAAGCTCAACTACCTTTACAACCAGGTGCTACAGCAAGTTTCACCGTTTACATCTATTCTGTTACAGATTTCCTTTCACCAGTCGTTGATACAGGTAATCAAAAGTATATTTAAATCTGTTTTCAATTATTAAATGTAAAAATTTAAGTCAGTAACTTTGAAAATACATACAAAATTACTGATTTTCTAGTTTTTTTTATTTTTTGTAGTATATTTTCATTAATTTCTATTTGATGAATGTAAAGCTAACAGTGTCAGTTCTTTGTGACCTAAATACTACAATTTAAATAATTTTAGAAAGTTCACATGTAATTATTGATATAGTATTTAACAATAAATACTCCTCAAAACTGTTTTCATTTTCAGAAATGAATAGCCTAGTCACTGGGAGCCAATTAATGAGTTCTATATCTGGCCCAAGTTCACTTCCTTCAAGATTGAGCTCTCCAACATTTGGGAAAGAGCAGTATCCTGTTAGACGAATGGAGCTTACTTCTTCTTTCAGGTTGTATCTATAATCACATTTATTGTTTTTGTAAAAAAATTTGAGTGCTGCTATAATTAGCATTCTCAGTGTTTTTTGATTGATGGAATGCTATTTCTAAATGGAATATTGAGTGTAACATTCTATAAGAAAGCTTAGAAATTATCTGCTCTTGTATGGGAAAGCATATAGACTGATACTAGCTGGTCTTAAAACATTTTTAGGTAAGAATATATTTTGAAATATTTTAAAGAACTGTAATACTTATAATTAAAATATTCTTCAGGTATGTGTTTTAATTTTTATTTTAATCAATCGATGTAATTAACATCCAATTAAGGACAGCAACATTCTTAATTACTGTGTTTTTATTTATTTATTATTTTATCACCATTATGTATTTTCCCAAGCTTCTGGACTTGTATATATTACTAACACATAATTCTAATTGGCATATCAATTAATTAGGTCAATTGGCCCTACAAATTTGAATATATGATTAATTTTAGTATTTTTGTTATAAATCATATATATTGATCTACTATTTAAAATTGCCATGGTTTCATAATGGCTTCAAATAAAAAGTGTTACTCATACAGTTTCTTAACTCCAACAGAAATAACTCTAGATAGTTACAATTCCTGGAAATTATGCCAAAATTTGTTGTCATTATTTATGTGTGTTTATATTTCACTTGTAGATCTACTAGTAGCAGCCACTCAAGCAGTAGTGTGGGAACTTCAAGGTTTCCTTTGGCCAAGCCGTCTTCTCCAAACTCTCCCAGGGTGTGTTTGTACAGACGCTGGTCATTCCAGTTCTAAATATTCTAGTTACTAGTAATTTTCTTAAACCTTATTGTTGACTTATTCTGATTTAAATTTGGATCACCAACAATTTTTAGTTGATAATTGTGTAATGTACAATGAAGAGTTGGTCACATGTCTGATCCTTGGCCTTACAAAATATTTAAAGTATTTATTTTGAACTCATTGAATTCTCATATATATCTTGATGCTTTAATAAGGAACAAGTGAAAACTTTTGTTATTTGCTTTATATAGCTGCCACCGGGCAGTAATTACAATAATAAAATATTGACATTACTAGTGTCAATACTTACGATGTTATGGATACAATGACAAGATTAACTGAAAGATGATTTGGGACAAAGGTTTTTTTTTCTGTAGTTTAAATATAACATTTTGTTTTACCATCATCTCTGTTAATGGAACAATTACACTTTTTACTTTATCATATTATGAAAAACTAAGGATTATCTTAATATCCATCATTTCCATTTTTGAAGCATCTTTTCAGCTCAGCTGTAATAGAAAGAATATTATTTCGTAATATTCAGATTAATTCAAAATGTACATACAGAAAATAGAATTAACATGGTTAAAAGAAATTCATTTAGATGTCGAGTTAAAGGTATAATTTTCAAAAATAAGATTTTTAGATCTTTTGGCAAACTGTGACACTGTGAACTATAAATAAATATTGAGATGTATCAATGAGCAATTTGATTGTCTGGTTTGTTTTAAGCAATAGCACTAATTTATCAAAATCATCCCTTTCTGACATCCACTTGTTCTTTAAATTCCCTATTTTAAGCTAACAATTAACTCTATATTATCCAAATAAAATTTGCTAATCAAAATTACAGACTATTGAAGGCCACTTAAAGCTAAGATACTCTGGAGGCCCAGGCCTCTCTTCAGGCTATTGCCGAATGTCTTCCGTTGCTATTAGTGTTGAAATTCTACCTTCCGTATACATCACAAACTGGGATGTTCTTCCTGCTGAAACGTAAGATGAACAACACTTCTATTTTGAATTTAATAATGCATTCTTCTTTTACACAATGAAATAAAAATTGATCTAAAATGTGAGGAAATTAATGTTCAGTAACTGTTGTGTGTTTTGCCACATAGGAGCTCTCAGTTTTATTTAGTACTTGATGTAGCCAATAGTACTGATAATGAATTGGAACTCCAATATACAGCATCAAAATGTATCCTCATTGAATGTAATGAGTCATGTCGTATACCTGTCCCCGTCAACCGTTGCCCGCTTTCAAAACTAACAAAGGTAAGAATAAAGTAAAACTGTCTGCTTTAAGAATTAGGCTTAAATTTGGTTCCAAATTTGGCCAAATTAAATATTATTATTATTCTGTACTACAAGATCAGAGATGCCCACATAAAGTATTGTTACTTATTTTCATTCATAAATGGAAGTCAGAGTATTATTGATAAAGTAAATACTTCACATATAGTAATGATACATGAGCAATTGCATTTTAGTCCATTTACTTGGATATTATAATTTATTATGTGTTACCCTCTCAGTTATATTCACGAGAGAAGCTGTCACCAGATGAGAGATTGGAATTGGATGCTATGTGTAGTGATCACATAGCATCACTTGTAGATTTAAGGTGGCACATACCTGCTTCTGAAACAAGAGGGCGTATTTCACTTAAAGGAATTACTCTCACCCCAGAAATGCTTGATTTGGTTCGTATGTCTCCAGTTCAGTGGGGTAAGTAAATTGTTTTGCATTCTACTAAAAAATTAGTGTAAATTTTAAGAAGCAATATGAGTTTTGTTTTCTAGTTTCAACATCACTAATATATATGGTTTCGTAATTGAAATAGTTCAACAAAATATTAATAACAATGGAATTTTCTTTCATTGGCTTGCAAATATTAATTATTTGTACTGGTTATCATCTACACAGTCTAAATTTTCTTTAAAAAAGTTCTTTAAATTCCTGTTAACATATTTCTTTAATTAGAATAAGGTTACCGTTAATTCTCCGAGTACCTAAATATTACCATAGCCCTGATGTTCATTCTCAAGTACATCTTTGAATTTCTTGTTTGAGTCATTATTGCTATGTTCATAAACTCCTGATTTACATAAAAAGAAGTTATGTTATTAATTGTAGAGGTCACTCTCAACAAGCAAGTCGTGAAGTCACAAGAAGAGGTTAACTGCCACACTGGACAGTGCTTGCAGCTGGGAATTACCATATTCAACTATCTTGAAAGGCCTTTATGGAAAGTTGCGATGATAATTCAATTTTATCAAGACCATCAGAATGGTGTAAATAATTACGGCCTAGAGACGAGACTGGCATGTGCTGGTCCGACCACCGTTATTCTGCCGGAGGTACGTGAACTAATTGTATCTTAGTTAAGAGTTGTTTTTCCTGATTATTTATTCTATGCTATAAACATTATACTTGATTGTCTATCTCATAAGATTGGTTTTATTAAAACCTCAATGTAAATTTATTTTGAAACTACTTTAGTTCTGTTGTATTTTGTTTCGTGAATCACAAACCAGATCTCAAACATAAGTTGTTCATTCATAATAAAGTCATTAAGTTATTTACTATACTGTAGGAGAAATATTCTTAGTGATATTAACAAATGCAAAGATATTGTGTCTTAAATATTAGTCCTATGTTTGGTGTGCATGGTTGGAAAATTTATTTTAAAAGATTGTATGTCTACTTCAATTATTCCAGTTGGCAGAACAAGGGAGTGCCTATCATGAATGCAGCGTAGTTTTCTTCACACCCGGACAGTACAAAATAGACATTCAGTGCTCTTCCCAAGAATCAGCAGGTGATAGAAATACAGTGTTCAGTGATGTAGGTCACACTTGGAAATTAATACCTCCCGTCACCATAACCGTGGTAGATTCTTAATTTTTTTTTGTAAGAATACCTTGTATAGCTCCCTGCTCTCATTTGTCATTATAAACAAAATTATTTTCACTTACAAAATAGACCAACTTGAAGTTTTATAAATTTAATGGTAAAATCTCTAATTATTTTTATATTGACAAGCTATACAAAAAACTTATTCAATTGTGATTCCTGTTGTTTGGAATTATTTATGTTGCTGACATTTTTGTCCTCTGTCACACCGACAATTATTCCATTTTGTGTCAATTATTGTCAAGAATAATTATAAAAGACATGCTGTTTTTGCAATCCTTTATGCAATTTCTTCTCTTGGCTGTACAGTAGAGTCAATATTTTATTTGTATTGAGAAGACTGATATTTCAAGATAACTTGCCTTATTTGCTCATTTTTCTGCCATTAATATTCTAGTTACCTAGAATAATTGTAAGTAATGACAAGTAGATAGTATAAGATTTATTTTAGAGATATTTCACAAATATTCAGAGCTGTACAAGGTTTATCATATATATTTTTTAAAAGTTTTAATTTGTTCATTGTGTATTTATTTTGAAAGCAGATAAAATGTAATGTACTCAAGTTTTTTTCATATATTGTGTACCTTATGTATATTTACCCAGATGTTGGTTGTTATAAATGTGCAATAAGATTGTTCAAATTCAACATTGATATTACAAAATAAGGCTGTATAATATATGTACATATACACTCTGTGGACATAATGTATATTTCAAGGTTAACAAATGTATTATATATATATATGTTTCAGATTTAGTTTGTTAAATATATTTGTTTATTAAAGTTAAATATGAATTTAGATTTTTACTTTTGTTATTTTTTTTATTTATTACCCTTTTTAAGTTTTGCAGAATTTCGTTTGCCTTCTAAAGGTGAAGTATATATATATGGTGTGATAAAAAAATTGAAATTTTTTAATTTTGTGGGCATTGTAAATCTGATTTTCAATTATATAAACTTTTTTGGTTAGCATTATGAATTGGTGCTACACTTGATTCCATTTTCAAGCAAAATTTTATATAAATTCTGTGATCCACTTTGTTTGACAGCAAGAATTGCCGAGCACACAAAAACATAGTTATCCTTTCTATCATAAATAAAGTAAATATTCAATATGGCTGTCAATTGCAGCATACTTTAAAAACACTTAAACCGACAATTTATTATTATTGTTATAGACTCTAATTTATGTACCATCTGCCTATTTTAATGGACAATAAATACATTTTGTAATATCTTACTACATATTTATATAAACAGACTTGAAGAGCATTGCTCCTGTGAATATTCTCTAAAATGAATTATATGACACCTTGTACTTCATTATTTTTCTTGAAATATGATAAATATGTCTGTTTTAATTAAATTGGTGAGCAAGGTCTGATGGCTTGAAGCTTTTTAATCTTCTTGGCTCATCCTCAGACAGAGTTTTTGGTGTGTTGTAACCTTGTCCTTTTGCCTCTCCCTGAAATTTGTCACTTATTGCCGAACTGTTAGGTTAATTTGTAACACAATATTGGGAAAATACCAAGGTGCGTTTACTATTGCTTTGAATACTTTGTTTTGAAATGGCTGAATTATACCAATCTTAGATTAACTTGTTTCCCAGAGTGGTATTCCATCCATCCAGGTTTTTTTTTTAATAGACTTACATGAGGGTGATCCTGAAACAGGCAACTCCCCTTAACAGCATAGGAAAGGACTTGAAAAGGGGGGATGTGGAAGGTAGAGCAAGGTAGCCCAGGGTTGACTAGGGCCCCCAGGCTATAGTGTAAGGGTCCTACCTGGTGTTTCACCTAAAGGTGATGCAGGGAAAAACCCCAGAAAACCTGCATCAGGTAGGTCAGGCTAGTGGGTACTACTCCTGCGCCCTTCTGATGACGGGAGACCCGGGTTGCTGTGGGAACGCAACAAACCAGCCTCAGTACCTTGTTCAGTATTGAGAGGCAGTTGGCCGACTGGTCCAATGGGATCAGCGAACAACTCTTACCGTATGCCGAAGATCTTCGACCCCCATACATACACCTCTCAAACTGCCCAAGGTCATCTGACGCTTAAAGTTTTTTTCGTATTATAAACTCGTTTTATTTAAAATTTCTTGGCCTGCATACAAAGAAACAACTTGGGCTCATTTCCAATTTAAAATATGGCGATGACCCAATTTTGTGTTCGAATGGTAGACTTCAAGTAGCTCGTGCACTTGTATTATGTTAAAATTGGTACTCCCTCATATTTGACGAGTATAATATATAACTGGAGAGCGCAGTACATGCAACTTTGTTACAAAAAAGCAGCCATCTTGACGGACGTATACACGTTAATGGTGGCTGTAATGTATATTTTTGTTTTCTTCTAGTGCAATAGCATTGTTTTCATCAATTTTCAGATTAATTTCGTACTTCAAATCAGTCGAGGTTTCTACTCTTCGATGCTAAAATACACTGAAATATTCATTCCATAAATTGCTATATTAAAATAATATTAATTTGTTACTTTTATTATTTCACTATTCCTTCTTAGTATATAGATGGACTGGTGTCATCACCCCGAGTTGATGGTGGCATTACCCGGTTACCCATGGATTATCCCGCCACAGTGCAAGAATTTAGAAATAGAATTTTTATGCTCGTTTCCTGTCCAGTTACAGTAACGATAAAAATTTATAAAGATATTTAAGGTTGTCTATAATATTCAATATATTTACCAGGCATGTAAACACATTTTTTGATAGAGAAAAAAATTAAATTTCCATAATGTGACGGCATTCTCCTGGTTTACCCTGCGCTTTGAGATCTCTGACTTTAAATTTACGGTGTTATTAACAAAAATGTTGCTTCTTTTGCTGAAATTAGTTTTTTGTATGTTGAATTAAACTCCTTTTTTCTGTTAGTCTTTCGTACCCGCCCGCCATATTGTTGGAAATTTAAATTGTGCATACGACGAATTGATCGATATTTCAACACAGGACAAGCTATCGAGTTGTATATTTTCCCGTTTGTAGGTTCTACCAATTTAGAAACTAAAAAATACCTATATCTCTGAACGACTTCCGTTAAATTGAGCAGTGTGGATTATTTGAAAGCAATCAGCTTCGTTCATGAACTCATCATGAGATTATGTTCCAAAATTAGAGAGAATTTATGCAGTAGTTTATTGGGTACACCCAGTTAAAATATTCAGGTTTACTGCCACGCTCGGGGTTCATTTTAATCTTTGCCGGCGAAAAAGTGTTCCGTCTGCCTGGGTTAAATGTCTCAGGCCACCAATTTAAATTTAGTTATTTTATCTTTTCTTTTCAAATTGATTACAAATTTAATCGAATTATGAAAACTTTGGTGTGCACTGCTATACTCCGTATCAGTATTTCGGTAGCCATCGTGGGAAAATCTTTGGGTGAAAGCGAAGTCAGTCAGGGCAGTAATCGGTTCTCTTACGTCTGCCTCGTGTCAATCGCAAAGTCGAGCTGTACTGGCTCCATTTTAACTACTAACGTCGTTTTGACTGCATCTCAGTGCATGCTGATTCAAAGCGGTAAGTACCATCTCTCGTGTTCTACTCAAAAAATATTCATCACTTGGAAATGCTGTTACAAAAATTCTATTATAGATTGGGCGGTTCTGCTAACGTTTAGTGTGCACCCTCGTCCTCTGACGACATTTCTTATGGTTTAGGAAACCTCTCACCTTAACCACACGTCCCATTTATTCTTTCTCGGTACCAACCATTAGATATTCATTCAAATCGTATAAGGGAATGTAAAATAACCGCGAACAAAATTGAAATTCGCGTAAATCGATATTTGATTTGCAAATTTTAAGGTTATGAACGGCTTTATGAACAAAGCTGAGTTAATGTATATACAATTAATTTTGTAACAGCAAAGCAATGTTGTATTTATGTGAGAGACGAGCTAGTTTTATTTTGAATCACTCCTCTCGAATACTTTATCCATTTTCTTTTCCAGATGCGAGACCGAGCGGGAACAACTACGTCATTGCCGGAAAACAGAAATTTACTTTATCTTCCGTCGACAGTGATGAAAAAATACAAAAGAGAAAAATCAAGGAGTTGATACCTTACTCTGAGTATTTCGACATATTTAAAGACGACATTTTGTTGCTCAAGTTGGAGAAGGACTTTGAAATAAATAGCTACGTGTCCATCATCTCAGTGATGAACCGGGCCACGTATGTGTTCTCTAAATACACCAATGTATAACGTATTACCTGTGGTTGTTAGTACGTCAAGTCGTCGTCGTCGTCGTCGTCGTTCCCTCAAAAAATCAACAACAAATATCGCCACAATCCATACGAACATTTTTAGCAATGATTTCCTAATACTACCCGTAAGTAAAGTCCTCTTTTTTGTGAAAGCTTTCCTTGTCTGTGCTATTCTACACTTTATGTCTACTACACTTCTACCACCTCTAGTTATTATGCTGCCCAAGTAGCATAATTCCTTAACTTCCTTCAAAATATCCCTTCCGAATCTAAAAGCCTTTGTTATTCCACTGTTTCCAATACTACACTCCATTACCTTGGGTTTCCCTCTATTAATCTTCATATTGAACTCTTTCTCCAGGACCTCGTTCATGCCATTTATTATGGTTTCCAAGTCTTCTTCTGACTCCCCTAATGCTCCAATATCATCGGCAAATCATAGCGTTTTATTTCTTCTTCTTGCAGTATGATTCCTTTTCCATATCCCGTTTTAACTTTCTTCATCTCTTGTTCTATAGATAAGGTAAAGAGAATAGGTGACATACTGAATCCTTGTCGTTTAATTACTGCTATTCTGGATATTCAATTCTTATTACTGCTGCCTGCCTTCTGTAGAGGTTACGGATTACTGTTCTTTTTCGATTTTTATTTCGTCCTTTTCAAAATAAGAGTGTGTTCCAGTTAACATTATCAAAGGCTTTTTCTAAATATACAAATTCCACGAACGTAGGCCTGTTTTTCTTCTCTATCCTGTCTTCTAAAATTAGACAGAGTCAATATTGCTTCTCTTGTCCCTACATTCTTTCTAAATCCAAACCGATCTTCTCCTATCTCGCATTCTATTTATCGTTCCATCCTCCTGTATATTATATTTGTTAATATTTATCATGCAAGGAATGGGCGCTGCGGGAGTTTTCTCGCAGGCGCTTCAGTCCAGAGTGACTGCGGGGCTCAACTGATCATGTCGGGAATGCCTCGCACTCTCTCTGGGTATTTTTTTTTATCAAAGTTCTCATATGCCGAGACACCTTCACCTATGTTAGGAGGTATATGTACTGGGGTCAAAGACCTTGGGCATATGGCAAGAGCTGTCCGCTGATCCCATTGGATCAGTCGGCTAACTGCCTCCTGAAACTGGTGGAGACACGGAGAAGGGAATGCTGCGACCCCACAGCAGACTCGTCTTCCGTCATTCGGAAGGGCGTGAGAATAGTACCCAATGCCCGACCTACCTGATGCAGGTTTTCTAGGGTTTTCCCTTTATCTCTTTAGGTGAAACACCGGGTAGGATCCTTAAACCATAGCCCGGGGGCCCTAGTTAACCCTTGGCTACCTTGATCTACCTTCCGCATCCTCCGTTTTCCAATTCCCTTCCTATCCTATTAAAGGGGAGTTGCCTGTTTCAGGATCACCCTCATGTAGCCTGTTACACAAAAAAAAAAATCTATCATGCATGAGATACTAAACTAATTGTCCTGTGCTGTTCGTATCTATCGGTATGGGTATAATTATGTTTTCACCAAAATCTTCTGATATTCTTCCTATTTCGTAGATATCGCAACAGCCATGGCATTGCTTCTTCGCCCGATGATCTTATCAACTACGCCCTGTCAAACTCCGACCCCCCGCCACGTGCTTGTCATTGCAGGTTCCCGAAGAACCAGCAGGAGTTATGCGAGATGCTGTCGTACAAGGAGAACACGTCGACGTTCTCTCTGGAGAGGTCGCGCGTGGTGGCGGAGCACCCTGACCAATGCCTCGTGTGGACGGAGGAGCACCGTCTGTCCTCGCTGTGCTCGCGCTTCTGGAAGCCCACGGGCGTCTGCGAGGGCAACTCGGGGGCGCCGCTCATCTGCCAGGACATGCTGACGGGGATCTTCAAAGCCGCCTTCGTCGAGGACGTCAAGGATGCCTCGTGCGGCCGTCAGATCGGCTTCGACGACTTCATCTCCTTCACGTACGTGGGCTACTACGTCCCCTGGATCCACATCCACGCCGCGGGCGTCAGGGAGAACAAGTTCGATTTATTCCAGATCGACGAGGAGGAGCCGTCGGTGGCTGCTCTGCGAGCTGTCACCTTGCCTCTGCTGGCTTGTACCACAACCTTCCACGCGTCGTTATGAGACACAACTGTTCCAACGAGTCATTGAATAAAATGAAATATTTTTGGAGATCGGCCACGTGTTCGCAAACGCTCTGTGATTGGCTGTGAGCGTAGTGACGTCACGCGCCATCAAACAGAGGATTGTTTGATAAGTTTGCTAAAAGTGTAACAAATAGAAAAAAAATTCGAACACTTACTTCATTCCTCAACGCAGCGAGTTTCCAATTATTTCCACACATTACTAAAAACGTTTGGTCATTGTCTGCCACAGTCTCCATCACTTCCTCATTTGATGAAAATTTCTTCCCACGAAGCCAAATTTTCAAGTTCGGTAGCAAGAACAAGTCACTTGGTGCTAGGTCTGATGAATAGGGTGGGTAAGAAACAAAGCGTAATCATACACTTTCGCCATAGAGACTGCTGCTGGCGCAATATCCAGGTGAAGCAGCACTTTCTTTGCCGTTTCTCAATCAGTACTCTAATCTATGAATATTTATTCTCTGAGAATCCCAGAAGACAGTAGTCTTCAAAACGGTCTTCGTTTTTTTCGGAGCAGTTTCACCAGCTTTCTTCCATTGTTTTGCTTGTCTTTTGGTCTCTGGAATGTAACGCAAAATGTCTTGTGGGTTACGCCTAAACATTGCTAGATTCTGCATTGAAACGTTTTCCTGATTCCGTTTCTAGTCCAATGTCAAAAGTCGCGTCAGCCATCGCGCTCAAAGTTGTTTCATGGAGGATGAAATACACTTGTTCAATTTAGAAGCCTACAGCATCGGCTTTCTCGCGCGCTTTTATTCTTCGGTATTCCAATACGATACCGTGAACTTTTCGATGTTTTCCTGAGTTGTGACCTCAATTGGGCGACCGGAGAGGGTTTCATCTTCTGTGCTTGTGCCCCCTCTAAAATACTTAATCCAGAAGTAAATGGTCTTCAGTGCTGGTGCAGAGTACGCGTCAGCTTAATCAAATTATGACCATAAACAACGACTGGTTTATGTTTAAAACTTTTAGGAATATTTTTGAATCAATGGCGCGAAAGTGAAAAATTTCCCGCTCTTTCACAAAAATTGACCAGACTTTAAGATCAACCCTCGTATTGTATGGACTATTGTGAAGTTCAACGCGTTTATTGCAGTTACTTTCTTAGTTCTCGACATTGTTACTTTATTTGGCTATAACGAGGTACTAATTTTCTCATTATATAAAATAGAAGCTAACTGTAGAAACCTGCCCAAAGTAGACGCAATTATGATTGAACTATTCTTTTAAAGTAACCCAATTTTTAATGCTGACGAACTAAAAATCTTAAGAACTGCTGGGTTAGTATAAGGGAATGTTTATAATCTGCACTGTAAAGCTACTGTTTTATAAATAAATTGTTTTTTAGGTTGTGACCTGAAATTACAACTACGCCCCATCATTTATTAGTTTTTTAATGAAATTGGAAAATAAGTTTTTACTTCAGCGTAAATGAAATTGGAAGTGCGAACTGGAATAGGAAGTAGGCAAAATAAAACAGACGAAGTAAAACAGTGATATGAAGTAACAGCAAATAATGAAACAGGCTAAAAAGAACGGGGAAGAGGAAAAGAAGACACAGAGATTGATATGGGGACTCAACTTACTGTAAGATTTGTTTTCCTTCAATCTTTGACTTTGATATTCATCTAAGTGAAGCAGACTAAAACTCAAAAATTATGGTACAGTATTCTAGCGTTTTATTTCGGTCTACACTCATTAATTTTTCTGTCTTCAAACCTCATATTTTAATAGTTACACCTGGTACTTCACTTAGGAGTATACTTAGTCGTCAATGACTCCTAAAAATTCTAGCAAGGGAAAAGCAGGTATGGAAGTTGATATTTTAGGGACAGAACAGAGAGAATAGAAGTGGGGCACAAACATATAACAATTAACAATTTATTTTTATATACACCGTGTTTCTTAATCCAGTAAGAGGAATCTGAGTCGCATCGTCATATGAACTTCTTTCTTGGACGAATAACATTAATTGAATGCTGTAATGCTTTATTGAAAGACGCGGACAAAGATGAGAATAGTTGAGATGTTTTAAACACTCCTTTAATCCTTGCCACATATAAATTTGGACAACCAGCCCTGCCAATTCCCAATGTTTTTAGGCTCAGGATTTATCAGGCAAGTGTTCTGTTATTACCACGAGCCGTCGTGGCTTTATCTTAGTCATCTGGGCACAATGAACAAAATTATCTATGACGTCATTGCCAATCTGCGTCTCGGAAGTAGCACTGATGTGGAACATTTGTCCTATGTATCAGAGCAATACGCCATTACGACGTTTCTGAATTGGTCCAGGTTGAGTGAGTCTACAGAGCTCCTGGTGCCAAGATGTCGTCGTCGTGTTCCAGAAGCTTGGGCCCCAGCAGGGAGATGAAGGCCGCCCCCAGGGGGGCCGTGAAGATGATGGCCAAGACAGCCACCTGCAGCACGGTGTTGCTGTACTCGAGGTCGTCGGCCGAAGGATTTGCCATGGACCGCACCATGTCCAGAGCCACGGGACCCAACGCCGCCTGCAACCGACACAGATCTGACTTAATCTGGTCCATTATATAAAGTATGCCAGGGAGAGTCAAATGAAATAATTTAAAGTTTAATATAAAATCGAGATTGGGCGCCTGGGATTGTAACTTGAAAAGCGTGTTTTAAAACAATGTTCCGGATGTCTCTTAGATAGATAGATAAAATACAAATACGGAACACAAGTTTAGGGACAGTATAAAAATGGCTGCCCCACTAGAAGCATGTACCATGAGACGAACAGCGTTCGGTGACGAGATTTTTGCAAAGTGAAGGCGTGAAACCTACAGGCATGTAACCAAGAAAGGGGGTCTAGTGCGGGGAACGTCTTTTTGTCACAGCAACAAGTGTATGTATGGTGAAGAAGTTCAGCAGGGACCGATAAGGCGTCCTCTTGGAACATGACACGCCGCGAGGCACCACTGATAACAGTAACACATACACTGATCTCCTCAAAAATCATCTTCGGACTGACATTGGACAAAACTAAGTGTATTGCTATTGACAGGTGTTCTTCTGCAACATGACAATGCACGGCCTTATACGGCACTTGCTACGGTTGCGACAGTCGCAGACTGTAGTTTCAATGTCTGCCTCATGAGTGATTTCCATATGTTTGGACCCCTAAATGAAGCTCTTTCCAGTGCGCCAGGTGCTGCACAAGTGGTTGGACCGTCTCCTAAAATAATATTTTTCTACGGAAATTCATGCGTTGGCAGACTTGTATAGTGTGTGTCAGAAAATGATAAAGGTTTGTTCTGTGTTGTGCAGCTTTGAAACGATGACTAACGTGCACAACGACGAGCATCTGGAATGTCAATGTCTTACCTGAACAGTTGCTTTTGGGAACCAGGAGAAGGCCAAGAAGAGCTTCTCCTTCCACGTGAAGTTACCGCCGAAAGCCACGAGGACGGTGATGGCGATGCGACACTGGAAAACGAGCAACTTGATGAATTAAGTATTGAAGCGAAATTCAAAGCCCGCTGGAATGCACTTACGGTGAGGGCGATGGCCAACGAGGCGATGGAGAGGGCGATGTGGTGGCTGTCCAGCTTGGCGAAGTCTATCTCCGCCCCGATCAGACCGAACAGAGCTGGCTGACAGAAGGCCCAGATCAGACGGAAATTCTCAGAGACAGGGTTCTGCAATCATCAAAGCACCCATGACGCTTTTGTTTTCAATTTAGACGATCCGGAAAATTGACTTAAGAAAAACAATTGGTAGATGATCAACAGCAGGAGAAAATTAAGTTCTAATTCGAATAAATGGTTTAGTTAGATTCCCTTTCTCTTCCTGTCTGGGTCAAACTTTAAATTTTAAAATAGTATCGACAACAAATTCAGAAATTCAGTAAATTTAATTGAAGCAGTCGTTATTTACTGTCACGATTAACGTTTTCAATGACTTGAAGCCGAGTTGTGAGGAGAATTGTTTTCTTGACAAGTTTCAATGACAAATAAGTAATTTTACAAATAAAAAATGTACCAGTATCTCAGAAAAAACACTTATTTATTTAATAGCAAACCAATTAACTTCCGTTTTTCCGATAACCAAAATATATAAATTAACAAATCGAGTCAGGAAAAGTCTTAATTTAGTTAAATTGACGTTTCGTCATTTTTGCGATTTCCTCGGGTAATGTTATGAAGAAAATATGTCAAATGTCTAAAATTCAAATTTAAATGCCTACAAGGGCTAGTTCAAATTTAACTTTACCTGAGGAAGTCCCAAATTTGGTGACGAAACGTGGATTATATTTTGTATCTGATCGTTAATTTATTTCATTCATCTATTTAAGTTCCTTAACGAAGTTTCCTCCATGTCTTTGGACTCTTTCAAGTGCAGATCCAGGAAGGAAATATTTCTCATCTTGTATGTTTCTATGTATTTAATTTAAGTTTACTTACTTGATTAAGTGCAATAGAAGAATGCTGAAAATCACATGGTTGGATACAGTTACTAACCAGGAAGTTCTAATCAGAATAAGAGAAGAGACAACAATATGGAGGACTTTGACCAAGAGAAGGGAGAGATTGATAGGCCACGTTTTGAGGCTTGAGGGTCTTGTAAGATTAGTAATAGAGGGAATTGAACAGAAGATGGAGGAAAAGGATGGAATACGCTAAGAAAGACTAGGAAGCATGTGGGATGTGATAGCTGTTTAGAAATGAAAAGGCTTGTGGAGAATAGGAGAGTTGCATCAGACTGATTACTCAAAGAGTAACAAAACTTGAAGAGCTACTAAAATCTGGAAGAAACGTCGTAAAATAACTTAGTGTTTTGCTGACACATATTTGTCAGATAATTGAATTATGGAAACAATTTAGGTATGAGGATGTAAAAATCTGGACCTTCCCCTAGTACAGGCTGCTCTTTTGCAACAACTACTCGAGTCGACTCCAACAAGCTGGTGCGAAATTCCTCCATCATTTGTGTAGACCTCAATTACAATTTCTTCCTTGGCCTAAATTTTATGAGCCCAATGAAGGACGTTAATTGATCATAGGCGTTCATGATTCCAATAATTTCACGAAAGCTTTGCCGCAGGACTAGAGTAAGTGAAAGATGATCTGTAAGGTGGAGCTGACCGTAGAAGTCCAGCCTTGTCTCCTCCAGCCCCACGCGGCCACGAAGCCAGCGACGGTGCTGCCCAGAGGTCCTGCGCCATCGAAGCCCACGGCCTCCGCCCCCAGCACGCACATCAGGCCCCCGGCGAACAGCAGCGCCGTGCGAAGGGAACCCACGTGGTCCTGAAGCATGAAGCATACAGTACGCACAATTGTTGATGGCAACGATAATATTTGTGAGGTCAGTAAAGTTGCTGCGTCTACGCACTAATCTCTGGCCACGGTCCGAAAGCACGCGTTACTGATAAAAATTGTAGTCATAAATCGGTCTGCTGCTTTTTTTCGAAAATTATAAACCAGATTTGTCAACACTTACCATGAGTTTAAAAATAAGCTGTGAAAACATCAGTGCTCTAAGCAGGCAGCTGACACAGAAGATTTTTTAATTTATCACACATAACGAAACACCAAAGACGGAATGAAACGTCGTGTTAAATGTTTGTATCGGCTATTTCATTTATTTAATTACAATTAAATGTCAAGGAAAAATATCAACATTAAAGACGAACAGACAAGGAGTATTAATCCCCCGAATTTAAGGCTTCTTTTAACGAACGACAGTGATGAAGCAAAGAGGCTACAAACAGGATTGTATTAAGTACAAGTAGAGATTATTTATACTGTGCTTCATTTTTCTGCACTATCGGCCTATTTAAATATTTAATTATAATTGAATGTCATATAAATCGTTGGGTTCATATCAATATCTTTCTCTTGGTGCTCCTTCAGGGTTGCAGATTATATATATTCATTTAAGAACTGCAAAATAAATATTTCAGGTGTATTCAAATTTTTCTTGACAGTTGCTGATCATTGGTAAATTTAAAAATGTCAGACAATAGAACAATAGAAACAATTTAAGGGTTTCCAGGGGTAGAATTACGATGAGTGAAAAAAATTGTTAGTGGGGCGCAACTCACCTGCCGAATATTCAAATTAGTTTTTTTCTAAAAATAATTGTTTCATCCTGTCAAATTATGACAGTCGCTCGTGTTCTTCTCTAATAAATATCACTTTATCAAATTCTCTTTCTTTAGGTCTTGTTCTTTAGTCCCCGCTGACAACAGTTGGTTTAAATGATCCTGTTACCCCTCTGCTTCTTCTCACTGTATGTTAATTTCATAATTATTTATCGAAATTAGGTATTACTTACGTCCTTTTGGTTGGGAATGAAGCGCAACAGGATTCCCCAGAGAATCCCGAAGGCGAGTCCAATTACAATCCCGATTGGTCCCTGTAGTATTTTCATCACCAAGTCACCTACAAAAGGAGAGAGAAATAAATAGAGGACACCAAGGTCTAATTGCTTGGAAAGTTCAAACTTGTAGTATTTATTAATGTCCCCCACTTCATTATTTCTGAGACGAACTCTGGAGTGAATGAAGCCTCCTTCCCAGGGAATGAACTTACTCAGGTAAACTGGGATATTAAAAGCAGGGGAACAATTTCCATGCTCCTTGAGAGCTGAAATAGTTCCATGGGACATCTAAAGGTGGCATCCAATCGTGCTTTTTCTAACTGGAAGCCATTGTGAGATCAATAGTTTGTTGTCATATTTCTGATTCGATTAATAAGAAGCCGTTTCTACTTCGTCGCGTCCCAGTAAATTGAAACGTGAGCTGTGGAAGATGACAGACCTGAAGAAAAGATGACGTTGATGAAGATTCCGAAGATGGAGACGGCAATGATGTCGTCGATGCTGGCGGCGGCCACGACGAGCGTCGGGACGCCCTTCCTGGTGCCGTAGCCCATATTTTGGAGAGCGAAGAGGCAGGGGATGACCACGGCGGGGGACACGGCCGCCATGCCCCATCTGCACGCATGACTCAACATTGGTTCTGTGTTAAGACAACTGGGACCAATAGATTTCACACGTATGATGAACTCACCCGAGCAGCAACCCCCAAAGCCAAGGCAGCCCCAGGATGAAATGAGCAGCGACGGCGAGGGTGCAGGCCTCCGTGGCAGAGGGCAGCACTGCGAGACGGAACACCTGGCTGGCAAGGCGTCGTAGGGACGCAGGGTCCAGACCCAGACCAGCCCGCAGCAGGATCACGGCCAACGACAGCTTCCTGACAACACCATGGACTTACTACCTTCCCATAACAACGTTACAATACTTATTTTCAGGTACGTTTTTCTCGAAAACCGTTGTAGATACAACAGAGAAATTTCCCATTTTTGTTTTTAACCTTATGTTATCTGTGTGCAAGCGGAACAAGCAATGTATTATAAACTTATTTACTAATTTATTAATCAAGAGGTAAATTTTACAAGTTTTATTTTATCAATAAGTAATAATTCAAATAATCCAGGCAGGTTCAACAGAGCTCTACTTATTGAGCATGAGTGGTAAATACTGAGAAATGCTTTGGTTGGTAGGTTCCCTACTTTCGAAACAAGCAAATACTACCCCTTAGAGGGGCGAATTTTTGGCTCCTTAAAACTGGATCATCTTGGTTGACATAGTAGAGTCCCTGGTCCTCCACAGTCAACGACCCCACCCTCAAAAACAATAGTTACCTTAAAGGAGTCCAAAGCTCAACAAGGGCTATAGCGCCGAGAAAGAAGAAGAATTCAAATAATTAATTCTCCTTCCACACACATTCCATGATTAAAAATAAGCTGTCAAAATGTCTGTGCTGTAGCCAGTTTACGAGGAAAACCCTAGTAAGAAAGACCTTCAGACTTCCCTTAATGAATCAGGAAAAGTAGAAAAATCCAGACCTTTCGAACGGTTAAAGATGCGGTCTTAGCTAACTCATTAATGGTTCATAACCATCATTCCCCTTCTCCATAATAATAACTCACACTGGGAACAACTGACTAAATTCCTTTTTGATGCAATGGATGGAATAGAAGAAATTTTCAAGGACATGGAAGAAGTCAGTAGGACCCTTCCCTAAATTTATTCACATGTCTTTGATTTTGAACGATCGAAATTCAGCAAGAATATTCTAACTCTGAGACAGGCAGGTAAGAGGCGGGAAATCCCCGGCCCTCCGGAGCCTGGTTGAAAACATGTTTGTCTGAAGATTGTTATTCTGAAGGAACGATCACGCATCAAAATTTCCCAAGGACATCTTTCCTTCGTCAGTGAAAAAAATTCCCGCGCTTGACGGAGGACGAATAAAGATTAGCGAATACACGTCACGTGGGGTGGCGCTTTCTCTTGGAGAAGGGGAAAATAATAGTTTGATTTGAAGGTGAAAACATGAAAAATAGGCAGAGTTCATCAAGACAGGGAGACAGTGTTTCTCGGAGGTTGAAGGGAACAGGAATCAGAGGAAGGAGAGAAGAAGAAATGAACAATTAATAAGTTAATGTTAATAGCGAGAAACGAAGACCAGAACTTCGGACTTGCTTGTAAGTTGAAAGGAAGTGGTAGTAAGTGTGTGTTGGAGTGAAGAAGGATGAAAACTGGCTTGTCCTCAATCGTCGGGCAGTACCAGGTCCAGAGCCTTCTTCCGGCACCAGAGGGAAAATCCACAACCCGACCTGCAAGTGTGAGAGTGGAAGAAGGAAAACTACAGCGCAGACCTTCCGGAATTGCCGAGAAGATAAAACAGGTCCGTCAGGAACGTGAAATCTCTGCTGCACGTTGTTACCCCAATAATTAACTCTGAAAACCTTTTGAAATTTAAACAATCATCCCCTTTAACAAATATATATAATTTTAAATAGTGCGCAGGGCCCACTGAAGAATTTGTTTCTTACATAAATAAAATCATTGTTAATATTTTAGAAGCACAAATAAATTTTTTAATAATTTCAAATTACCCCTATTATTCTTTACAACTACTTACATAGTTTTATAACGGCGGTGAAGTTGTGTAAGATGTAAGAGAATGATTGATAATGAAATATATCTGGAAAATATTGTTGTGTCATTTTTTAACAAATATCATTCTTAGCATAGATACGGGAGTTCCTTGATATCTGCATGAGCGATGTTGAGTGTTACCTGACGAGCTGAGCGATGATGGCGTAGTCGCCGTCCATGTGCACGGCGCCCACGTTCTTGAGGAGGACGCCGGCCAGGAGGGAGCCCATCAGAGGAGGCAGGCGTATCCAACTAGCAACCAGAGCCGCCACCTCGGCGACGCCCAGCAACAGCAGCAAGCCGAAGAGCTGGCCCTGAGGAGGCTCCGCCGCGACGCCCGTCTCGCTGGCCAGCACGGCCCACAGAAGGAACAGCAGCAGGCACAGCGCCGCCCCGCGGGACACAGGGACCAGCACGGAGTGGCCCAGCAGCCTTACATCAAATTTACTGTTATTCAGACCATTTGAAATTGTTGTGGCGTTAAATGAAACAGGGAACGTGTCTGGGATAATTACTTCTTTAAGGTACAGAGCATACTTTTCACCGCGTGTATTCTTGACGTCGTAATTATATTAATTACATTATTTCTGACAAATTAGCTGATTTCTTGTTGTTGTTGTGGTATTCAGTCCTAAGACTGGACTGATGCAATCTTCCAAGCTAAACTACCCTGCACAAGCCTTCACATTTCTACATAGCTACAACATCCCTAATCTTCTGAGCGTATTCCATCCTTCGCCAAGGCCTTCATGTCTCAAAACGTGGCCTATTAATCTATCCCTTCTCTTGGTCAACGTCCTCCATATTTTACACCCTTTCCTTATTATACTTAGAGCTTCTTTATCACCACATTGCAAAAGCTTCTACTCATTATCCTTTTGGAACTCCTCCGGCTACGTTTCGCACCCATATAACCCATATGAAAATCGTATGAGTGAATAAAATCACAAACGAGGAAATTCTAAACAGAATAGGGGAAAAGCGAACAATATGGAGGACGTTGACTAAGAGAATGGATGGATTAATAGGCCAAGTTTCGAGACATGAGGGTCTTGTAAAACTATCATTAGAATGGAGTGTGTGGGGTTTGAACAGAAGAGGGAGGCCAAGATGGAATACGCTAAGTAGAATAGAGAGGATGTGGAATGTGCTAGTTATGCAGAAATGAAAAGGCTTGCGCAAATATGGGGGTTGGAAGGTTGCATCAGACCAGTCTTAGGATTGAATACCATAACAACAACATTTTTCTACACGGAACAATGTTGTTAGTTATGTGTTAACAATTTAATAATGATTAATGGCGTTCTGTATCTCGTCAAAGAACCCATTATTATGAATTTTTAAATGAAATTAACTGTAGAATTAAATGATTTACACCACAATGGCTGGCTGGTCTTCACAGAGGCAACGTTGGACTGAAATTCTCGTAACCTGCACGCGACTGAACATTCCAAGGTGACGTAACCTCAATTTTCTGTCTACCAACAGCAAAGTGATAAATATTTTAATCTCGTGTATTTCCGCATACGCATCAATCAAAATTTCGTATTGCCATTTTGCATCACATTATTCCTCAAATCCGCGACGTTATCTCGTCGTTCGCTCTGACCTGAATTACCCAGATATTATCTTATCGCGCAAATCTTCGCCGTTTGTAAATAAAACCACACCGCAATGTTTGACTTACATTTCAGCACATTGTTTCCTGTACAAGTAAATATTATCAGCTTGACGTAATATCATTATCTCGTGGAAGATTTTAAGGGGGACGCTCTGTGTTCTCTAGGTGCTGAAATGCTAATCAGGCTCTCGACGAGGAGACAAAGCAAATGACAGATAAGAAACGCACAACTACGTTTTGGAAAAATTGGGTGATTGGACGTGTAACTAAAAGCTTTTCCAGCATATGTTGATGTTTGATACCAATTGATAACATCTAAAAAATTAATGGAGTGATTAAATTCTATTTCATAAGTAAATCTTTAACCTTGGTGATCATTACTGAAAGTTTGGATCAAACTATATAATTAATTTTTTTAATGATACAATAAAATATCGTCAACATATCTGAAGTAGGTCAATGGTTCTAATAACGACATAGACAAGGCTTTCAAATCTCTCAGTACAATCTCTACAAAAAAAAAGGATTTACCATTTTAGAACCACTCATTTATGTGATGATAAGAATTATTAGTAACTAACTAGGAAGTTCTAAGCAGAGCAGGAGAAGGCAGAACAGAGGAGGGATAGATTAATATGCCACGTTTTGAGACATGTAAAATTAACATTAGAGAGAAGTGAACAGAACAGGGAGGCCAAGGATGAAATACACTAAGGGAGGATGTGTGATGTAGTGGCTATGAAATAATGAAAAGGCTTGCGTAGTATAGGTTAGCATGGTAGGTTGCATCAGACCAGTCTAAGGGCTGAATGCCACAACACACAAGATCTATTAAATGAAAAATATGTTGAGTTCAAAATTATATTGAACAAAACAAGCTTCTCAGACAAAGGGATGTTACTTAGACCTGAAAGCTTTTATTTTAAATCTTTTAAAATTAAATAATTAGGTAGTGACTTAAATAGGAAAATAACATATAAGTAAACGAAAATATGGTCAACATATTTTGTAAGTTATCTATTAATTGTAATGAGTTTTTAACAGAATAATGAAATCCACAATTTAAACTTTTTTAACAAGTTAAACAAAAATTTTAATTTTGTAGAAGGGCTAATTGTTGAAGCTACGTGATAAATTGGGTTTATGAATTATGATTGAGAAATACGACTCTGACGCCCGCGACGGATTTTTCTGTGACTAAAGCACAAGCCGACGCGACAGAAATTCTCGAAAAACTATAAAAAGTATCATATCCTAAATAAAATGTTATTTTTCGCTTAGCAGCTATATAACCATAAGTAATGATACTTTTTAATTAGTTTATAAATATACATAATGTTATACAAGTCGCAGTGCAGATTGATTATAAAAACACTTGGCCCGCACACACTCAATTTTATTTTTCCTACGGATCTGTATCCCTTTATAAATATAATTGAAGGTTCCTGTACATTTTTCTGTATGCGTGTGCTTATTTACGGCACGTGTTATAGATTATGATACTGAATTATTGATGTGGTTATGACGTCATAAAGTGTTGTTGTGGTATTCAGTACAAAGATTGGTCTAATGCGACCTCCATGCTAACACATCCTGCGCAAGCATTTTCATTTCTACCACATATTCCCTAATCTGCTTATCATATTCCATCCTTCGTCTCTCTAATTCTAGTTTTACAAGACCCTCATGTCTATTAATCATTCCCTTCTTTTGGCCAACGTCCAACAAATTGTTCTCTCTTCAGATAAAACTTCCTGGCTAGTGATTCTATTCACCCATCTGATTTTCAGCATTCTCCTACAGCACCACATTTGGAGACCTTCTATTCTTTTCACGTTTCGCATCCTTATAAGCCACACTCCATACGACAATTTTTAATAATGATTTCCTAATATTTACACTTTTGTTACCCTAAGTAAATTCCTCTTTTATGCGAAAGCCTTCCTTGTCTGTGCTATCCTACTCTATGCCTACTATACTTTTACCATCCCTAATTATTATGCTGCCCAAGTAGCAGAATCCCTTAAATTCCTTCAAAATATCTCTTCCCAAGCAAACACCCATTGTTATCCACTGTTTCCCATACTACACTCCTTTACCTTAGTTTTCCCTCTACTCTTCCTCCAGGATCACGTTCATGACATTTATTATGGTATCCAAGACTTCTTCTGTCTCCCCTAATACTACAATATCATCAGCAAATCTTAGGTTTTTTATTTCCTCTCGTTGCAGTATGATTCCTTTTCCATATTCCGTTTTAATGTTTTTCATCTCCTGTTAAGTTAAATAGTACGTGCGACAGACTGTATCCTCTCTTATCTTTTTATTTGATTTTTGCTTTATTTTCTTGCCTTCCATTCTAATTATTGTTGATTACCTTCTGTACAGGTTATGGATAACTCTTATTTCTCATATTTTATTCCTGTCTTCTTCAGTATCCTTAAAAGGATACGTGAAAGGGTAAATTTTCAAAGCAATGACTAAATCGCTGATGGCTTAATCTGGTGTTGAGAAACAGATTAATTTTGTAGCAGGTTAATATATATGAATCACCAGGCACGCAGATAGTTATAAAAGAAATATTTTCGACAATCTGCAGGTGTGTAATTGCCTAAAATAAAATATTATAAATGTTTCTATGAATTTATAAATTGAAAATTTGACCCATTTATGCACCTTTTATAATAAACGACTATGGAAGACTCTAAGCAAATTCTAAAATAATAAATAAATTTGAACAAATATTTTCTACATAAATTAGTGTGAGATAAAAAACACATCGGGGAAAGGAATTAATTATAAGATTAACAGTCTGCGTAAATTAACGGAGGAGAATACCTAAATTAGGATTCTTGTTGATACGAAATCAAAACTGTGCTCGATGGACGGTCTTTCAGCTGAGGTGACATGCACGAAAAAATCGAACAATCTGCAAAGTTGATGCCAAGAGGGAAAACCAGAGTTACTATTGCGACGGTAAATAATTAAATGAAGGGGGTTATTATGTCAGAAACTTTATTATTTAAATTCAATGTGACGTGGAACGTTTCGTCCCTTCATAAGTAAGCGTTTGAAGTTCCAAAATAAAGTGGAGACGAAACGTTGGTTAGTGTTGCTGCAAGGGAGAGTTTGAATCATCATCACGGTATTATTTAAGTTGAAAGGAAGAAATAGCATAGAAATATTCATTAATAGTTCATTTTTTCAAATTTCTGGACTCTTCCTCGATCAAATCTAATTCGTGGAATGCAACATGAATAGTTTGCAGTTCTCAGCCAACATGTTTCCTATTGCAAACTCGTTTCGTTTTGCGCGTCACCTCAGCAGCTCAAGGATAAAGTTTGCAATACTTAACTGCTTTGCGTCAGAGGATTATTAAATGGGCTGTGATCTATCTGCGACATCCTCGTGATGTTAAGTGAAAATGTTGGATTAGTTGATACCACAAAGACCACAAACCTACTCAGAATCTGGATAATTGATAGCTAACGTTTACAATAATTAGATTCTCTTACTGACCTCGCCGTTATGGTTTTCTTCAGGTCATCTTCCTTTGCGACGTTCTCCGTCATTTCCATTTGGTGTCGAACGTTCGGACGTTGTGACAACTCGTTACCTGAAAATTAATCACGTGTTTAAAAGATAAGCTGTAGTAGCACTTGACAGACCTAATTGATGAGCTTTTCGCTCCAGTATCGAGATAAATCCAGAAGTAAAATGTGAATTTTGTAAAATCTCTTGAAACAATAACGTAGGCCTTTATTATTGTTACTCGAGTTTGTTGATAATCTAATTCAAAAAAATTAGTTTATTGAATATGGTAATGTTAATAACATTATACGATCAGAATAACAACGAAATAATAATTAGTAGAACTTAAACTATAATTACGAATTTTTTCTGTAAAGAATAATTTTGTTTGTAGGTCAAAGAAAGGGGCTACAAACGATCTTTGGTTTTTTTTGTTATTTCTTTCTTATACGGAAACACTAAACAAACGAAGACGGGAATCTAAACGAATGTAAGATGTCTTGAAATTAAACTTAAATCAACAGACCTTAGTCAACTAGAGAAATAATTCCGCCTTCTGAATCAATGTTCAATAATAATTATTAATTAAAATAAATGAACATTAATAATAATAAAATGATTCTTACGAATTTCGGACGTGTCACATTGTTTACAAAATGTTAGTGCAGGAACATTTTTTGCTTTAATTTTACTACTGCACACGAGTTAAATATTTATTATGTAATGGTATCGTCACTTATACGATTTCAGAATAATATGGATAGAGGAAATTATTTTACAGCTTACATGAATTTGATTAACAAAAATATATATTTGTTGGTTGTAGCAGGCAGCTGCTGTAAAATAAAGTTAATTCAGTTAATTTTAAGCTATTTAAGAAAACGAAAAGTGTAATGGACCAATGTTAGTAAATTTATATAGTAGTTGTCATTTATAGGTTGTTTAACGATTTATTGGAAGAAATCGTGTTACGAATTACACATTTCACGTTCTGTATGATTACAAGTCCGACTTCTCGAAGAATTAGCTGAAACGACTGATAGAAATCATCTTTGGAATTTCCATCTCTACCCATGTTGAAGGCTTGATCAAGGTATATCTTTTGGCATACACAGAGATCAAAGAAATTATAGATAAATAATAAGCTACACATCCTTAATATCAGCTAATCAAAAGAAGACGTATCTTAGTGGAACAGTTTTAATCTATAAATGACACAATCGTTTAGGTGATACAAATCTCAGAGAAGTCTATTAGAGTCTTAAAAGTTAATTATGTGACTCCCGAAATGCGAAAAATGTTCACCATATGACTTTTATATATTTCAAAGATGACTTCAGCAACTACTAGGCGTTAAATTAATTATATGCATACTTTGTTGACCAGCCAAAGCAATTAACATTATATTATTCGGCTTTCCACACTCTCTTTAACACAATAATTCAGAAACGTTAACCCTCCAGTACAAAAGGGTGAGAGTTTAACAAGCCGAATTAAAATAGCGTGAATGACTCTTCGTTGGCACGTGGAGTACTTACCAGCTATCTTAAAATTCACAGTCACATGTAATTATTGAAATATTATCATAAGTAGCACGCCAAGACAAACAACAAAAATGCTGATAAAATGGTATAACAACGGGGCAACGCGGAATTTCTCGAGGCAAGGACTCGAAGGTCATCCTTAACCAGTTAAATAACTCATAGAACTTGATGGATAAGTTCAAAGGTTCATTTTTAAGTCTGATTTACATAAAGAAAAAAGACATAATTATACACAGTGAATTTAGAGCCATGATGTAAACCATGAGTTGAGTAAATTTTGTTTGATACTATTTAAATTCTAAGAACATTTCGTAAAACTATGTAAAAACCTGGAGAAGGTACAAATACGTATCGAAACGTTGTTTCCAATCGTATTAAAAAAACTTGAATCAGGTCGTTAATTTTATTTAATTCTTGATCTACAGATGCACTACTGAAAACATTAGTCTAAATGTGTTTAAATTAATATTTTATTTTAATAATGAGATATATTTAACCCTCCATTAATAGACTTTATTTAAAGATCGTAATTTTTATAAAACTGGAAAAACATTTCACATTTATTATAATAATGAGCCATTGACTCAGATTATAATATTTGTTACAAAAGAATATCCAACTCACGACGTTTCGTCCTCTTTTGGGTTACTTCAGGTATAACAATTTCAATCTATATCTACTACAATCGATACAATTCTATCTCACTAAAATTAAAATTCATATACCTGAAGATGACCCCGCAGCGGAAGAAACGTCGTGATTTGGACTATTTTTTTGTGTGTGAACAATTTTCTGACTCAAGGCCATTTATTAATTTACATCAGACAAAACTGGATTATTTATATTTCAGTATAAATAAAATAATTTATAAAAGTCTAAATCTTTTAATGTCTCAAGGCCATTTATTTATTTAAATCATGATGATAAATGTCATATAATTTTACATTATATAATTTCTTGATAGGCCTGAAATATTGAACCCAAAAATAATTCTGTCTCACAAAGATTAAAATTGATATACCCGAAGTTAAAGAACGTCGTGAATCGGACTTTTTTCAGTGAGTGTAACAAATAGTGCAAACAGTTTTTTTAGACACAAGGTCATTTATTTTATTTACATAATTTTTGTTTGCTTAATAGCACTACGTTTCGGTACATTTTTGCGCAGTCTTCAGGCTACTGAATTTAGACTTCAAAAGTTGTAGTCTTCGTGTTTCATTTTAAATATTATATTGCTAATAATTCGTTATTTTTTCTTGCAACATTTAGGACAGGAAAATACTGTTGTTTTCCCTTTTAGATAATTTTCCTTGCATAAATTTGAGGTTTTACATAATTGTATTTTTTTCCGTATACCTCTTGACAATAAATGCCGTTCTTCTTGCGTTTTGATATATTTTATTCTTATTTTTTACATACGTTTGTAATTTAAACTATTTTGTAGTTTTCTTCATAACTTGGAAAAATTTAATTTTTTTCCTGATTTAGTAAGGTAAGAAATTTTTTCCTACTGTATTTGTTCTTCAACCCAGTCCAGGACGAATTTATTTTATAGTTTGTCTAAATTAAAGTTTAATATCTTTACAAGTTTTCCTGATGAAGTCCCAAATGTAAGGACGAAACGTTGTAAGAATCAAGTTAAATAAAAACTTGGTATATCGGTGAATTGGTCATTTATAATGTAATTATATGTACATATATATAAAATTAAATGAAAAATGACCAGTTTTGTGTAATATATGGAAGCACAGGTATTAATAAGTTTGATTTCCCGTTACAGTAGAAACCTAACCAATAATATTCATGTCGAGTCTGTGGAATCGTTTATGACATAAACAGAAACCTTTAAGCCTGAGGATGGTATAAATAAGTACCGAAACGTAGTGCTGTTAAAGAAAATAAATTAAAAATATATTTAAATTAAATAAATTGACGATCAGATGAAGGCAAAGTTTTTTATTTAGGTGAACTAACGTTTCGTCACCATGTTTGGGACTTTATCAGGTTATGTTAAATTTTGAAGGAAAATAGGAAGCAAAAACGATTAAAAAAATTAAAACTTGACTGCCTGCAAGGGCAGCTTCAACCGATATATATTTTTCGGGTTACCATAAATGTGTAACGTTTCGCCCTCCATCACTTTCGGGACCTCCCCAGTTTTTAAATTAAAATTTAACAAAAATTTACTGTTGCTGCTGTAACGTACGGGGCCAACATGAAATTATTTTCATGTTTTAATTAAAGAACTAAGGAGAGCCTGTTTAATTCTTACGTCTCTTAGTAAATAATAAATTAAATTGGACTGATCAGATTAATCAATTACTTAAGAAACTCAGCTCAGCTACATGTGCTGTAAGAGCATTGTCCACCTTCAGTGATCTAAAAGCAAGAAAACTAGTATACTTTGCATATTTCCATTCTGTTTTATCATATGGTATTATATTTTGGGGCAACTCAGCAGGCATAGATAAGATTTTTATTAGTCAAAAACGTGTTATTAGAGCAATATGTCAGGTTTCCTCACGAACTTCTTGCAGAACTCTGTTCAAAAAGTTACGTATTTTCACTTTGACGTGCCAATACATTTATTCATTGATGTTATTTGTAATCTCAAATAGGCACTTATTTTTGAATAATTCTGATATTCATCCCTTCAATACAAGGAACAAAAATAATCTGTTCAAAAAATGTAAAACAATTGCACAGAAAGGTGTGCATTATTCAGGGATATCCATCTTCAACAGACTGCAGTCAGCACAGAATTAAACAGTTGTCCGATAATCAAGGTAAATTTAAGTCTGAATTATCCTCATTTTTGCTTAGCCACTCCTTCTATTCAGTAAAGGAATTTATAGAAGAATCGGAGACGAGTAATTAGTTTATAATGTTGGAATCGCCTTTCTATTTGGTTACAAAAATTTGTTATAAGTATATTTATCTTTTATATAATAAAATAATGTAATAAATGTACACCCTGACTCATTCCACATCCTTGAAGCTTAGCTTCTTCACAGGATCTACGGAATATGATTATTATTCTTATTATTCTATTCTATTCCTGAAAGTTGGGGGACGACACGTTTCCAAATTAAATTATTATAAATGTGGGTTGATTATTAAGTGTTTTAATGACACCTTCGTAAGTGAACGTCACCACAAGGAAACCAAACAGGATTTCTGACATTTAAAAAAAAGAACTGCCCGGATTCTATAAAAATCATTCCATCATGTATTATGAAATTTTGAAATTATAATTATATCCTCGTTCTATTCGCGTTTCCAAGTTTCGATTCATGTTAAGCGCAACGAATGGACCTGAATGGAGAATGAGTTGAAAGTAGTTCACTGTTGCGTAGTATTACGTGACGACTGTTTATTTGTCTGAAGCTAACAAACGTCCTGCTAAAAGCCCAAATAAGCGACGTCAACAACTGCTCCAGTTCAGGATTGCGCTGCATTCCCTTCCGTATACTTATTTCATTGGCTTAAAACCAACTCTGGTCGTATTTTTTCAGGAAAGAGGAAGGGCCCGTTAACACCAGATGCTGTCAACCGTTTTTTTTGCCACCAAAAACGTTGGCAACAAAACCAAAGTTTGCTAGTTGTAAACATTTTCCGTAGACCTGTAGGTGATGTTATCATACCTGAAAAATCTTGCCAACAAATTCTCTGTGTGTTAATAATCGGATTCTTGTTTCGAGAATTCAATCTTTCGATGCTGTGTTATATATAGTCCCAAAACGTCCTCGTCAATCATATTCCCGCACGGTTTCCTACTCGATTCACCCGACTGCCGTGAAATGTTCGTGTGTTGTAGTCTTCTACCCAGAGAATGTTTCTGTCGATCTTCTGAAGATTCAGTTTCCTTCCTACCCTATAACCATAGCAAATGGATAGGTTATTGTCCCTCACGTAGCCCGTCAGACGCGATCATTATTTTGCTGTTTAGCCTGAAGTAAGGCTAAATTTGGCAAACAACATATTTCAAGTACTGACACATTTTTAATTAGTTGATGATAACGCAAAATGTTTTGTGAGTCGCAATGCAAATTATTTAGAAAAGCGACTCTGGCGCCCGAAACGGATTTTTCTGTAACTAAAAGTCGAATCGCGAAAAACCAATTAAGAGTTTAAGTAAACGTGCGTTAGATAATTATAAATAATGAAGTTTGACAGGCTACGTCAGGGTAAACACATTATTTCCAGAAACCAGACGGAAGAGAATAAATTTGTCAACCCTGATATAATACATAAATTTAGCTAACATATAATTCGAGTAATGATGCAAACATTTTTTAGCTAATTAAAAGTATTATTGGATAAAAAAATTGCAAAATGTTTCATAAGCCACAGGGCAAATGATTGAGGCACGTTATATAAAGACCAGGACCGCACGGACACAGTTTTGGGTATGTCTGTGTTGGGAATGACTCGTAATATTTCTGTTTTTTTTCGAAGTTCTCACATCTCGAGGTACCTTCACCTATTTTAGGAGGTTATATCACTGGGGTCGAAGACCTTGGGCATACGGTAAGCGTTTTCCGCTGATCCTATTGGACCGGTCGGCCAACTGCCTCCTAAAACTGGTAGAAACACGGAGAAGGGAATGCTGCGGCCCCACAGCAAACTCCTCTCCTGTCATTCGGAAGGGCGTGAGAATAGTACCCAACAGCTCGACCTATCTGATGCAGGTTTTCTACGGTTTTCCCTGCATCTCTTTAGGTGAAACACCGGGTATGGTCCTTTAACTATAGCTCGGGGACCCTAGTCGACCCTTAGCTACCTTCCGCATCCCCCCTTTTCAATTCCCTTCCTATGGTATTAAAGGGCAGTAGGCTGTTTCAGGATCACCCTCATATAGCCTGGAACCAAATTGTATATCTATCTATAGACATTATTTCAAGGTAATCAGAACGAAGAGATGTTTCATATATCTTTTCGTTATAAATACAATTGGCTGTTTCAGAGTATTTTTCTGTATGTATCAGCATATTTAAAGTATCAGTAGATTTCTTGACTGGATGACGTCGTAAAGTAAGGGGAAGGTTGCGCGTAAAGGTACATTTCTAAAAATATGGTTTCATCAAGTGTTTAATCCTGTAGCGGGGTAATATAAATGAATTTCCTGTCACCGCCGGGCACGCAGCTAGTGTTATATAAAACGAGGAATTCTAAAAAATTTAATTGTATTTTTGACAATAACAGTGAATTGACCACGTTTAAGAAGAAAAATTTTAAGACAGACTTCCGACAACTTCCAGGGCAGAACGAAAAAAGGTGGAAACGTTTTCTAATTTTAATAAATTCTGACTTTTGGTCATTATCAATTAATATCACTGGAAGAAGAAAATTTCTCTGAACTACATTTTTGCTGTGCAAATTCACTCTTCGAGCCACGTCCGTCAAGTTCGTTTCGTTTCGCCTCAACTATCCTGGACGATGGACAATGACGTTGTTTTAATTTAATAAGTCGCATGCCCCCCACCCACCCCCTTTTTTTTCTTCGGATACAGTCCTGCTTTAATCAAAAAGAAGAATTGAATAAAAAAGGATATTGCGAGTTGTGTAGAACTACTGACATAGAAATGTACGACGACTCACAGCAATTTCCATGTGTTACATTGATGACTTGGTTCAGTAGTGAACGGTTTAAGTTTCAACTTGCCGATGGTCACTTACTTTAGTGGTTTATTTTTTATGATGTTTTCTTGCACAGTATTTTGTAGGTGTTACACTGAGGCACTGAGTATAAAAAAGTTGGCAGCGTTGAGGCCGGTAATACAAGTTAGTATTGAGATTGTAAGTACGTTAGTCAGAAGTAAACGAAATATATATATTTCTCGCGGTAGCGGGCCAAGGCGGCCTTGGGCAGTGTTATCACGTTTCCTGGTTTCGCAACAAGACGGAGGAAGACGTGCACGTACCTGCGGCTGCGGCTGTTTCTCCGGAGTCCATGGCTGGAGGAGTGAGTGACCCGCGGCGCAGACAGGCGCTCTTCCCTTCCTCCTCATATAGAGCGCCACCTCGCTGCCAACCTTGTGCAACCAGCGATAACACGCACGAACGGACACTGTTTACTACGGACTTTTAATTATGCCTTGTTCTCGTCAGTTGCTTCATACCGTTCATCAGATAGCCTCAATACAGAGTCACTTCCCTTTTCGTATTTGTATCTCGGTACCAAGTTCCTCTTCATCAGTGCTTATAGAACAATACTAAGCGGCCAAAGATTGTCATTGGCTCGTCCTGTCAGTAAGAACAGGATCTAAGCGCGAGACGTGAAACGAGAACGTGGCTCACACGTGTTGTTCTTGGGGTTTTCAGTCCTTAGACTGGCCCCATGCAACTCTCCATGCTAACCAATTCTGCGCAAGCCTTTTCATTACTACTTAGCTACAACATGCCACATCCTCCCTAATCTACTTAGCGTTTCCCATCCCTCTTCTGTTCACTTCCCTCTAATCCTAAGGCCCTCATGTCTCAAAACGTGGCCTAATTATCTATCCCTTCTGTTGGTCAACGTCCTCCATATTCTACGCTCTTCCCTTATTCTCCTTAGAACATCCTGGTCAGTGATTCTGTCCACTTATCTTCTTTAGCACCACATGTCAAAAGCTTTATTCATTTCCTTTCTGCTACTCCGACCGTCTACGTTTCGCACCCATATAACTAACTCCACACGGACATTTTTAATAATGATTTCTTAATAATCATACTTACACCGGCCGTAAGTAAATTCCTCTTTATTGCGAAAGTCTTCCTTGCCTGTGCTATCCTGCTCTAGTTATTACGCCGCCCAAGTAGCACAATTCCGTAACTTACTTCAAAATATCCCTTCCCAATCTAACGCCCTTCGCTATTCTATTGTTTCCCATACTAAATTCTATTACCTTGGTCTTCCCTCTTTTAATCCTCATGTTGTACTCTTCTTCTAGGACCACGTTCATGCCACGTTTTCCAAGTCTTCTTCTGACTCCCCCAATACTAAAATACCATCGGCAAAGCGTTAGGTTTTTAATTCTTCACCTTCTGTATGATTCCTTTTTCATATTCCTTTTCAACTTTCTTCATCGCCCGTTTATATATATATATATATATATATATATATATATATATATATATATAAAGAGCATGGGCGACAGACTACACCCGTGTCTTACTCCTTTCTTGATTTCTGCTTCCTTTTCTTCATCTTAAATTCTAATTACTTCTGACCGCCTTCTCTAGAGGTTATGAATAAGCCTTCTTTATCAATATTTTATTCCTGTGCTGTTCCAAAATTTTAATAGTATGTTCTAGTTCACATTATTGAAAGCATTTTCTAAATCTACAAATGCCATGAACATAGGCCTGCTTTTTTTTCTTCTTATCCTGTCTTCTAAAATTAGACGCAGAGTCAATATTGCTTCTCTTGTCCCTACATTCTTTCTAAAACCAAACTGATCTTCTCCTACCTCGCATTCTATTTATCGTTCCATCCTCCTATATATTATATTTGTTAATACAGCAAACTCGTCTCCCGTCATTCGGAAGGGCGTGAGAATAGTGCCCAATGCCCGACCTACCTGATGCAGGTTTTCTAGGGTTTTCCCTGCATCTCTTTAGGTGAAACACCGGGTAGGATCCTTAAACCATAGCCCGGGAGCCCTAGTCAACCCTTGGCTACCTTGCTCTACCTTCCGCATCCCCCCTTTTTCAATTCCCTTCCTATGCTATTAAAGGGGAGTTGCCTGTTTCAGGATCACCCTCATGTAGCCTGTTACCCCCAAAATAAATCTATCATGCATGAGATACTAAAATGTCCTGTGCTGTTCGCATCTATCAGCCCCAGGCGTTTTCGGTATGGCTATAATTATGTTTTAACTAAAATCTTCTGGTATTCTTCCTGTTTCTTAAATTTCGCAAACTATCCTGAACAGCCATGATATTGCTTCATATACATAAGGTAAAGATCATGGGTGACAGACTGCACCCTTGCCTTACTCATTTCTTGATTTATGCAACATTTTCTTGCCCTTCGATTCTAATCACCGCCGATTGCCTTCTGCAGAGATTAATATGGATAACTCTTCCTTCTCAAGATTTAATTCGTGCCCTTTTAGATATCAGAAAAGAAAATTGAACATTCAGACGTCCTCAAATAAAACCAACAGCATTGAATACATAACAGAACAGTTAACATCTGTAAAGAACGTAAATTGGATAAAAATTAACGACCCATGTAACAGAAATAAAAATTTTGAACAGAAAATTAAAAGTAAATACTTGTGATCCTTGTCAACATTTAT
The DNA here is from genome assembly GCA_034510155.1 of Eucriotettix oculatus. Taxonomy (NCBI): domain Eukaryota; kingdom Metazoa; phylum Arthropoda; class Insecta; order Orthoptera; family Tetrigidae; genus Eucriotettix; species Eucriotettix oculatus. The sequence goes on from CM067379.1 coordinate 27,561,636, forward strand.
AACAGACTGATGTAATAAGAACCAGGATAGTCCAAATAAAAGAGTAAGCAAAAGATGAAGCTAAAAAAAGCAAATTAATAAACTACAATAACAATTTATTTACTTCGTAAGTCTCATGTTTTTTATTAAGAGAAAATTTATTGAATTTAATATATAACATTTTAGAAATTAACCTTTTACTAAACTTTATTTCATTATCAAAATTAAAAGACTGGCTTTGTTCCAGACAATGGTTTGTAATAGCTGAATGTTTATAAGAAGCAAAATTTAGGTTCATGCTCTTTAATTTTAATTGGCAAATATCGTTTAGTCTGACCAATGTAGCAGTAAGAGAAATTTTATAAACAATCAAAAGTATGCAGAACAAAGTAAGATAAAGAATTAACAGTTTTGAAAATTACAGAGATATTGAATTTCTTAAATAACACTGGAAGTTAAGTACAAATTGAAGAGGTAAAACAATATAATTATTTGGTGTAGATTTTTGAACACGATTATTTGTATCATTATAAATATATTTAATTCTGAGATTTCTGAATTCTACAATTAAATCAACACGACAATAATTGGCACACAATATATTTTGAAAACATAATTATGAATTTTCAGATTATAAGGATAACCATAGAATTTGTCTACAAGATTAAAATGCATAGTTTTTTTCCCAGATTGATTGCATGATTCTATCAGAATAAGTAGATTTATGGAACCAATTAAAAGAAAACAGACGATTCAATAAAATTTAATCGAATAAATAAACTAATAATTGGCCGAAGGATTCTGACTGAATTTGTACTAGAGTTTAAAATTTGTTATTATTTCACGTTGCATCATCATTTGCGATGCTAGTATTTCTTTGAAGCATTTACATCATCACATCCTGTAACACAGAATCACAGGAATCTCCCATGACTCGACAGTTCAAGCTCATTTCCGTAATTCGTGGAGGCGACTGTGGCTGAGACGCCGAACGGAATGAATCCGTCTTTTGTGTAAGGGATCTCAATAGTCCAACGGCGCTCACAAGGCGGTCAGCTGCTGTGCCTGGGCAGAGTGAGAGAGGGAGAGGGGTGGGGGAGAGAGAGGGAGTGATCATTGCCGCACACTCACCTGTCAAACAAGCTTATGTTACAAGTTTGTACGGGGAATTTTTAGTAGCCTATGTTTTATTTACTGTCTTATCTTGTGTGACAACGTGTTTTTTTCACCTAGATCATCAATCTCAAATATTCTTATGCCTAAAGCATCATTAGAATGGCTTCCTTTAACATTAAAACCACAAATAATTAAAGACCAGAAAAGTATAAAGTAAATTTAATCCTAAGGCTTCATATAATCATTAATCATTAAAAAAATATATATTTACAAAATAAATATACAAAAGTAGTACTGTAACCCCGAGCCGAAACCTACATTACCGCTTATTCCTCAGCTCTACAGCCCATTGAGGGCCTTGGGCTACCTGATCGACTCCGGACTGTCATCTTACATGACACATTCCCAATTTGGAATGTTACACGGTCAGCGTATAGATTCTCCAGCAATCTTAATCCCAGTCTCTGTGGCCATGACGTCACAAACATCCAAGCCCATGGGGTGTTAGCCACTTACATTACCACTTACACATATAAAATATCATAAGAAAATAAAATATATAAATTAGCAGCGAATAACTCTTCAAAAATTTTATGAACGAGAAAGAACAATAAATAAAAATTAAATATAAGTAAAATCTAAAATCAATCTTTGCCACAAGAAGACCTTTCCGACATGTGTGGGCTTCGACGCCCTGAAAAAAAAGAAGAAAACATCATCAGAGAGTCTGCAGTTCACTTTGTCATTGCAACTAGTTTACTAAACAACTCTTGATAGAGGAACCGTAATATAGTTGAGATAAGAGAAGGGTGTGGATACTTAGAATTAGCCGTTTGTAATAAAACGAGTGGGTAATTGGATGAAGTTAATTAATTTAATTATTAAATGTCATAACATATGCCCCGCGTTTGTGGAAGTCAATTGTAAAGAAAAGTATTAGGTTTTAATTTATAAGTTATTACGGGATAAATTTATGAAGGGTTCGAAAGAGAAAATTCTGAATTCAATAACAATAAAATTTAGACAAGAGAATTGAATTACATGATATGCACATGAAAGACGTTAGCAATAATAAATTTATATTGATACTCATTAAAAGTCAGGGTCACCTGTGAACGAAAAGGAAGCAAAGTAATTTTTGGCAATAGGTCTGGCAATGCGAACTCTATAAAACCAAAGTTAACGATACCCGCGAAGCCTGCACTTGCCATTATTTGGCGCCCTTTTGCTGTGTTCTTCTTCGGTCTGCTTTGGAGGCGTTTTATGTCGGTTGTCTCTGGCTGCATCGGGGTTGATTCCGCTGTATCTCGAACGCCTTGAGACTCCTACCAAGAAGTCGTGAATCTACTCAGCTCTCAATTTTATGCTCTCTTGCCGGCGAAATTCCGACTTACGAAATCTGTCGAAAATTAGGGACGGATGACTCTCTTGTTCGTGAGAGGGTCCTTCATTCTATTGTGCCGAAAAATGCTTCGTTTTCATTGTCCGAAGGAATTTTGGGGAAAGGGCGTATGCACTGACTTACGCTCGCAACGTAAGACTTCTACTCCCGTTCTTTTACTACATTACAAGTGCTTTATGCGATGAGCAGACAATTGATAAAACGTTTTTACAATTCATTACTAGAAATTATTTTAAAATACGAATTGCTTTTCTAAAGACTTTTCGAATCCAATACTTAAAATTACTGTCTGGATTCCTGTACAAAACAATCAAGTTTTCTCAAACTTTATCTGCTGTACATGTTGTAACAATTTTTTTTTCAAGGAATGGATAGCATCGCGTAGTGACGTCACCCGTGCTGCTGAGCAATATCATCGTGCTAAGTAGGTTGCGCAGTGACGTCATACTTGCTACTGCGCAGCGTGCAGTTTAGTGATTACGTCATACAATTTCAATTGCCCGTATCGTCCACTATTATTGCGGGAAATGATTTTTTTTGCAATCAGTTAAGTAGAGGCCCCAAACATATACGTCATAACCCCGATCCGAACAAACTACTACCATCCTAACAGTTACGTCGCAAATATTAAACAGCGTCCTTTACCGCAAATATATTCTATTATTATTTAAGTATTCGTAATTTAGTAAATGATTTTCCTTCATTTTTTAAGTTAATTTAACGTTTTTATCATTCAAATGTTTGTAATTTACGATAAATGTTTTACTGTTGTTTGAAAAGGGACATCTGAGAACAAACGAATGCCATTCGATTGGTTGTATTTGTTTTGCACAATTTCGTTCGCCTTTTTCAGGAATTTTGCACAACACAGTGATAATTATGAGGAATAAAATCAATTAGGCGTAGAGAGGCGAGGCTTACCGAGTATGACGTAATACGTGGGGAATATAAGTTCACCAGTACAGTTATCTAATTATAGTGGATAAATGGTGATATCCAAAAATAAATGAACTTTTTAATTTCACCAATTAACAATAAAAACCAAAATAAAGTCGTCATAACTCTTTATTTCAGATACACACGTCATTACTAAAATATTCAATCACATTTCACTGTCAACTAAACACTTCTCTCACAATTTACAACAATTGTTTCATTTTGCTGAGACAGTAATTATTGTGGAGGGGATGAATATATGCGTTTGATTCTCCCCTCAATCATGCCGTAGCCTACATTTAATTTCAGGTCTATACTATCGTTACCCTTTCAACTCTCACTCCTTCCCTAGCCGGTTATGTAAGACTTACAATGAATTGGTAAATGACAAATATAAAAAGGATCACTAAAAATTTATTCATTAATTGTTACACTGACTGATTACACGGGGAAAAAAATACACAAAAAAACACCACTTGCACATTTTGAGATAGCTAAGCCGTGCGCGTAGCGAAATAGATGTGACTTATGGGTCCTTGGGTGCCTTCTATTTTGAAACTGTAGGTCCAGCCGTCTCCTTGGACAGCCACGTGGGTCCAAGTGCCGCCATTGCGGCTCACGTAGATGCAGTTGTTCCTCACATGGGAGCATTTGCACTGGAGCGTATTTCGCAGCTTTCTGTGATCCAAAACGGCTTTGTACGATTCGCCGATTTCCAGAAATTTGGCCATGGCCCGTTTCTCGTTCCCCTGATTTTTGTCTGGATGATATAGCAAGGCCAGTTTCTGGTAGGCTTTTTTCACTTCTCTGAGAGTCGAGTTTCGACTTACTCCCAAGGTTTTATAATGTTTCTGGATGTCGTTCATTTTTTTAATAAATAACAAGATAAATAAATATACCAAAACAGTTCAATTATAAATATTACTACAATTCACATTTCGGTGTGATCCAAACTATAAATTTTGATTCGGGAAAAACAATATCCTTTATGAATCAGAGAGAAAACAGATAAAACATTTTCCATAGATGATAACTATTGCGATATTTCTCTTCCACTTCATAGTTTGATTCATGTAAAATAGTAAACCAAAGAATATACGTTACGCATATTTTCCATTTTCATAATTGGGAAAATCTATTTTAAAAAAAATCTATTTAGAGAGAAAAAGTATTCAATTATCAATAATTTCATTTTCAAAATCTAAGCGAAGTTCGGCAGCAATTACTCCAGTAATAAAAACTTTATATACACATATAGTAAGTCAATTAACTACAGTTTTTATAAGAATTACATTAAATAAGTTAATGATCATATAGAAAGTATTTATTTAGTTGAATCGACATTTTGTCACCATATTTGGGACTTCCTCGGGTAATGTTACCACAAAAAAATTATACATTACAATTAATTAAAATATCAGAATCTTAATAACAGTAGTAATAAAATATGATGATAAAAAATGGCTGTATACATGTTAACAGACTGTGGCATCTCTATTTGTGCACCAATCACGAATTAGGGGCGTATATGTGGGATATAACCAGTTTCATATATATAAAGATATCCAATTATCAAAATGCGTGACTTCGTCACATAATCGATATATATTTTTTATATATAGGAGGAGAAAAGATGTTGAAAGGATTGATATTTAAAGCACATGTACTACAGTCAATATAATAGATTATTCTATATTCTAACTTTATGTATAATACAGATAATTGTTCAAGATTTCCTCTTCCTGCAACATTAATACTGTACATATAAGAGTTATAATGATGACCAAATTCAGACCTTACAGCTTTTGACAATTAAATTAATTTGATCAGGTCCACAAAATTGTGGTGTAAACGTCTTATTAATTTAATAGTTTAGTAGCTATATTGTCTGACTTTGTCCATCATTATAACTCACTCATGTTAAATAGATAAATTAACCATATCAATTGAACAATTAAAGTATTATCTTTTAATTTCAAAATGTTCGAGCATCAGGCTAGAAGACAGTTTGTCTACACACATTTTATCACGCATCATTCAGTTTATTGTTTACATGAAATAACGATTATTGATGTTTGCATAACAGTTTCAGGATAACTAGGATGGAACAAGAATTAATTAACATGTTATAAATGTTACACATATTTAATATTATAAGGACATCTTCAAAATATATTCAAATAAAATTACATCCCTCAAATAAAGGTTATTTATGTAAATATAACAGTTTATATAAATTGAAACCCATAATTTACACACTTCCTTCTTACAATGATTACACAGTAATCACATAATTATTCATCAACAAGGTCAAAAGAGCTCACCTGTATATCTCACAGCAGATATTTTACACTGATTATGTATGAACATTTACACATGAACACATACAATCATAAAGTTTTATTTGGCAACAAATATCTTGTGAGATTTACAAGAATTTTAAACTATTTAACATTTAATTCAAATATATTCCTTGTCTGCTACATTTACAATAAGCTAATATCACAGAAGCCACATATACATTTTTAAAATACTATTTTAGAAATTTTCTTGGACATATATTTAAATAATCATATTACAAAGACTATCAGCACAGTAGATACATCAGGGGTAACACTATTTTTTTTATAGCTTACAATCTTATTCATTACAAAAAATCAGTGGTTAACATGCATATTATCACACTAATGTTATAAAACCAAAGAATATGAACCAGTTAGTTCATAGTAGCCCTAATTAAATTAATTATCTTTACTTATCACAGTCACATTTCGTATGTCACAACTTTATTAACATAAAAATTGTCTCAGATCACCATGCTCTATGGTAATTTCAATTTCAAAAACACTTGTATGAAATTCAATTCTGGTGGTTGTATGCAGCTATGGACCAATTACATAGCTTTTCTTCTTTGTCAAATAAATTCCCAGTCCTTGAGTGAACCAGCAACATCTTCGTTTTGCAGTTTTGGTCGTAGACATTGAGCAGAGAGTTGCACTGCACACTGTTCATGGTAGAGCAAATCTCCTTTCTTATTCAGAGCCCACAGATCATCATTTAAAGATGCTGAAACATGAATATTTATTTATAATCTCTCCTCTATTAACTCTCGTACCACAGGATTATATATGCCATTCTGAAGTAAATATGGTTAACTATATCTGGTCCACTCTATTTCTCATGTGGTCTAGAACAGCTTAAAAATATATCACAAGCCACTATACTACAACCACTTTAACTTCAAGAGATATTAATGGGAAATTGAGAAATCAGAAAATAATCTACAACTACAAAACCTATCTACTCCAAATAGAAACCTGCAATATAAATTAATCCATTTCAAAGGTATTGTGACTCATGTTATTTCATCCATAGCTGGATATATGCCATTCAATGATAATATTGTAATCTTGAGTTATCCTACATTTTAAAATAACCTTTTTCTGCATAAATTTTGTGATATATGACAACAATGAAAAAATTATTATAATTTTGTAATTTACATTAGTTACATTAGTATGTAACCTGTAATAATTATTTATGTAACATTTTCTTCTCAATGTTTAACAAGAACATGCATTATGTTTCTATTTTCACTCTATTGAGAAGCAAAAGAAAATAATATACTTTTAGTAAGCACAATAGTAAAAAGCAAAGAGCTGATTTCACAATAGAGTTACAATTGCAGCAGATAAAACATCAAGAGTCATAAAAAGCTTAATATTTATTTGTTAGTTGACAAAATGAAGTTCATTCTAAATACACATTCATCTAACTAAAAAACTACTATTACAAATGAAGATAAAATACTTATACAAATTTGTAATATTAAGTGCATTCAATTTAAAATTAATAAAATCTATTTTTAATTGTTTACCACTGTCAGGTTAACTAGGAATGTATTTTTCATATTAGATGGTTAACCCAATACTACAACTATACTAATGAAATTAAACTCATGCGTGAAAATATTAAACAGTACAAATCGTTAGGTATAACATACAGCTCTTGCAATTTAATGGCAATGAATCCTTCATAGCTAACAAATGAGTTGATTTCTTAAGCACTGAAACAAAAAATGAGTATCCAGGAAATTGAATAAATGTAAAAATATTTTTCTTATGTAAGAAAAACAAAATATATGGCTCGTTTGACATTAGTGAAACTCAACTTGTGAGTTTTGAGGTTAGATTAGAAGCATTGGATGAAACTGTGGATTTCAAATTGGACTAAAATGGAGTGAAATATTCTGATAAGTTAATAAGAGGAAAGTTATTTATTATCTGTTCCCAATGAAGAACAATGAACACATCATTAAATCTGGAAAACGTCCACCATATAAAAAAGTGAACAGCGAAATTTGTTCACCACAAATGTGGATACCAAACTCAATTTCCCAGGGGTGAAGATAAAATACTTAAATTCACCCTAGCGTTACTTAAAATGATCTCGGGAAAACTAAAATCAAAACAAATATATGAAGACTTTAGTACTTCCTATTTGGTTTGCCTATAAGTGAAATATAAAAAGACCCTGATTTTAATGCAATCTAAATATATTTTAAAAAATATGGTATAACATTCAAAATAAGATAAATACTTTTGTTTTCAGAATTAGAAATTTTGAGAATAATATAACCAAATTACTGAATACGCTGTGTGTTTCAAAATTAGTATTGGGGTTTTAAAACCTTGTAGTTTTTATTACATTCCTCTTACTTTTATATATATATATATATTTTCAGTCTATATATATTAGGTTTTCATTTTCAGTTGGTTGGTCGTACTCGATGTGGTGGCGGAGTGGATAGACGCACGCCCTGGCTCTAGGGGTGATGCACTGTTGTTTCGTGCACCCAGGTTCGAGTCCTGGCCACATCGAATTTTTTCAGTCTTTCTTCCTTCTTCCATTCCCTTCTACGCTTGACATATGTATTTCCTTGTGCATGATTCCATGCCGTACATATGATTTAAAGAGCGAATTTCCTGCCTTTCTCCCAAATATTTCTATCTTTCTTTCTATCCAATTATCAAATGCGTGACTTCGTCACTTATCCCATATATATATATTTAATTTATCCTTAACGGATGCTCCTAATTCTTCCATCCCTCTTCTCTATCCATCCTAACTTGAAAACCTAATATATATAGACTGAAAATGTTCGGTTGGTCGTACTCGATGTGGTGGCGGAGTGGATAGACGCACGCCCCGGCTCTAGGGGTGATGCACTGTTGTTTCGTGCACCCAGGTTCGAGTCCTGGCCACATCGAATTTTTTCAGTCTTTCTTCCTTCTTCCATTCCCTTCTACGCTTGACATATGTATTTCCCTGTGCATGATTCCATGCCGTACATATGATTTAAAGAGCGAATTTCCTGCCTTTCTCCCAAATATTTCTATCTTTCTTTCTATCCTATCCTATATATATATAAAGTGTAAAAAAAACTAGTAGCAAAAATGATGATTAGCGAACTGAAAGCTTTTTGTGTTTGCAAGGATCGAATCTTTTGGTACAGTGCAATGTGCTGTCCTTATTAAGTTCCATTGTAATCCTCTAAGTGATGATTTGAAGACACTGTCTGTCTTTGCAAAGGGAAGAGTGTGGGCCATTCAATAAATAGTGACTGAAGAATGTGTTGATTGAGTGAGAGAGTCTTTCACATATAGCTCCATTAAATCAGTTCAGAAGACTTGTTGCAAATTAGTAATTCCAGCGATATCTGGAGACGCTTAGAACGATGTTCTTATTGTTTAGTTGTTTCAAGCTCTAAGTCTACAATTTACATGTGAAATGTGCAAATGAAATGTTGTTGCATGAATCCTGTCATCTTCAGTAATTAATTGAGATTTTATCAAAGTGGAAATGTGAACACACTTTATGTATGCACCTGGGGTAAACAAATCACCACAAGATGGCACAGTTGCAACAAGACTTCCCTAAATTAAATTTTTTTTGTGCTATACAGAAATTATGGAGCCTTTTTTTTCACAACTGGTGTTTTTATCTTGATGTGCTAGAACTCAATTTCAATTACTTCAGACACACTTATCAAGTTTGGGAAGAACTTGCCTATCGACTCAATGTGTGACGTGTGATGAAATGTGGTCACACTGAACACTTAAAAGAAAACTGTTTAAGTTATTCTTTCATTTAATGTATTATTTATAAATACAAGTTGAATGCAATATATACTACAAAACTTTTAAATACTGATATTCATTTTGAAACACTCAGTACTTTAAAAATTAATAATAAAGGAGCAAAGTGCACTAAAGCTTTATTGCTAACATTAAATGTTTTCACAGTGTTTCCATTAAAATGTATATATTATCTTTAATAATAACTCATATGGAAACTCACCAGTAAGGGCACTCACACAGCCGGGTATTCTTTTCCAATAATCACCAATGTAATTGCTTTGGGTTACACCATATCTCCTATATATCTGACCACTGGGATGAAGAGCCCAAACTGCTGTTCCACTAAGATCAAGAAAATAGCTGTTACAAGACTAGAACTAACACTACATAAAGAATTAAAACAAAATTCAAATATAACCATAAAGTATTATTAAATTTATTGTTATGGAGAGAAACAAAAGAGACAGGTGATGGCTTACCTGATATTGATATAGCCATTCAGAATAGGAGGAAGTACTTAAAATTTTTAGAGGCATTAGCAAATAACATTCACTCCATCCAGTTTTGTTATTCCTGGAGAAGGAGGCTGATGCCTCTTGAAATTTGACAAACTTCTTCCTGTACTGAATGGTGACAGGAAACGTAAATTTCAGGTAAGCCACCCCCGTTCTCTCTCTCTGAATAATACCTAACAGTCAGCGCAACTGCCTCAGTTCCTGATACTGGAACCCATCCTGTACCACTTAAGAAGTCTGGGAATATTCCTTCACGGGCATATACCTTCCTTCTACTGTCAAGGGCCCACACCATGGATGCCAAAGGATCAATATATACCTGAAATGATGACAGGAACATAGAGTAACGAATAAATTGTAAATGTATATGAAATATACTTTCGATCCCTATTAATAATTTACTTTATTTAAATGAGGATGGTAAATAAGCAATTTAAATAAAGTTATTTTCAGATTAATGAAACTTATTTAAAAATAAACTCAGTTGTAAAATTTTGATTTATTAACAGTAATGTGGAGTATTAAATTAAACTTTATTTGAAATGTTACAGTCTTGTTTTCCACTTTCAATCTATTTTTCTACCTGTTTATAAACATTTTCCCCAGATAATGGAACATGTGATATACACTAATGAAATATGAATCCTATACTGTCAAACAATGATATTTGCAAATTTTAACCGCCAATATATAACCTAAAAAAGGTCAATTCAGTTGTAAAGGTACATGAAACAAAGTGCAGCTGTAAGGGTAAAGGAAACTAATGTAAAAATATTAAATAGCATGCCTTACTTAGACTGAGATACAAAAAATATGAAATTCAATTTTGTGTGTCTGGGCAATGGGAAAAATAGATTTCAAGACTAATTTACTTAAATATATCAAAAGGATTGGCATTTATTCTTGGTAGAATTGTTAATTGGGTGAAATTGGACTTTTTCCCATTATTTGTTTTATGCCGGGTAATTACATAATAGTAACAATCTGACACTCATTCTGCATATTCAAATAAATAATGATTAAGATAAAAAATTACTAAATCTTATCTTACCTTAACAAAGTGGCATTTATTTGGGGGTTTGTCTGAAATTTCTTTCCAGTGAAGTTTTACAGTGGAGCCAGAAAAGGAGTTCTCACCTACAGCAGCCATGAATATTTCTCCTCTATTGTCACATACCCAAAGTGCATCACTTCCACAAGAGATGTGAATTATTTGAGACCCTTTAAAAATTAGTAATTGATGAATTACATGCCAACAATTATTATATCATTTATTCTAATTGTAATGAACTAACTATATAAGACATGATTTCATACTAAAATGATCAATAAGAATAACTTCTCACTAAAAAAAGTTGGGATTCTAAAAACTTTCACATTCCACCTTCATAAAGAATAATTAAAATTGCAATTCATTAAATCATACTGAATTTTTAAAAAGCAAAAAATTATGACTGTTACAGGTTTTCTTAGGATTTCAACCAACATTGTACATTTTGAAATTTTTATCAGCAGACGACCGGCATCAGTTGATTTTGCCAAAAAATTGATCTCTAGTGGATATTTATGCCATATTTGAAAGATAAACATTTCAACAATGATTTTATACACACAAATTATCCAATACCATCTCTTGGAATAAAAATTATTTATTGTATTTTGGTTTAAGGAGTTTAAGTGGTATTAATACAGTTTGAATAAAGATGGAAGCCACAGAAATGTGGAAATCCACAATATTTACCATGTTAGATACTTTTAACCATAGACAGCTTTGTATTAGCTATACTTTCACAGAAAATTCCACAATAATTTCAGAAAATACGGTGTTTTTCAAAAATTATTCTTCATCAAATAGAAAACAGTATTACTATTATACGAATAATAAATTTAAATAATTACTACCAGCTTGTGGAAGGTTCAGCGGTTTCCAAATACTATAATATGTAAAAATTTCTCCACTGGATGATAAGGCACACAGAACTCTATGTGTTGCAGATATTGATATCAAACGTGAAGAACCAGGAACTGGTAATGGCTGTGACAATGACAACTCTTTTAGTGTGGGCTAAAAGGATTTATTAAAGTAATATGACTCACAAGTAAATGAAATACTTCTTATATTTACATATAAGAAATCAAATACTTAAAATTTCAGATACATATTTACGTGATAAGGGTATTTATATAATTATGAAATCATAAATAAGACTTTACAATTGCTAAGCTGGAATTATGTTCCCTGATTAAGTACTACATGCGGTAAAAATTCTTCTGCAATTGTACACAGTATTTAGTAGAAAATATTTTTTAATTAAGATCAACTGATGTAATAAAATTACTTGAAATTAATTTAAAATGAGTTTGAAATGAAACAAGAAAGTAAGACTTACATATATGTTTTTAGAGTTAGCATGTAAGTTAAACAGAAATCCATCCTTGGATAGCAACCACAGCTGTCCTGTATCTTCAAACATTCCCCCTGCACAAACTTGTATCCATTTAGTTCCCGGTGGTAAATATGTTAAAGTAATATTTTTCCATTGGTGACCTAATATAAATGCAAGGAAGCATATTAAAAAATAATTTAAAGTTCTAGCTTTCATCATCAAAAGACCAACTCTCAATTTAAATTACAAAACAAAATATATTTCTAATTCTAATAATAATAATGTTTATTACGATGATAAAATTTTACAAATTTAATAGAATAAATCAGTTGATCATGAGAAGAGACCCTAAGGTTTTCATACAAATTATATTTTGATAAATGTTAATAAAATGTAAGTTGCTGGTGTGTATTGTTTGTTTTTTACCTATAAATTCTGTTTTGTTCATGTGAACATTAGTGGCCATTTTCTCTGATATCCACAGCTTGTCCTCAGCAGAACTTACAATTATAGTAGACTGAGGTCTCAAATTACTAAGGTAGTTGTCTGTTAGTTTGCTGCGAAACTGTTCAAGAGTGGTTTCATCTTGAAATACATAATCACTCAACAACACCTATAATAAATAAGATATTATATATTATACATATTTGACATCAAAACTGTTAAGATATTAAAAGTATCTTAATTTTTTGAACACCTAAAAGAAAATAAAAGAATAAGTTTATATAAGTATGCCCACACTATATGATGACCCCTTACAGTTATGGCAGTGAAGTATGATTAAACATTTATTAGATAATAAAATTAAATTACAGAATGTGTTTAACTAACCTGCCACCATTGAGGACATGAATCATTGAAATCAGTTGAGAAGTATGTAAGATTTTTGTTGTCTACCAGCCAGCCAGTTTCATGAGAACCAAGAGCAATGTCAACAATAATAGTTGAAGGTAGTCTGACAATTTTCCACTCTGTTCCTTCAGGTAATGTCGTTGTTATGCCATCTCTCCACCACACTTCACCAGTAGTCGTGAGTATCCACACAGTGTTTCTAAAGCAACTGATGCGAGTAGCAGGTAACAAACAGTGAACAGGTAAAGATTCACTACATGGGTCCTCACGTGATAAATGCTTTTGAATATATATACGACCATCTAAAGAAATGAACCATCCAGACTCATCACTCATTGCAATGGACTGAACATCTCGGGCAGCTTCCATCCATCCACTTCCGAAAGGACCTTTATAGGACGGTCGCTTCAATGCGTACATCACATTTTTGTGAATTTTCCAAACCAGGTTTCCATCCTGTGACATAGCAATCTGTCTACCTTTATTGTCTAATTTTTGCCATTTTAGACCAAGTCCGTTAAATGTACTAAAATAAATGGAATCCCTTGAGTCTATGCAACATATATAATGCTGACAAACAGAAAGACTCATAACTGAACTCGGTGTCTTGTATTGCAGCCACTTATCTGCAGTTTCTTGTTCTGTAGTTTCAAACAAAGTTATTTCTAATGATTGGGGATCTAGCTCAAGAGATGCTTGATTGCTAGGTGGTGCACTGCTACCAGACGGCGGCCCATAGTTTAGTACTACACTGCCATATGAAGGTTTGTCTTCTTCACATACATTTTCACAGGCTATTCCATCTTCTACATTTGATTTCATGTCAAAGCTTGGACCCCCAATTGTATGGTGCTCCTCTATAGGTCTTGAGATGCTAGGAACTGAAATCTGAGTATTTATTTTAGTACTTTCACTGTTTTGTTTTGAATCCTCAATTACATCTGGAAGTAAAATGTCCAGATTCAAAACTTTAGCAAGCATCCTTTCTTTGTTCACCACGTCTCTTTCAATCGATTCCGGACTCCGTAAATCAGGTTGCACAAATTCTTGACAAAACTGAGGTTCACCTTTAGCATCAAACTGGAAATCTAACCCAGTTCTTTCACCATCATCTAAGCACAATTCATTTATCAATTCACTATTAATACTAACAGAGCAGCTTCCATTGTCATTAGTGACACTCTCATTTAATTTTGTCAAAGTGTCTTCTGAGGATGAATGGCTATCAAGGTTACATCTTGCAGTTGATGAAGACTCTTTACAATTTTGTAGGTCACAACTACACACCTTTTCATTACATGGCAAATCGTCACTGTCTGAATTGGTAGATAATACACTATTTGTGCTAGTGCTCATAGAATCTGAGCCAGATTCTATACCTGAAACTTTAAAGGATACAATTATTGAAGAACTAATATCAAAAAACTAATGAGAATTCTCTAAATATAAGTTCTTACCTGATAGGAATTTATTTGTTGCTTTCTTCTTGGTACGCTTCTTTCTTGTTGGAGGTTTATACAAAACCTCTTCAAATTTCAGTTCTCCAATTTTTTCTAATAATTCTACTCTTGAACTGTCAGAAGGAATTCTATGGCAATCTCTTTGAGAATGGTTATAATATTCTTTATATGTTTTGCCTTCCTCTATTTTATCTGGACTATTTCTCAAGTCCTCACGATTTAGTTTCAAACTCGTCTGTATTGAGAAATGCAAAAACAATTAATAGCTCTCTAACTCAATAAATTAATACAGGAAATAGGTTACTATATACATATATGTGAAAATAATATACATTAATGTACAAATATAAATCTGATTTACCAGAACTGAAAAATCTGCAGGAAGGACTTGAACAGGAGGAAGCTCCAATGCTTCATCAGCTGTCACAATGGGGTTTACAGTTTCACTTTTCAAAGATTCTTTATTCTTGTCTTCACTTTTATTAAAGGGGTTTATCCTGTTGAAAGGAATAGCTGGTACGACAGCACTTCCTTTAATTTTTGCTGTAAAGTCCAATAAAGAATTCATGGATATGTCTGGAAGTGAAACTGGTATTGACATAAAAGTTGAATCCTGCGGATTATCAATCTTGGTCCCTGTGAAAGTGAAGTTTTATGCATTTATAGTTTGTCTACTTTGATAAATATATACAATTACCACATATATTTACTGTAAAATTTTGATTCTGTTTATATTAGGAAAAAAATTCTTACTTTTAGTAAACATATTTTCTAAAACATCATATAGTTAAAATATTTATTTCATTTATAAAAAAAACATAAAACACATACTTGTATATTAAAGAACGAAGGCTTTCCCGGTGAAGAATATGTAGAAACGTTTCTCGGGTTTCCAACCGGGTAGTCTCAGTAAACAGTGACGTTTCGACAGATAGCAACTCCGTCATCTTCAGCCTGGAAGATGACGGAGTTTCTATCTGTCGAAACGTCGCTGTTTACTGAGACTACCCAGTTGGAAACCCGAGAAACGTTTCTACACATACTTGTATAGATTAAACATACACATATGAATTACTGTTATAAATTAATAAATATGGAGAAACTAAATGCAAGATCCAATATTGTGATTCACTAAATGAAATCTCATATATAACTTTAAATTACACACCTTGAATTTGAGAAATACTTTGGTTATCAGGCATATATGCCACTCTTACAAGGCTCCTACCACCTTCCAGAATAAATATTTCATCTTTGCATACAGCAACTCCTTGAACTCGACGTAAATCTGCCACTGTCGCAATAACAGATATGTCACAGGGGTTCAGGATGTATACGGTTTCAGAATTGTAAGTTACCAGGAGACTATCTCTATATGTGAAAAGTTGTCCAAATTGATGGTCACTCCTTTGTTGTCGAATATGTTTCGGTACAGGATTGATGAGTGGAACATTGTGGTGGGGCCTTCCCAAAGCATCCTGAAGATTAAATCATGATTTGTAATCTCTTACATAAATACTGAATATAAAAATTCTATATATAATTTAATTTATAACTATAGGTAATATAGGTATGAGTTGACAATAAAATCTTTTTTGTTGAAGATAATTTCTTGTTTGAGTTTCATCATTTCTCATTACAAAAAATCACAAAATTAGTGATACACACAACATTTCTGCCAGCCTTGTAGCTTTGTCACCCAGTTTGTGATGTGTATCATTCTTGTGGCTCTTACATTTTTCCAATATCAGACAAAAGCTTCAAGGCTAGAAAGGAGAAATGTCTAGCAGTATTTATTTTATCTTTAATTATTGTCTGCATTTTTGCAACTTCTTTTTGTAGTTTTTTCACTTTAAAAATAGGAATTTGTGTTTTAAGATTCCATTTATAACAAATAATTATGTATTAATAACAATACCACTCAAAAAAATTATGTTTAATTTAACACCATTTAAATACTCACAGACATATGCATTGGCTTACCCTGAATATCAAAGTTTGTTGGACTACTCCATTTTTATCTGATAACCAAATTCTTAATCCAGGTCGACTTGCATAAACGGCCAATTCCTGAGGACGACCAGACCCAACACAAAGTGTTGCTCCTAATTTACCCAGCCTAGAAACAATGAAAATGTATGACTGAATTATGAATTCTTTTACCAGATACACCATGTTATTAAAAATGTGGGCACCAAGGGATAACCCAGCAAAATGCTAAAGGAAAAGATAATATATGTAAGTATCAGTTCTAACCTTAAAGGCTAAAGAAACTACATTCTCTTTGTTTCCATCTGATTATGATTAACAAAGCCAATATTATTGAACTTCACATGCATAAATTCATCCCACACTTAGTTTATATTAAAAATTATTTTCATGCAGTATGCTAGATCTCTCTGCACAGCTGTATCCATGACCTACTTAAATTACTCATTTTGAAATGCTTTGGATACTAAAAGAACTTCTTATAAAGACTACATAGTAAAATTCTATGGTTACACACAGGAAACTAACTATTGCTTTTTTGTTAGTAGTATATTAAACACATTAAAATAGCTTACATTTTCCTTTCCTTTTGTCCCACTTGCACAACTTTCCACCTTTCCTCACGATGACATAAAATACTACGGAACACTGTTGACACTAGAAGAAACTGCTGACAATAACTGAGCTGAACAATTTCATACTTTTCATTCATTAGTTCTGATGACTTACTAAGATGCTATAAAGAAACCACCACATGAATTACAAAATAAATAATTAGACAGGTATTTCATTATTAAAGAATGATAATGAATATTGATAAAATGTGGTAAGTTGAGGATCAACATTTTAAATGAACCATCACATAATCACCATAATAATGTACATTAAGATTGATATTTATATAAAAGGAGTGGAAAAAATATCATTTTCATGTATTACCTTTGTAAGATTTTGAAATAAAATGATATGTATTTGAAAACTAATAATTTTTGTTTGGAGAGTTGAGAAACTAACCCAACAATGATTGGTTTATGGTGAGGAATTACTATTAATTATATTAATTTTCAATCAACAAAATATAAAAGTTTATTACAAGATTTTACTTACCATATTAAAATCTATTTCAGTTATCACAACAAGTCCATTCTTGTCACCACTAAAGAGTTTCATGCCATTCATATTCCACTCAATAGCAGTAACAGAAGATGTGTGCGAGCCACTTATTGTGTACCTATCAACCTAAATAAAATGAAGCACTTAATCACTCAGGACAATAAAAATTAATTTAATAACAGCACAATAAAAAGCTTTTCATTTAGAGATTACACTGATTTTGACTATGTAATACTTTAATTTATTTATAAATAAAATGGAAAAACATTAAATTAAATGACCAATACAAAGATAAACCAAGTTTTCTTATTCCTAAAACGTTCTGTCCTCAAGTCTGGGACTTCACCGGGAAAATTTCTTCAGGAGAGTAAATTTTGATGTGTGTTAAACATAGTTGAAACAATTTTGGTTGTAACTGCCCTTGTATTCAGAGCTGGATAGATAAATTTATTATTTAGACCCTTATCTTTCTCTAAATTATATTTAACATACTTCATAATTAAATTCCTGAAGAAATTTACCTGTCAAAGTCCCAAATGTGAGTAAAAACTTTGAAGGGATTTCAAAACATCTTGATTTATCTGAGTATGAGTCATTTAATTTAATCTTTTATAATTAATTATTAAATCAATTAACATCTGATATTAAAGATCAAAAATAAAATAATTTCAGACAGTTTTTATTTTTTATTCAAACAAAGTTTTATGTTTTATATATTTCACAGATTTTTTTTTATTAGGAGGTAAACCTGAAGGAGCGAATATGTGCCGAAATGTTGTTTGAATAAAATATAAAAACTGTCTGAAAAAAAGCGGTCAGATATTATTTTATTCTTGTATAATTAATTTGAAAAACAGACATTAAGTAAAACATTAATGTGGAAACACTGCAGAAATATGCAAATGAAAATGAGTTTGTGAAAAATTAACAGACTTACTTGTTTGGATTTCTTAGGCTTCATACTTTCAGGGATTGTATCTGGTGGAATTTTTGGAATTTGGAAAACAGTAACAATACCCTGGTCATTTCCTGCTGCAACCATGTAATCTACAGTAGATATAACCTTGACACATGTTATAGCAGAACCTGTATTCTAAAAATATAAAAAGAAGAACATGATCAAAATCATTTCTTGATTATTTTCATATTCCTAACATAAGAGAGAACAAAATTTTGAAGTTCAACTAAATACTAATAAATTAATGCCCAACTATTGCCAATATATGTTTAGAATGTTAAAAATGGGGTCTTTGCTTCATTACATTTTCCCCAAAGTAATTCGTTCATAACTATTTTCTCAACTACGTGAAATCTGATCATCTAACTTGAACACATAATTTGTGCTTACACCCTTCCAACTAATTAAGAACCTGTGGTTTTAAAATCTTGCATTCACTGTAAAGTTACAAGATCAAAACAACAAAAGTATTGATATTTTACTCTGCATGGTATAATTGCATAATGAGACACAGAAAATAGATATTTTATAATTTATCAAACTAATAATAATAACACATTTAATTTATAAAATGGACTCAATTTTATCTTTCAAATTATGCTTTTCTTAATTCACAATTACAATATTCCACAGTCATTGTATTAGTGACATTAAAGGCATTATATAGATAATTTAAAAGTAATAAACATTCAACACTCAAAAAGAAAATTTGAAATCAGACATGAAGTTACAAAGTTAAAGAATTATAAGGTTATACCTCAAAAGGAAGCTTTTTAAGGTCTCCTTTTCTTCTATCATACCAATAAACAAGACCAAAGTTTGTACCAACAGCAATGAACTCTGGTACAACATCCACACATGTGAGATTCAAATCATGAGTAAAAAGACCTTTCTGAGCCTTAAGTGGAATCTGTTGTAAGAGATTTTCCAATGGCGCCCACTCTTGTAAAATACCTTCTTCTTCTGATGAAGGATTAGCCATGACGAGCTCTTAATTATGAATGTTTATTATACAATGGATGTACCTGTAATTGACATTCACATCATACAACTAAAGAATGTAAATAACTCACAGAGCCTAAACATATTACTGTCATGTGTTTAAGGAGTGTATGTGCACAAATACTGAACTATAGACAGATCTAGAAATGGGCTTGTTGCTTTGTGAAGGTGTACGCCTCACCTAGCTAAAGCAATGCTGCAATCAGAAACTTTGACGTCATAGAATATAAATGTGGATCACACAAGAAATTAAATATAGATGATCACTGAAAATTCTTTATGTACTAAATGAAGAAGTGATAAAATGAGTTTCCAATGTTGAAAGACAATCGGGAGTTCTTCAAATAAATCACAATATTTTACTGAAAATTAACTGTATTATTCAAATGAATGTTTCTTCAGTACTTTATAATATGCTGTCATTCAGTTTATGATGAGAAATCTGATAATGTTTGGTGTAAATAATAAAAATAATAATGGAGATTGTAATGGTATTCCTCAGCCATAATAATACTGACAGCTTGACGTTTCGTGTAACACTCATGTTATCTTTGTTACTAGTATCATGAATCATATTTTAGCCAATATTGTTATTATATGTACTACCTTCAACTATAATTATCAATACTGCACTTCACATGCGAACTTGGTGACGGTACAGAATCTTCATGATTTCAACGTTACTATTGTCATTGTATCCATCATCTACGCGTGCCTAATTATTATCAGTCGCAATGTTCAATAGGCAAATATGTAAAGTAAAATTAAGACTTCCAAGCAGAAGATCTGTCAGAGCGTCGCGATTTATTCAATTTTGCAGTTGGCAATGCGGAGGAAGTTTTGTTGCATTTGAGCTATTCATTTGTTTCTATTTGACAATTGCAATAAAATGTTCAAAATAATGGGTGCCGTTTAAGGAACATTTAAAGTTTAGTTTTCCTTAATTTCAGAAGTTTTCGATTGGATTGTTGGATCATATAATTTACAAGTAAATATAATTAAACATGCGGTGGTAATTTAGCGTTAATTTACTTACATTTACGTTAGATGATTGTTGTCTGTTTCTGATGATTCATCGTGTTAACTTAATATAAAAACTCCATAAATAGAAAAAGCAAGTTTAATGACGTGAAGGTGTCTTTTTGCTAAGAAAAAATTGGAAATTCAATATACCAGATTTTTCCCTCCTGTTTTCTATATGATGAATTGGTTTGCACTTTACTAGCAAATGAAACAAAACTTTTTGGCTTAATGCTAAAGTACTTTTTACTACAATATTCTGTTTCACCGTAGTTGTCATATGGACTAAAATTTTTGGCACAACTGTAATGGTCGTCATTCCAATGTATACATAATAATATTGTAATCAAAGTTATTAAATGTATATAAACACGAACAAAGCATTGGTGTGTGACAGCAGCTATTTTTAAGATGTTTGCGATGGTGTGAGAAAACCATTAATTCCACATGTATTTCAGTACAAAATTTAATTCACCATGTTATGCAAAGACCTTTTGACCTATTTATGAAATGTCCTCTTGTAATGTTTGTCCAATACATAATTTCGTTCTGTTATTTCAGTTTAAGTTCCAAAATGATTGGACCTAATGTTTTGGATGGTCTATTAAAAGAAAAAGAAACCATTAACAACTTGAATGTTGGTCAACGTATTGAGTGTGGTGGAAAATATGGCACAGTCAAGTATATTGGTGAAATAGCATCAACTAAAGGCATTTGGTTAGGTATCGACTGGGATGATGCGACAAGAGGAAAGCACAATGGGTTATACAATGGTGTAGAATATTTCAAAGCAAGGTAAAGTTTACATCCATGAACATGGTAATATATATGCAACTATTGAAAAATTTCATTTTAAACTTAAGCCTTTTATAATTTACCTGTGGCTCATGTTCCTTAATCACCAATAACATGACATTATTCCTGGACACTTTCCAGTTATTGAGAATCAATTGCATTAAAAAATCTTACTTTTTTATTACTAAATTAATTAAAAATAATTTTGAAAAAATACATTGTACTATTTGATTAAAATATAAACAATTCAATCAAATTTTAATGTCCATAACTGTGGAAAAGTCTTGAGTCTATTACATTTTGCATAAAAATATGTTCAAAATAAATTACATATGTATATATAATATTGTTATTGATTATATCCTTTTGGAGCAAAAAACATCTCATAATTCAGGATCTTAGAAAATTAATGTTTGAAAATATTAAAGTATAAAAGCAAATTATTTTTCTCAATGCAACTGCTGAACATTTCCAACGTTACTTCAATATAAGGTGCAAGTTTTCGTTGAAATGACATTTTTATATTGTCAAAGATTGTTCTCTGTTTCATTGGTGTATAAGCGAACTAATATGAGCACTATAAATTTACAGTAACTTTATAGCTTTTCAGTAACTTTTACATTTTCTAGGCACCCTACATCTGGCTCATTCGTCAGGATAGAAAAGGTAAATGTAGGAAAAAGCTGCCCAGAAGCCCTCAGAGAACGTTATGGAGAAGTTACAAATGATGAAACTGCTGGTATTAACCGACAAGAACTTGCTCTTCTACAGAAAGAAATTAATGCCAGATTCTTTGAAGTTGTTGGCTTTGATAAAGTGAATAAAAAACAAAGGTCAGGTTTTGCTTTTATTCAGCTTTAGTATGTAAATCATCTGATTCTACATTTGTTATATGTCAATTTATATCTTACATTTGAATAAATTTCTGAATTAATAAGTGTCTTGTCAAATTTAAGTAAGAAACTTTTAATTTACAGTGATTTTTGGAAATTGAAACATGTATGCTTGAGAGAACATCATATTAATGGCCCAGGAACAGTAGGGGAACTTCAAGAAATGTGCCCAAACATTGAAGAAATTGACTTATCTAAGAACCTGTTAAATAGCTGGAACTCGGTATCAGGAATTACTGCACAGCTTTCAAAACTGAAAATATTAAATTTGAGGTTAGAGTTAAAGATGAATTTTAGTTGCAGCACTGAACTCGTGCCATCATTCCCAACAAGCAATGTGAATTTTCTTTCACTTTAGACTTTCATCTAGAGGGTAGGTGAGAAAAGCATATACATTGTCAATGGATCAAAAATTCATAGCCCAGGTAGACAGATAAACATCATTATCCACTTGCTCTACAGAACATAATAATCGGTAACAGCACAATAATTTTTAACAATGTAAATGGTCTTCTTGCCCAACCTTTACATTCAATATATCAGTGCATTATTAATTATTTATTCAAATAATGTATTATTAACAATAGGGTATTCCTTTCATTAAAAAAAGTCTTTCAATACATAAAAGAAGAGTATTATGTCAGTGCTGCTTCTGGTTCCTTTTTTGGTGCATTTTATTATCGACAAATGTGTTATTTTGTACATGCCTTATTAGTAACTCTTAATTTCAGTGAAAACTGTTTGAAAATTCCTGAAAATACACATTCCCTTCAAAAATCTTTTTTGGCCTTACAACATATTATAATTGGCAGGATGAGCTATAGTTGGAGTGAGGTTTTACAGATTGCCAGGATGTGGCCTCAAGTATTGAAATTACAGGTTTGTATCTTACGATTTTTTAGGTAATATTACCATCATAAAGCAGCTGAAACTGAGTTAAAATAATGGGAATTGTCTGTTTTTTCAAATTTGCTTGTAAAGGTTATGAATTAATTAACATAGTTCTATAGGAGAAAAATTACTGCATGCATAAATGAGGAAAATGAATTTTTATAGGAGTGTTTCTTCACAGTATTTATTGTCATTTTTAATCGTATGTGAAATATTATGATCTAACATTTCAACTTCTAGCAGTACTACAGCTAATGTAAGTACCTCAAATTGTGAAACTACTTTAACATCTTTATTATTTTGTTGCCTAGTTATGTCTGATGTTAAATTGTAAGTACATTGATAAAATGTATTGTTAATATTCCAACACTTAACGTTATTTCATTTTTCATCTTGTCTTCAGGTCTTTGTCAAACACTGGTTGAAAACAAAGAACTGCAGGCAGGTCAGAATGTAAAATAACATTAGGAATAAAAACAAATATCAGCATATTTTGTCAGTAATCAAAATCAATCTTTTTAAAACTTTTTGATTTAGAAGATTGATAATGAAAAAAAATCTCATCTGAACTATCGGGGTCAACTTGCAGATCAGATGAGATCTGATCTCAGGCCTATGTAATTCAGTCTCATGGATCCTTGTGAAAATGTATTTCATTTACTATAAATTCTTATTTTTTCAAGAAGAAAAATCTTTGACCAATTGTGTATAACAAATCCTCAAGACACAGTGCTTTCAGTAACACATTAGTAAAATTAAAATACCTCTTAGATTTTGTTTAAATTTTAAATCATAAGTTTATTTTTATGCATTTGAATTGTTTCAGGCACCATTTAATTCTATATCAGATTTGGAGTCTCCATTATCAAATGTTCTGAACAATCTAAACCTCTTAGATTTAGAGGGTAATCTTATAAAAAACTGGCATGAAGTTAATAAGCTTGGAGCATTGCAAAGGTAAATATGATTATAAGAAGTGCATTATGGTATGATGAAACTGCTAGGGATTGTAGTGCATTGAGAATGAAAGTGTAATATTAATTTTTATTTCATTCTTCAAAGTTTAATTAAAAGATTTTATATTTGAATGATCTTTATTAAATTAAGACTGCACGTATTAATTTAAGATTAATAAAGGGTATTGATTTTATAAAATATTGTGACCATAATGCTAGAGAGAAAAATATATATTATTAAGAATATATCTGTATTCTTTTATTCATATTTCAGGCTAGAAGTCTTGAATGTTACTAATTGTGGCCTTACTAGTATTTCGTTTCCAATTGAGGGACATTTACAAAAAACCAGTTTTTTCCCTGCTTTGAAACAGCTTCACATTTCAGAGAATTGTCTTGAAACTGTACGTATTATTATTATTGGCTCTTCTTTAAGTAATTGTTAAGCATTCACTTAATCAAGTTGAGAAATTTTCTTTTATAAATTTTTTTCTGACATGGGTTAATAGATCATTTTGTCTTAATAGATGGTTGCACTCCTTATTCAAGAGTATAAACGGTTTATTTTAACTCCCCATCCCAAATCAAAGAAGACATTTTTATTGATTTTCAAAACAAAAATTATGGTGGCATTTTTCTGTGTAATTTAATACCTTAGATTAGAAATAACAATTTCAATTTTTTTATTAAAGTTTTTGTAATACAGAAGTTTATTATTACTATGGAATTATTTCAGTGGGATTCCGTAAATGAACTCAACAAATTGCAGAATTTGGAAGATTTAAGGTTTCGTGACAATCCAGTTTTGCGAGAAGAAAGTATTGAAACATCGAGACAACTTATTATTGCCAGGATTGGAAATCTCAAGGTAAGTTACATATGTTGTAATACTAGATTTAAATTTAATAAGAATAGAAATTATTCTTATTCATAAACTATAGTACACATTTAGAAATGAAAGATTGGCATTCATTGTTTTGAATATAATTGTTATATCCTTATCTTGTTAAAAATGGTGTTTTCTCCAAAGTGTTTTATTTAGTTTAATTTGAATTTGTAACATAGACTTTGAAAATTGCTCTTTAGTGCAAATTCAATGACTATTTGCTGTATAATTCTCTTATTAACACTCTGCCATCTTCACACCTAATAAGGATTCCTTTGCAGAAACAGTTCTGGGGTTTCCACACGGGTAACACAGCGATGAACACAACATTTTGATGACTGCAAGCTTTGTCTTCCAAGCACCTGGAAGATGACAAAGGAGCTAACAGTCATTGAAAAATTGCGTGTTACCCGTGTGAAAACCCGAGAACTGTTTCTGCAGCAACTGCACCAGGAAAGCCTTCGATCTTTAAGGATTTTTTTGTTTGGTGCCTACAGGACTGGTTCAGATCATTTTATCTGTCGCTGGGGCTTTCTTTGAGGTTCACATATTTTTAATGCAAAATTCTGAAAATGTTGACTGTAGGATCTTGCATTAAAGTGTTTATATTCTCCAAATAAATTTAATGCAGCAGAATGGATAAATTAGACCACCACCTTTTTGACCATTTTATAGTTTTCCTGTAAATAGTGTAATAGCCAAAATAACTTCTTGGTGACATCAACACAGTATCACCGGCATTTGATCATAGCTTCTTCTTCATGCGTGACATCAGCATGTTGTCTGTGCTGGCTGGCATGTCACTTGGTTATCTTTGCATTTCATAAAATTGCATCATATTGAAAGATAATCCGATTTTTGTTTTCTTAAGAAAAAAGAAAAACTGGTACAATTTTTCCTGTTGATATGTTCATGGTAATATAATCTGGGATCTTTGCAGGCACTGAATGGGATATTTATTGAGGCCGAAGAACGCAGAGGAGCTGAGTATGATTATTTAAAAAGACATGGACGGTCTTGGCTTTCTCATAGTAACAATCCTGACAGTAAGAACTTATTTCAAATCTTTCTACAGCAACATCCACGATACACTTTGTTAGTGGAAAGTAAGTACCAGTCATGTACACTAAATTATTTGCAGTCTTTTTACTATATTTTGTGTTGTAAGATGGTGCTAGAAGAGTCTGGTATAAAGAAGCAGCCTTGTCTTAATATTTATTAATTAAACATTCCAATTAGGTTAAAGATTCATTCATGTATGATGATTCCCTGGTGTAACCTGAGGTGAATTACAAACCTTCAACTGCAAATAATTGTGAACAGTAACACAAGCTACTGTTATTCACTTGATGACTATGTCAAATTTTGCTGTGGAAATGTTAGAAAGTAGATGACTGTGGGGGGGGGGGGGGGGGCGCAAGGTGAAGGTAAAGAGTTATAGGATGTTGAGTCCAGGGCTTTGTCTGGACTATAGGATATGCTGAAATGAAAGTTTCCATAGATGGAGTTCAGCTTCTGAAGAGTCAGGAGGTAGGGCTTTGAGGGGGGTCAGTGTGAATTACTGGTTGAAGTTGTGGCTATTAGGATTAATTGAAAATGTTAACTTATTCTTTGCAAAATATTTTGTGTAACTTAAATATATTTGTTGCCTGGTTCCAGAATATGGCCCACCTGAAGAAAGCGAGTTGAAATCTCAGCCAAAAACACTGCAGTCACAGTTGATCAGTATCCTTTGTATGTTGGTTCACTTCATTCAAGTATTATTAGTTGTTGAGAAAAATGGTTTTACCATACCGAGTTAAAGTAATATAAAAATTATTTGTTGAATGTAGATTTAATCTCCGTTATAAAATGAAGTGGCTTATTTTTATAATGTTTACACTTTACATATAATAACATCATTAAGCTTTCAAATGAGCGTCGATTGTTCCACTTCAAGCAAATTGTTTTCTTTCGATTCCATGGTATGGTACTGTAATATTCAATTGTTTTCCATTTCAAATTTCTGCATATTTTGGTGGCATTTACGAGACTTGTTAATCCAATGACGTCATAACATGTCTTCAATACAGAAGGATAATTGTAGTTGCCTCCATACCTTAACCTGTCTACGATTGTTCTCTTGAGTCCCCTTGGAATGCAGTTTGGAGTAGTTTCTATGTTTTCCTTACACTATCTTCAGGAGTGGAAATTAAAGGACCAGATGAAACATCTAAAACTGTTACAAAGACCCTTAATTCTAATATGAGTGTTCAAAAGTTTGCTGGACTTGTGCAAAGACTTTTTGGTGTGAGAGATAATACATTAAAGTTGTCATACATAAATCAGTCGGTGAGTGAATGCGATCTTGCATTGATTTTAAAAATGTCTTTATTGATTGATATTTTTTATTAAGCATTCTGTTATATTGTTTCATTGCTGCATTACAAAATTGGCTGAAGTTATGCATGCTACTGTTTAAGTCATTTGCTTCATCAGTTTGTCTTTCTTTTTTAGTTTTGTTAGTAAATATTGTAGATGCATACACATTAATTCTACTTTCAGGGTCAATTTACTAAGGGGAATATTTATCTATTGTAAAATATTGATTTCTTTTATTCAGCATATGAATAAGAGGTTAAATTCCCAAACTATGTAAGCATTAGGAATTTTTGTTCTTTTCATGAAGCAACTGTTACAATTGGTGTGGAATGTTTTTCAGAAACCTGACTTTGAGTATCCCATCGACGTTGACTATAAGGAGCTGGCGTTTTATGCAATTGGAAATGGAGATCAAATTATTGTTCGTTGGTAAACGAAACTTGTTTCAAGAATTACACTGTAAAAATGGCTGTGATAAATAAATTTAATTTTTTTTCTTAAAAATCTGTGTCTTACTCTTTTCCACCTTTGAAGGATATGGTTAAATTGAACCATTTGAAAATGCAACTTATTATTATTGTTAATTCTAGCTGTAATTTTTTTCATAATTATTATTATTAATTAGCTACTATTGGGCATTTGCCAGCAAAAAATAATGTTTGATGAGATGAAAGAGAAATTTTCAGGAATAGATTCTGGTATTTATTGGTCACATCATTGTATATATTTCTTAATTAAACATTTGTCATAAAATTACCATTTTGTTCCTACTTAAATCTCCATTAAAAAAAGGCTTTGTTTCCTCTTTACCACATTCACTGCCGATGAAACTTTTGAGCGTATCCGATCTTTGCTGTTCTATGCAGTAGAAATTCTTTCGCCAGTGCTGACTACTCTTGAAAGCGTCAAACAATGAAACAGAAAACAATTGTTACATTTAGTATTATTTTGCCTTTTATACAAAACACTGAAATAAAATTCCATCATTTATCAAAAAGTAAGATGGCACGTCAGTGGCAGTGAACGTGTTAATATCATAAGAAGGCAGCTGTGGGTGAGCTTGAGGAACCTGGGCTATAGTTTAAGGATCCTACCCAGTATTCCCCTAAAAGTAATACAGAGCAAGCTGTAGGAAACCTGCATCAGCCAGGTTGGGCTTTCGGTACTTGTCCCGCGCTCTGCCGAAGCAAAAAAAGGTTTTCCAAACTGCACTGGCAAATTGGAAATTTTTGGGACTTGTATGGAAAAATTTCAGTTTTGAAATTAACAAGGCAGAAAGAAATAAATTTATTTTAGTTTCAATTCCACAGTAAACTTTCTATAAAAATTTCTTTTCTACATTTTAATAAATTTCAATTCATACATATCAATTTTTAACAACTCCGTAGAATTAAGGAGTACATATATTAACATTTAATTTCTTGTACATATATATATAACCTGACCTAACAATTATTAACAATGTATTTATTACCTTAATAGATATTATAGTTAAAACCAGACCAGTGTTGCATTGCATTCAGTTAAAATCCTTCCAAGGCAAAAGTAAAATTTAGATAGGTTCACACAAATTGTCAATCTGAAAAATATTTCACTTATATTCACAAACAATTGAAAATTGTCTCTATTCAATATATCTAGAAATATTACATTTCACCAAATTTTTTAAAAGTATTTCACATTAAAAGGAACAAGTCACACAAATATTAAGTAAATGTATTGTCAGTTATAATAAAAGTTTCACAAATTCAAAAAATCAGCACTCAGTCTGACATGTATACATATATAAAATGGACATTTTAAAAAACTATGGAAATAAGTATGCATAACTGTAACAACAGCAAATACTTCTAAGTTCCAGCTGTTAAAATCGACCACCTCTCATTTACCTCTTCTCTCACTACGAGAAAATTAATCTTTTGGTCCCTGACTCCCACATAAAATGGTGCAAATTAACACAGATTTTGTTAACAATTTAACGTGTGATAATACCGTTTTTAAAAAAATTGCACTTTTAATTTTCCAAAATTATCGTGCTGGCACATTCCAAGGAAGAGAAGATCTGTCAAATTAAGCGAAAATTTAGGCTCTGAGAATAGCAGTCAGAGAAAGGTAAAGAAGAGGCACACAATAAAAGTTACATAGAAAAGGGAAATTCAGGAATCTTTCAACGTGGCATCGGTTCGAGCACGGGAACGCAGGAGAGAGGCGTCGAACAGTTACCGTACACAATGTAATGTTTAAATTATACAGCTTTACTTACTAATGTTCCATATATGTATCCAATTTGTGCTGATATTTTCTCAAGTAATAATCAAATTTAAGTTAATAAATTCCACACTCTGTTTCATTCATTGGAAATAAAAATAAGACATTAAATTGTGGAGGATAGAAATGATCCTGGTAATATTAACTACAACATAAAATTCTGTAACAATGTTCATTCCATGAATAAAATATAAATATAATAACTTAATGGTTTTAAATTACACACACACATTAACTCATATGCAAGTATTAAAAATTGATTAACAACATTTGGTAACTTCTAAAGTTGTAATGTGAAAAAGAAATAGGAAGAAAAATTGAGTCGTATGAAAACATCTAGATGGTAAGACACACCGATAACATAGAATGTATATAAAAATTTCAAGTGCTGTGAAAGCAGTTGTGGCAATGTGGAGAAAGTAAGTTCTGAATGTGAGTTGGAGAAGTATTGCCTTAAGTGGATGAGAGAGAACAACATGCACATTTAGGCAGATTATCTTGTTGTGGAAGAGTGTATTTTTTTTTCAAATTATATAATACAAAAATGTTATGATCGGCGACTAACAACAGTCTTCAAAATTATCCTTTCCTTGGCAATTTAAATATTCAGAAGATATTAAATTAATGGGAGGAACGAGTAAGCCCACGTCTTCATCACGGTCTGTATAAATACTTTTTTCTAGGGTAAAAACTACGGACTCTACCAAGATTACTTTGGACAATATATATTACGAATGGAAGATATCGAAGAAGCCAGTGTCTGCACGCGACCAGTTCCCAATTGTAATTATTGAAAATTCATAAGAAATCCACTATTTTATTTATACTATTACCTCTCTACACGGGCTTCACAGTGTGTTTAAACTACGAAACACGTAAATTTGAATTTAGTACTATTTTAATAAATTCTAAAATTAATTAGTAATACTTGAGAATGTGGTGGAGATTCAACAGGGGAAAAATTTGTACAAAACACAGGATCCAATCATCTGGAAAGATCAAAGATAATGTTAGAGAAATGTATGCTCTTCATTATAAAACTGAGAAAATTCTATTTGCATAAAAATAAAGTAGAATATTTTGAAATTTGTACTGAAATATCAAAGTCTCTTGCGTTTAATTGAGGTTTGTTGACAAGTAGACTTTTTACGCTCTTCTATATAAGCTTTCGACATTATTTTATAAGCTACATGCATAAGGAAACAGTCTTATATCAATTATTATACAAGAACCTATATTAAATAAAGTACTTCCTAGCATTAATTAATTCCAAACAACAACAGAATTATTTTCTGGGTCCATCGTTTACCGTTCACTTGTGAAGCGAAAGCGGTGTCAATCGATACACGTTGGACTTGAAACCAATGTCATGGTTAAATAAACTATCAAACATTTCACATTTTAATTATAGAATGTAACATTACACCATAGTAACATTGTATCATTAAAGTGAGAGTTAATGTGAACGTATCTGACATTTGACGTGCTTTGCTTAAGCATTATATGCTAAGAATATTGATCAGGAAGAAAAGAGAAAGACAAATGTAGCTTCCATTCTTATCCTTGCTTTCAATTTATGATTGTCAAACATCTTTTTAACAAATTATATATTCAAACGCATTTCTCAATATAATTCAACTTATGGTGACCGTAACAGTCATTTTGGCATAAAAATTATTATAAAATATATATTTATACATAAATAATACTATGTTTACTTGAAATATTTATAGCATGATTCAATATAAAAATTATACAAATTTAAACAGTAGGTTAATCAGAATTCTGCTTCAGATACTTGTTATTCATTGATCTGGCTACTATGTACTTACAAAAGGGAGGTTTATCTTAAAATGTTATGGAATTCATAACAAATATGTAGCTTCAATTACTATTAAATACCAAGAACCTAGACAAAAAAAAAGTCCTACTTTTGCTGACAAGCATAATATCACACAAAATCAGTGTTGTTAAGTGTGCTATGTCCATGTCTAACTAAAATGTAATTTAAAAACAAAAGCATTTAGCGTATGTTTACTAACTAAAGAAAAAGTGTTCATATAAAACATACATGCAGTGTAAAAAATTTGTAACAGAAACACTGGTAGAGCAATTGCTGGGTCATTACAATTTGTTGCCATAGTTCAGATTTCGGCATTATTTCTCTAAATGGGAAAACGGAAATTTTGTGCATGAAGCAATATCACAGATAAAGTTCTAGATACAAAAATGACGTAATAAGCACCGAGGATGTTTTGCAAAGCCATTTATTTAAAATTGTGATTATATAGGAAATACTGTATCAAAAGAAACTCATAGCTGTTTAAAAACTGCATTTTATTACGCTCACACACTCAATACTTTCTTAATGCACATCATCAATGCAATATCGGCACTTTTAAAACGATGCACATTGTCTCGGGAAGCCTATTCTCCAATAGTGTACTTCAGTTTTCCTTTGCAGAGTGAATCACAGCTCAAGATCGGGACGTGCCATTAATTTTCCAATAAAAGCATAAAAATTTGGAGAATCTTTCACAAGTTCAAAATTGAAACAACCCTATATAGAATGTCCTCACTTTTGAAGAATTATTTTTCATCACTGGTTTCGATTGAAGATTTTTGCTCCGATTGGTTAAATCTCCTTGCAAACATTTTCTTTTCTATATCTCATGAGTTACTAGTAATTTAACTCTTTTCCCTTACCAACATAAAGAAAAGAAAACAATACACCCCTCTCCCATGGGACAGGTTGTCTGCCAAAAAAAAGATGTGATTCACTATTATCATCATTATTCAGTACATTCAATTAATAACAAACAGTATATTCATTTTCTACAAATTATTAATAGATCCACAGTTGTTTCATAAGCTAAAATGCTCAATTGTACAACTGCTCCGAAAATTTGAACCACAGAGTCCGACTAATATGGTGCGACCAAACTGCTTCCTCAGTAAAATCATAAGCTTACTTTCAGTAGCAGTTATTTCGACTACGCCACATATTCTCACTTTCTTCAAAAGTATACATAGTATTTATACATAATAATAATATAGGCAGGAAAGAGAGTGGCCAAAACCTTATATTCAGAGTTGGTGATGCTACATTCTCCTGTCCAACCTGACAACAGCCCACAATTACAGGTAAGCCACTGCCATCTGTCTTTCCTTTCCATACAATATATATATATAAGATGACTTACCTGAGGTTCATAGATGGTAGACACCTTGTGAGGTTTAGAGTACTTGAATTTTCGGAGGCACCGCCCCCTTCATCAGAAAGTTAGGAAGACATTTCCAGTGATCGGATAGCCAACGACTGAACAGCCAAATTTTGCTGCTCTGCTAACTTACCTCTCTCTAAACCTCACAAGATGTCTACCATCTATGAACCTCACGTAAGTCATCTTCTTTCTATCTCTCTGTCCTTTCCCCATTAATTTTATATATTATTCAAGATCTCCAAACCTCACAAGGTGTCTACCATCTATGAACATCAGGTAAGTCACCTACTTTCTATCTCTTTCCTTTTTAATTATATATATACACATATAGATAGCCATGCCCTGTACTACTCAGAAAATAAGAATAGTTGGTACTGTGGCTTTGCAACAATTTTGTTTGTTCATTACTTTTTGAAAGTACCGTCTATTCCTCTGAACTATATATACAAATACAACAAGACAAGCAATTTTGAAACAAGAAATCTTTAAAGTGGAAAAAGCAGATCATTTTTAAGACACTAATAATGTGCCAAATTACTCTAAATGCTATTGAACTGTATGTAAGATTATAACTTATTTTTTAACTGTTAATTTTAATCAGAAGAATTGAACTGAAATACTTCTTTTTTATTTTGGAATAACTTCTGTGCAAACACTATAAGAACTTGTATTACCTGATTGAAACAGCAATTTCCAGTTGCAGAAGGAAAAGATAGCAATGTTTTCATTAGTATCAAATTTTCACCAACTTAACTAAAAAATATTTATTTAAATATAAAAAAGCAGAATAAGTATATCACTTACTTACAAACCCTGAAATATATTCCTAATTGTAGCTTAGCATAAACTTTGACATACAGAATATCTGTATTTTATTTTTCAATTCTTACAAGTTATCTTTGGCAACATGTCTGTATTTATTGACTTGTTCATTAAACCACACGGAAACATAGAACCATCACAAATATTTTAGCACTTGAGTGTGTACACAATATATATCTTTCACATTAATCCTCGTTGTTAAACAAACTGACACGTACACAAATTTCTTACCTTACGTTTGCAAGAAAGCATTTGTTTCCACAATAGCCCTTACAGATTTCACAGCTTTTGATAATATATAAACATTAATTTATATAGACTAGAAACATTTATCACATTATCCTTAGGAATAGATCTAAGAAGGTGGTAAGTCTTTTGTGCCTCTGGCTGAAACACTGGCGTAATATTCTCATTGATATCTTCCACTACAAATTTACATGACTATATGACAATAAGGGCAATGTAATCACAAAGAGTTTTGTGCAACGAAATTACGTGAAGGGAAACATTCCATAAAAGTAACAAAAATATATCAAAACTTGCTCTTAAACATGCATGCCACTTCTACATATATTCACAGCAATACACACCAAGTATTGCATGGTAAAAAGCAACTTCATGCAAAAATAAATAAAATAAAGTTCAGATTGTAAACTAAAAATTTAATTTGGTGTGTATCAAGAGTTTCACCGACTCTGTGAACATAATCAGAACTATCCTTGCTTATACTTCTTAAAATAAATTAAACTATTTAACACACTAAATGACCTCAAGCTTTTTCTTTTGTTGCTGATATAATAATAATAATAATAAAGAAGCACAATTTCGAAAAATGACTTTTCATTTAGGCCTGCCTCCTACACAACACACATGCAGATGCACACATCCACACTAGTCTTTAATTTGTTCTTTTTCATGTGTTTCTTTGAACAAGTGACAAATTGAGAGACTGGATATTAAGACACTGTGTTACAAAGATGTGTCTGAATTGTGATCCTGGTGCGAGCTGATCGAGTGTTGTAACGCAACTGGGGTGAGCCACTCACGTGGAAGGCAGCGTTGGAGGAACGGCACACATGAACTGAAGTAAGCCAGTCTATTTACCCAAGATGGTATCTCCTGGCCACAAAGAATCTAAAACAAAAATTTATAGCAATGTGAATTTAACACCAACAAGAGTATAAAAATGTAACTTTAATATTTGAAGGTACCAATAATACATATCATGATCATTATCTATCTTTCTACCCTGCAGTTATACAGTATTGGCATTCTTAAATAGCAAAGTGACACCAGAAAATTACATTATTTATGCTTTGCCCTTTTTTCATAATTACTCATATTATAATGTATATTTTAATGCAAATAATCATAGAAAATATAAATCTCGAGTTACATGTGAAAAAAAGTAATATATTATACTTTGGAAACCACCGTGTAAATGACTTTTTTTAAATAAAATTACTTAATATTTTTCAACATTGTGAATGAGGAGAGATTTTTTTTAAAAAAAGAGAGATGGTCTCTAGAATGTTATATATAAAAGTAAACTCAGAATAACAGAGAGGAATTTTTCAAGCTAAAAGTTGTTAGGAAATATTACTCTGCATATGCATCAGTGAAAAATTATGACGATAACAGGAAACTAAGATTACCAATAAATTACTTATTTATAAGAAGTATAAACATATAGATCTTAACTAGAATAGAGTTCATACACACCTGTGTGAATGACCCTGAGAAATGGTTACAGTTTTTGTTCATGAGGTGATACCTATCTCCACGAAAATCTTTACCCAGTTCAGCAACAATTCTTTTCACTTCATCATCTGTGAAATCAGTGTGACCTACATGAACAGATTGCCTGAAAAATATGAAAAGACAAGCGTTAACAATATAGAAAAATCAGCTTACAACCACTTTGATACAGTCGTAGCCCCACTCCAACCAAGCCCCTCGATAGACTCTGCCCCACTGTATTGTCTGTCCCTCTCTCTACTGTTCCATGACAAAAATATTTGTAATTTATTAATTTAAAGATAAGAAAAGATTAAATACTTATCTTGCACAAGCCTTTATATTTCTACATAACTATCACATCCTTCCTAGTCTACTTAGTGTATTCCGTTCTTGGCCTCCCTCTTCTGTTCTTCCTTCACACACTTCCCTCAAATGCTAAGTTTACAAGACCCTCAAAACGTGGCCAGTTAATTTATCCGTTCTCTTAGTCAACGTCCTCCATATTGTTTGCTCTTCATCTATTCTGCTTAGAACTGTATTCTTATAACAACAATCAATTTATTTTCGAAGCAAACTTATTTCTTTCTTGTACATTTTGTAGAGGGCAATTGAAGCCAATACTCGCTTACTCTATAATCAATAGCCCTCAAAGAAAATAAGGCTAAAGATCACTTTGGTACCTCATACCCCCCACTCCCACCCAACCCCTCCGCAAGCTCCGCCCATCATCTGTCTCTCTCTACTGTTCCGTAATGTCACACAATTCGAAAAAGCTCACTCCACCCACAATCACCCTGTGTGTTAGGCTTATATTTGGCCGAAAAAACTCGTTCCACCTACACATGAACTGAAGTCAATAAATATTTGCAATCTTTTTTTTTGGCAATATTACATTATTAGAAGGCTGTGCTCAAGTCAGCAAGCAATGGGAGGAGCAACGGAGCGGGATGAGCGATGGAAGGGACGAGGCGACGGTAACAAACTAGTCTAGATCCAAAGATAGTATTTAGTAGAGGTTCTAACTCTTTTTAAGGAATTAAAATGTAAATAAAAATATCTCAAAAACATGAAGATTTATAATTAATATGTACCTAAACTGAAATTGTTCGCCCAACTCTTCTGCAACCCTTGGTGTGATTTCAAATATCCCCGACAATGGCAAAGGGTGACCACCATAGGCATATTCTGTAAATGGAAATAAATTTGCATTACATAAATTAACATTGCGCAAGAAAAATTATCAAACTATATTAAATAATTTCTCTACTATGCTATAAGAAATCCACAAAACATAAGGACCAGCTAACTTTTTAGATATTTAAATGTTGTTAATTACTAACATCATATAATTATACAAATAATCATAAAAATTATTAATAAGCAAAATCTTTATTATACTAAGTTCTCTATGTTAACCTCATTCGTACTGGTGTGGTGAATGGTTTCCAAAGAAAAATGTAGTACCAAAAGTACACAATTTTATAAGTAGAATAAGGTAAATTTAATTTCTAGTAATGTTAATCAATAATTAGTAAGAATGTTTACTAACCTGTACCATATATTTCCACACCAGAGTGGAAAACCCCTAGTCCGAGAGAAGTTGTGTATTCATTAATCCAATACTGTAAAAATTAATTTAAACTATTAGTTTGTAATGTCAATATTTTTCAAACTTTATTACTTAAATTCTATTCCATTGTATCCATAGAAAGTAATGATTGAAATGAATATGTATGAAAAATAATACACGACAAACAAAATTCTCATACTTTCATGAACTTTAACATTAACAACATGGCAAATGACAACCATCTTATTTTATATTAACACAAGTGGCCATTAATCAAACAACATTTATATTAACACTGTAGATGTAATAAGAAAAAAATTCACTAGGCACAAGATTTAAATTCAGAGGGTTGGCTGGTCTTTGGGAAATTGAGGGAAAAAGTTAGTTCCTATTTCCTCTATGCATCTTAAGTTTTTCAGTGCCTTATATTACAAATAATAATTTAATTGGTTTAACTTCTAATAAGAATCCTTCTTACCATATCGTAGACATTTAATATAACTGGCTCTCGAGCCATCTTTGGCAGCAGTTCCTCAGTTTCTGTTGGAAATCCCAAGCAGCTGGGGAATGGAATGTTGCAACTAAGTCCGGAAGAAAACATTCAACTCACATGCCTTTGATCTTTGTCATTTAGACTCCTGAAAATGAGTATTCCTATTAAATAGTTCAAAATTCACAGAAATATATATATATACAAACTTATACAAATTAGTCACTACTGATCAATTTCTACATATGTTTAGCATTTTTATGTTAGTAATTATGAAACAAAACTGATCAGGTGAATAATTAGACAAAAAGCTGAATCCAACAGTTATCCTGATAAACAAAATAGCAAAACAAAAACTTTAACGAAAAATAAACTCCAATGTTGTTAAAAGGTTTATTTCATCATACATTTAGTAAGGAGACACAAAAATAAAATCTGACAGTATTAGAAATATTAAATAAGGTTTCAATAATACCTGTCCATTTAACGCAATAGTTGAACAGCTGATAACTCTTAGTCTCTCATCAGATACGCAGTTTTAGATTCAAACGTTCAATAAAACGTCCCAAATTGATTCCATAAACAAAAGTACGATTCCGCTGTCCGCAACATGTAACTTGATCAATTCAAGAAATAAAAATAGTTTACAAAAAAAATCCTAAGGAAACATACAAATCATCCAAGCGGTATTCGTTGAACGGGAATTTAGGAAGCTTGCAATTAATTTTAAATTTGTAATAATTTAAATGTTTACTGAATCTTTGAGACGTAAACAGCGTAGCACAAGAGAAATTCTAATGTTTTTTTTTTTCCTTAGAGTAACACAGCTGCAGTAATTTGGGTTTCCATAGACTTTCATAAAGCATATAATAATATCTCTGATCAGTATTTACATAGGGATCCACACACACAAGTGCTTTAAAAAGCCAAAGTTATTAAATATTGTCTACCGTATATTGAAAAACTTTAAATACGTGAAAATTTGAGCATATCAATACGTGCAGAAATATTTGCGTCATTTTATACTAAGCGCTAAACAAGTGTTTTTCAACATAGAATGTTTCGTTTATATGCAAATTAAGCAAGTAACGAGATAAACTGCATCTATCGAATGTCCCTATAAAACAGACTCTAAAAAATGATTACTAATCTATATAGTCTGCGGTTTTCGTCTTGAGCCACTCTATTCAGAAAGAAATTTTATGAATTTCACAATGATCTACTTTTTATCATTTATAGATTTAAACAAGCAAATGTTCAATAAAGCATTGAAAGAATTTTGTATCCGACATAAGCCAATACATTAAATTACTACACACTGACCTCAACATACCGTTCATCTAAGTCTTAATCCAAGAATGACACAAGAAAGACTTGCATAGATTGAAAAACGCCAACCTTGGACAGCCTGACCTATTAATCCAACCCTGAAATAAAGAACAGTCTTTTCATAACACTAACCACCTTCAGGCACCTACACACTTGTTTGACTGTAAAAACCCCCAGTCCCCACCGACATGAGGATGCAAACCCTATCTAAGAACAAGTCCTACAAAAAAAATTAGAAAACATTACCTGCTTCTCATACCATACTATCTACAGAATTAACAGCAGATATTGCCCAACCTTTTCATTAGTCAGACAGAAACCCCTCCCTGAACATATTGTCAATCACCGCAGCACAGTCAAACATTTCAAAACTCAATTTCCCATACGTGCCAGAGCCACAATACAAATAATTCCAACAAGTGCTTTTCATTGGCCCTCCTCAAAGCCTTACCCGATTCTTCAGAAGCTGAGCTCCATCTATGGGAACTCTCTTTCCAAAACATCTTGACTGCAAGACAAAACCGTGGACTCAACATCCCCTAGATATTAACCAACCTCCTTACCCCAAATTGAGAGTAAATGTGAATCCAGTTTAAGTGTGTGTCTTAATTTTCCCAGCCCCCATGAATTCTTTGCCTCTGCCAGGCCTTCATTGAGAGAATAAGTTTACCAGCAACAGATAGCCACATGTCAATTTAGACCTCTCAGTCAACGACTGACCATCGCTGAGAGTGCAAGTCCTCCTCCTGATTAAGGGGGCAGTAGCCTCTGAAAAATGGAAGAAAATGCCATACATATAATGGCGTATGCCTGCTTTATATTTCAGGTAAGCCAATAAGCCTCCACCTTACTTTCTCTTTCCTTTCCTTACTAATTGTGTTAATTATATTTATAAACACATTAGGATAGGAGAGAGGGATAGTACATAAGAAACAAAATATACTATTAAACATAATACTTAAAAGGTATGGAGAAAATTAATTAACAGCTTTTGGATAACTTTAACAAAACTTTATTTATTTTAAATTAATTGTGTCTACATTGGTTAATGACTAGTGTTAAACGCTTGAAAATATTTTGGATCTTTGTTCACAAATTTATATAAAAATAATTAAAACACTTCCATACATTTTACTACATAAAATAAAAAGTAATTATAACTCTCCTGCACAAGTATGTTAATACTGAAGTAAATAATTCTAGTAAAACAAATAATTTTAGTATATCAAAATCAGATCATAACTAATACTGTCAGTGTTGAATTTAGCAAAATATTTAACTAAAATTAAATGACAAATTTGTTATCACATTTACAATAAACTCATTTTGTTACATGTAATACAGAATATGTGAGAAAGATCGAACAACCTCATCTACTTCATTTCTGGGTGGTCATTAATTTATAGTTTCTTGTCCAAATTGCTCCTCTACTAATTGACCTTCCAGCCCACAACAAATACAAGTTATCACAACCATTTGATACATATCTATACACCATTTAAGTACATTTAATGTAAACTCCAATTTAAGCGGTAATAAATTGTTTTTAATACTTAACAAAATAAGGGTAAATCAACTACCTTATCCAAATGAAAATAAATGATATAATACCATGATATATATTGTTTGACACAGCAGTCTTGATATAAAATTATAAATATTGAAAAAGGTAATGTCAGCAGGATGAT
Organism: Eucriotettix oculatus; assembly: GCA_034510155.1. NCBI lineage: Eukaryota > Metazoa > Arthropoda > Insecta > Orthoptera > Tetrigidae > Eucriotettix > Eucriotettix oculatus. The sequence goes on from CM067379.1 coordinate 27,602,418, forward strand.
AATTTGTAGGATTTATGACAGTAAAACTACTTCAGTGTCTACAAATCAAACCAAACCAAATGCAGACAATAATGTGGCAAAGTAACAGCCTTCTGCATCAGCATGCATCTGAATCAATGGGGTAAGAAACTTTTCTCCTTGTAAGCTCTCAAAATGTAAGATTAATTAACATGCATATAAAACTCTACTTATATGGATCTAATATCAAGCCTAAACAGCTGTCTGTACAGATTTCTTCATAATTTGTGTTTCCTAAAGTAAACTACGAAATATCTATAATCAGAATATTGAATGAGGTAGTTTGTTAAGACTTATCCTACATAAACTAAATCTTAATAGTATGGCAAGATGTAAACTTTTAACTGCCCAGTAGGATTATATGATTTAACAGCAGATGAGATTGTCGGACCTACAAATAACAGTGTTTAAATTACTATACTATTGTGTTCAACAATTTTAAAAGTTTTTGGTACAGTGATAAGAAATCTCTCCATATATCAACAGATATTCTACTAAATATGTAACATTTTACAACAAAAAAATTATATATTAATGTAAACTGGCAATATGTATTTGTTATTCATTATTAAATTCATATTTCAATTTATACAATATAAATTTAAATAAAAAATTAAATATACTACAAAATACTATAACAGATTATTTCAGCAATTGTTTACAAATTATCAGTTTATTAAAATAAGAACATTAATGTTACAGTTTTCCATAATCAACTTCAATTATACATCTCATCTGTATTACTATGTCTCCAGGCATTATACACTACAAAAACTAATGTAAATATTATTTACTTACTACACCATTATATATATTTAAGACTAGAAAACTCATACAACTACATCTACACATAATTTCAACACAGAAGTATAAGTGAGATTCAAATGAATATGTGAATATACTATAAATCATAATAAAATATATTGAAAGTATCTCAAAAAGTTCAAAAATGGGATTTTTTATAAAAAATAAATTAACACATTGTTGAAAGAAAACTGTTAATTTTTACAAAGATGGATAAAAATATACTTATGGAGAAATTTTATTACCTGAAAAACATTTTGTAACATTAAATGTGTAAAAGACTTTGATAAAATTCAGGTACCTTTCTCAACAATTCGGAAGCAATCAATTTTATGAATGACTTGTACATATTTTGACCGACAAATGTATATAGTCTCCAAAAGATAATTATTCAGAAGACTACTAATAATAACTTGAAAGGTATTTGGCTTTAATAATTTAATTTCAACATGATGAAAGAAAGAGCAAAGTCTATAAAAATTAATTAAAAATTGGGTAGAATTTACAGTATCACTGAGTGAGATGGGGAAAGTGAGAAAAAAAAGTGTTGGAATATGGCTATGGTATGACAGCAAAAATATTGTAATCACTTTCCCAAATGCTCATAAATATTATTATTTCGTGGGTAAATTGATCCAGAATTGCCCTTGGGCCAGACGCATTCAGTAATACACAAAAACACAATTTACATATATGAGTTCGATTTTGCAAATAATTCTTCTTAAAAGAATCCTCACAATGTAACAAAGATCTAATGAACAAAATAAGTACCAAAAAGGTAAATCACAAAAGGGAATTAATATGTATAAACACAACCTCCACTTTTTTCTCCTGTGGCAACAATAGTTTGTTACAAGCTATACATTTCCTTAACAGTACAAAACTTTTTTATTTAGCGAATAAACATTTTATAGCGCATGTTAAAGATTCACTATGAATTTCTCGTAAAATGTTATTTGTTCAAGGAAGACGAGCTATATTGTATTAAAAACTAAATCAAGTAATAAAATCAGACCAGTAGCAACATTTTCGTTATTGCGCCTAAGATATAAAAGAATTATTAAGATTCGATAATCACTTTTAATAAAATTTAAATAAATCTAAAGAATATCTTAGAAAATCATCAGATCCCCATAGTAAAAGAAAATATTCACCTTTTAACATCCACATGGAATAATACCCCAAACTCCATCCTCCAGTAAGTAACCAAGTTCCCAATTTAAGAGTTCTGAAGGCTTTATAAATATATTTGGCACATATGAGAATTTACATACTGCAAATTGAAAGATATTGCTAATGCTTTTACAGATGAACAGAATAGAGAGGAAATATAGAATTCCATAATAAATCATCAGAGTTTTAGGTAACAGATTAATCAGTTAAAGGCTTTTAGAATTGATAAAATGCTCTTAAAGTAAAACTGATAAAATTAGAACTAAAACATTTAAAAGCAAGACACATCTGAGTACATTTAAAGATGGTTGTAGTTACTCCTGAAAAATTGTAGAAAAATGAAATGCAAGAAATGCCACCAAATTTAAGATAATAATTCTTTTACTACAAACATTTTCAACCCTTGAAAAGTGCCTACATTTTGGCGTGGATAAGTAAAATATACATTAATGAAGATATTTTGCAAAGTATTGCAATCTGATGCAGTTAACATCAGCTTTTGTTGCTCTTAATCTTTTAATCATTAATATAAGAACAAATCAATATCTAAAACTATACTAAAAATATTTCAATGCAATAATAGGGCACACCATTTTCAGCTCTGTTAATTATTGCAGTAATGCTACAACATTTAAACAATTGATGGAATTAATCTCATATATTAAACATGGAGTGTTATTAGGAACTAAACATTTCTAGAGGTTCTTCACATTATTTAGTTACATAAATTACTTAACAACTGCTTAATTAAAATGATACATTAAGGAAATACAGAATTTTTTTAAAAAACAAGGCAAGTATTAATTCACACGGCAACAAGAACATGCTTAATCACAATGAAAAATAAATTATGTTATTTGAGTAAGACTTGCAAGAAAATGTATTCTTGATATTTCCTAAAGTAAATTCTTGTTTTAGTGACAACTTTATTATTGTATTCAAAGTATGTAAAAACCATAACAAATAACTGCTTTGATTATTTTCTTTGTATTAAAATACAAATCTATAATTAGATGAACAATAATGAGCAGTATATAAATATATCAGTCTTTCATTAAAAATTGATTCAAAGCATCCATTCATTTGTACTGATTTTTGAGTATACAAGGCATTATTTAGGCTTAATTGTTAATCTGCATGTAGGAGGCAAATATATTTGCAGCAAGAGTAAATAAGTATGTCAACACACAATGCTATTTTCAAGCTGAGGCACTTAATTTGAAACAGACTTTGATGCATCAATTCAACTAAAAAAGTGTTAGGCTTAAAAGAATGTATTAAATCTAAATTAGAAGTGTATTCATTCAAATATTTCTTCATTAAAAGATATGTACCATTACAAATCTTAATTTTTCTCATATAAATATAAAGTATCAAAAAACTGTTTATGCTTTGAAGTTTTAGATTCACCACTCCAAATTCTTCAAATAATACAATTCCATTTCTAGAGCTTAAAATTTCTTAGACAATAATCTTCATAAAATCTTAATAATTCACCAATAGTATAATAAAGAATTACCCTAATTTGTTCCACTCAGGCTGGGTGAAAATCCAGTGCAGCACTATTGATGCAGAACCTCCGGCGTGTTGGTTTGGGCCCATCATTAAACACATGTCCTAAGTGGGCTCCACAATTCGTGCAGGTCACCTCGGTCCGCACCATTCCTGGGTTTGCGATCAACAACAGAAGGTTGCCTCCCACTATAGAGGATTGCAGTTTGTTGGGGGAAGAGCGGTAGGTGGGTAGAAAAAGCAGATTGACAAGAAGGTTAGGCCCAACCACCAGTTAAACTGAGTCCATACGAAGATGCAACAGAAACTTTGAACTTTTTTCTGATGCACCTCATATTATAGATTAATGGTCACCATTAATGAGACAAGCAAATTTTATAAATAATTTAAATATATTAAAAATATAGAGAAAGAACTCTTTAAAATAACCCAGCAACTTATACATCCTGATTGGAATTACAGAAGTTACATGCAGAAATTAAAGGTTTAGCAATGAGATTTTTTTTATGTATGTAATCATCCATGCATCCACAAATTACTGTAATTCCTGCACACACAGTATTATATCAGAAATTAACAAGATGCTTGAATTTACAATATTAAAATATTATTATTATTATTATATGAGATATTGGAACTGCAGGAGGCTTAAATCGAAACTAGGCGCTTATTCAGTAGAACTTTGTAAAAATTTAATCTGTTTCAAAATATGTATATATTAATGTCTGTAAGAATGAGAAGTTTAAATAAGACCATTAAGTGAAATATTGAACAGAGAACAGTAATCAAAAAATTAAGATGGGCCAAACATTTCTATGCGAAGTTACTAGCATCCTATATTAATGACTAAAACTGGGATACTGTAATTTAAACACGAGACCAAAGAACTTAAAATAATTTCAACATATAACTTATGATTATCAGTCATGCTCAACAGTCAGTATTGTGTAAATTTTTAATATATAACTGTTCAGAAGTTAATCTTTAATGAAAATGTGGTCCTCTGTCTTAAATGGAAGTATCAAAATAATATTTTACTAGATGACAAAACATTTAAATATCAAGAAAAAAGCAATTAGACAGTGGCAACAAAAGATTCCATAATAAAAGTTTATAAATCAATGTAAATTAAGCATTTTTTGCACTTAAATAAGTAGATAAGGTCAGGAGGTTAAATACTAAGCAATATTAGAAATATTATTTTTAATTATTAATATTATATATTCTAACGAAGGAAATTATCAAAAAAGTAATATTTTTAATATATGATAAGTAGTACTGAATCAGATTTTACTACAATACACTATTGATCAATATTTATTTAGAATAATATTCAAATAACATACGCTTTCCCAATTAATTGATTTTATAAGAGTGTCTCAGTTAATCAATTGGTTAAACTCATTGTTTAAACATGTTTCAGCAAAATTAATCTTCATGGTCATCAAGTGCATGGTGCAGTGTTCAGATGATTTTTCTATTTATATAGGTCCACAGTATGGTATTGCAGGTGCCGTCCAAAGTGTGGCTAATTTAAAACTTTGTGTTTTGATTGGTTGAATTGAGTTTAAAACATGAATTCACCCACTTGATTAGCTGAAAATCTTTTATTGGTTGACACTGAACAGATACAATATTGCTCCTTTACACATACCATGAGAAGTGTCCTTTGTAAGCTTTACTTTCCCTTGTTCCAAGACATCATTAAAAGCTGGCCAGCCACAACCTGAATCAAATTTTGTTTCTGATGAAAATAATTCCTCATTACAAACTATGCAAACATAAGTACCAGCTTCTGTACATTTGTTGTATTTGCCAGTAAATGCTCTGAAACATACAAAACAATCACAATTGTTCAATGCTACAGTAACCATATTATGCAGAATGCAGGTGGAATTGATGAAAAATAACGAAAAAAAGTCTCCTTACTGTGTTCACCTGTAAAAATTCCATGGTTTGTTGTCAACTAAAAAAATTAATAGGATCTAGTGTAGCTTCCAGGGACATACACTGAAATTAGAAAATGCCCCAGAAAACAGGGTGGACGGTCACCCTAATAAAAAGGGTGTTGTCCTGTGAATATTTCAGAAGACATAATGCTGGCATAATTTCCAAAGCATTGCGGTTATTTAATAACAGAACTTATTATGAAATCAAAAGGTTCATAATTCAAAATAAGAGTGGTTACTTTAAAATAAAATTGATTTTCAATTGAAATTTAGAAAAAGTAATTTAAGCAAATGTCAATGAATGAAATAATCTCAGGTTACCAACCAGGTTAAATATTTATTAGTACACAACAACTGCAATTCAACAGACAATAATGGCAGAGCTTACCTTGGAAGCATGTATTAATAAATAGTTAATCTGGATGTAAACCTAATAATGTTTTAGCAGTAGTTTTATCCATAATAGAAACTATGTTTACCTATTAATTGAAGCATTTACAATAAACGCCAGGTTTTGAGTATTTACAATTAGGTTGAGTAGGTAGTAATAAATGGAAAATATCATAGGTGAACAACTTGAATATAAAAACCAAGGATTTACATTATTACAACAGTTTCATTACAATTTCCAGCAACGTTTAAATTATATATGTAACCATATTAATTAAAAATATTTTCTAAGAAATAACTAATGTTACTTTAATATTTTTAATTGTACATTATAATGTTTAATTAGCCAATATAAATATCCAAGTTAGTTCTTGTCATAACGAAATATTTTTCTATATGAAAATTGTGCCCTATTTAAAGTAAATTACAAAATTCAACGAAATGCCCTACGTAAACTATTAGCGGTCAGAAAGATGTGGCAATAGTGAATATGATACCTCTCAGTTCCTTTTTCTTGAGTAACATGATATTGCATGGGAGTCAATCGTTTCTTTAGCTCTTCCTTTGAATATTTCTCCTTCGAGTCATTTGACATGGTATTTATATTCGGAGACGTTGAGTTGATGTCTGACAACCTGTGTTGACAGTTGCACCTTGAGACTGTTTTGGTTATAGAGAATCGTCTATCCTTATATGGGTTGGAGTCTCTTGGAATTCTAAAGGCACAGATCAGGCTCACAGAGACGAGCTACATACAGCCAACGATTTAGAAAATATTGAATAACTGCTTTATGGAACCAAATTATTTCTATTTTAGTTAACTTGGGCAGTATGATGAAAAAATTTTGAGAGGGGTAAATTATCATTAATTTCTCACAAGGCAAAATCAAGCTCGGTGTAAAACACTGACGTCAGTTTTACTAAAATGATAATTTCCCATTAAAATGACCAGATTACACCCCAAAAACGATTTGGAGTATTAGTAGAGAGATTACCATGCTTAGGGACTAAACGTGACGGTAGCCAATATATTTCATTATTTCCTGCAAACGATTCCATAGTGGAAACAAGGAACAGGTAAATCTTGAAAGGAAGGGTAGAACCATCTGGTTCCAATTTACGATGAAACGACATGACCATTCAATCACTAAACATCTAATCGGCGGTAAAATTTTAGAATACTTTCGTAGAAAACATACAAGAAATCGCTTGTGTTAGTTGTGGAGGTGTGGCGGAAGCACCAAAGATTACAGAAACGTACGATTTTTATTCTATTACTTAACGCCGTCTGTTAATTGGCTACTTCTTTATCTAATTGGTCCATAAATAACCGTACACAGACTTAGTCATGACGGCCTCATGGAAGAAGTTAAATAATTATCAGCTGACCATGAATCATCGCTGTCAGGACGCAAGCTTATCTGGAGGTCTGCATCAAGCACCAGATTTGTTTACAAATAGAACGATCTCATTCCTTACGACCTAATATGAAATACGCGATTAATTATTTGTGATACAATAATTCGAATGACCAGCTGCAGATGTAAAAAAAAAGCCGTATTCCAAAATAATCTAAACTAAATACACTATTTAAGATGTACATACATGCCTGATTAGACAATAACCCGGCACCTGAAGCTTTACTCTATAGAATATTCATTTACATGGATTTTTAACTATGGGAAGAAAGTGATAGTATATTTCATATACTATGGACACGTTCTTTGCTGGTATGTTGCAAACACTAAATGCCCCCAATGTTCATGCATCTTTTAAGTTATTTAAATTTCTCCAAAAATTACTCATTATTTCATTTCAAAACCCTCCATTTTGTTATTGCAATTAAATCCATTCTGTAATACAGTAATATCAGGTCATAATGACTCTAGTAATGAGTTACCTAGATCCATTCTCTATTCAAGTACGAGTTTTATTTTTACTCACTCTTACCTTTTCAAATATTCGACATCAATATTATAACGGAAGGCATTTTGAGAATGTTCGAAGCACACAAAGTGGGTGGTAGTGTCTTCCCATGTTGAAGCCAACATAGTTGTTGCAAACAGATTACTGTTCTGGCCTCTACATCAATGCAGGCCTTGGCTGTATTGGCCCATGTTGGTAAAGGTTCGGAAATGGAATTAGCTGGCATTGACGTTTGAAGCAGTTTTCTCCACACATCACATCACAAGAAAAGTGTGCAATATCCAACAGAGCATGTACATATTAGCTGATGTGTTGGCCCTTGTAGCGATAGGAATCAAGATGGCCAATGTATTTCCCAGCTCAATAGCCAACGTGGAGAGGGGCTACTCCATTAAGAGAGAATTTAACAAACGAAAAACCAATAAACTTGAGAATATAAATTTTACATTTCATTATATACAGACACAGAACTAAATGTAGTTTAATCACTATATTAGATTTCCCCCCTATAAATTTTAAGTGAGGTAGGTGATACAAATAAAGATCATATTCTTAAATAGTGTCAAGTATATATATATATTTCAGCATTTATAATTTTCATTTATTCAATGTGCTTACAAAAAATTGGAGACACACTAATAAATTTCTTAACAAATAATGAACATTCACACACCATTCATTCTCAGATGTGTCATTACCACAATGCATAATGAATTTATTTGGTCAAGACAAAAGTTGTTTGATAATATAAAGTAAACGACACTTTAAAATCAAGGATTCAATTTTTTACTAATTATGTAAAGTTAAAAGCGACATTTGTTAATAGAACACTAACACTGGACAAGGGAAAAAGAAGATTTTTTAAACAGAAATTCCAATATTTCTGTTTTAGAAAAGGAAACTAATCAAAAAGTTAAAATAGCTTTTAGATACTGATTATGCATTGGCACAATGAACAAACCACAGCCAATATCTTCTTTAGATATGTGCAAAGCACCAGGACACACCCAAAAAAAAATTTATTAGAAAAAATCCAGGCCCCAAAACAGTCACCAGGCACTGAAGAAGAATTAACAATTAAAATACTGTCATTTATATACAGATTCTTCATTTACATTTCACAGAATTCCACAATTCAGAATTCAATTTTTATTTTATAATACTCTTACATTTCCTTTAATAATTCATGGTGAATTATTAACTATTATTTCTATTGTGGGTAAGAATAATACTTATTTTAATAGGAGGCACAAAACTATATTGAATGTGGCTGTACAGTTCAATGTCGAGCTGTAACAAAAGTTTATCACTATTTGGTTATTCAAGTTCAACAAGATAAAGATTATTCTTGATTCTTACTTAGTGCACAGTATTGAAATGAACGGTTGTCATATGTTACGTATATTACTTATGCTAACATATTTGTAATATCATAATAAACTCAAATAAAACATAAGTATACTTATTGTCTTTCTAGTAACATACTTCTTGCAGCCTAACAGCACAATAAATCTCACAAAAACAAACTGATTATTGAAACTACTAATTCCATTCCAGACATAGGCTAATGATGGTTCGGATTGCATTTTGGATATTCTATTCATACATATTGTACTTTGCTAATAATATATTCTTATAATATTCAACGTGTAAATGCTACTACAACTTAAAATTTGAGTTTCCTAAATCATGCTGCTCTTCGGTAAAAGCACTTAATTATAACTGCTGAACTTCACTGTATTGCTGCAGCAATCTGTCATGCTGAAACAATGAGCCACATATCACAGTTTTCTTATGTATGATCATATGAAAGCAAATGATGGGATCAAATAGCCTTAGCAATAAAGATTACACAATGTTTAACCAATAAATATTTGTGCGTACCAAATCCTCTAATTCAGTATTTAAAGTGCAAACTAAAATTAAGATGTGGTAAAGCTTCAGATCAAATTTATTATACCTCACATTATAACATATTTCACCTCCTATATTATCTTAAAAAATGAAGTTCATACTCATAATTCCTACAATGCTTTGAAAACTGTTTCAGCAATATCGTTCCATATTTACTTTGTCAATTAAGACATTTTAATCATAGATTTATTCAGAAAACTACAGAATTTACAACTTCTCCGGGTAAAAGAAAAAAAACCACATTTTAATCAATTTGTGGAAAAAAATTGATTTAAACTTCATTACTAGAGGCCAATTGTTTAATTATGAAAAACACTACAACTTCATTTTATAATTAAAACACAAAGAATTGCTAAAAGTCACAAATGGAATAATTTATTTGAATTGAAAACATTTAGTCACCCAACTTTTGGGGCCTCAGTTCTTTAATAAAATTACAACAAAAACTTTATGTTGCTGCTGCAACCTTCTGGGGTCTTTGGTCATTCTTAGTGTTTTATTTATAATAACAAGTCAGATTAATTTAATTACTTAGGTCTGAAAATTTCAGTCACCATGTAAGCAGCAAAATAAAGCAAGACATGTAATAGGAAAAGAATAGCTGCAACGATCTAATAGAAAAACATTGTTTATATATTATTTGAAATATACATAACCAATGAAAATTTATACATAATCTTGATACTAAAAAATAATGTTGAATGTCCTTGATAATATCCAACATGGACTTAATGAAATGGTTTAATACTGTAGTGAATCTCCAATAAATTAAAGATCTTAGAGCTGTTAATAATTCAAGGAGATGTAACCCAGAAAGAGTTCCAAATCGTACTAACTTGTCACCGATGCCTTCTTGTACAGCGAGAAATAAATTTGAAGTTAATTCTGACCCCACTATCAAACTACGGTTTTGCATTTTGAGGCATTGGAAAAAAAAAGATACAGCAAGTATAATAATTTAGCACAATGTTAGTGAAGCATAAGGGACAGTATTGTTACAAATGTGTCTGATTAGTAGCAAATAATTTACTAATTAAATGGTAAAAAATGATGCTCTAACCTCATGTGGGTAACATGTGAAGACAGTACGAGAAGCAAAAATTTTATGAATAAAAAATGAAAATATTTATCAATTGATTAAATATAAAATTATAAGGTACTAATGCCCAAATCAAACACCCCGAGACAATTTTAAATGCTCTGTAAATAATTCTGGTTTGATGCCATGTCTTGTTTCTTCTCAAAAGTAACTTAGAAATCATCCTTATAAACAAAGCAGGAACCAACAACTATAATGAAGAAAAGTACATTCCAAATAAAATACAAAGAATGGCCAAGTCATAAATTTAATCTGATTAAAATGTTTTGTCCCCCAATTATTTCATTTACTCCAGTGGCTAATTAGCTCCACTTTTAATATCACATGGCTCACAAGCTAAGTAGAAATAGGTGAATTGTGTGTATCCTTCTGAAATACAGTGCTGAAAATTTGTTTAAATTCAATGTATAGCAATTAATGTGTGTTTATATTTCTGAGTATTTGAAATGTATGTTCAGAATTTCAAGATTCCAAATAAGCAATTTCACTGCCATTAAAACATAATTTTCCACAAATTTTGTCATCATACTTAAATGGGCTTCTAGTAATAGTTTGTGATGTAAATCTGCTATATGCCCGACAAGGGATGGAGAAAGTAGAACAAAATTTTGTTACTGGTGTATGGTATATACTTTCACTATTAACTTCATCCAGCTCAATCAACGAACAATTACTTGAATGGTACAAGGTTTCACTAGACATAAAAAATGCCATTATAAAAAAATTTAAAACCCTATCTTAGTGGAAACGTGTCCTCAAAGAAATTAGCCACTACTTGTCAAAAGTACTATACACCTTCAAATGTAAATCTATTTTCAATCAATTTTTTTTATAAATATAGTTCAAAGACACAAGCGGCATTCCTGATTTTACAGAAACAATTAGTTATATCAATTTAATGAATATGTACAATTTGAGAAGTCCCTTCACTAGATTTAATAACCGACAAGAAAATAGTTTATTGCTTTATTGTGCTGGTATTATTTAACAAGGATATATGTATAATTATTTTAGCCTTCAATGACTTTTTAAGCTATTTATCAACACAATCACTGGAGTTTTACTATGGAAAGTTTACAACTGAATGTGAAGAGTCAACACTACTACTATAAACTTGTTCAACATTTAAAATGTTTACATTCTTTAATGACTGCATAACCAAAAATTACTTTATTCAATGTAATTTGCTTTTCTTATAAAAAGAATAATGTATATTCATAGTCCATATATTTTAAGCATAACAAACTAAAATTTTCCTTTGAAGAATAATTTTATGAACAGTAGGTTAATATAATGTGTCCTTTGATTCAATAAAATTAAAGTTAAGCAAGTCTGTAGTATGAAGTAGGTATAATAAAATGCATACAATTTCATATTAACAATACAGTGGAAATAAATTACTTTAAATAGTAAAGTCAATTATCATCAACAGAGTTCCAGTTAGAAAACAAACGGTAATGGGTAATATTTGAGGTATAGAAACTGCGGAAATTATGACTATGAAAAAATTAATCAACAAAATTTATCAATATTTTAATTAACAGTCTTCTGAAAAGAACTTTATATTGTGATGATCTGAATCTATTTTTTTAAAAATAAATTTCAAAGAAAAGAGACTGCAGGTTCTAATAGAGTTCTATTGTAAAGTATAACAGGTGAATCTTTTAAAATAAAATAAAATAAATAATTCTGATAAGCCGTAAAAATGGACGAATACTTGGGTTTTGTTCCTAAACAACAAATATAAATATGGAACATATTTCACATGGGTCTTTAACTTCACTTATAATAAACTAAAATAATGTAAGGTATTTTCAGCTGTCATTATAGAGTACAAATCCATTCAATACCACATCAAAATGTAAACCAACCCTGGTATCAATACAAGAAATCAATCATCCATGCAGTCATTTGTATACTACTTAATTAGAAAGTGAAAAAATTATTTTTTCATGTACTTGAATTATTTAAAACATGGACAAACAAATACACCAACATTATTCAAAATAAGCAGGAAAATATCACAATAATGTAGCAAAAGACAAGGGTACAATCTGTTATAGTTTTTAAAAAAATCTTAGAGATATTAGATAAAAACATATTGAGTTATATTTTTATAAAAGGAAAAAATTTACATTAACTTGATCAACTTACAGAAGTAGTTGTCATAATACTCATACAAGATTGATAATACTGGATATTTAGTTTCATTAAAACCATTAAAAACCAATCAAAATCATGGCAGTGCACAAAACAATCAAATACATTAAGACTTCACAAATTAATTTTTGTAAACAGCTATATTGTACGCAATATAAAATATTAATTCAGTACTATGAGCTAACTCTTTAGGAAATATAAAAAATAAATTTTTTTACTCCAACAACGTCCTTTGTTCGATGAATCTTATGTTCTTGGTTCTCTAAATGCAACTCTTTGGTAGATTATATATATATCAAAGCAAAGCTGCTACCCATGATCTGTAAACTATACTCTTTTCAAATCACAGCAGGAATTACGATGGACTTAACGCAAAGCTACTTATTTAACAGAAAATAATAATCTGCATTTAGCTGTCAATTACTTCAATTTCTATTCATCATTCCTCCAAGGCAAAATATGTTCTGGCAAGCACCAGAATCGACTTTATAAAACAATCAAGGTGTAACGGCACTTGTGCGCTACTTTCAGCACACATGCACCTCCACCTTGAGACGACTTCAAGTTGGTCCACCTTCATGGTGTCAAAACTTTGTCACTAGTGACTTTTAGCCGCATCTTTAGCAGCCATGATGAGTGGCGTCAAACTGGCCAATGGTCGGGCTAGTTTGAGGAAAGGATGCTGCAAAAAAAAAAATAAGTAAAAGAAAAGTTGAAGTTTATTTCTGAATCTAACTAATCCCTTGACTTAAATTAGATCTACTTATAATGGGAACAATTGATTCTTTCTAATTACTGGAACAAAAAAAAAGATGTTACAAAAATTATAAATAGTAATGAAACATTAACAATTAATTCAGAAAATAATTAAGTGTCACTAGTCCAGATGGAGGCATCCCACTAATGTGTCATTACAAATTATAAACCAAAAAAATTCCAAGAATAGAGAGTGATCAAAATTTATCAATTGGATACATTTGAGAGATGGATTCAAATACTACAGATATCTGGAATATAAAGGGAAAGGGTCTGATTTGCAGGGCTGCAGATTGACATTTTGAATATTAACCATTGAATAGCAACAATCCTCTGAAATAGAGCTGAAAATATTGCAAAAAGGGATTTGAAGCACAAATACCCTTTCATTTTCTGTGTTATTTATGTTTGACAGCCACGCTAAAATCTGACTTATAATGAGAAGGAAGATTTCTTTCTTATTATTATAATATGCACACTAATATGCAATTGATATATAAAAAGTACCTTAAGAAGTTCGGAAGCTGCAGCACGTTTTTCTACCTCAACTTCAAGGCATTGGTCTAGAAAGTCCTGAAAAATCTGTGATAATTTTTCTTTTTCTTTAATTTCAGGCTTTCCATTGGTTGCAATTAAATAAAGTGCCTGGAAGATAAAGAGTGGTCAATTAAATTACATATAAGCAAGTATGGATGTGACACAAAATAATTCATATTAGACAGGAAAGTGAGAGACTAAGTAGCTTACCTGAAATTGAGGGGCGGTGTTGCTATGCCAGACAGGACACAATATATTTTTAGAGGTGTCAGTCTCCTTACTCAGGAAAGATATGTACCACATGCAAACTATATTGTGTTGGTATGCAGAGCACATATCTTCTGATTAAAGAGGCTAAGGCCTCCAAAATTGTTAATTTTACTTGTCCAAAATAGCATTTTCAAGTACGACATAGATTCTCTACTTCTCTTTTTTGTTCACAACAATATTTTGATAAAGTATAAAATACTAATAAAATAGAAAAAAAAGAAGTATCAAATTTATTCCAATAATGAAATGAAGTGTGTGCACGTGTGAAATTGGAAGAGATGAAGAATGAGTATGGTAAATGTTGAAAGCTTTTAACCTGTTGACTAATAAATTTGTGAGACTGTTTTACGTGGTTGTTTTTTCTTTTTCTGAGAACTGTTTCTTTAAAGACAAGACTTCACTAATGTCATAACTTTCTATTAGATAACACTAGTGCCACAATGTGCATTAGTGCACATTTGTAACTTATAATTTGGTATGAATTGTATTAATATAAGTTTTTTTTAATATTCCAAACAATAGTTAATTTCACTTAACTCAAGTTACTCTAAATACCTTACTGAAACTGTCCAATATGTAGGTTGAAAGGTGAAATGGTAGTGATTCAGAAGCACATTTACTAAACTACAACTTAAAGGCTTTTAAATCTATATAATTTATCTAAATGTTAACATGGAAAATCCAGCTTCTTAAAAATGTGGTTAAATGAAAATTAAATGGAAGTTACACAACAAATGTCAGGAATTTACTTACACGAAGAGGATTTTCATTAAGGTAAGGAGGTTCTCCTTCTATCATTTCAATTGCCATTATTCCAAGTGACCAGATGTCTACTTTTGGTCCATACTGTTTACGTGTTACAACTTCTGGTGCCATCCAGTACGGTGTACCCACCATAGTTGTTCGCTTGGATTGTTCTGGTGATATTTGCGCACAAAACCCAAAGTCGGCTGAAACATTAAATTAGTGTAAAAATAAGAGCTACAACTAAGGAATAGTATGAGCACTTTGGTTAAATAATTAGTCTCAAATTTGAACACTTAAAATATAAAAGTAACTAATTTCTTTGTTGCTTGATCCTCCAGGTTAAACAAATTTCATTCACTTAGCTGTCAGCACAGCAAAAAATATAATAAAATAAAACTGACTCAAAAACATAAAACAACTACAATAAACATGTGTAGTATATTTTTCATTATTTATTCATGTTACATCAATGTCTGTGGTCATTAGTAGCTATGACTCATAATCACATCAACATATTCTAAATTTGACATAGAAATACATTTTTTAAAAATTGTAGGAAAAATAACAAAGAAGCAATTAACAACGTACTCAGCTTTACACTGCCATCCAGGCCAAGAAGAATATTGTCTGATTTTATATCCCTATGAATGACTTGATTACAATGCAGAAACTCTAATGCCTGAAGCACTTCTCGGCATACTGACGCTATCTGACCCTCATCCATGCAAGTTTCAGTTACAACGTCAGTTAATGATCCACCAGGCAGATATTCCATGACCACCTAAATCAAATTCAGAAAGTTAAGAATAAAATATAGAAGTTAATTAAAAGCTTATCTTTTTCATCTGTAATCTTATAACCATGTTTTATAATAATTGTTAAAGTGTAGATTAGTAAAAGATAGAATTTACATGATCTAATAAGTTATAACACCACCAAGCATGTTAAATTGAAAAAGTAATATACTTACCCAAAGTTCTTCACCGACCAAGTAGCTGTCAAGGTAATTAACCACATTAGGATGTTTGTTTTCTCTCATTACTAGTATTTCATTAATGATAAGCTCCTTTTTGGGCTGTTGAGATAAATTCATCTGTTTAATAGCGACCTCCATCCCTGTTGAAGTTTCTATTGCTGTATAAACAGTTCCAGATGCTCTGAAATAAAGAAACCACAGAAACTGCTGAAAATGAAGTACAGATTATTATATAAAGCAACCTGACCAATTGAAATTAATAATTTATAAATGTATATAAATACAGCCAATCCGTATAATGAGCATTTACTCAATGATGTACAATATAAAGATGCCTTATTTGTTTTATTAACACTCACTTAATTATTTTTAATAGAACCATCTTTCAAAGTCTAAATGATCTAATAATATTGTCATAATAGTCTAAATATATTAATTGTCCTGCATATTAATTATCTGCAATAAAATCATAGTCGCCACTTTCTTGCATTAGAATAATATAATTTTTCAAAAATATTTATTTAACATACCCTTGCCCTATCTTTTCCATCTTAGTGTATTTTCGATTAGGATCTCCTACACTAACAATTGTGCGAAGTCGCTCCAAGATCTCTTCATCACTCATTTTCTTCTTACGAGTTTTGTCTGTTGGAGTCCTTGGTTCTCCACCAGTTCCAGTACTTGCATTATTGTTTCTATTTTTATCTAGTGTACCATTTGTTGTTCTAGGTGGAGCTACAATGGATGTTGTAACACTTTCTTCTTCAATTGGCTTAGTATACTGAAACAAAAGACAGGGTCTATTAGTTTCAGACTAATTAATGCACATTGCTATTTTATATTTCCTTCAATAAGTAAAAAATTAATAAGGTAGTGTAATTAGTTCCTAAAATGAAAATAATTTGGAAAGCTGAATTTCAGTAAGAAACTGTGTAAAAAGAAATGCTTACAATGGACTTGGTTCGTTCAGGCCGAGCGGCTACAGGTGGTGGTGGAGGTTCTTCTTCAACTTCACTGCTGGTAGCTGCAGAGGTGACATTGCCACCACCTTCTGTGTCTGGTGTAGTTGATGAAGGACTACTACTAGAAGGCTGGCTTAAACTATGTTGGCTATGGCTAGAACCTGAATGAGTGGTCACCTGACGTAAACTTGGACGTGGGGAAGGAGCTAGCTCCACTGTTGCAGCTACAACAACATCTCTTGAGGAATCTGTTTTCCCAAGAAATATTGTAATTTACAAACAATCAATATAACATACAGAAAACAAAACAAATGCAAATTTAACATTTACAATAAAGAAATAAAAACAAAGACAAAAATTTCTGCCATTAGTAATATTACATTTTGTGTATATAATAGTTATTTTTGAAAGTAATAGAGCAGAAAGGGTAATGTATACAAATGAATTAGACTTAAAATAATATTTAAAAGATTATCAATTTTTTTACATGTGGTTTAAATGTAATGAAAAACTTTTACGAGTGTACTGGTATCAATCAATAATGAAAAAAAATTATTTAATTACTATATACTTACTAAATAATTTTTAAAAATTGCATAGTTAGAAACAGATTGAATTAAAATATTGGAGGAATTAGCAAATTTTTTAACAGGTAACGTAGTTAGTTAAAGACATGTTACATTATATTAAGGAACTTTTTTCAATATATTTGACCATGAAGGCCCATTGTAATTGCTACATAGCATAATCTAATAATAAAAAAGAAAATAATCCAATACTTGCCAACCATCTTTGTTGTGGTCATGTATTTCGAGCCCTTGGCTTCCTTACTAGAACTGTCAAACCAATTAAGGACATCAAGTACTGCCTGAGGATTACTTTTCTGCTCTTGTTTGCTGATGTTGGAGCTCATAAGCAATCGTGCCCATGCCTCTGGCATGCCCTAAGCAAATAATTAATATAAACATTGACAGTAATTGAAGAATAATGATAAATATAATGAAAAAATAATAATAAGTGACCATTGCATATCTAACAATAGTCAATAAAATATTTCAATTTGTAAAAATTTAAAATTGATAACTAAAAAAATTATAACAATTTAATTTTTAGCAATCCATTTCCATATTATCCTTATTCTATCAAGACCATAGAAGTTTGCTAACATTAACCATTTGACATTCAAATTTAATTGTTATAAAAATGGCTCTGTAACACAAAAATTAAAGAACTCAAGAAAAGCCTACAGAAACTTTAATGTATCATTCAGATATTCCTAAAACACGTCAATTTTCAATGTAGACCATCATGATTTGCTGTATAATTGTAACAGTTTATATTATGTTGACCACTGATTGACCTCAACATTTTGAAATATCTTCTGCTCTGACACATTTGTGTATTATGACAATTCACTAAAGAAGTTGCCATTAATTTATATTCTTTCTTCTAAAATTATTTTCGGCTTATATGAGACAAAACCAAAGGATTATTTGTTGCCTATTTTGAAGTAAATCCCCAAAAATGGCAAGTTTATGAATAAAAACAATTTACTTAATTGCTGCAAACTTAACAAACATTCATAAATTAAATGTATTGCCTTTCCCACAAATACAATTGCAAGAGTATGTGTCGTATATAAGCTAAATGCAAGTATAGGAACAAAACGTTTATCCTCAAATGACAAGTCAAATATTTATGTTTACCTTAATTTTAATGGTCATTTCTAATTCTGATAATTTTTTCATTATGTCTCCTTTCAGATCTTGGTGTCAACTACATAATCTTCAAGGTATTTCATAGAATTTGTTTATCAGTTTTTCTTATCTACTTTCAGTGAACTATTATCAGTTTACATTTGTGTCAGATAATACAGGAAATACTTTGTTGGAATAAAAGGTACAATCTAAAAATGGTAAAGAGCATTCTGATCAAATTTTATCTATCCCACCTCATTTCAGGTTAAGATATTTCTTCCTGTAAACCCTAATTCCATATTTGTAAGGATTCTTTCAAATTTGCAACAAATGAAAGAACAGAAAGAAATAAAACATCACACAATAGAGAATAAGAGTGGAAACTGTAATAAACTGTGATAATCATAAAATAACACTGGAAGTTCCCGGAAGAAAACACCTTAATATGGATTATGACATTATTACACAATAACCTGCTCTCTTAGCTTTAGAATATTTTAATGTACTAATCTATCTAAATTACACAAATTACAAATACATTCTACAGTGATTCACAAGCATTACTTTGTCTCTTCAGTTTTGTGTTTCATAACTCCAATTATATTTCATTCTAAGATTTGACATTGCAAATTGTACAGTCATTTATCATGCAGAACTATTTATATTATATGGCCACATATTAAGTAACATAGTAACTACTATAGTATACTGATTGTGAACTTAATAAGATGGTGGGTTTATTAGGTTAATACTTACTATGTATAGAAGACATAAGCTAATACTTTTTTTTTACATTAAAATGAATAAAACTATAATTCTGAATGTTATATACTGCTGATCAGAAAATAAAAAAATCTTAGTTAAAAAATAAAGCATTACATTATTATAAAGAACTTAAACTTATGTTAAATAAAAAACACAGAAACCAGACAAACTGAAAGAAGAATGTGGGAAAGATATTATATAATTTGTGCTTATGGTATGATTTTTGAAGAAAATTGAATGTAGAACTGGGTTATATAGAAATAAATTGAAATTTCTAAGGAAAGAAATATTTGAACATGGTGCTACTAAAGAATACTTTAATTTAGTGAACAGCTAAAATATGAAATGAAATTTTTAAGAGAAATGAATAGGAAATATTTTGAATGTCCAATCGAAAAAAAAAAGGAATTACTACTGGAACACAATTGATACCTAGCATTATCAATGGCAGAATGATTCAAAGGAAACTGGAAGCAAAGTTTATTAAACTTAAGTTGTATCTTGTTGCAATCAGTAAATGAATGAGTGGTGGACATAATCCTAGTGAAAAATAAATTGTATTCTCAAAATTTTTATCAAAAACAGTTTTTAAAATGGCAATGCTAATGAAGAAGCATTGTTCCCCAACTTTATTAAACATTATGATATTTTGAAATATTTTATTATCTAGTTTCTTGACACTGTTTCACCGACACTTTCTTCTGAAGACTTGTTCACCTGGACTTGTATATGAATTAAAGGAGGTTTTTTTTCCAAATGAAAAATCTCACTAGAAACAAATGAACCAAAATAGTTTTATATTAACATCAATTTTCCGTTGTTTAGAAAATTTTAAAAACAATTCATAGTCTCAATTGTCAGAATAGAGTTAAAGGGTTATACAGACTATTTTGCCAGATACTTGTTGTAGCTCCTCAAATTATATATCATATATAGATTAGAAATGTTTAATTCATTGGTGCTTATACAGCCTGCTGATATGAGTATGAATGCATGTGTATTAAATGAGTTAAGATCCAAAACCTGCAGATTATATTAAGCATTCAAAATATAAAGTACTAAACATTATTTTTAAAAAGTGTGCTTGAATTCAGAGAAAGATAATACTTTAATATTATCAAGAAAAAATTATAAGTTTAAGATCACACTTAAGACATTCAAGCTACAAAAGTATTAAGCACACATCTAGCATATGCTTAAACAAACTAAACATTAAAAGAAAAACAGTTCTATAACTTTTAAAAATTTGTGATACAATTGCACAAATATTATTCAAAATCTTGCAACAAATAAATTTATATTAAGCATTTATAAAGAGAGATCACAGAGTTTAACATTCAAGGTGTAGCATAACATAATCATAAAACATGTTACTTAAAATAAAATTAAATTACTTACTTTCAATGGCAGCTTGAAACAAAAAAAGAAAACAAACCATCGGTTGTTTGTTCTAAATTATAAGAAGCAAAACAGGGTAGTTCTATTTGTTATTACTCAACATTAATTTCAAATCGATAAATTTATTAGTAGAAATAAAAAAAATTATTTCCTAAAATAACGTCCACATTATTAATAACATATGGCAAACCAAGCAGCAAATATGCAGTGGATAAAGCAGCATTATGTGCACAAAATAGTGACACTGTCAAACAACAATTTGCTTGTATCGGGTTCCAATAACATTATACTTTTAAAATCACAGTCCTGTAAGTGCTATGGAAGGAAGCACAGAAAGGGTAAGACAGTTAACCAACATCATGCAGCATCACATATTTCAATGGAAACTAATTCAAAAAGTACTCAATCACTTTTAAATGGGTTTAACTTATAATTAATTGTTTCTACATATGGAACTACAATAATAATAATTGATATTAATTGGATCAACATGATTCAGCCATTGTTACAGTATTAGATATGGCCAGAAATATATCTGGTTGAAATAAGGAAAATAAAGTTTAGAAGCAGTATTAAAATGGACGTCTTTGTGATTTACATAGACATGTTCAAATTTTCTTCCATAAAGTAAATGTATAGTTATAAGGGCAATTAAAGATAGTTTAAGTATTGATAACATTCTGCTACACAACTTGTAAGCTGATACATACAATTTTTGGGTTGTATGCTGTTAACTAATATGATTCCCATTACACCTTCTCCCTTCAGTTTAGTAATACATACACCTGCCTATTTTGAATGAAAAAGTACCAATCAGTTTACAATTACGTAAAGTATTCAGAGTTTATTTATCGCCTATTTTGTTCAGATTCAATTCTTTAAACACATACTGCTTTTATGAAACTTAAAATTTGTCTTTTCAGATGTGCTTAGCACCAGCACAAATAAACACAGTTTATTGTACAGCCAGTTAAAGACAGGTGACCAAATCATAGAATAATGATGCACAATATATTCCTTGACTATTATTTTTAGTTGACAGACTACGAGATTCCCAATTTTAGTAAAATTCCTCTCTTAACAATAGTACAGATAACTAAAATACTATTTATATATTATGTAATATTTTACATAAAAATATATTAACTGTCAAATGTTATAAATTAAAATCAACCTTAAGCAGTTACAAAGCTGCTGAAATTAACTAGTTTATTAATTTGCCATTGTTCACTTAAAATTATTTAGGCAAAGCTCACATGATTTGACAGGTATAAAATGCTTTAATGAATGTCTTCTGGTAACAAACACAAAGCCTAGTAAGTTAAACCACACGCACAACAAGATACAGAAGCTCAGCAAATATGTAGACATGATAGTGTTTCTAGTCAAATAATACATCCAGTCAAGTTTTGTGTTTTCATGTTAAAGTGGCTTTCCTAAATGATGTGATTTTAAAAAAAAAATTATAAGAAGTTATTATATACCTAATATTTTATATTTGACTTAGAAGACAGGCAAAAACAGAACACTAAAGATAACCACTTGAGTTATATATTGACATTGGTTTAATCAATTTTGTTGACTTTTCACATACCAAATGATTTCCTCGCTCAATTTAGAAAATTGGTAACCTATTTTGAACACAAGTTTAAATTTATTAATAAGAAATGAGTGTTTCTCTATCAGAGACACACCCAAATTTGCCGAAATATTTCTTACATAGGGACTAATATTATAGCTACAATTCCCAAAGTTTAAATAAAACACTCTGCCTGATAGTATAATTGAAATATAAGGCTTATTAATTATACAAACCCACAAATCGTTCAATAGAAAATAAACATGAAACAACTACAATTTGAATTGGAACTAAGTGAATAATACTTAACAGAATTTAATAGTCTCATAACTTACCGTAAACTCTCCAGTGACAGCATCAAAACCAACGTGCACAGTATGTTCAAAGTTTGTAGGATAGGATATATTAGGCTTTTCATTATCTTTCACTTTCTGTTTGATTTTTCCTTTCAACATTTTCTTCTTCCTGTCTTCTGAATCTGGTTCTTTTGGAAGAGGCCTCATATCCACAGGTACATTTGGAATGGAATCACCTCTGAAATATTTGTGAAATTATAGTAAATTAAAAAATAATAATTATATATTGATATATGTACAAAATGTGATAATATCTGCTCACCTATTACTTGTCAATCTAACAGGAGGTGCTGGCGGCTTGTCTTCGTCGTCTGACATTGTCATAGAACTACCCCCACCAGTTAAAAGCTAAGCAGCTAAAATACTAAAAAATTAATAAACGTAACCGAGGGCAGGGAGTCCAGTTCTTGAAGAAGTAATCGTTTAATTCTAGAATTGCTACAGAACATCCATCATTCACCGAATTCTACGTAAGAAACCACATACAACATTCTCAGATAAAACGGTCGAGACAAATCGATTTCAAATGCTATTCCGATACAATTTGTTCGTTTACAATAACGATGAACTAAAATTCTGTCACGTCCATTTAAATGTCACGAAAGTTCATTACTCACATCAATATATCTGGTCTAATAGAACGAATTCAATAACCCCTTCACAGCCGCCATCAGCCAACCCCCATTAAAACAAATATCGTAGTTACGGAAGATACGAAACTACTTTCGTTTATCTTATGCACACACAAGTCGGCAACGGCTGATCTCGCTTGTTTTGTAATTTACTTTATAGAAATTAAAATATTAAGATAAATCTTGTTTTATAAAAAAATTGTGATCAACTGAAAGATAATTTAATACTACTAATGGCATAGAATGCTTATTTCGTATAGCATTACACAATACTGTATTTGTGGTGTGTGATAACTTTTCGTTCAAAGTCCGTATTATAAAAATCATATGCTCTACAGATAGTGTACTGACGTGAAATAGGCGAGGAAAGGATGTTCAGATTGTATACATTATCCAAGTAACTACTCATTGTCCACGCTAGCGAACTTAAAACATATTTTTTGTGGATTCTGGTAATCATACACCTAAACATGAAGAAAAAGGTAATATATGTATATAGTTATGATTGATGTCACGAACAGGTGACTTTTGACGTTCACAACTTTAAGTTTTTACATCAATTATCCCTAGTAATACAAAATAGTTTTCTTGTTATCTGCTTGAATTAAATTAATATATATCACGACCTAATTGATAGAAATGATAAGTATAATTCAAGTTAAAGCTTAAGGGCAGACATCTCATTTTAGTAAATAGTGTTCAAAAATCTCGAATATATTAAATTAAGAGAATTGGAAGTCATCTGTTTGAAGCATTATACATATTTTTAAATATGATGATTCAAAGTCTTTTTAGTTGATGCAGTTTCACTGTACCAATTCTTAAAGACGTTAAACACTTTTATTAGTCAACATTTTCAAGACATTTATTTTGCCAATTGAAAAAATAGGTGCTGCTTATGGGGAAAAGTGGATCTGGAAAAACCTCCATGCGATCCATAATATTTGCTAATTATATTGCTCGAGACACTCGGCGATTAGGTGCCACAAGTGAGTAACATTGTTTATGGAGCTGAATAGACTATAAATGATCAATTATTTATAATTGCATTATTTCTATTTCAGTTGATGTTGAACATTCTCATGTGAGATTCCTTGGAAACTTGGTTCTAAATTTGTGGGATTGTGGAGGGTAAGTATATACATTCAGGTTATGAATACATTTGTTTCATTGTTTATGTGTGGAGTAATGGATTAACTTAAATCTTAAGTTGTGGGAATATTTTTCTGTGCATACTTTGTTGTATTTTTTTACTTTCTCAATTTTTGCCATAAAATTTAAATGCTTTCTCCAATAATATCACTAAGCATTGTTTTGTCAAGAACTGCGTTTTATTTTGTAAACTCAGTCTGATAATTGCAAAGAAAACTGAAATATAATTTATTTACAATTCATTTTGATATTAATATACATGCCAGTTTAAATTTTTATTTATTTTATGTTGCAATTTACAATTCTATATTAAGTTTAAAACATAATGATACTTTTTTTTGTTAAATTTTCGTATGGTAATATTAGGTTGTCAATGTGAAACATTTATTTCTGTAATGTCAATTGCTTTCCTATTTCATAATCATTTGTAGATATGAAAAACCTATTTAAAATTGTAACTAGATTTCTTTTATCACTCCATTGCCCCTACTCTAATTGCTTTCATATTCTGGGTTCCCATGCCATTGATGTATCTCCATGGATTTGGGTCCATTCTTAGTATGTCTCCACCTTTTTATTTTAAGAACATAGTTGTGTTTGCCATGTCCCTTAGTTTAATTGCCCTACAAATTTCTGTTCATATTAATTTCTTTGCAGAGTTGTCAATCAGGAATGTTATTGAAATCATAATGGATCAAATCAATTGTTTTTCTAAATTGTTATTTTTTTTATTTTTTATTGGGCTACTGATCAAAGTAAAGATATGTCTTGTAATCTTTTATAGTGTATTTATAGTATATGTAGTTGTTTTATATGTGCAGTTAATAATATTCCTCATAATAATATTTTTTAATACAATGTTTTAATTTTCCCAGGCAAGAAGCTTTTATGGAAAACTACTTTGCCAGTCAGAGAGACAATATTTTTCGAAATGTTGAAGTTCTTATATATGTTTTTGATGTGGAAAGCCGTGAACTTGATAAAGACATGCATTATTATCAGAGTTGTCTTGAAGCAATTTTACAGAATTCACCAGAAGCAAAAATTTTCTGCCTTCTACACAAAATGGATTTGGTGCAAGAGGATCAAAGAGATTTGGTAACAATCTCATTTCAATTATACAATTATTTGATTTTATTATTAAATGCTACACGATATTAATCTACAATTGCTGTTATAGATTTTTCGTGAAAGAGAAGAAGATCTGAAAAAATTATCTAAGCCACTAGAATGCACTTGCTTTCGGACATCAATCTGGGATGAAACCTTGTACAAGGTAAGTAACCCGTTATATTTTCTTCAATATTTGTGTGATTTATTTAATAATAGTTCATCATCATTATTAATATTGCAGGCCTGGTCATCAATTGTTTATATGCTCATTCCAAATGTAAAGGA
The DNA here is from genome assembly GCA_034510155.1 of Eucriotettix oculatus. Taxonomy (NCBI): domain Eukaryota; kingdom Metazoa; phylum Arthropoda; class Insecta; order Orthoptera; family Tetrigidae; genus Eucriotettix; species Eucriotettix oculatus. Next base: position 27,628,588 of record CM067379.1, read on the forward strand.
ACTTGAACAAAGTTTGAATCAGTTTGCGAATATCATTGATGCTGATGAAGTGCTCTTATTTGAAAGAGCTACATTTTTGGTCATATCTCATTGCCAGCGGAGGCCACATAGAGATGTTCATCGCTTTGAAAAAGTATCAAACATTATCAAACAGTTTAAATTAAGCTGCAGGTAAAAAAAATTGGTTTTTGCTGAGACTGTATGATTGTGTTTAGTATTATCTTTACATGTTTGGAAGTAAAAACTTCCCTTGTTTTCATCAGTCATGTAATTGTCGTCATTATTAATTTAAATATCAGTCTTTAAACAAATAATTTGTAAAAACTTCTTTGCTCCATATTTAAAATGCATTGTATGTTTTGAAAGTTGTTCACATAACGGAACATTGTAGGGTTATGTAAAATGGTTCTACACATTTTACTTTTCATTCAAACTAACAAAACGTTTCACTCATTTTTAATAACCATACACTCTTGGTATTAAAGAATGAAAATCAAATTTGACTGAAATAATTTAATGTAAAAATTTTGTTCTCAATTTAGGACTTCATCGGGTTTATAATGGATTTAGAGTTAAATAAATAATTTCAAGAATTGCCGAATTCTTTTGTTTATATCAGCTAAATATTGGTGTTATATAAATAAAATTTGTGGTAATTTCCAAGACTACGCATGTTGTTACTGACAAATTTGCCTGATTTCATTCATTTACAATTATATTGAATTCAACATACTTTTACAACATGTCTTAATATTATGCGTGGAATAATTTTACTAATGTAAATCTGACTGTTGTTGTATTACATTTACCTGTAGAAGTTTCCTTAATAATCTTCTGAAAGTTTCACTGAAGTTGATTTTGTTTACATAGAGCAAATGGTGGATGTATTGATTGTAAAGAATGTACATTGACTTCCTTGGTGTTGATGTTGTAGAAACAGTTTTTGGCCTTGTGACAAGTGGATTTTATGTTATATTCCAATGTTCTGATGACTTTCTCTGTTATCATCTGGCATGTAAAATATTGCATGTATATGTGGATTAAAATATGTAGACAAACTGCCAAATCAGATCTGCACAGATGCTCGGCCATAAAATCAAATTGAATTAGACCAATATTTTTAACAAGTATTTCTGGGACAGTAGTGTATTGGAAGCAGTTGTCTGTTCAATAGGGATTCAGGTTGTGTCACATAAACAGATGGGGTTGCATTCATTGGCAGCTTATAAATATGACTCATCATACAGGAGCTGATACTGCAGCAGGTGATGACTGAGTAAGTTACCAAACCATTGGAATGTATACCCCACTGTATTGACTCTGTATATTGCTCCATTGTTGGTAGTCTTTGTATTATTGTTGGTTTTATTTTGTGAATTAGACTTTTCCCAGACTTCTTCTAGGTGTCAATATATATTAATTGTAAATCTTTATATCAGTACTTTCTTTGCTATTAGTACTCTCTTATAATATATGTAAGTTTTAAAATGAATTAAAGGAGAATATAGTAAATCTGCAGTTGTATGAACTTTTCAGATTATTCTTTTATATTTTTAGTTGCATATATTTATTTTGTTATGCAACATTTTTACTCAATTTTTTTACAGTAAATTGGCTGCACAATTCCAGAGCATGGAAGTTCGCAACAGCAACTTTGCTGCTTTTATTGACGTCTTCACTTCTAATACATATGTAATGGTTATCATGTCAGATCCTATCATACGTAAGTAGAAAAATGTTAAGAAACTAAACTGCATTCTATCAATTTTTTATAGTAATCATTTATTATTTAATCTGTGTGTGTTTGGTTAAATAGGATAGTTATGGTTACGAATTTATGGATACTCATTTTTATATTATAGTTTAAAGTAAAGGTGAAGTGCCATTTAGTTATTGTTTTTTTAATCGTCTTATGGGGTGTCTTGGGAAACAGATTAATTATAAGACAAATTGTTTAATGTTGAAAACTGCAGGCCACTGTTATTCTCAAGTATGAAGTTAAAAATATAACTTTAGTATTTTCTTATGCTTTCTTAATTGATATTACCAATCTTGAAAATACACAATCCCAGATCCAAAATGACGCAAAGCTGAAAGATTTACTCAGAATGCCTTAATACTGAAAATTTTTTCTTTTGTTATAAAGAATTTGTAAATATGAGGGAAGTATCTTTTTATAAGTTGGTAACAATTGTTTTATTTTGATAAATTCTAAGCAGATCATTAAATACAAGTATTAAGACTCAACATAATTTAAAAATAATATATTTATTCAAATAAATACATTTTGGTATGTATCAAATTATATACAATATTTACAAATGTACATCTAAAATATTTACACAGTAAATAGAACAAAAGTTCTTGCTCTTAAAGAGGCAGTCGTAAAAATAATATTGACATGCTGATACAGCAGTCTATTTATGTTAGTGAAAATTGGCAATAAAAATAATCACAGTCAAGTTTGCTTTGAAGCAATATTGAATAACTATAATATACAGATAAAAATTCAGTTGGTACCACTGTACTTCAGTTGCGTAGAAGGTGCTGGTCCAAGGTTACCTAAAAAATAAATATTTCAATATTTTATATTTTCTTTTACCATTTCTGAAAATGTTATAAATATTGTATACAGTTTCCATTTCAGCTTCTGAAGCAACTTTGATCAATATACGAAATGCAAGAAAACACTTTGAGAAGTTGGAACGTGTAAGCCAGAATGCTTTGACAAAGTGAATGAATGGATTGTGGATAAGCTCTCTTGCAATACAACATTTTGAATAAATGTTTCAATAAGAAAATAATGAACATCTGGACAGAAATGTGGAACCACTTGGAATCCAAAAACTTGTAACTTGTGTTCCATACCTTTATGGAATATATTAGCTTCTACGAAGCATTTGTTAAAAATGTAAATTTTATGAAAACTTCAACAGTTTATGAAGTGTTGAGTGGACTATTTTCAAACAGTGCTTCAATAAGTGTGAACTTGCCAGGAGTACAAGTGAAACAGCAATTTTTAATAGTTTGCTTTTGGCTTTAAATAATTATTTAATAAAATGTATACTTTTTTTTGTATATTATATACTCTTTGTATATCAGTTTATTTGTCATACGGGGAAAGAAACATCAAAATACTACTCATTCTTTGGGTGTAAATATTTTCAATGTTTGCCTTTATTATTGTTATATTATATTATTAATATATGTATATATATTGATTTTTGTGAGGCTAGAATGTGCCATAAAGAGAATTAAAAATGACAGTTTAATGTACCAAATTGCATATTTTGCAGCACTTAAATGTAAATTTCATGGTCATAAAAACTCCTTAGTAATTTACTCCTTTCTATTTTTCATGGTAATGATAATCTCAAAGACTGATTTGAATCTGATAAATTATAATTTTCTCTACTGTAAATCTGAATGTATAGAATGGAAAATAAAGATATTTTCTACTTATATTTACTTCTTATATCTTCTGCAGTCATTGTCAGGAAATAGTTTGAACTATTAAATTCACATGCACTATGGACTTCACAAACTGAACATAATTCTTTTTCTATCATGAATTTTCTATGGATTGATGTATATTGTCATTGATTCCTGTATTGTATTTATTATTACAAGTGGGCATTTGCCCGGTAGCAGTTTTGTAAAATTATCAAGATTTCATTAAATGCTGTGCATTATATTCAATACTTGCTTCAGTTATACCATCTCTAAATATAGTCTGTAAAAAACTTCTTCAGATTCTAGCCTAGTGAGGATAAAAACGTGCCACTGAACTGATTATCTCAAGAATAAGAAGACAAACTTTGTGAGTTTACCAACTTTTAAATCAAAACCTGAGAAGCTTATCTTCTTATTTACTATGTCTAATTAAGCTTGTCTTATAATTACATACCTTCAACCAGAGAAATTTATTATTATAATCCTCGTAAGGATACTACTAGAGTTGAAAATTAGTTTTTGTACTAAAACCTTCATGTCCAAGAATGGATTTATTTTGCTTACCTGAGTTAGGGATGATGTACATATTTAAAATCAGACCTTTGTATTAATTTGTGTAATATCCAGACTACCTCTGTTACGCCGAGGGATGATGATCACACTTTGGGCCTACAACAAGAGAACATTTTTATTCCTACTTCAAATACTCAATATAATTTAAATAATGACTACTTACCCTCAGTTTTCTAAAAAATGAATTAATTTTCCCAAGGAGTAATGGGAAAGTTATGTCTGGAATGAGAGACAAAACCACAATAACAAGTGACATCAGCCAGAACGATGGCGAGGAAACTAACATTATGTAGCCCCAGTACATTTCAGTGCCCAAAATATCTGGTCTGTAAAAGAATTGAACATGAATAATTAAGTCTTAATTATGTCTCTTCTGCATTCATGAGCAAGTAGAAATTGATATTCAATGGTCAATCAAAAACCATTGTATTTTACATATAGAAAGAGCAGAGAGTTGACCATCATTCCTTATCTATATATCCTGTATAATATATAATTAGTAAGGAAAGGAAAGAGATAGAAAGTAGGTTCATAGTTGGTAGACACCTTGTGAGGTTTGGAGTTCTTTAAATTTATGGAAAGTTAGGAAGACATTTCAAGTGATCGGCTAGCTGACGACTGAGCAGCAAAATTTGCTGCGCTGCTAGCTTAGGGTAAAAACAATTGGTCAATTGTTTATGACCTAAGCTAGCAGTGCAGCAAATTTTTGGATAATAAATGAGGGAGAAAGATTGGAAATGTGCTTTGAAGGAGTTGAGAGATTGTGGATTACCTGAATGAGGAACTTGGAAATAACTTTAAAGAGTTCAGGGAGCTAGTGTGAGGGAGTTACATTACTTGCTGAAACAAGAAAACTGAGCAGTCAAGTGAAATATAATACTTTGAAACATTAGCATCACTGAAGGTCAGGTGTTGTGTTTCTTTTCTCAGTCTTAACCTAATCCTATTAGTATTTACTACTAAAGGAATACAACAAATAATGTTACATAGACTGACTGCAGATGCTACACACAGATTTTCTTTCCTATATTTCATAATTATAAGATATGTCCATTTCACACTCTTCCTGTCAAATACTACACTACTGGAAAATGAAAAAAAAAACCTTGATGCAAGTTTCTTGGCATGACATACTTTCAAGAGAGGACAGCTAATGTGATGATCCAATGTGCAGAGCCGAGACTACTCAAATACATATGGCTCTCTCAGTGAGATCGTTTATTTTAATGTCCTCAAGTGAGTATCAATAAATTCTCTCTCCTTTGGGTTGACAACTTCATGGTGTTCATTTTTGCATTTTTAGTAGTGTATATAAAAAATATAGTTCAGTAATAATTTTGTTTTGAACTTTTAATTGTATCTATGTTACATATCTTTCATCCTGAATCCACTGGTAACCAGATATTATTAGTAATAAATCTTACTTGCTATGACTGGCTGATACTTACAAAAAAACAACGCAGTATATTACAGTAAGGGCCATAAAAGCCAGAATTGAAAGGAATATGATGGCCACAAAAAGCTTTGTCCAGTAACGGCTGTGAAACAACAACTGGAAGAGGAAAGAATCAAATGTTAAACTTTATAGTGTGAAAAAAAATTCTCCCAACTGAATATAATGTTAAATAGGGTAAATACCTTTAAATTAACTACAACTACTACATTGTGGAAGATAATTGTGTTGAAACACCACATATCAACTGGAGAATTGTCGTAAAGCAGCACAGGGTTGGTCATGACTAGTAACCAAGGAACAAAGTACAATACAACTGAATGCCAAACTCCTGAAATCAAGAGGAGAGGTAAGACATGAAAACACTTTTATCATAAGTACCACATCTGAAACTTAGTAAGCAAACTCACCTATTGCCAACCATTGAAAGAATGGTGCCCAAGTCATTAAGACATTGTTACTAATTTCTTGATAGTACTGTGGATATGAAATAAGCTTCTTGGAAGATCTAGTTTGCTCAAATAATCCATAAGTCATAACAGGTAGAGAAGTGCAAACAAGATTAAAAATGGTTAAATACAAACTGTCATAAAGAGCCTGTAAATGAACAAAATTACTAAATATCTAGGTTCAAAAAGCATATATTGTGAAGTAAAGTGTGGAGGATTAAGTCAAAGTCTGTGGAGCTAGTTTATGTAAAAATAAATATATTTTGAAAAATTGTAAAAAGTTCCTATCTATTAAATTCATAAATTCTAGAATTTATTAATAATTTAGAGATAAAACCCAAAGAAAACTGTTTAATAACTTATGACTTCTAACTTCCTCCATTTAAAATAATTTCAAAAGTCTAAATTAATTAGTTTCATTACCTGAGTTGAATAGAGACTATAAAATTGGAAAAATACTGCAGGAGTAATGAAAACAAGATTTTTGTAGAAAAAGTACTGAACAAGAGTTGAAATTCGTTCATAGTACCAATGTCCATGTACTAACAGAACACGTCGTGCAAATTTGAAACGTGCAAATGCAAAGTCAGAGCAACGCACAGCCTGTCGACCTTCCTTTCCCATAACACCTGTAAAAAATAAGGTGGGTTTCAACAGAAAAAGCAGAAACTTCCAAACATATTTAATGTGTCTATATGTCTCCAACTGTATATAAATCCTACATTAACACAGAAGTGCATAAATACCAAATGTATCATAGTCTGTTACTCTGGTTGTGTGTGTAGTGTGTCTGAACGTGTCAGCTGGCCGCTCAGTATTTATTAAATTAAACTGCATTTGTGTAATATGTTAACTCAATTGAGTACATTTTTTCTTGTCTGCAAAGCCTCTGGGTTGACCACACACTTGATATTTGTTTTATTATATTTTTATTTTTCTGCCCAAAATACATCATTTTCCTTAAACTGGTTGTGCTACAGAACTAAACCATTTAATTGATTCCAATAATTACTCTTACCTAGGCCAACATGTGCTTCCTGAATCATAGAAACGTCATTAGCTCCATCACCTATTGCTGCTGTTACAGGTTTAAATGGGGAATTTTTAACTAACTGAACAACCTGAAACAAAAAAATAAAATATTGAAATGCAAAAGAATTTATCTGATAAGTGAACTGTAAACATTCAAAATATCTCAAAATGAGTTAACAGATCACTTGTGTGGTAAACATTCCAATCTCTTGTGTTTTTTTTTCATTAATGGGACAAGTATTAACAGTTCATCAATGTTTAACAATTAAATCATTATGTAGCTGAAAATGGATGAAATTAGGTAATGGAAATAATATCATCTCAATATCCACAGAAAGCAACAAAGTTTGCTGAAATGTGTAAATTTATTTTCATACCCAAATTTTATCTGTTTTTGGATTTATAATATTTTAATTATTAACACACAACACCAAAAATACCATAATATATGGTACTTATTCTCAAAGTTAAGATACTGGATAATAAGATAATTGCGTAAATCAAATTATCTACTTACCTCACATTTCTGCAGTGGTGACATTCTACAACATATTACAGCTGTACATGCTGTGCAAACTTCTCTCAAAACTTCAGGGTGTTTTATGGCAAAAGAAAGACTCATACCATCTACGACTAGACCAAACTGCTTCAACCTTTCTGAATTTACTCGAATTCTGTTTTTGAATTAAGTGCATTAGTTATTCAATTAAAATTTATTCAAAGTATTTAAATTATTTATACTAAATTACCTTAATTCATTGAGTGTTTTTAGGCAAGCTTCTTCAGTTCTTTTATCGATTAACATAAGCTGTTCAGTTCCTTGTTTAAAATGGCCACATGAAAATGATATATTCACCGCAGTTTCTACTTTATCTCCAGTCAGAATCCAAACCTAGGGGGATGGAAAATACACTTATCTCAATAAATGTATTTTTTCATATATTTCATTATGAGAAGTGACATAAAATTAATTAGTCAATTAATATTGACAGGAAGGTGGTGTCAGCCAACTGCAAACGTGCTCTTTATTACCTCTTTCCAGTCTACATTAATACACATCTGTCCCATGGCATAATAAATGCATATGATAATAATGCTAGTGACAACTATGGCCTATGACAAAGTAGACCAATAAGCAATTCATAAAACTGTGAAATAGATTTTTATCAAAGTAGACAGTAGATATTTTCACACTACAAGCAAAGATTCTAACCTTAATTCTACTTTCACCTGGGGTCTGATCATCAACAAACATTCAAAAATATTTTCAAATCTAACCTTAATTCCAGCAGCTTTCAGACTTTCCAAAGTCTCCTGAACTCCTTCTTGAAGTCTGTCTTCTACTCCAGTTGCACCCATCAGAGTCAGACCCTGCTCCATTTGAAAATAGCTTTGAGCAACAATAGATTCCCTTCGTGAATTAAGTGTTTGTCGGGAAAGCTCAATGTGAGCCCTTAATGAATTGTATTGTGCAACATCCATTTTACGAAAACCAACAACCATTGTTCGAAGACCTCTCTGAAAGAGCCGAGAATTAGAGCTTATATAAATCCATTAGAGATATACAAAGTTTAAACTTTTTCAGAAAATAATTAATGTAACAATTTTAATAAATCATTTCACAAAATTAAAATTCAAGGTTTGAGAATAATATATTCAATATGATTCTAAGAAGATTTTATTTTGAGCAAATTTAACTATGCCTGAATTAACAAACAGAATAGTGACTACTTGAAAATAGACACTAGGGAGAACAAAATAGTAGTGACATATTTGCAAGGATAATAACCATAATTAATAAATAACAGATAATTGTTTCAAAGAATTTATTCATTAAAATTAAATTCTGATTATTTAAACAAAGTGTATAATTATCTATTGGAAACCTATTTAATTTGTTTATAACACTTAATACAATGTAATTTGCAAGATTGAAGTCCAAATTACGGGCAGAAACATACAGTGGTTTCGAAGTATTTATTATCTCTTTAAAATATTTGGTCATATTTCCTTTACTTTTACATTTTGTTATAACAGACAGACATATATAGTAATACATTATATACTCAACATTTGAACAATAGTATGGTAACTTGAGATGCTTTGGTCTCTAATAAACCTTGTTTGAGGATTGACGAATATTCTATTAAAAAATGAAAAGTTTCATTTCAGAAATATTTACACTTAAAATCAGGTAAGAAAATTGAATATTACAATAGAAAACATTTAAAATCAAATTTATAAAGAATGTAGAAATACCATAGCAAATTCTGTGAGATGGTTTTGTGTTTCAACAATAGGTCCATTTATTGACAAAGGAATAACAGCAGACTCAGCTCCTTTGCAGAATAGCCAAATAAATCCATTTTCATCCTCTACTACAACTGACATGCGTTTACGGTCTAAACAGAAAGAATGACAATAAATTAGGATTCTTCAGTAATAGTTTTTGAAATAATAACATTAATCATACAATGCTGCTAAACAATTTGGTAATATGAAAATAAATTAGCCGATTATGGGATAAAGCCAACAAAAATTTTAATGTAAAAATAGATGTGCAAATTGATAATAAGCAAATTTTATTTGTGGCTCATCCAAAAATTACCTGCTACAATAATAACATTTGTACACACAACAAATGACCAAGTTACTCCATAACATGTTATTATAAATTTAATAAATTCACTAGGAAAAGAGCTAGATACAAGCTATTGACTTAACTTAAATTGATAGTAGGCATCTATGAATGTATATGATAATATTATTGTTATCTACTGACAGGGAAGTATGAAAATGTTCATTTCTGAGGGTCTTGGCTCGTTTACAAGCAGTGAGATGTCTGAATAGCATTGAGAGTGAGAGTTGTTGGTTTAGCTGGGTGTTGATTGTCACCATCTAATGGCTAGCACATAATAAGTAATTCATCACTGATATGCCACACTGTTCAGCCATTCTGTCAGAAGTAGAGAGCTTAGATTCTCCAAGATTAAACATTTACGTAATTCCATGCCAGTCAATGCCTACTGTCAATTCAAGGTAAATAAATTACTTTTTCCTGTCTCTCTTTCCTTTATATTTCTATATTACATTGGCCAGACAAAGAGACCCCTCCCTGAAAGGATTGCCAACCACCACAGGACAGTAAAACTCCACAAAACACAATTCCACATAGCCGCCCATGTCTATAGCCACAACACCAACTATTATATACATTTATATATAATTTATTTGTTCAAGAATGTACTGAACCTTATTAATCTAACCTGATGTAAATTCTAGACAATCTAGTTTCTTATACTGATATGTTCTTCCTTTAACCAGAATTGAAACCAAGTCACCATCTTCTCCTAAAAATACCACACCACACCTGAAATGTTTTTTATCATTTCATTAATCAGTTATGTAACCATATATCACTAATAATTTTAATTGGCCTGCTTACAAATTATTTAATGTAATTTTAAAATATGAAAACCAGAAACACAACTGTTTGTATTGTTCTTATTACTATGTAATTAATTGGGCACAATAACCTAAAAATAAAATTAATAACTGCAGAAATGCCATAGAAGAAAATTATTGTATCAAGAGACTGGCTGTGTATAAATATTAGAAAATAATCATGTTAAAATTTTGACACAATATATATTATATTGTCTGTATGTTAATATAAGCACATGAAAAGGTGAAAATAATATAAAAAATATATATTCTTAATTATTCATTGTAAAATTTTGAGTGATACTTCTTCTCTACAATGATAAATTATTCTACAACTAAAGCATTAAAGTTATCAAATAAAAGTGTCAAGTGTTGTAATAAAAAACTATTCTTTGTTTTTGCCATTAACTATCAATGAAAACAAATGTCAAGTTATAAATAAAATGTAAGGATTAAAATATGATTCTCCATTTATTGCAGTTGGTAACAATAGTAATACTACCTTGCAGAAGCTTCTACAAGAGCTTTTTCATCTGGGCTTGAAGCTTGATAATCTAGTGATAATTTGTTGCCTGGTTCACCAGTATTATTGTTGATATTAGAAATATCACAGGTCCCAACTTGTACAGAGTGACATAACGATAGAGCAATTAGGAACAGTTCCAAATCTGGCTGAAATATTAGTTGCAATTATTTCGTACTCAATAAATGGAAAATAATAGAATAAATAATACATAAAAATAATAAAATAACAATGTGGCTGATTATTATATCACTATCTGTGTTCATTTTTTTTTATGAATTATAAAAAGTACTCTTGTCTGAAGTTTTTACAAAGCACATACTCTGAAGTAAAGGAAAACATAATTTAATATATCTATTTGATTATCATATTATTAATATAATAATATAAAATATTTATAACAATACAAAATAATGTAATCAATATAAAACCTATTATATTTAAATGGTGTTAATAATCAATTTTTTATTCTCACGGTTAAGCTATCAATTTCTACTCCTTTTTCTTGGTTTCCGTCAGGTAAAAGTTGTGACAGTTTTCCATCCTGTTCAAAAAAAACATCTCCACCAACAGAGCACCGGCGAAATTGCATGTCATTCTCTGTGAGTGTTCCTGTTTTGTCGGTGAAGAGGTATTCAACCTGAATTTAAAAAATGTTAAATAAAAAATCTGGTCTGATAGGATGAAATATCTCACTATGACCAATAGGTATAAAAATGAAAACAAGAAAAGGAAACAAAAATTAATTTTACCTGGCCTAGTTCTTCATTGAGATCTGAAGTGTTACATATCGCTCTTTGATCAGTTTTATCACAGTATAATTCAAGGTCCCAAGTAAAGAACAAAGATCCAAGGAATTTTTGGAGTTCTGTAACGAAAATGATGGTTAAGTTTCAATGTTTATCTACATGAGAGCAGTGAAATGTGTATTTTATGTACCTACCCATGGTTACATAAAGTGAAATTGGAATAATGTAGTTAAATAAAACAACATATGAAAATATGTCTTGAAAAACAGTAGATGGATTCAATGATGGGGCCTTTAAATATTCATTATGTCCTGAAACTGAATTTAAAAAAATCTAATTATGATTTATATTGTCAAATAATAATTATTAAACTCATATAAAAAATTATATATAATTATAAAAAATATTAAATATTTTACCAAATGGTTAGAGAAATGGCTTACTGAATGGTTCAGAGAGTTCAACTCCATACTTCAAGCCCAAACAAAGAAAAACCTCAAGTAACAGCAGTCCAAGGAAAAACAACAGGAAACTATTTACGGACCTGGTAAATAAGATTAATTCATTTAGTTTTTGTGTGGCATGGATTATTAAGTTTTGAACACATTTATACTAGATGGCATGCATATGTAAGTGTTATTATTTAAAAATTCTTGCATGAATTATGTTGAAATATATGTAGTCATAAAACAGATCTACTTGATGCAATACAATAAGTAGACAAAAATAAATTACATTATAAATGAGTTCTGCTTACTTTTCAACAGTAGAAAATTTATTACTAGTAAGTCTGGAATTTAGAGCAAGTTTTGTTTCTTGTCCTGTATAGACTGCACAACCTATAAAAAAATTAGATTTGTAACTGAAAAGCAGATTTTTACCTTATAAAATTAATCAAACAAATGTGGATGTAAATAAGTTTTTAAGCATAAAATATAAATTTAGACAGCATGATTTCTGTAGTTAAGGGCACAATTTATAAAATGTAATGTAATGGAATAATAAAATAAACACGATTTAACATGGAAATATTGAATATGCTTTCTCTACAATATTCAGAATATTTTCATTCCATTTTTATTTACTTACCATACACATACTCCGTATTTTTCAGTCTTGTACCTCGTAAAAGAATATTCTCAGTACCTAGAGGAGCAGATAAACTCACTGAATGTCTCCTGCTTGATGTCATACTCAATCCACTGTTTGTTCTAACTGTTGTTCTTCTCTTGTTAGTTATACTAATGTCTTCATATGCTCTGTTATTATGATGGTTTTCATTGTTACTATCTTGGAAATTCACTACACCATTTTTATTAAAGTCACTGTTTACTCTAATGACAGAATTTCTGTCGACTGGTATTTCAGGACTAATCTTACTAGCTCTAAAACTGACAACACTATTACGACTAATTGGAGTGTCATTATTAACATTCACTGATGTTCTTTTCACTGAATTTTTATTGTGTTCTGATTCACTTGACTGAATTGTCATAAGGCTTGATCTACCAAGAGGAACTTCACCATTTAACTCTACAGCATTGTCAGGAAATATTTCTATTTTTCCATAGAATTTATACAGGTCTGCAGTAGGTTGCTCACATTCCACCAAAGCTTTCAAAACCGACAATTGCTCTGGTTGTGAAAAATATCTTAGTAAACGAGGACTAATCAATGTCTGGAAAAAAAAGTTGACAATTCAAATTTCATGTTAATACAAGTTAACATTCATTAACATAGTTGCTGAATTATTATATAAGACTGTATCAAATGAGTCTGCCTATAAAATCTCAACTTCTGAAGTTGATCATTATTTATTGGTTGTAATTCATATGCTTACCTTAAGATTTGTCTCACCATCTAGATTAGCAGTGGTAACAAAGCATTTCCCATCTTTATTGCTGGATGATAAAAGTATCATATCACAAGGAATGTCATTTTCATTAGACACCCTCAGCAAATCACCAACTCGAATAAGTTTTGATTTCACATTCTGGAAATTTATAAAATTGCATTAAAACTCATTTGTACCACTTATTTCACAGATGTAAGATTTTGACTATTGCAGACTGATTTATTTCCTTACCTGAACGCAACCATTTCGAATCACTGTGACTATAGAACTGTTAACTTCATTATCAGCACAATGTCTCAAGAAATCTTCATATCCTTGTTTGATCATTGTAACAACAATCACAAATGATAGGGGCACAATGCTGGTTAATGGACTTACAGGACTGTCAATAACTAACTGTAAAATAACAAGTAGAAAAGGCTGATGTCATATTATCAAAATTTATTTGATTAATATTTTATATTCTTTGAGTTGGCATTGTAATTAAGTTTTATACATCAGCACTTATTGTTTCTTTGCTTGGAAATGAGCCAATTTTGTACCTGGATTTTTAGTTGTTTCTGATGCAGAAGTTCAAATTTAACTACTCTTTCTTTGATTGTGTTACAATAATTTTAAAAAAAGTGAATTATTGTAATAATTTGCATGGTGTATTGCTTTTCTTTGATATGATGTTAACTGTCACTTCAAAAGTATTTTCCAAACATGAACAATGTAGAAATATTCAAATTCTTATAAATACAAAGGAATAGATTATCAAAATATACTTACTGATATGATTGTTATACATAGGAAGTAAAAGTTTGCAATTCTCCTGAATTGTTCAAATAAATTTTTTGGCAAGAAGTTCCATAAAGTGTACTGAAATAAAGAACACAAAATATATTTGGTGAAGTTCTAGTACCATAAGAATTTTAAGTTACATCAACTGCAAGAATTTAACAATGAGTGAAACAGAAGTTTATAAAAATAGAGAAATTTTAAATTATTTTTATGTTCATTAATGTGCATTTGGTTTGACCAATGTAATGGAAATTGCAATGTAAACAGTTAATTTGGTATATAATATTTTGTTTATGTAAATTATTAATTTTATTTTAACAAAGTTTAAATTATTGCAAAATTTAAAGAGAACCCAAATACCATATTTTAAAACAAGTCAATAAGTTCATATTGATTTTTTCAAAATGGGGAGAACTGATATAAAATATATTACTGTATAATTTAACACATAAATTATTAAATTATTATTTAATAAGCCAATAGCCTGGCTAATAGTATAAATAAATAATACATCCAATTTTATATTTATTTATTACACCAACAATGTTTAATCCATATTTGTAGACGTCAATGGATAAATTTTAAATTGATAATATGTATCTGATGAAGTCCACAAATATGGGTGAAACATCATATATGTATTAAATAAATATAAAATTGTTCACTGACAAATTTTCTGTATTCTTTATTTATTTAATTTCATACTTAATCTTAGAGAATCTAATTTTTGTAAATGAAATGCAAAGGATCAGAATTAAGGATAAGAAGGTTAACAATTTTGTCAAGATTAAATTTATGATAGTGTTGAGCTAAAAGTCGTGTACAAACTATTGTCAATAAAGTTTAATGGCTAAAGGGGAATATAATCCCACAAACATATACATCAGGATTTTCCCTTCATTGTACACATGTTAACAGACTGTGACGCTTTTAGTTGTAAACCAATTACGAGTTAGGGTAGTATACGAGGGGATTATAACTCCACCAGTTCCGTTTATATTGACATTTTCTGACTTATAGGTTAGGTTATTTTACTAATTATTGATTTTTAAAGATAAATTAAAATGATCATTTTTCAGACAAAATGGAGGTTTGGTTCAATTACAGCAATATATGCTCTTATAAAGTTGAGTCAAAATGGATCTCTTCTCATTTAGTCTTTTTACAACTCTAATTAATTTTTTATTATATCTGTCCTCTCATTTTTTTCAATTAAGCTTTCGTTTTAATTGATCATTTTTAAATTTATACACAGTTCTAATCAAAGGACGAAGAAACGCTTCAATTGAAGCTCAGGTAAAAAGCGAGCGTGTAGCTAAAATGAGAAGAATGGAAAAATGTCAGCCGGACAGGAATCGAACACAGGACCTCCCGCTTTCCGGGTGGAAAACTCTACCACTGAGCTTGTCCGAGTCGACATCTCTCCTCTCTTGTAAACCTAAGCTATGCTCACCTACAATTGACTAATCACATTCTTCACAACCTAATCCTTAAGGAATCCAGTGTAGAAGTGGAGATTGTGTTAATTGATCAAAGGTTCGTGGAACTTACGTCAAAGTAAGAAGAGCTTCAATAGCTTTTGGGTTTGAGTCCTGGATCCGGTCGGTATTTATCTTATATTTAGTTTATGTACGTTTCTCCTTCCGCCATTTTTAAGAATAGTGTGTTAGGAATAGTAGCTACCTTGGCAGAGACGACCCTGTTGTCGGGATACTGCGTGTTGTCCCCAGGCCCTGGCTGCCCGCCTAGCCACAAGCTGCGGGTGTCTCCCACGGACGACACGCGGTTACCCTGCAACGAAACATCATCAACATTAGGCAAATAAGTAACATTAGTGGCATCTCAACAAGGAAAAATCTCACACATGGAAATGGATTGAACGGCGAGCGATCCTGATTCGAGACCACTTTCAGACGCATCAAAATCACAACTTGACTCGAGAACGAAAAGAATATTCAAAAATCAATTATCTGACTTTTTATCATAAATAAAACACAGAGAATGGCCAAAAGTCAATAAACTGAATGATTTATTTGAATTGAAAACGTTTCGTCCCGCAATTTTTGGGACCTCCTCAGTATTTTCTACAAAAATTTATATAATTAAATATGCATAGCTGAATATAAATAAATCAACTTGGTACGTTGTAGGTACTTTCAATTAAATTATAACAAAACTTTAACGTTGCAGCTGCAACGTCCGGTGCCGAAATGAGTGAAAACAATGGCAAACGTTTTCAGTTGAAATAATTTACTCCATTTATGACTTTTGGCCATTCTTTGTGTTTTATTTATCTGACATTGAGTATAATAAAGAAAAAACATACAGCCAAATTTTTTACCAAAAAATTTAATTTTTAGTTAATATATTACGTTTCTTTGTGTACTTTATCGGGTAAATTTTTAAATGGATAAAACTATTATTCAATGTGAATAATTTTGTGTCGTGGACTGTCTCGAGCGACGGATACGGCCGAAATAAAATTTCCCTGTTGAAGTCCCCAAAAATGGACGAAACGTCGTAATTATATTGACTAACTATTTATTAAATTATTTTCCAACACATTTGGCTGTATTTTTTTAAAAAATATAATATTATACGTCCCTAAATTCGATTTGTAAAATCACACCCCTTAGACTAGCGTAAAACCGATAAACTTGTATTCGGGGGGGGCTTTTTTTTCTTACATTTTACATGCTATTGGTCAGATGCACTAAATTCCTTGGAATGCAAGGCCAATAGGCCTAGGTTGAGGTAATGATGACGCAAACGTCAGTTCTCACAGAGCGTTTCCTTCTAAACTTACACTATGATTCACACTTACATTTAAGGACTTCTCTGTAAACAACACACCACCAATGTACACTTTTTTTGGGTTAACAGGCTACATGAGGGTGATCCTGAAACAGGCAACTCCCCTTTAATAGCATAGGAAGGGAATTGAAAAGGGGGGATGCGGAAGGTAGAGCAAGGTAGCCAAGGGTTGACTAGGGCCCCCGAGTTGTGGTTTAAGGATCCTACCCGGTGTTTCACCTAAAGAGATGCAGGAAAACTCCTAGAAAACCTGCATCAGGTAGGTCGGGCTATTGGGGTACTATTCACACGCCAGTTTTAGGAGGCAGTTGGCCGACTGATCCAATGGGATCAGTCCTAGGTCTTCGACCCCAGTATATATACTTCCTAAAATAGGTGAAGGTCTCACCATGTGAGAACTTTGATAAAAAAAAACAGAGAGAGTGCGAGGCATTCCCGACATAATCAGGTGAGCCCCGCAGTCACTCTACCAATGTACACTAAAAGGGAAAGCAATAAATATTTTAGAGTCAGAACAAATTTAAAAAGAATTTCATAAAAGGCACGTTTTTTTAAAGAAATTTCGTTTCGATATTAAAAAAAATTAAGAGGAAATAATTATCATTTGTTTTAGGAAAGTGTTTAGCAGAGAGAAATACAAAAGTAACGTGAATACTAATTGTATTATTTATGTATAAATTATAAAATGCTTTCTTTTCCTCTTCTATAATATTTTAAAGGAAGTTCAATTATCACAGGTCACTTAATTTATCTGTAACTTTTATTGTTACACTGTGGTAATTATTGATCATGACGTTTTCCCATTGTTGTAATTTTCAGTCCTTAGGCTAGTCTGACGTAACTAACCTATTCTTTGTAAGCCTTTTTCATTCCACACAACTACTACACCCCACATGCTCCCTAATCTGCTTAGCGTATTCCATTCTTGGTCTCCCTATTCTGTTCTTACCCCACACACTTCCCTCTGATGCTAATTTTTCAAGAATCGTGGCCGTTCTCTCGGTCAAAGTGCTCCATATTGTATTTTTCTACTTACTTACAAACCAATTGTGTCGTCACCAGCGGCGAGTGGCTGGTGTGTATGTGCTAATGCCCTACATCACTTGAATTAATTTACGCAGAATTATTATTCTCATTATTTGTAACAGCATGAATTTCTGCTTCGCTTTTGAAGACATTAAACAGTACTGTACACCTTTTTCTATCTTTAATGAGAATTGCGCATTCCCGGCTTTTCTTTTCACACCACTGCACCACCCGTCAAGCTTAAAAAAACAGCTTTTTCAGTTCCTACGAATCACGGAGTAGGCCGAGACGGATGTCAGTAGCTTCTCACGCACAAGCAAATTTTGGCAGCTGATGTAGACAGACGTTTATAAATTATGTCGCAAAATCTGTAAGGAACGTTTGTTGGTTGGTTTAGGAGAACCGGCGGGAATCTATCAGGGGAAGTTTCACGTCTGAATAATCCATGTCCGACGATATCAGCCAATCAGCAATGCTTTACGTGATAAGTAACCACCATTAGTAAGTCGAGTCCCAAACACGAGAATACGCAACTACGTTGACTAAGTCTTCAGTTCATTGCTCGAGCAGTTGGAGGAAATTGGCCGAGTATCACGCGGAATTCATCTTAACGTTCTCGTTTCATCATGAGGGATGGATTACCTTAATCCAGGGCCGGGGTCCACGTCGCTTCTTTCTCCTCCAGGCAGTCGGTCGGAACATTGTCTCACTACTTCGCCAACTCGGTTATCACCTCTTCAAGCACAAATAACCACGGGCGGGAGAGGGAAGTGCGCAATACTGGGCACTCCTTCCCTTCCGTTTACGTCACTTATCCAGCAGCATTTATGCCTCACCAATGAACTTTTGGAATTTAGTGGCCTTCATATTAAACCGTATTCACGAAAAGTACTAAACGATGAAGTATCTTGATGACTGAGTATCACCGACAATGTAACATGCGCGGAGATCGCTGCACGTGACGGTCATAAAATGACTAAAGTTAATTTTGAAGCTACATGCACTATCTTTTGGGGAAACAAGCCTGGAAAATAGACAAATGTGCCAATAACAAGAGGAAACTTGAGCGCAGGCGATGAAAATGAGTCAAAACGTCAGTGCGGCAACTAATTGATCTCCACACTTCGGGGAAATATAGCAGCTTTTAGTTAGGTGATGATATCTTTTATCCAAGAATAAAGTAAACCTATAATTCGAACGCGGAGAATATGGTTCACAGAAATGGACGAAACGTATATTTTTTTAAAAATTATTCGAATTTTTAGTGTATTGTTTGTTAAACGAGGTCGTTAATTATTATGTTACTTAAGGTTAGTGCATTTTCACTGCATCTTTGTTCATAATCACAGAGATCTGTAACTTTTCATATTTACATTTGCGCGAATCCTGGGCTCATAACCTGTTACAAATCTCTCAACTTTTATGGAATTGGATACTTTTCTATGTATAGAACAGGCGATGAAGAAAGTTAAAACGGAATATGGAAAAGGAATCGTATTTCAAGGAGAAGAAATGAAAACCCGGATGTTTACCGGTGATGTTGTAGTATTAGGGGAGTCAGAAGAAGACTTGGAAACATAAAACATGGCATAAACGTGATCCTGGAGAAAGTGTATAACATGAGGGTTAATAGAGGGAAAACCAAGGTAATGGAGTGTAGTACGGGAAACAGTGGAACAGGAAAGGGTGTTAGATTGGGAAGGGATGTTTTGAAGGAGGTTCAGGAGTTCTGCTACCAGGGATTTTAGAAGTATAGTAGACGTAAAGAGTAGGATAGAAAAAGTAAGGAAGGCTTTCGCGAAAAAGCGGAATTTACTTACGGTTAATATAAGTGTGAATATTAGGAAATTGTTGCTAAAAATGTTCGTATGGAGCGTGGCGTTATATGGGTGCGAAAAATAAACAGTAGGAGTTGCGGGAAAAAAAAGAATAGAAGCTTTTGAAATATGTTGCTATAGGCGAATGTTTAAAATCAGACGGGTGGATAGAATAACCAACGAGGAAGTTCTAAACAGAATGGGGGAAGAGCGAACAATATGGAGGACGTTGACCAAGAGAAGGGATAGATTACCACACTTTTAAGACATGAGGGTCTTTTAAAATTAACATTAGAGGGAAGTGTGTGGGGTAAGAACAAAAGAGGGAGGCCAAGGATGGAATACACTAAGCAGATTAGGGAGGTTGTGGGATGTGCTATGTGGAAATGAAAATGCTTGCACAAGATAGGTTAGCATGTAGGATTGCATCAGACCAGGCTTAGGACTGAATACCACAACAACAACACGTATTTGCGCCCTTATAAAATTAATGGACCATTTCTCTTCTCTTATAAAATGTTTGGAGTTTTTCTTAATTGACTAACAAGAATAATTTTAGGGCGTTTATTGTATCTGTAATACTTCTGTCTCCCGAGATACTGGGTTCATATTGCGACGCATTCGATGCCGGTTAATCGCGTGTTGATCATAACTAATTACCGTACATATTTTTAGACGTAAAAATTTTCGTGATCTAATGCACTGGACTTAAAACGAAAATGATGTTTATTCATGTATCCCTTGTGATTTATTTGTCTTGATCTTTTCAATTTCGAGAACCTGTACGTGTCTCGAGTGTGGAACAGCAGCAAGCCGAGTCCCGGCGGAAAGTTATTAGCCGCACTGGCTAATTAGGCGTCCACTTACGACCGTTAACGCGGAGTCGTGACGGCAAATTCAGTTTCACCTTCTCAAAGTGTTTTCATGTGTACAACTGCGTTCCTTAGCACCGTATAACGATAAGTCTGGAATGAATTAATATTTATTAGCTTTTTTTTCAACTTCGGACAAAGACAGTTACGGGAGGAATAAAAATAAATATGTAACAATAATAATAAATGAGTGAATAACTTAAATAACTAAAACTCTATGGACATGTATATATGGACTCCCTAAATCTGAATCTGTCAGCAATTGAAAACCTTAAAGGCAGGATACTTTAGGTCGAGACGTCCACAGAAGCACGGTTTTAAACATTAATACTTTTGTACAGAGTCACGCCACTGTCTCGACAGTCAAGACTTCTTCAGTGGCGCTACAGTCCGAGATGGACCTTGGCCTTTCCATCGAGCTTCCATCATTTTCGATCACATGCTGCCCTCCTCCAGTTTCTGCACACCAACTCCCGCAGATCTTCTTCCACCCCTTCCAGCCATCTTATTCTGGGTCGACCTCGTCCTCTTTGTCCATATGCGCTTCCAACGAGGATTTTCTTTGTCTATTAGTAAAGAGTTATTGTTGCTGTGGTATTCTGGTTTGATGCAGCTAATCTATCCTGCTGTAATCTTTTCGAATCAGCGTACCTATTCCAGCCCACAACCTGATATGCCGAACATATAATTATTCGTCAACCCAACATTTAAATTTTGTTCCCGCCCCGCCTTAAATTTAAGCCTCTCACTAATCTTCTTTTAGTCAGTGTCCTCCTTAATTTTCTTTCCTCTCTAATTCTATTCAAGTCTTCCTGATTTGTTGACCGGCCAGTCTGACTTTCAGCATTCTTCTGTAGGCTTCTATCTCTAGTCATAACACACTCCATACAAGAATTATTAAAAATGGTCTCCCAAGCTATATTACCGGTAATCAAAATTTTCTCTTCAGGGAAGTTTTCCTTGGTCGACTTTGCTTCTACCATCAGTGGTTGCTCTACTACCCAAATAGCAAAATTCATCTGCTGCCATCAATTTTTCAGTCCCTAATCTGCTATCCTTTGTATCCCCATTCTTCTTTCGACTTCAGTTCATTACTTTCTATCAATTCCTATAGTGGGTTCCGAGTTTTTCAAGATGACGTTCTTGTCATTTAACAAGTCTTCCAAATGTTCCGCTGACTTGGATAAAACTACCAAATTGTCAGAAAAACTTGTTGTCTGAAATTCTTCACCTTAAATTATGACTCATTTTACAAATTACTCTTTAATACTTCAATACAGTCAAGGCTTTTAAAAGTATTTGTAAAAATATCTCACTAAACTGGAACAGATTTACGAGGCTGTTGATAAGACGAATTGTAAAGAAAATTATATCTTGCGCCAGCGGTGAAAAAGAATATAAGAAATGCTCTTAGGAGGTTCTTGTTATAAATAAATGTAAATAAATAAAAGTCAAGCCGGTTAGTATAATGACGTGTCCGACATATACCATTTTTTTAAAAATCTAACCATCTTATTGTATATAATAATAATAATAAGAAGAATCTAACCATCTTACTGTATATAATAATAAGAAAAATCTAACCTTCTTACTGTATCTAATAATAAGAAGAATAGACTGAAGTATGAAGCCTAGGATCAATGACGTTGGTTGGAATTTGTGTAGTGAAAGATTATCTTTGGTAGCGCCTGGCAAGTATGCAACTTGTGTAACGAGTAGAGCAGTTGGGCCGCTTGCCTGCTAGGAGAATTGATTAATTAATTATATAGGGATTTTCAATAATGGCGGGTTGATATTTAAATGGAATAAAACGAGCGTTTGTGACATATTAACGAAATTAATTTTTTATTTGAAAATGCCCTTTCATTTAGAAAAAATAGAAGAAATTCGTTAATATCTGACACACGATTTTTTTTAACACTCTATTACAGCATCGACCCACCCTTATTGGAAACCCCTATATTACAGCACTTATACTGAACATCTGTAGTTAAAGGTCTTACTGTTGTCAAAGAGTTCTATGGCTCTTGTAATTTTTCACAATATTTATGTGACGCAAAGTGTTTTACTATACCCGCCTGTCCTCTATTTCACGTCATGTGGCCCGGAAATCAGAAAATAGTGTAAGTTGGTATAG